>OX424574.1:124347146-125037979 GCA_949152435.1 Gastracanthus pulcherrimus
CCATTGGATAGATGCTTTGGCTGGGAGGACTCGCAGATAGTCTTGAGCTGGCTCCGATCCTCCGAGCCTGTGGGAAACATTCAGGAGCTACTTCCGTCCAGTGTCTGACATTACGTAGCCAGTCGCGGGTCTGACCCTGCCCAGCTTCATCGCTCTCGAGCTTGGTTTGATGGACCGTCATGGCTGGCCGACCCGCCCGCAACATGGCCTCAAGACCATCCCCACCCATCACCTGGTAAGTTTAGCCCGGCCATACCCGGCGCACTTACTTGCTTGACACGGAGCGCCCCCACTGATCCCACAACTGCATTCTCGAGTCTCAACGTCATGCTGCGATTTATGGTTCGACTGCGCCGGTGGGTCCGCCGGCATCTGGCTCGGATCCCAACGATCAACGTCGTGAGCCCCATCACCGCTCAAGAACTAGACGACGCCTTTACTGCGTGTGTCCAAGTGAGTCAGAGACGGTCCTTTGCTCGGGAAATAGAGTTGCTACAAAAGAACTCACCATTGCCCGTACGCGGCCCATCCCGTGGCCTCGACGTCTTCATCGGCCCCGACGGCCTCTTGAGAGTTGGCGGTCGACTCCGTCACTCCACCCTTCCGTTCAACTTGCGACACCCACCGATCGTGGACGGAGCATCAGCTCTGGCCAATCTCGTCATTGATTGGGTCCACCAACGGTCGCTGCATGGTGGATTCCGGTATGTCTTCGCAGTATGTCTTCGCAGTTCGAAGGGTCTGGCTAATCAGCGACAAGCGCCGCATCCGCGCACACATTCACAAATATGTCATCTGCGCACGGATCCGCACTCGACCGATGGAGCAGAAAATGGCTTCGCTGCCCCCAGAGCGGGTGGTACCGTGACACGTGCCTTCACCCGTGTAGGATTGGACTACGCAGGGCCATTCCACGTGTTGGCTACCAAAGGACGAGGGGTCCGTACAACAAAGGCCTACGTCGCAGTATTTGTTTGCTTTATCACTAAGGCAATACACCTGGAGTTGGTCGGAGATCTTGCTACTGACAGCCTCATGGAAGCGCTGACCCGTTTCTGCGGACGACGAGGCCGTCCTGCAGAGATCTGGAGCGACAACGCAACTCACTCTCATCGCGCTGACCTAGACCTCCGCAAAACGCTGGCTGAGGCCAACCTTAACTGGCCTCGAGTTTCTGAGACACTTGCTGAAGACGAAATCTCCTGGAGATTCATCCCCCCGGCTGCTCCATATTTCGGCGGACTTTGGGAGGCCGGCGTTAAGTCCTTCAAGACTCATCTGAGACGTACTGTCGGACCTCGTCATCTAACCGTCGAAGAGTTCACCACTCTACTGGTCAGTATTGAGGCGATATTAAACTGCCGGCCACTCACTCCACTCACGGGTGATCCCGAGGATTTGGATGTGCTCACCCCCGGGCATTTCCTGGTGGGCAGCTTGCTAACTACCGTTCCCGATCTGATTACTGAGCCATCTCATGTGGACCATCTTGCCCGCTGGAAGCTCGTAGCGGGCTTGCGATCCCAGTTTTGACATCGCTGGGGCCGAGAGTATCTAAACGTCCTCCAGCAACGACACAAATGGACTCAGCAACGTCAAAACCTCCAAATCGGCGATTTTGTGACTGTCCTGGACGCCACCCTCCTCCGCTCTAATGGCAAGTGGCCACTGGGCCGTGTCACCGACGTCCACCCGGCCCTGATGGTCTCGTCAGGGCGACGACTGTGAGAACGGTGGGCGGGGTGTACACTCGTCCTATCACTAAGCTGTCACGATTGCCCGTGACTGAGACAGCCTCAACAGATTCATCGCCGCTGCCCAACGATCGGACAGATCGGCATCGGATGATCGTTCAAGGAACGAGGCGGGCGAATTGTTGGTTTGAAATGCGCGCGCTGGTTTGCGAAAGAAACCGACAGATGGCGCCAGTAGCGCCGCGCTGCGCCGGCGCCACCGGAGAGGACGGCAGCTGCGGGCAGTGTAGCTCCAGCTTTCATGGCGTGAGGACGTGATCGAGAGCGGCTCCACCGACGCTCCGTATTTATATCAAATTCAGTTTAAAACAATTAATTTCTTCTACCCGTCATTCATTGTATAATTGTTCTTACATTGCATCAATCAACTGTAACTTCACTATTTTCTTTTGTATAACCCGAGCTGACTGGCTGGTCTCCACCGCCTTCGGAACGAGCTTTCAACTGATCGAGTGTTTGCATAAAGTGGGGTAACCTGTGGCCGCTCTAATTTTATTCAATATTTTAAAATATAAAATTGTTTTTCTGCATTTTAACTTTAGTAAATAAAACCAAATTTTTTATCTTTTTAAAATATTTTACTTCGCGGTTTGTTTTGTATTATTCAAGTTCTAAAACATCGATATTTTTTATTTTTTATAAAATTTAACGTAACTGAAATATTTCATTTTATATTTCAGCTTATATTTAACGAAAACTTGCTTTTTTTGTTGGATTAATCGAGCGTGATCCCAAAGTTTTATTGGTGTCAGCCCTAAATATATAGTAGTTTAAATACAATATAAAAGGACACGCCCCGTGTGTATAAAAAAAATATACAAATTGTAGATACCGTCACGGACCCAGTTCCTGATCAGTACCCAGTTCCTGATCATTTGGTTACATTTATTACTATTTTGACTTTAATGTATAAAAAAATTTGTATTAAAAAAATAATTAGTAATAGTAACTATTTCGTAGTCATATAAAAGAACTTTAAAAGTTACTAGTAAAATACATTTTTAAGATAAAAAATGTTAAAGTTAGACGTTGTTGACAACGTCATGATTGACACCATCTTACTGCAGTTGACTACAAGTGAACATACAAAGAAATGTACATCATTTCTTTAAAATTTTGTAATAGATCGTAGAAAAACTTATGTAATTAAGTTATTCAACAGTTTATTCGCATAAATCACTTAAAACATTCATATAAAATATTATTGATATTTGTAAAAACGTGTGATTAGAAATAGGATTCAAATTCTTATCGTTTACCCAATTCCTGATCAGTATTAATAACATGATTTAAGTGTGTTTAAAAATCTTAAAATACACAAATATTTGTAATAACGTAATTCTATAAGTAGTTTTAATCCATGTGTAAATAATTTATCATGCAAAAGTCGCAGAAAACGTGACAATAAATCACAACACTATGTGCATTTTATAGGTTAAAATATATGCTCGCACGCGAGTCTGTATCGTGCAGTAGACAGAGTACGAATAACCGAACACTTTTACCTCGTCTAAGTTACACACTTATAATCACACAACCAAAAAATGTTATATTTTAATATATCTACTGTATTAGTATTGCTTAATAAGTTTTTGTTTATCATATAAAATACTTGTGCGTCAATAATATATGTGATCAGGAATTGGGTCTTGATATGATTAGAAACTACTCCCATACAAATCTTAAGTGATCAGGAATTGTTCCCACAGCTTTTTTTCTTTGAGCTTTTATATTTAACTTAATTTTGATGATTTATGTATTTTTTCAATTTTATATTAAAGATTAACAGTTATATTTGTTATTAGAAATTTAATTTTCCATGAATACCTCATCTTTACGCTTTGACACAACAAATAACGTGACGACGTGCCTTAACTGATCAGGAACTGGGTCCTTGATGGTAATCAATAATATTTAATAATTGATATGAAAAATAGTTTTCTATATTTTAACTTATGTAAATGTAAAATAGTGGAGTAAGTGGAGGGTGATCGAATAATAAGGTAAGATACTCAATCTTTTTTTTATTTTGTAGTCGACAGAGGACAATTGTGTATATGGTAATACTTTATTAATATAGTATTAAAAATTATAATTTCACATAAATATCACGCACGTATACATACACACACACACACATACACAAACACATACACACACACACATACACACATACACACACACACATACATACACACACACATGCAAATAAAAAGATCTCGCTAAGTTTTAAGAATTACGCATTTCATGAATAAGATAATTGAGTTGAAGCGATGTGTATTCTAAGTATACAATTTCAAAGTAAAGTTTCATAAAATCAAGAGATTCCGAATTATTAAATTTACATTTTTTATAACACGTGAATAAAAAAGACCATTTTCGGCGCCTATAAAGTGCAGCGAAAATAGAGTTTTCCGAGCGTCAAATAAAGGGTACCGAAAATACTTATTTTCGCTACCTTTTACTGGTAGCGAAAGTACTCATTTTCGTTACCTTTTATTGTTAGCGAAAATACTCATTTTAGCTACCTTTTATTTTCGGGTTCGAAAATGAGTATTTTCGATAGCCTTTATTTATTTTTCTCCATTTCCTTAATAAAGTGGACGATACTAAAACCTATTCTCAATCCACTTTGTAGACGACGCTTGCCGTGAGCGATCGCGGGGGTTGACATTGGGTCCACTCAGTGGTAGGGGAAACTCAAGTATTTTAACACATAAAAACTACAACATATGTGTACACCAACTATTTATTTTAACTTTTTTACACTCTACAACCATTTTAATACATTTCTCTTGTACGTAAATTTCATTATTTTCATGTCTATAATAATAATAACAAAAATTGACCTCATTCAGTCATTGTTTTATTTGAACTTCTCTACATAATTTAACACTGCTTTACACCTTTTTTTACATGACTTTACACTTCTTAGCAGCTTTTTCACTTTTATGTATTGATATATAGAAAAGTCGGTACCAATGCCTAAATTGAAAATATTTAACTGGATACTTTGCACATAACGCTTTAAAATTATTCATCAAAATTATTGCACACAATTTCATCTTCTTCTGATTCCAAGTCGGTATCATTTCTAAGAACTGTTAAATAATCCTTTAAAAAAATTGCCTTCTCGAAGTTAATAATATATACTGTATTCTGTTTATAAATATCCAAAGCGACCTACCACGCTGCAATGATTCAGGAGTAATAAAGGAATTCGCTATTTTACAGCTTCCTCCAGTTTTCAATTGTCCTACAACTTTTATGAAAAACGGATCCTGAAACCATATCAAAAGTTAAAAATATTATATACTTGCCACAGATAAGACAATAAGATGGATTAAAAAAAGGCACTGATAGTTACTTACTTGAAGATCTACTGCGCAGCTGAACATTAATTTTAAAATCTGCTGAACCAACTTAACTGTTTTCTATGTTATAACTATATCTTTATTTAATTCAGCTTTTACATTTTTTAAACGCTTAAATAAAAGCGCTAAGTGGCATTGTCAATAAAATAAAACATGTATTAATATCAATTTTTAAATCTACGTCTTATAATTTATTTTATCCAGAAACTAACTTTTACACTTTTACTATCGTTAAACTTAATGTAACGCAGTTTTTCTACAGGTCTCTTATATCGTATTCTCTGTTTTTCTCGAGAATTATCCTGCTCTATTCGTTGGGCTACGTATTGCCATATTGGCAGCTCTCCTTCGTTTAAAGGCTATGAAATAAATTAATAATAAAATTAATAAACATATTTATAAGTTTTAAAAAACCCAAAGCTGTTCTTTATCCTCATTCTGAATGATTCTTTGTCCTAGTTCATTTAATCCGCGAGATACCATTTTACACGAGATAGAATGAATTTTAATGAAAATTTATGTACGTATTTGAAGTAAAGAAAATAAAATACTTTTCTTACTTTGCGTCAAGTTTTTTACATTTAGTTTGGAATCTCTCTCCACTTTCTTAGTTCCCAGCCTTTTACAGTTAAAATACTATTGAGTATGCGAGAAGAACTGAAGATGCTCTCCAAAATTTTTCGTCATAACACCCTCAAGACGTTCTCTTACACCCCTCCACTACACTTTTTCCCTGTCTCCCTTTCCTTCACTTGCAGTGGTAGAATTTTCTTATTTCTTACTGTTTATATTTTTACATATGAATCTCTGCGCTCCCTACCATCGTGCGCACAATACCATGGTACTCTTCCACTTAGGCCAAGTTTTAATTAAGTGACGGTATGTCTTTGAAAATACAGGTGCACCATTGACCTTTTCTTTACGTAAATTGGGATGACAGATCCCCTCCACCACTGCATGATTTTCTAGACCTCTAGTCACTGTATTATCCCCTACTCCGCTACAACCCCTACTCTATACACTAAACTTTAAGCGCTCCGTCGACGGGGGAGGGGGGGGGGGATGCGCTCACACAGAACTCGTGTCTCCAGGCTCCCTTCCACTCGCCTTCGATAGATCCGGGGCGCCATCTCTCTAAAGGATTAGTATATCATTGTATTTTGATACAGAATCAAGTATTTTTTATCGGCATTTCTTGATAATTATTTTAAAAATTTAAAACAGAAGTGTTGAACTATTTTTTATAATACAAGTTACCGTGTAGTACAGTCACCACGGCTCAAGCTGCATTAATACAGAATCAAGATACACAAGCTGTTAGTATTTGGTACAATACAGCTACACTCACACCTACATATACTAGCGACACTATGACAGCGCCAGATGCGCGCAAAGAAAAGAACCCCGTGCACTGACCAGTCTATGCATATAAAAAAAAACGGTCAGTGGTGCGGCGTCTACCAAGCCCCGGCAGAAATCCCAACTCTCCTATTTTATATCTACGCATCCAATCTACAGCCAAAAAAAAATTGAACAAGCTTTTGTGCATTTGTTCAGCATGTTGTTGTCTCTATAGATCTGTAATTAATTTTTGCAAACATATACATACATACATGTACATATATACTCTTCTCGTATGGTGTGCATACGCGGCCCCGCGCGTCGCACGGAAACGCGTCTGTTAGAAAGTACTGAACGCACGGCGTTTCGTAGCTGTCAAAACGTACAGCGCTCCGCACGTGCAATAGACTGAAGCATATACACACACCGCGCGCTAAGCGCGAATGAAGGTGGCCGTATAGGCCCATTCCAACATGTGCGCTTTCCGTCTCTCTCTAACGAGGAACGGCAGAGAATCGCGCACCTTGCCGTGTCGGTAAAGCTCGCGCGCTTGAGCTCTGTCTCTCTCTCTTTCGCTCTCTCCCTTCGAAAAAAATGACGGGGGATCACGCGTCTCGCTACCCCGACGATCCTCGCGTGGGCGTTGTCTCTCTCTCTTTCTCTCTCTCTCTCCGAAAAAAATGTCGGGGGATCGCGCGTCTCGCTGTCCCAACGATGCTCGCGTGCGCTGTCTCTCTCTCTCTCTCTCTCTCTCTCTCTCTCTCTCTCTCTCTCTCTCTCGCTCTTTCGCTCGCTCTTCCGGTAAGTCGAGGCGCATCAACACCTCGTAATATTTTAACAACTTTCTGATTGTTTTTCACTCCGAGGAGTGATTCTTGTACAGCGGAGAATATCCTCCAATCGGCTCTCCAGCTCACGCCAAAAAAACTGCATGTTGCAAAACTGCAAGGACCATCACCTTAAATCGATCGGTAAAATTGACCTGCAAATGTTTTAACTGCTCAATAGATGCCGCCAACATCATGCACAGCAAATCAAGCGCCAATTTTTAAATGTGTAATAAGAGTGGCTAATCCTTTTTTTTCACATTTACTGTATTATTTGCACCTCGGCTGTCACTGCAATATTTTGCAACAACAGTTCGCCTGCTTAAACACTCACGGTACCTAAGCAGTATTAAGGCAGGTTTGCGGTGGATTTTTTTTAAAAAATCATTTTTTTTTCTTATTTCATTATTCGATAGCAATACTATCTAGAAATATTTAAAAACTCATACAATTAGTTCCTACGGCCGGGAACAGGCAGAAAAGAGGCAGCACCTACCGCGTTTGAGCACGCGCGCTCGGCTGCTCCTGCAGCGGCCGGCGTTGCGCTGCCGCTGCCCCCCTCTCCATCTTTAATCCTAGTCCTGCTCCTATCCCCCTTCGTAAATAGCAGTTTTGGCGGCCATTTACCTAATTCAGTGCCCGCTCAGTCATCCCAAGCGTCGCGTCGTTGTGAAATTGAACCGTTGTGAAAAAGTAGTATTTTTACTATGTGTGATCGAAAGGGTAGCAGGGCGAACGAAAATAAGCCAGGCCGATCAAGAAAACGCTCCTTTCACGGGAATCGGCATACTTCTGATGCTGATTCAAGTTTAACTAGTACTTCTGCAAAAAAAATTCATAATGGTGATCCTGATTTTCAAATTGCAGTCGATCCAACTATGCTATACTGTATAGTCTCTTATAGTGTATTCTTGGCCTTACAGAACATTGTGATTTGTAAAACATGCAAAAGTGAAGTGCGTTTTTCGAAATTGAATCAGAAAGGTTTAGGCTTTGATTTAAATGTGGCGTGTAAATGTGAAAATGACGTTCGCATTCCATCGAGTCCAAAAATTAGCTCTGGTTACGAAATAAACAGAAGATTTGCTTTCGTAATGAGGCTTCTTGGCATAGGTATTCAGGGTCTGAATCATTTTTGTGGATTGATGGATTTGTGTACTGGATTTAGTGAAAATGGATATTATGATATTGTTAATCACATTCACATAGCAGCCAAATCAGTAGCATTATTAGCTTCTAAAAAAGCTGTAAATGAGGAGAAAAAAGCAAACGCGGCAGCAAGATTGAAAATCGGCTCACAGTCTCCAAAGATGGTTCATGGCCAAAAAGAGGTTTTTCGTCGTTACTTGGCTTAGTCAGTTTGATAGGCAAATATACAAATAAAGTTTTAGATTTCGAAGTGAAGTCAAAGTTTTGCAGAGCGTGTGAAACCTACGATGGTGACCATAATACTCCTGAATTTGAAGCTTGGTTTGAAAACCTTCAAAAATGTAATCGATGAAAAATCTTATGGAGACGAAGTAATTGTAAAGAAGAAAGAATGCGTTTTACACGTGAAAAAAAGGATGTTTCGGAGAGCCAAAGAGGCTAAGATGCAGTTAACTCAGTTAAAAAAAGCTAAAAAAGCTATAGAAGAAGCTGCCTTGAAAAAATCAGGCGCGAAAAAATCGATATCCAAAAAAACAGCCGATACTCCGAAAACTTTGGCTTTAACTGGTAAAGTTATGTCCGAATTATCCGCTTTTTATGGCATTGCTGTTCTGAATCATCCTGACTCACCCGAAGAAATGAAAAAAGCTATTTGGGCCACATTCTACCATAGAAGCTCGACCGACGACAATCCACAGCACCAATACTGCCCAGACGATTCTTGGTGTAAGTATCGTTTAGTAGCAGCACAGAATAAACTGAGTACTTTTAAGCATCCCCCCGCTTTTGACAACGATACTCAAGCAGTACTTAAACCAATTTATGAAGACCTCACTAGTGAAGATTTATTAGAAAGATGCACTGGCGCAAACACTCAGAAGAATAATGAAAGTTTTAATTCTTGTGTTTGGGCCATGGCTCCAAAACACACTTTTTGTGGGAAAAAAATCGTTGAAATAGCAGCTTATACAGCAGCATGCACTTTTAATGAAGGCTTCAGTACAGTATTAAAAATAATGAGTGTTATGGACGTAACAATAGGCAGTGAGGCTCAAAAATACGCTGAGAAAGTCAATGCAACGCGCGTGCGGAAAGCCGAACGGGTTGCTTCTCAGCTTCAAAAGAAAGCAGGGTGGCTCGCAGAAACGCTAGAATACGAGAAAATGATGCTTACGAGGAAGCTGAAGGAGTTATATATATAGCTGGCATCGCTGATTAAGTGTAAGACCCTTTTTTTCTCAAATTTTCATAAAAAAAAAATTTGAACGCGTTTTTCTCGAAACAACGCTTTTCAACTCTATCGACACGATTTAAAAAAAACTACTGCACCGATTCAGTTGAAATTTGAACAGCTTACTCCTGACATATGTTCTTTTTGTATGATCTAGGATTATAACGATCAATAAATTTTTCAAAAAGTTATAAACAATTTATGTTGCAAAAAAAAGCCAAAAAATTTAAAGTCCGCCATTTTGTTTTTTTTCCGGTAAAAATGAAATATCCTAGATTATGCAATAGCCAAAACTATAAGTTTTAAGAATCTTTTTAGTTTTTGTGATTTCAGATGATCCGTTGGTGAGATATCGTGTCGACAGTCAAACAAAAGAACAATTTTGAGGCGGCCATTTTGTCAAGAAAAATCCGTAAAAAAAAAAAAATTTTATATCTTCAAAATGTGTATTTTAATATGTAAAAATTTTGAACAATAAAGATTATTTTTTGTATGAAATAAAAATTATTGAATAAATAGGACAAATCCACCGCAAACCTGCCTTAAATGTTAACGCTAAGTCTTCTAGTAATTTAATTATTTTAATTTATTTATATTTCTGACCATACGCTGACTTTTTCAGTGATTTTCTGACTTAACATAGATATACTCTACTAATTTTGAGGCCTTGCCGGACTATACATAAACACTATTACGTTTTTCCAACAATATGCTTTCTACATCTTATGCTAAGTGTAAAAGACAACTCGCAGAGAGGCCACCCATCATCGATGCAAAACTTGTCTCAAATGCTATCATAATGTGTGTCACGAAATGATAGCGCTAAAAAATAATAAATTTTCATGTCAAGAATGCAACAAAAAAAGTATAAATAATAGCAAAACCAACAAAACCAAAAACATTAACTGTACTGTAGATAAGAGTCTGGCCTCAGCCAGCATAAGCACTGCAAATGATTCCGCGAATGATAAGAAATCCAATAATGACACAACGATGGATCCACTCACCGCATCCACCCCTACAATTAAACTGTTAAAAACGACCACTGAAGAGAAGAAAATCAAGGATATCGCCTCTACCACTCTAAATTGTTCGCGGTATTGTAATCTGCCATCAACCATGCTAGACTTATTTAACAACCAATTTGAGGTTCTTACAAAAACAATCGAGTCTTATCATTCTCTCGTAGTGAGGAAGTTTGATGAGGTCAGTAATATGTCAACAACCGTACGAGCAACAGAAAAGGTTGACTGATAAACTGACTTCTCAGGTTTTGTCACTCGAGAAGAAAATTGACGAGCAGACATCCAAGCTAGCGGATCTGCAGAAAGATAGTCTAATTTTAGTGGTAAATTTTGTTTTTACATTAAAATATTCATTTTTTTAATGTTATTTATTATTTTTAATACAATTTATAATAAATTTTCCCCTCCCCACCTCTTTTTACTACCCTATATCACCTAATTCTACCTTATAAAAGCGGTACGTTGTTTCATTTGCTTAAGGCTATAATTACAAAAAAATATATTTTATAGAAGGTTTCTGCTATTACTATTTTAATGTAATTTATCCCCCTCACCCTCTTTTCACCCCTTTTCACCCCTTTTTACTCCACTTATAGCGGCTCAGAAATATATTCATGAATCATTATTTCGTATGAGAAAATGCAAGTTTTTCACTAGTTCAAATGTAAATTTGTAGATAAATGCTTCTAAACGTAAATTTAGTATACTTGATTTCGATTTTTCGAAACTTTTGATTTCGAGATATAAATACACCATCGAGATACTGTTCATGTACCATCAATATTATTATTATCATTATTATTATTATTATTTTTTAATTATAATTATTATATGCGTATGCATGTACACTGCGCGCGAATTATATATATATTAGGGTGCGCCTTATTTCCCAAACTGCATAATTTAATGAGTGCCGGCCCGAAAAGCTCCTCATTTTACTCAAAAGTAATGGTACTATCACCAGAATTCGTCTAGGTGGTCGCCAACTAGTGCCTGTAGAGTTAGCTTTTATCACGATTTGAAATACCCGGCAAAAATCTTCTTACAATCTATAGCAATTATTTACGAGCTTGCAAAATCATCTTGGCCATTCCAAATTATTTTCTAACGCTGTCTACCGTCAAAAAATCACTTTTTTTACGTCGCAGATAAGTTTAATAAGTTTATTAAAAAATATTCATAACCATTAAAATATAAATAATGTCATAAAAACGCTAGAATTTTGACATAATAGACAATCTTATTTCTATGCTTTAGGTATGTCTCTATGATGCCCCGTGCGACGGGTGTACTCATTTGTAAAAATACAAGGTGTGTTCTTTAGGATGGCTCCCAATCCCCGCCATAGCTCATTCAAAATACCATGGACTAAGAATGGCGGCGATTGGGAGCTGTCTTAAAGAACACACCTTGTGCAGAAATTAATAAACAGTCTATTATGTCAAAACTTCAATGCAGGTATCTTTACATCATAGGTGTACTGTAGGATCAACGGTGGAATTGGTTCATTCTCTTTTGATTGACCAATTTAATCACGCCATCGATCCTACAGTGCACCCGTCGCACGGGGCATCATTGAGACAGATCCTTATTTTCTACCTAGGACCTAGCGTGTATCAAAGTTCACTTGGTGCTTATGAAACGCTGTCGGGGCGAGTTCAACCATGAACTACGTGATTCGATTGATCGAGCCACACAGTTTGCCACCTTGCTGACAAAAGCAGAACTGCAGAAGCTGCACTAAGCTATTGGGATTGGGATTTAAAGGGTACGGGTGGCGCTCTACTGGTGGAGAAAAATCGAAGTAGTGGAAATCAGTACTTTTGCATCAGTTATATGTGATTTGTATGGGAATTAAAAATTTTTTGTTAAATACAATTTTATTTGTTTTTTATTTACAAATATATAATTTTATGATATAGTAGGAATACCTTATAAACTTTTCTTTTTATATATAAGGGAGACTCTTATAATACGTTCATGTCTTTTTACAGAAGATTTGTGTTAAAATTATTTATATTAAAACTTTATTTTTTATGTACTACTAACATTAAAAAAAACTTAGATCTAATTAGCTTCTATATTTTATCACATGTCTAGCTTTGTGAAAAATTAATTTGATCTCGTAGAACTGTTTGAAATCTGACATTTATCAATAATTATAAAAAACCAAACATTATTAAAAGGTAGATTTAAGATATTTAAGTAGAGAATCTGTGAAAAAATGTTGTTTGCAAATGTGCATCTTACCACAGTAAAGCTGTAATGTACCAGTGGAATAAATATGTTAATAATTGATGAATTTTCTATTAATGTACTAGGTGGAAACTTCAAAAGTACGATACCAAACATACTCTACATAAAAATACTCTATACAAATGTATTTTTTTAAAGAAAAAAAAATTCTGCACAGAAATTTTGTACGTACTTAAAAATTCCCTACTCACGGGTTAAATTATTTTACTCCATTGTAACATTCTACACAATCGTATACCCTATTGTTATGCATTGTTACAACGATAGGTTGTAGGATTGTGTAGATTTATGCGATAAAGTAAAATCATTCAACATGTGTGTAGAGAATTTTCATGTACAAAATTTCTATGAAGTATTTTGTGTAGGGTAATACAGCCGTGTAGAGTATATTCGATGTAAAAAGTACAACATTTTTACTGTGTTTTAAATTTCTTTACAATACTAGATTTGGTAGCATTTGGACATTCTTTTTTAAATTCTTCACAGATTTGGATTAAATACTGCTTCTGATCCTCTTTTGTCGTTAGCACATTAACATATTCTTGCATCAAATGTACAGCTCTCTCTGCCAAGTCATTTGTAACTTTTAGTGATCTGACTTTTTCACGGGATTTCAAAAATTCTTCATTTTTCTCCCATTTTGAAATATCTAGTTTTAAGAATTCTGTGCCCAACTTGAATCTCTGAAAGAACTTAATTGAGTGTTCATTAATGAAATAGTATATTTCTTTGAACTGAAGTGCCTCCATATCTGCTAAGGAATGAACATATAACTTCTTTTGAGGTTCCGTATCGCTCTCAATATCATTCTTCATTGCTTCTAATATTTTTTCTTTTAAAGGCGTTGTTAGGTTCTCGTTAAAAAGTGACATCACACTCATTCTGGCGTCAGATACTAAAGGTGGTTTCGAAGCTTGTTGAGAGCGCTTACAGCAATTTTTTCATCGACATTTTTATACTCGCATAGTTTTCTAATAGTTTTCAAATCATTTGTAGGAGCTTCAATAGATTGCGATGCTGTGTACCACATTTCTAAATAAACAAATACAATGAATTGGCATATTTCCAACAATCCCTTCACTTCTTTATTAAGTTAGTTTGAAAGATTAACGGAACAAATAGATTTTCAAACTGTAAATAGCTTTCGCCATCCATCTAGCATGATGGTATGCCCCAGGCTTTTTAAAAGTGGTGTCAGAGCCTTTTCCTAAAAACTTCAATGAAAGCTCAAGAAGTTCCCGGTAGTCGTCTCGTGGCATCTTTGTTATTAAAAAGTTTTCTATAAGTTGAACTGTTTCTTTAACCTGGTCTCTTAGTAGTACATTTATGTCCAACAGTCCATTTTGATAATTCTGTTTATTAATTTCTGACCACGAACTCTGAAATCTTTTAAATAACTGAACATTTGGACCCATTGTACCTGGAAACTTAAGTTCAAAACAGCTACTTAAGGTTATCTCCATTATGTGAAGACGACATGGTAAATAAAGAAGATCTTTTTCTAATAAACTTTCTAAGATGACAGCTGCACCAGATTTTGGACCTAAATTGGCATTAGTAGTATCGCAGCACAATGCTTGCACAGCGTCACACAACCCCCAATTTTTCAAGGCTATGTAAATCGCATTAGCTTGAGTTATTCCTTTGCCATCTTCTAGCGCAGGAACATCAATAATTTTTTGTGTATCACCAGTACTAACAAGAATTGGAAATCTGTCAATTTTCTTGCCAGTGAAAGAGTCTAGAACATTTTTCCGTCAAAATGAACACTCACATCTTTGATTTCAGCTTGTTGAAACAAGACTTTTATGTTTTCTGCTAAAGTTCTTCTAATTTGTTCTCTCATCCTCCTAAAAGATGTTGCATTAAGAATAAGTGTCTGAGGGTCGTGACCTAATGCATCGGCAACTGCTGCAATAATATGGACACTATTTCTATATGATATTTTGCAATTATCTAGAGCTGCTACAACATTGGATGTCATGACATTAGTATCTCCTCGAACATTCTTTTTGATATAATTTCGCCCTTTGAGAGAAAACTTTGAAACATCAGTACTCTGGCTTCCTCCTACGAATTCTTCACTAGAAGGCGTAAATAGGATCTCTAAATTTTCTGAAAATATTTATAACTAAAATAGTACTTGCATAGATTATAAAAATCTCATGTAATTATGTATATATCATGCAGAATAAAAAGAGGATGAAATATTTCAAAACTATTGCATAATTGACTCACATACTGGTGTGTAAGGTGATTTTTACCTCATGTGACTTTTCGCACTTGCTTCGCTTGTGCGAAAAACGTCACAAAGGTAAATAATCACCTTCCACACTAGAGATGTGCGAGTCAAACTCAAATCTACTTAAACACCACGATTGTTGAGTTTTTACACATATCTAACGAATACAATGGTTTATTCCTTGTTTCAAAACAGTGATATGTTACTTAAAGCTTCGAGTACTTTTTCGACTTTTTTTTCAAATTTTTGCCTGAAAAATAACTCGATTGGTTATTTGTACCAATTTTTCAACCTCTCACAATTTTTTTGCTTCTGAATCTATTAAATCTGTTCAATTAATATGTTAACTTAAAATCTAAACACTTATAATGTATTATTATATCTTTGGTTTAATTACACCCACCATAATGTCGTAACCAAATATAAAACTCGACTTTTGACTCGCACATCTCTGTTCCACACCCGTATCGAAATGTAATATTTTAGAAATCTTTTTGAATTTGTAAAAATAAAGTGAAATATTAATTCTCAGTTATAAAATTATGATTAGTCATTTAATATGCGAGAAAAAGAAATGTGTAAGTACTATTTTTATCTTAATTAGATATGGGCGATTCTGCCATATAACTTGGACAAAACAGCGTTCAAAATGACCCCATAGTAAAATGAACTATTTTTAACTTATGGGGCGCTTATCCTAACTCAAATTACATATGAAACAAGTACCTAAAGCTAAACCACAAGAAATTACTTCTATAAAAAGTAATCATATTAGTCCATGCATAAATGACAAATGTGTTACAGAACTGACAGTATTTTGAGGTTACGGAACTGACACTTTAGTAGAAATTTGTTTTTGAAATATCGAAAACCTCTTGAGCGATCTTTTTTCAAATACATAAGCATCTGGGAAGCAGGCATGTGTTTTGTGCAGGTTACGACAGAATCACCCATATGTTTATATCTTTCCTTGCATTTATTATTTCATTATATAATTAAAATTTTTACTTACCAGATAAATTATCTAGTATATTTTCATGGGTCGTTATATCACTCGTAGCTTTAGTTTCTTCCATCGCTCCGGTGTTGTTGATTTTCTCGTCTCCAAGAATAATTGCCTGTATTTCTTGTTCTGACATGAGTTTGATACGTTGCATTTCATCGTCAAATAATGTTTGGATATTTCCTGAATCATCAGTACCTAATGTTTGATTCAATCCTTCATTTATAGTTACTTGAGAATTGTTATCAATACCAACAAAATCCCACCCTTCACCTACAGTATTTGTTGATTGACGTTGATTTGTTGATTTGTAAAGAGGCATCACTTCATCAGAAATGTTGGGCTCTTTGTTCTCATCAGAAATCTGATCTAAATCAAATCAAAAAAAGATGATAAAATATTGATTGCTACTTGAAAATTGTAACCCTAGTAGAAATAAATGGGAATCATGTAATTGTGAAACGACAAATATGTAATGGGCTGTTTCACGTCAACTCGTGGAAAAAAATTTCAAATCTCGGCCAAAATTGTTTTCCAAGTCCAATATACCCCAAATGAACACACAAAAAATTTCAGACCTCTAAGTCCCTCCATTGCAAAGTTATGGCCATATCAAAATTTAAGATTTTCTGAATTCTTGCTTATCTAGCCAACTTTAATGATCTTTTAAGGCATGATAGAAGCATTTTAGGTAAAAATATATATAAATACATTTTTTTTTGTAAATATTCTGTAGAATTTGAAAAAATTATTCGTATGACCTATATAGCATGTTTTGAATTAGTTTCCATGTGATTTTACACTAAAAATCAAATTCTGGCTACGCGCCACATGCTCAAAATATCAAAAAAAATTTGTTGCATTTCTTATCATAAAATCTTTAAATCTAGACGTGGTGAGAAGTGGGTCGAGCTTTCTACAATGAGTAATACACTTTTTAGTACTTAAAACCCATTATTCATGATTACAGCTATATACCCGGTTTGGTAACGCTGGGTGATGTAATATATGATATTCAATGTATAACTGTTTTTTACATCAAAACAAGATAGTACGTTATAATTTTAAGCATTTTTAATTGTTTGGATTGGTTTTGACCTGCAGTTAAATAATTTTCATATTAATTATCTAACTTGGATTAAATTGCCACCCGAGGAAAATATTCATTTTAGGTTATACTTGATCTTTTATAAAAAAACGTTTCTAAAAGGTAAAATGTTGGCGAGTAAAAGTTTCTTTACAAAAGTAGTGAGATCCCAATATATAACTGTCAACTAATTGTATTTTATCTTTTGGGTACACGCATGTGGATATATTATTTCAGAAAATAAAATTTTCCACTGGAATCTTAGTCGATACAACAGTTTCTATATATTTAACAATAATAAATTCACTATGCACCAGTCAGACCATTAAAATTGACTTGCGAATGACTATATATAAAAATTTCAAAATTTTCCTTTTGTCGGTCCCAGGTAAAATATGATCTCAGCTAATTCAAATTATGAAAGGATGAGTCTAATTTTAAATTGCTCATCAACTTTTGGCATTTCCAAAAACATATTATATCATATACTTTTAATGCATAGTCCAAAAGCTATTGCAAAACTTCTAAAACACTTCAAGTCTTGAACCGTACTTTTTAATATTATTTAGTTTGAATTTTTTCAATAGCTTCTGTACTATGCATTAAAAGTATATAATATAATATGTTTTTGGAAATGCCAAAAGTAGATAAGCAATTTAAAATTAGACTGATCCTTTCATAATTTGAACTAGCTGAGATCATATTTTACCTGGGACCGACAAAAGGAAAATTTTGAAATTTTTATATATAGTCATTCGCAAGTCAATTTTAATGGTCAGACTGGTGCATAGTGAATTTATTATTGTTCAATTGTTAAATGTATAGAAACTGTTGTATCGACTAAGATTCCAGTGGAAAATTTTATTTTTTAAATAATATATCCACATGCGTGTACCCAAAAGATAAAATACAATTAGTTGACAGTTATATATTGGGGATTTCACTACTTTTGTAAAGAAACTTTTACTCGCCAACATTTTACCTTTTAGAAAGGTTTTTTTATAGAAGATCAAGTATAACCTAAAATGAATATTTTCCTCGGGTGGCAATTTAATCCAAGTTGGATAATTAATATGAAAATTATTTAACTGCAGGTCAAAACCAATCCAAACAATTAAAAATGCTTAAAATTATAACGAACTATCTTGTTTTGATGTAAAAAACAGTTATACATTGAATATCATATATTAAATCACCCAGCGTTTGAAAATGTTTTCCACGGGTTGACGTGAAACAGCCCAATAAAAATTTATTATACTTGTGAAGATCTAACCACCTTAAAATAAAAAATTTATGATCTGAAGGGTTCTATCGCTATTTCCAAGTCAAGCGAGCGTTACCATTATTTTAACTTGGTTAGGTCCCTTTAAGTAAATTACATGAATTACATTATCTATTTCTACTAGGAATGTTTGTTATTAATTTAAACTGTATATTTTTCTAACCAATCATTGATGTGTTTTTATTTGTACTTGAGTTTCTTTCTCTGTTTGAAATTTTTTCCAAAGTTAATGCAAATAACTCATTACGTTCCTTTTCAGTCATAGAATTTCTGAAACTCCCATGAGAAATATCGAATATTTCATTTAAATATTTGGAGAAATTCTGTTCTTTGTCTTTATTAAAAGATTTTCCTAAATTTTTTTGTATGTCTCTGTATTGTTTATACAGATTTTTAATTTTTTTAGTGCATTTGTGATCTTCTTGTGTTGGAATATTCACTTTGCTCCAAAATATTTTTATTTCATTATTTAACAATCGACATGCATTAAGAGTGAAATTCATGCTCCGAATATTGAAAAATAAACCTTGCAGAACTTGTAGGTTATTTCGAAGCTTTTCTCCTGTTATTTGTTGACTAGCAAAATTAATAAATGGTAAACTTTCTCGTGAATCGGACATTATAATGCGTAAATTTGTTGTATCTACTTATGTCATATATAATACTGATCCAAGGAACAGATGCATTATAACTCTTAATTTACTTTAACGCAATTTTGAAAATCAATGGTATATTCAATAATAAAAGTACTACATAGACAACTGTAACCTAACTGTGATAGCTGCTCATCAAAGTTTCGTTATTCAATGATTGTTTTGGTATTATGAAAAAAAAAAAATAAGTTAGTTCGTTTAGGGTCCTCCCGGTGGCGCGGACATCGAGTACAGAGTGTTCGAGTACCGAGCACTGGCGCCACTGATGGTCTGCTTATTCCATCCCGTTCAGTTCCATTTCCACGGTAACTGAACTAAGTGCCCGCGTTACCGTGAAAACAGATGCTTAAGTGGTAGTGTCGAACTAGAAGAGTAAAGAGTAAGGCATGAATAAGGGTTTAAATCCAATCATGGGAGTTTTTTCATTAATTCTAATCCAGAGCACCAGAGCCAACTACACACGTCTATGTACAGAACATGGTTGCAAGCGCCCTCCTAAGATCAGCATGCGAACTTTGGAACCACTCAAATTCATGAACTAATATGAAATATTACCATAGCTAAGCTAAGACTAAACAGATTTAATTATCATCTCAATAATATTCTTCAGTTTTATGCCATTATATATGTTTTTTGATATGAGAATTTTTAATAAAGTTAGAAAAAAAGTCGTATGTGATTTTTTTTACATCAGACAGCATTACAGAATATTTTTTAAATGACCAAGATGATTTTGCAAGCTCGTAAATAATTGCTATAGATTGTAAGAAGATTTTTGCCGGGTATTTCAAATCGTGATAAAAGCTAACTCTACAGGCACTAGTTGGCGACCACCTAGACGAATTCTGGTGATAGTACCATTACTTTTGAGTAAAATGAGGAGCTTTTCGGGCCGGCACTCATTAAATTATGCAGTTTGGGAAATAAGGCGCACCCTAATATATACGCGTAGGGGAATCCCACGCTGCGTTAGTACCAGAGCCGCCGCTAGGTGGCTACGCCGTTCCCAACGTCAAAGTAGTGACGTTGAGAGTATAAGTATACCTCGCGTTCGGGTGGTCGAGCAACCTTTTGGGATCGCTTACTCGACCATCCTACGCATATAAAGGCTTCGGCCAACTCCTCTGCTTATATATATATATATATTACTTTTGCAATACAATGAATACAGAAAATGAAGCTTGAAGTAGTGGAGAATCAGAACCTGAAGAAGATGTTACAGAAAGAACTGATATATATGATGATCATTTGAATGATATCACATGTGATAAAAATTTATCTGAAATAAACTTTAATCCTTATTTTTATCCATCTGTAAAAAATTTTACTGATAAAGTTCGAATTCGTGCGCATGTGTCGATACAAAAAATTACTCCATTGGAACGTTTCAAATATTTTTTTGATCAGTTTCTTGTAAATCATATTATAGAACAAACCAACCTTTTTCAAGAACAAAATCCTGAACCACCTCGAAAAAAAATGAAAACGTGGATTCCTGTAACAGAACATGAATTACGGAAATTTATCGCTTTATCAATAAATATGGGTCATGTCGTAAAAGGAGAAATGAAAAACTATTGGAGTGAGGATTCACTGCTATATACTCCAATCTTTAGCCAAATTTTGACTAGAAACAGATACCATCAAATTCTGCGATATCTTCAATTTTCTAATAATGAAGAAATTTCTAATCATCCTTTAAAAAAAATCAAACCGATAATTGATCATTTGAAAACAAAATTTTCTAATTATATTTTTGCTGGAAAAAAACTTTGCATTGACGAAAGTTTAGTTTTGTGGAAAGGAAGACTAAAATTCAAACAATACTTACCATTGAAAAGAAATCGATTTGGTATGAAATTGTTTGAATTAGTTGACTGTGAGACGGGATTTCTGCTAGATTTTATCATGTGTACTGGTTCAGATACCGATTACGAAAAATTTGATGTAGGCGTTTCTGGAGATATTGTTGCTCATTTGATGAAACCTTACTATAACGTAGGTTATGAGTTATTTACTGATAATTGGTATACGTCGCTACAACTTGCAGAATATCTTCATGATAAAGACACTGGTCTTTGTGGAACAGTAAAAAAAATCGAAAAGGAATGCCTTGATTCAAAGCTCAATCGTGGTGAAGTAGAAGTCGCTCATAATGATGTTTAGATGGTCATCAAATGGATGGATAAGAAGGAAGTTTACGTACTAACAAGTATTCATGAACTTGAATATTGTGCAACTGGTAAAATACACTACAAAACTAACGAAGATATTATAAAACCAAGTTGTATTTATGATTATAACAAACATATGGGCGGAATCGATGATATTGATAGACAATTATCTATGACAGAGACAATTAGAAAATGCATGAACTGGTATAGAAAATTATTTTTTCATCTAGTAGACTTGATGTTGGCAAATGCCCATAAGTTATTCAAGATGCTAACTACGGATGCTATTTCGTTTCCTAATTTTCGATTGAGCATAGTAAGAGACATTTTGAACTTAGGTTCTCATCTCTAACGCCAGATATTCGACTAAGTGGTCGTCATTTTCCCAGTAAAATGCAATCCGAAAACAGTGATAATAAGTTATCATGTCAATGTAAATTATGCACTATGCAGAAAAAGAGAATCCGATCTATATACGAGTGTAGAGTATGTAAAGAAACTCTATGTATTGTACCGTGCTTTGAAATTGACAGAATAGCGTTGGCTCTGGACGGGGTTAAGCGGCGAAATAAAAGACGTTTTGTATCGGTTGAAAGAAGGTTTATATTTTAGAGAGCTGAGACGTTGACACTCGGGAGGTCGGGTTCGTACTGAGCGGCGGCGCGGGGCGCTGCAAGCGGGAACTTGCATACATGGTATTAGTGGGTAAGACAGAGAAAGGAACAGTGCTCACCAAACGTATTTCCAACACTCCCTCCCGTTTGAATGCACTTTCACCTTTCTATGCCTTACCTTAACATAATATATATTCTTATTCAAGATTAAGTTAAATATTTAAGCCGCAATTATCTGTCTTTCATAACTGTCTCGGTGCTCTCTTGTTACTCGTCAACTCCAGCCTTCTCGCTTCAATTTCTCTTATCTCCTGTAACAGAATCAAAAATAAATATAAGTACATGATATGATTTTATTTTCTCATCTAATTGTATATAGTTTTTCTTGCTAATCTGATTCAATATGATGTTTGTCAACGCTTTATGCTGTATGTGTGCAAGTGGTTTAGTAAATATGTCTGCAATCTGCTCTTTTGTTGGTACCCAATTTATCTCAATCAATTTTCTCTTCACACACTCTTTCACATAGTGTTCTTTAATGTCTGTCATATGTCTCAGTTTATTTCCTCCGTTTGTCTTAGCATTTGTTTCAGCTGATCTATTGTCACATCTCAATTTTATTGGTGTAAATGATTTCCTCAGAATTATTTCCAGTGAATTGTTTAACGAAACCAATTCCTGACAAGCTTCGCTCATCGAAACATACTCCGCTTGACATGTGAACAGTGCTATATAGGTCTGTTTGTGTGTTCTCCAGCTTACTGAATCTCCAAACAATCTGATCACATAACCTGATGTGGTCAAAGATCCCTTGCAGTCTGCAAAGCTTGCATCTGAATATCCTTCCAACTCATCTCCTTTTCCTAAGAACGTCAGTTCCATATTCATTGTTCCCTTTACGTATCTAATATTCTTTTCGCCATCATCCAGTCATCCTCTGTAGGATTTATCTGATGTCTACTCAAGACATTTACGGCGTACAGTATATCCGGTCTCGTCGCGTTTGCCAAATACAGCAGACTTCCGACTGCTGCTCTATACGGTGCATTACACTTCGCTATAGTCTTTTCCAATTCCTTTTGATCACAATCCTCTTCTCTTTCTTTTCTCGTCCTATTTGCCACTTGATTTGTAGCCATGGGAGTGTTCTGTGGGTTCATTTCACTAAATCCAAATCGCTTCAAAACTTTCTCTATATAATCATTCTGTTTTATGGTCAAAACTCTCTTCTCTCTTTCTCGTCTTATTTTAATACCTAAAAATTCTTTAGGTTCACCTAGGTCTGTCATCTCAAATTTACTCATCAACTTTTCTTTTAATACCAGTAATCTGTTTCTGCTATTACTTGTCATAAGCATATCGTCTACATATAGCAACAAGATCAAAAATTCATTTTTATCATACCAGGTAAACAGACATGGTTCCATGTCATTTGCCTTTAAGCCAATTTTCTCAGCTTCCTCGGCGAACTTCTCATACCATTTCTTTGGACTTATTTTCAGACCATATAATGCCTTTTCCAATTTACATACCTTTTCTCTTCTAGTTTTCTCATCACAGTTCATACCCTCCGGTATTTCCATGAATATTTCTTCATTTAATGTTCCATTCAGGAAAGCAATTTTCACATCCAACTGTCTCATCTCAAGATTATATTTATTTGCTATTACTAAGACTACCCTCACCAATGGCAAACGTGAAACCGGAGCATATGTTTCTAATAAATCATAAAAGTTTTTATCTTTGCAACCTCTCACGACCAATCTAGCTTTGTATTTAATTTTCTTATTTTCATCCATTTTTCTCTTCAGTACCCATCTAGAATCTATTATGTTGGGTTTTCTCTCATTCTTTCCAGATTTTGGTCTATCAACGATTTTCCAGACTTTATTTCTGTTCATCGCATTTAACTCGTCTTTAATTGCATTTTTCCAATTTTCGTTTTCCTGTGATATTATGGCTTCTTTATATGACGTTAGATCTGCTTTTATCTTTGCTATCAGCGCATAGTACACATCTATCTGCGCTTCATTATAGTTATTCGTATCTACTTCACTTTGACATACTCTTTTCAAGTTTTCCTGTGATACGCGTAGATCCTTGAAACTTACATCATCTATCAGTTTATCTTTATCTCTTCTATCTAAACTCTTCGAATCTAAGTCTGTCTTATCTATTTTTCTGGGACGTCCTCTCCTTCTCTTACTCACTCCCTCCGTTTCTAATGTCTTTTCTTCAACTTTCTCATTTTATTTATCGAAGTTTACAAACCAGTCACGTTTATCTGTCTCATCAAAAATATTTTGCCAGTTCTGTATACTGTCTTTTCTATACTTATCTCCATAGACCAATTTTTCATTAAATCTCACATCTCGACTTTCATAGAATTTTCCTTCCTCTGGTTTCATCAAAATGTAACCTGTTCTCGTATATCCTACCAGAATAACTCGTCTACCAGTAAAACCAAATTTGGTGTGTTTGTTTCTCTGAATTTTCATATACGCTAAACACCCAAATCTTTTTATCTAATCTATTTCAAAATTGTACTTGGGTGCAAATTTTCCCAGGGGTGTAATCATTTCATTTGATTTGTGAGGTGTTCTATTATAAGCATAGATTGCAGCTCTCAAAGCTAAATCCCACATGTTCTCTGGAAGCTTTGAATCATACATATATGCTCTCACTTTCTTTTGAATAGTTTGATTTATCCGTTCGGCTACCCCGTTATGTTCCGGTATGTCACGACATGCAAATTGATTTTCCGCTCCTAATCTATCTGAAACTTCTAATGTATAACCACCTGTGTATTCAGTACCTTGATCAGTTCTAAGATAACACACTTTCGCATCGCAACCTAGAAGGTTTCTAGCCATCTTTACAAAATTTTCAAAGTGATAACCTGTCTCATTTTTGTTTTTCATCGGAAAGGCTAACGCTAATCTAGAATAATCATCAATAAAAGTGACTATGAATTTGTAGCCCTTCGGATGAGTTGAAGGGCTAATTGGTCCCATCACATCAGAGTGTATAATCTGTAATGGCTTATCTGTCCTATGTCTAACTGACTTGAAAGCTGATCTATTTATTTTCGAGACTGCACACACTTCACAATCCAGTATCAACTCATCAAATTTTGCACTGTTCAATTCCTTATTATCTGGAAATTGTTTTTGTAATGATTTCAAATAAGCTACAGAAGCGTGACCCATTCTCACATGCCATAAAAGTGCTTTGTTGTTTTTAACAAATTTGTTTTGATCTGTTACATTAGGTATTTCACTATCTAATAACTCAACACAAGGAATCTCTTCTACATTTTCTAATTTTCTATCTCATATAGAATCATCAAATCTCGGAAAAGTTATATCACTATCTATTTTATCTTTCTCATTTTCACTCTGTACCTTTTCATTTTCCTGTTCGTTTCGTCTTTTCCAAGTTCACTATTGTCTTTTTCTTTCTCACAATTTTCGAAATTTGTATCTTTTTTTTCTAAACAATTTTCTTTTTCATTACTATCACGTGCTGTGACACTTCTCGTAATATATCTTGGTCTTTTATCATTTGGATCTACAGTTAGATATGCGATTATTTTACTCTCTGCTTCTGAATCAACTTTACCTAAGTTACTTTCACTATTCGCTTCAAATTCTATTTTCCAATATGGTTTTTCATATATTCCTGATATGAACGTTTCTTCCGAAATCGGATCGTAAATGTCTACTATTTTATTATCCAAATAAATACTCAATCCTTTATCTGCAAATTTCCTCAGAGACAATAAATTTTCCGCCAAAGATTTCGCATATATAACGTTATCTAGATACATTCTTTCATTATTACTCGTCACTCCTTTCACTTCGCCTATCCCTTTCTGTTCTCAAATCTGCTGCAGAATCTATGTTAGCGCATCTAATAGTATCTAATCTATTTCCATCAAAATTTCGAAAAACTAGTCTAGAATTTGTCATATGTTCAGTTGCCCCAGAGTCTACCAAGAATTTTTCTAATCTTTTCGTTTCATCTGTATTATTATCTAATTTCTCATCTAATGTACAATTGAAATCGTTCAAGTTAGAATTATACCTTTCAATATTTAAAGCTACTCTCTCACCTTTATCTTTTCCTTGTTCTTCCCTTTTCGGCTGATTTTTCTGTTCAAACTTGCCTCTTCTTCCTGTGTTCTTGTAACCTGATCTACCTAATCCTCGTCTATTATTAGTAAATTTGCCCCGACTTATATTATAATTGTTTGACCTAAATTTCTTAAAATTATTATTATTTCCCGTGTCTAAAGCTTTTCTCTTATCACTTCTACTGTTATCTACTCTACTTCTAGTATTGCCACGATTTGTATTATAATTATTTTGTCTATTTTTATTATTAAATTTATCAATATTTTTGATATACCTCGTCTCTCCTGTTCCTCCTCTGCCATCACGTCTAGGGCCCGTGTGGGGACAGTCTCTCGCCACATGATTTTCAAACCTTCCGCATCTATAGCACTTTCGAGCACCCACCGGATGTGGGCAGTCCTGAGCAATATGCCCATTATCGTCGCAGTTGAAACAGCGGGGTGTGCGCCTCTGTCCCACTCCTGCCGTCATCGCCGCAGCTTGGCTCGAACCGCCTTCAGCTCGTTGTGCCTCGTACTGTATGATATAGGATTTAAGTTCATCATAGTTCATGTCTCTACTATGTTGACTTTTATGCAGAAAGTTTACATCTTGTATCTTAGGTATACCTCCTACAATTGCATTATAGAATGCGTCTCTTTTCTCATTCTCAGTTATTGGCTGTGCATTTGGTAAATTTTCGTAGTTACGCAAAATCTCTTCGAATCTATCCCAAAACTCCACAGCCTTTTCTTTGTTCACAAAATACTTAATACTATACAATTGCTTTCTCAAAGTCACCGACGTTAAATTTACTTCACATCTCTTTAACTCGCGTATCTTATTCAATAATTCAACCGGGTCCTTTTCATTAACTACTTTTCAATGGTAACTCGAATCAATTCTATTAATCAAAATATCGCGCACCGCGAATCTATGTTTTTCTCTCGTCTCCGTATCATATCTATCACTTGTATCTGCCGACGGTTCTATAACATATAATAGTTCTTTTGATCTCAATTCCGAGGATAGATAATCCATAAAGTGTTCGAATTTAGTCTGTACGGTCAACTTGTAATCTCTTCTCGATCCCGATTCTTTATTCGACACTTCTACTTTTATTGTTTCTTTCGGTTTTTCTAAATTTACATTTCCAATTTTTTCAAGTATTTTATCGACTCCTAATCTTTTAAATTCTGACGCAACCGCGTTCGCTACCTCATCTCCTTTACTTATCTTCTCATCTAGTGATACATTTTTCTTATTTACATTCTCTTTTTGATTCAAACAATAAAATTTATTTAACATTTTTATATTTTTATCTATATCATCTAATCTTTTATTTTCATTCCCCTGACTATCCGTCACATTATCTAATTCATTATCTTTATTAGATAAATTACTTTCTGTGTTTACCTGAGCTCTCAGCTCCCTCGCTTCTCTTTCTAGTTGTTCTTCTCGTCTCCGCAATTCGCCTCTCTCTCTCTGATCATCTCATCTCTCTCGTCTCTATTCACTCTTTCTCTTCTACACATTATCTCATTCTTTTTATTGAAGTCCTCATCTTTTCTTCTTAATTCCTCCTCTCTTCTATTTATTTCTTCTTCTCGTTCTTGAAGTTCAAGAAGTCTGTTTCTCTCTTCTTCTCTTTCAGCTTCTTGTTCTTCTGTCATCAGACTCCTGGCACCTTGAAATTCTCGAAAAGAATTCTCAAATTGACCGAGGAGATTTCCTTGTCGGAGAAACATTGCTTCATATTTTATACTCATCTCACTCATATTGGCAAGATGTGACTCCTTCATTATGCTCACTAAATTTAGTGAGCTTCTGAAAGTCGCTGTGGCTGCCTGACACATCTCCGATATTGACTTCCGCATCTCATTATTTTCTCTTCTCATCTTCTGCAAGCACCTTGTGTGACCTGCAGCACGTCTCCATTCCCTGTGAGAGAATAATTTATTTTATTACTATTTCTACCCTCAGATTCATCTACATAGTTTGTTTCTACATAATTTAATTTTTCATCAAAATTTTGTATAATTTTTACATTTCTTTCAATTAGTTCGGAAACACTTTCAATTTTTGAATCTGAATTATAATTTATCGTCATTGTTTTTATTTCTAACCTACAATTTTCTACTGTTTTTATGCGTGGCAATATTTTACCCTCTATTCTATTTCTATCCTGTACAGGCTCGTCTCTGTCACATCTCTGCTGTGTCCCACTCTTCTCGGGCCCTTCTATTCTTGTCTCATCACCCACAGCATCCATCTCCTCATCTATCTCATTTTCTCTTCTCTCTTCTATTCTATCTTGTCTTGACGTTTCCGCGTCCTGCTGGTAAACTGGGCCGGTCATTAGGAGTCTGCCACCGCCGTTCTCTATGCGATCTATTGCCTCAATTATCACTCGCAGCTCTTCTTGCTCCAATGTATTTTGGGCTGTAAATTCAATTTAATGTAAGTCCCGGCCTCTCATTATCCGTCCGATGTGCTGAACATCAAGCAACCTCGGACTTCAAACCACAGAAATAAATGCGCCCGAACATCAAGGTCACATTCAATTTTTGTATCTTATGACAGAAATGATAAGCGCACAGCGTTCATCATTACAATCACAAGTCAGCAGTGGTTAGAATTTTGTTACTAATTTATTTATAATATTTACTACTTGTAACAGTTACAAGTACAGAGTTGTAATGCAAAGAAAAATAACAATTTCATCTAGTTGTCTAAATTATTGCCTTCTAAATAGCTAATTCAAATAAACTTTACCTCTTTTTCTTTTAATTTTTATAGTTGCAACTTTAATTTTAATTGATCTCAAGGATCATCACTCTATACTTTTCTACTATTTGAATTACAGGTTTTACACATACATGTATGATTTAAATAGTTATTTTACCTGTCTTATATTCAGCTCCAGATTCTGACACAAAATACACATATGTGTCATCGTGTCTCACCACCACTTGCTCATCTCTATGGGTCTCATCTATGCAGTGCACTGCTGCCTGCGTTTTCAAGAACAGCAGCAGCACTGTATCATCTAGATACATAAAAAATATTCATAGTATGTTTTATATACATATATATCAATATACATGCATATACGTGTACACGCATTTTCACTCCTTTCGCGTGTAGAAAAGGCAGGGAAAGAAATAACAGAGTCACTCTATAATCTTTAAGCGAGCGTCCTCGCATGATAAGATTTTTGACCGCTGCAGACGGTCCCTCCGTCTCTCTCTCTCCATCCCCTCTCCACACCTCTACTATCTCTCTCTACACTCTCCTAGTTCTCTCACTCATTTACTCTCTCGTTTCTCATTTCTATTACGGTCCAAAAACCGCACATTCGCGTCTTCTCTCCCTTCGCTCACCAACTCATGCATCCAACCCGTCTCCGCATGCGAATTCTCTTTCTGGCAACCGATTTTACCTTCCCGGCGCCTTCTCAGAAAGAAAAACATATACAACATTTTTCTGGCCCTTCTCTCTACACGTTCTATAAGTCAAAACCGCACTTGACTTTTTCTTTCAAAGAAACACAATATACGATATAAAAACTTTACACGACCGATAAATTTACTTCCGCACGTACATAAAAGTCTCGACGCCAGAGAGATATTCGCGCTTCTACACTCGATCGACACGCCGCTAATTTTTAATTAACATTTCTAAAAAATGTAAGTAAACTTAACGGTTTTCTGCATTACTCCTGCAAGTCTAGTCGCCATCCTCTCCAAGGAGTAAAAGATGTAAAATCTCGTCTCTCTGCCCCTTCTCGTCTACCCCTCTCTTTTAGCTCTCCGCGTCTCCTCCTTACACACTTCTCAGGCGCGAGCCTCTCCTTTCTCATGCAAGAAAAACCACGTCCAGCCTAAGCTTTGCCTGGGCCCATAACCTGACAGAATAGCGTTGGCTCTGGACGGGGTTAAGCGGCGAAATAAAAGACGTTTTGTATCGGTTGAAAGAAGGTTTATATTTTAGAGAGCTGAGACGTTGACACTCGGGAGGTCGGGCTCGTACTGAGCGGCGGCGCGGGGCGCTGCAAGTGGGAACTTGCATACATGGTATTAGTGGGTAAGACAGAGAAAGGAACAGTGCTCACCAAACGTATTTCCAACAGAAATCTATCACACCAAAAAATCGTTACCGTAATTTATAAAATTTTTTTAAATAATGAATAAAAAACTTATATATAATGAATAAAAAATTATAAACTTAGAAAAAAAAGGAAAAAAAAAGAAACATAACTGTGCCACAGTCGGTCCCAAGCCGTTCACGAAATGCAAAGAGGTGGTTTTCATCCTGTTACAGGGGTTGTTTTTACATTTACAGTAATTTTGATGTCAGATTTGTATTCAGCATCGAAAAATACATAGAAAACGTGTATCTGCGCTTCTAAATAAAGAAACATCAATTTACGAGGCAAAGGGGTTGGTTTTCACCCTATTATAGGGGTTGTTTTTAGATTTATAGTAATTTTGATGTCAGATTTGGATTCAGCATCGAAAAATACATAGAAAACGTGTATCTGCGTTTCTAAATAAAGAAAAAACAATTTACGAGGCAAAGGGGTGGTTTCCACCCTGTTATAGGGGTTGCTTTTAGATTTACAGTAGTTTTGATGTCAGATTTGAATTCAGCATCGAAAAATACATCGAAAACATGTATTTATGAATTGGAAAAAGGTTATATACTATTTAAAATATTTTTTTTTAAATTTGAAATTTTTAACACAGGCTGTAATACATGTTTTGCCGTAACGGACCGCAACGCCAATATATTGGCGCACCCCCTGATCGACACTTTCCCTATGATCAATCAGTGATATAAGATATCTTTTTTACCGGTTTTCTATGGGCGATATGCCACCTTAAATCCCGGCCCTCTAAAGGTGAAGTCATGCGTGCAAAGGCGGCCACTACGCGCTTCAACACCAGCGATATGGACCCTTCTAGGTTAGACAAGAAACTGGCCAAGAATCTCCGTCACACGAATATTTTTATATGAGCTTTAAGCTTTAATAATGAATCTTTAAGCAAAGACACCTACAATGATTTAAAAAATTTAAAAGTTATTGCCAAGAAGCTTGGTTTCAAATTTGTGTGACATAGACGCGTCAGGTTTCTCGCACGACGAGATGAGGGCATGCGAGCTCACTCGTTCGCTTCTGCTTCCGACTTCGCAGAATAGCTGACTCCTACAATAGCAATAGTCCCAAAACCAATAATAACAACATTAATGATAATATTGAAAAGGCTAGAGACGCACAATATTCACATAACAGAGACACCAGTAGCCATACCGAAAACAACAAGTATGATAACAATGAGCAACCAACCTTCCTGAAAAATATTGACTACATGCAGTAAAAGCTCGTGAAACGGACGAGGGAGTGAATACGAGATCGGGTTTTTTCAATACAAATTCGATTAGGCATTGCATTGAACAAATCCGACAACTTCTTAGCGAAAAATCCTATCATCTATTCGGTGTGGCCGAAACGTGGCTGGACGATGAGAAAGTAGGCAGCTATCCCGTTCATATTAAAGGATACTCACTTGTGCGACAAGATAGAAACGTAAATAGAGTGGGAGTAGCACTGTACATTCGCGAGGAATACAGGGTCAAAGTGCTAGCTACATCAAATATAAATGGACCGGGAGAACCCAAAAAACCTAGCAAACCTAGTAAACCTGAAGATCCTAGCAAACCTGAAAACCCCAGTAAACCTCAAAAACCTATCAAATCCGACAAACCTAGCAAACCTGAAAAATCTAAAAAACGCGAGTACATTATGTGTGAGATACAGCATGGAGATCAGGAGGCTGTATTTGTCGCAGTTGTTTACAGACGTCCCGCCATTGCCTTTCTCAAGTATTCGGATCTTGTCGACAAGTTGAGGGAATATTGTGACTTATACAGTCACAAAATTATAATGGGAGATTTGAATGCGGATCTGTTGACAGACAGTCATGATGCGAAGTTTGTTCGCAAACTTGCAGCTGAACTGATACTTCAGATTGTTCAATACGGAGCGACCCATCACACCGACACTTCGCACACATGGATTGACACTATACTTGTTGACAGTAACGACATCGTAACGGATCATGACAACTACGAACCTACCTGGCCCAGCAAACACAACATTCTTTACGTAGCCATAAAAGTGCGGGCACCCATCCGTGTTGACGATCCATTCACATATAGGGATTTTAAAAAAACAGAACCGGAAGAACTACAATCCCTTTTGTCGGAATATAATTGGTCTGCCCTGGAGGAATGTCACGTCAACCTTGACATAGCGATGGACTGCCTTAACTCCCACTTACTCGATGCAATTAACACCCTGGCACCATTAAAGCGAGTTAAGCCTCGCAAGGGCAGTCCACCCTGGATCGATGTTGAAATTGAACAGCTAAACAAAAAACGTGACGCAACTTACAGATGGTACAAAAGGACCGGTGATGCACGGTACCACAAAGAGTTCTTGGAGTTGCGGAGTGAATCCTTAACCAAAACAGAACAAGCTCGCATCGCCTATTATCAAAGTAGACTGCTGGGTAAACAGCAGAGCGATGTTTGGAAGGAATTGCGCAATCTAGGACTCCTTCCCAAAGCTAGAGGAGGGTTGCATGGATTCACGACGGAAGAACTCAATACTCACTTTGCGGGAGTATCCATTGCAAACGAAGAAAATCCCGTTGAGATCGAAAATCTGGTTACATCTGCGAGCGATGATGGTTTTAAATTCAATCCAGTCAGCGCCGCGAATGTCGTACTCGCGGTCGCGCACTTTTCCTCTCAAGCGAGAGATGAAGATGATATCCCGCAGAGTGTAGTTGCGAAGGCACTGCCAGTCATAGGGCAGCACATTGTGAATCTATTCAACTCTTCTCTGATTAGGGGCGTATTCCTTGACCTCTGGAATAGAGCACGAGTGGTGCCGCTGAACAAGTGTACTACGTAACGATGTGATATTTTCATGGAAATTTATTTATTTATTTATTTAAACCAAAAAGATTCACATACATAAAATTACAGAATGATGTAAATCCCTACAGAGGTAAACTAAGTTACCTGTGCGCAGGTCCGGTACATAAAATTAAGAAAAGTGATAAAAAAAAACTTAAAGCATAACTAACTTACTTAAAACTAACTTAAAAACTAAACTAAACTAGTATCGTATACATCTCATAGTAGACAAGAAACATTATAAAATTTAGAAACTATTAACATTATAAAAATATTGTTTGTACATAGATATATTAAATATAATTGCACCTCATATATTATAGTTATCTTTTATCCACATTTTCAGTTTATATTTTTGTGACTTTTTATCTAATTCTAATGTTTTTAGATCATTTGGTAGTTTATTGAAAACTTGTATAGCTTTTGTGTAACTATTTTTATTGCTGACCTTTTTCTTGTTGCTGGGAATCATTAAGTTTTTTTCCTAGTAATACTATTAGACTTAAGAAATTGACTTTTTAGATTAGGGTAATGATATATCAGTGATTCAAAAGCAAAAAGTTGTTCCAAGTTCAGTGGATTATCATGTATGATAAAAATTTTTTTATTAACAATTTTCAGTATTCTTTTCTGCAGATTTTGCAATAAATCAAGATTGTTCTTATAAGCACCACCCCAAGCAATTATTCCATAATTAATTAAACTATGAAAAAAAGCATAATAAATCATTCTCAATATTTCGGTTGACATATATTTGGCGATTTTATAGAATATATATACTAAATATTTAGTTCTCTTTATAATGTATTCAATGTGCTTATCCCATTTTAAGCTATAATCAAAAATGATCCCTAAGTACTTGCGACTTTCTACTCTATTTACTTTTTTGTTTCTAATTTTTATATATATTAACTATCACAATAGTTACCAAAAGTTATACATACAGTCTTCTTAACGTTTAATGATAGTTTATTTACAGCTAACCAATTATCTACTAGTAACAAATTGTTGTTCATAGATTCCTGAGCTTCGTCCCACGTATCCCGAGTAGATATAATTGCAGTATCATCTGCATAAGGCAAAATTTCATCAGAATGGATTACTTTTAAGAGATCATTAATATATAAAATAAAAAGTAGTGGACCTAAAATGGTACCTAGTGGTACACCTGTGTATATTTTTAAATAATTACTCTCACTATCATTAATTTTAACTTTTTGATGTCTATTATTAAGATAACTTGAAAGAAGATCCAGTGCCTGCCCTCTAATTCCTATACAGTAAAGTTTATCCAGTAATATTTTATGATCGACAGTATCAAATGCTTTAGTCAAGTCCAAGAAAGTTATTATTGTTGATTTACTGCGATCCAAATTATTGTATAGTACATTGGTAATATAATTTAGGGCATCTTTTGTACCTATATTTTTCATGAAACCAAATTGGTGATCAGATATTATATTATTTTTTTTAACAAAATCAAAAATTCTATTATATAATACTCTCTCAAAAATGTTAGCTATGTTAGATACTAAAGAGATTGGTCTGTAATTAGAAACATTGTGTTTGTCATCAGATTTGTAAATCGGCACAAATTCAGCATTTTTTAATGCATCAGACCAGATCGCTTTTTCAATACATAAATTAAATATATACTCTAGTGGTTCCGCAATATAATTACAGATAACCTTCGGAGTTTGAGCATTGATTTTGTCTGCATCACCATTTTTTAATTTCAAATTATTTATAATACTCATGATTTCATATGCATTTGTCGGAGTTAAAAAAATAGAATTAGCATACATATCTGGCATTTTTATCACAGATGTCGAAGGTTTATCTATCTTGTCACTCAATTTTTGACCTATTTCACAAAAATACTTATTCATATTATTAGATATATCTACACTATCTGTAATTTTGACATTATCAAATTTAATATAATTTATAGTTTCATTCAATTTTTTTTTTTTCCTATTTTCGTGTTGATAATTTCCCATAGTTTTTTAGGGTTGTTTGTATTATTTTCGACAAAATTTTTATCATATTTTATTTTAGCATCTAGGATAACCTTATCTAAAATTTTTGCATAATTTATGTACTGTTGTCTAAGTTGTTCATTTTTAACATCCAGTTTCCATAAATTGTATAAGAATTTTTTTGTTTCGCATGATTTACTAATACCATCAGTAATCCAAATTTTCCTACATTTATTTATGCCTTTTCTTTTCCGTGTTTTTGCTTGTTCCATACATTTTTTGATTTCTCTTATCAATTGGTTAGTAGCTATGTTTGGATCATGAATTGACATAATTGAATTCCAGTCTCTTGTTTCAGCAATGTTTATATTACAGTAGGTCCGGAGTCTTTAGTTTCGATCTTATTTATAGAAACAAAAATAGGGTAATGGTCTGTCAAAGAATGTCTGAATTTATATGTATCTGTACTTAGGCTATCAGTTTTGATATATATGTTATCAATACATGATCCATTGCAATTTCCTATATTTGGTCTAGTGATACCAACAAAACCAGGTATATATCCTTTGTCTAAAAAGTTACAAAGAAATTCCTGGCTTATTCTATCCAACTCTAAAAGGTTAATATTAAAATCTCCTATTACTAAGTGATTTTTTAAATTTCTCTTTTTACTTAAGAATTTGTTTAAATATAAAATGAACTCAGTCTTAGGTATGTCATGAGATCTGTACACAGCAGAAAGTTCCATACAACTATTATTACTTAGCTTAATATGTATATTTATTATCTTAATCCTTCCAAATTCAATAGTTTTAGTTTCATGTACAATATTTCCATCAACAAAAACCATAACACCATCGTTTTGATTTATTTTACTTTCATTATAATAACTTTTATAACCTTCTAATTCATATAATTTATAATTAACTTGTACGTGAATTTCAGTACATATAACAATAGTTGGTTTGCTAGTTAGACTTTCCAATAAAATTTTTAATTTATCAATGTTAGCAGACATGCTTCTAATATTAACATGCATTATAATATAATTTTTATTGTTAATGATTTTATTAAGGCTATTAATATTATCACATGTTTTTTCTTTTCGCACGAAGTCTTTTTTTATTTTATCAATAAATTCAAAATCCATACTTAATTAATTAACTTAAGTCTTTTTGCCGTTTTGCGTTATTTCTTGTTAATATTTGCTGTTTTTGTTGCTGCTGTTGATGCTGTTATTGCTGCTGCTGTTGATGCTGTTGTTGCTGTTGCTGTTGTTGCTGTTGATTTTGTTGCTGTTGTTGCTGCTGTTGTTGCTGTTGTTGTTGATTTTGTTGCTGTTGTTGCTGCTGTTGTTGCTGTTGTTGTTGTTTTTGTTGCTGTTTGTTTTGATGTTTTAAAATCATTTCACTTTTCTTGTTTTCTTTTTGCCGATTACTTATCTTCTCTTGGTAATGCATAGGTATTCATTTTACTGTCGATAAAGTAGGTTTCACTGGGTAATCAGTTGTTTCAATAAATTTTTTTACAGGGTTGGCATGATTTAAATCAAGTGATTTAAATCAGCGATTTTAATCGCGATTTAAATCAAATGATTTTTTTAATTTTAATCATGATTAAAATCAACTTAAAGTACAAAGTTATGTTGATAAAAAAACATTTATTTATTAATTAAACTCATAAATTTAACATATTTTATATGGACAACTATTCATATATCTATTAGTTACATATTTAAATGTTCAATAATTTATATAAAAATACTAGTTTAGGTGCCTTTTCAGTTTTTAGTTGATTTCGCACATCTGAGTGAATAAAACCATAAGTGGAAAAAATTCTTTCAATACCAGCTGAAGAAGTTACAGTACTTACAAATTGTAGAATTATTTTTAATTCTGATTCTGAAAAACATTGTTTTATTTGATTAAAACTTTTCCACCATTATGTTGCATTTAAATTGTTAATAGTCGCTTCATTCACCATTAGCCCTTCAAAAGGTTCAGCTCGAATTTCCAATTATAATATTATTGAAATAAGTGACTGTCCACTATGACCAAAATATTTTGACAGAAAATTTAGTGCACTTTCCTTTTCTTTTGAAGATAAAAGGATACTTGGAGACGATTGAAATGCATATTTTGGTGTAATCATGTAAGCGAGAAAATGCGCAGGTGTTAATGCCATATTGTATCTTTCTTTAAAAATATTTTTCTTTTTTTTATCTAAAATGTTATGTAATTTAACTTCAAGTTTTCTCCAAATGTCTACCGCATCTGCAATATGACATTGATTTCCTTAAATAGTATCTAAACAGATAGCAATTGGTTTTAAAATTGATAGCAGGTCTTCAGCATTTCGTTTAAGTCCTATGTTGGATACAAGTTTTCGAATTTCATTATCAATATTTTCTTTGAAATCTTCACATATTTTTAGTAAAATCACCCAACTTTCAATATAATTTTCAAGACAATTACTCATTGTATTCCACCTTACTTCTTGTGGAAGTACAAGACTTTTACCAGAATTTAATTCATTAAATTTAGCTCTCGCAAAGTGATTATTCCTAAAATATTTAACTATTTTCACAATATGCCCGGTTACTCCTGATATTTCTAAATCGTGCGCTAGTAAATTCAATATATGTGCTGAGCAACCATAAGTTAGAATGAAATTTTCACCTTCACCATCCACCGCTTCAGAAATTATTGTACGCATTAACTTCGTATTAGCTGCATTGTCTGTGACAATGCTCCCGACAATACAATGGAAATTAGTTTCAACTTTTTTAATTGTGCCTAAAGTTAACTTTGACAAATATTCAGCAGTGTGTTGCTCACCAGATGTATCAATACTATCTACAAGATATACTTCGCCCTTATCCGTAGTTACACAAGCAGATATAATTGGTTCATTATGTACATTCGACCAACCATCCATAGATAATGCTACAATTTTACCTTCTAGGTTCGTCGCTACATTTTTCAACTCTAAATCATAAACAGTATCGAGCAATTCTTCAGCAACATTTTTTCTGTTCGGAGGCTTATAACTAGGTCTGAGAAGTTGTAATAATTTTTTGAATTCGGCGTGTTCTACAGATCTAAATGAAGCATTAGTCGCATAAAAGTATCTTGCAAGTTGAAAATCAATAATTTCTTTTTCTGAGGCTGATGTTTTACAAACGAATTCGCCAATATTTGCTGTAGTCTTATTTTTTAAACAAAGTTTAACATTTGCTGTTGATTTTGTTGATGAAGATGGTTTTGATAAGTTTTTTTCCATTTCTAAAAAATAAACATATTCACATATTATTAATATCCAATTTATTACAATTAAAAAATTTCAAAAATAATCAGTTTATAAGTATAATAAATAAGAGTCTTTCGCAAAATGAAAAGCAATATTTTACATATAATTGAAGTATATTATACATAATATTAGTACCATCAAGCATGAAAACTTTTAAGATTCGTCAACGAATATAATATTATGTAAGTTGTATTTATAGATTTACCCAATACAATATTTTTCGTTGAATAAATACACGAAAAAAAACCCTATACACGGGAACGCGGGGGCACCAACTGATGTGGCACCTACATTTAGCACACGGGCAGCGACTGCACTTGAGGCAGCCGCGCGTTTGTTCTGGGTGTGCTGCTACGCGCCGAGCTGCGCGCCCGCAACGCGCGCTTCTCGGATACGGATGCGCAGGGCGTCCAACGCACCGCACGACTTTGTGAGCGCACCGAGCGCCCGAATTGCAGTGGTGCTGCTATATACACTTTTACAAAGATACAAATACGTTTTGAAACAATAGATTTAACACAATGAGAAATCAAACGTAAAAATAAAACGTAAAAATAATAAGTAAAACCGCAATGCCTGGAAAAAAAGAATTTACTACAAATCTATTGAAAATAGTTTTATTATTGAAATTTAAACGAATATTTTGCAAAAACTCCATAATTGTGTTTTTATAAATTTTTGTACTTTTATCGAAAGACTTGAAATATACGAATTAACTTTTGGGGTTCTCTTGGGCAGCATAAATTTTCGGCCCTGAGCGAAAGATTCTCATTGAAATATGAACTTATTAATATAACTTTAATATCTTCCTGGTAGAAATTCGCCGATAATTTATCGTTAACGCGTTAATCAAATGGGAGCATTATTTAATAATATTTAATTATTGACAGTATTTAATTTTTTTCAACTATGATTATTATCTCAACAATGGTCATTTTCATAGAATTGCATAAGCAGGACTTTAATTTACTTTATATATAATATTTTATTATCAAAATATTGTTTTTTAGTAGAAAATATCACTCGTTTCTACTCGAAAACCCGGAAAGACTTCTAACAGGGCTTTTCAAATCATATTGTTTTTTATTATTTATAAATAATATTATCATAAATTATAAATACGATTATACTTACGAGATATTTCTTGAATATTTTCCTCGTGTACAATATCTTTGGAATTTTGGCAATCATCATAATGCTTTTTCATACGAGCAACCAAACCTTGCATTTCTTTGCTACAGTTTTTACACACAGCTCTGAGGCTTTTCTCTCCCGCTTTCTCTTTGAAATAATTCCAAATGGGATCCTTTTTTCGACCTGCCATTTTTACGTAGTATCACAGTCTTACTTCACTCAACTTCTTGATACACAAACACCAATCTAGTAATATATTTGAAACTCACATCGCAATATAATAAGTACATGAACTAATGATGAATAAATACTAATGAAGTGTATAACTATGATACAAACTGTGCAGCCGATGAGCCACTGACAACTGCAACCGATGAGCAACTGACAACTGCAATCGATCGCGCGTGAAGTAACCGCGGCGGCGCGAAGAATGTTTGTTTACATCTTCTCTAGTGGCGCGCCACTTTTCGCGCGGCACGTATTTTTTCGTGGAAACAGAGTTCGTTATATTGAATATTCTAAAAAAGAATCCTCTATTCTTTGTTTACATTTTACTGTATGTACACCCAACGTGTATTAATTCATTTCGCGCGCTTTATAAATGCACCAATACTTAAACTTAGCTTTCAACCAATCAGTGCGAGCGAATTTCAAATCTCATTTAACGAATTATTGAATGTCGGGTGTACATACATATGATATCTTATATAAAATTGGATTTATGGTATTCATATTGACATTGCTTATGTTTATGGGAAGTCTACACTGGATATATTAAATTCTCGGTTAAAAAATATATAAATTTTAAAAATAATTTTTATGTTAGATTTGACATAAGAAAAGTAGAAAATAAATTTTGGTAAGATTCAGTCTATATTAAAATTTTTTTAAATAATGTAATTTTTATTAAAAAATCATCAAAAATAGGTAAACTATCAAATGCTCCATGAGCAACAAACTTTGCTATTCACGAGGCTACTCAGCTTTTAAAATTTTTGTATACAATGCTATCTACCGAATGAAAATTTTGTATTTTTCACTTTTATTTTATAATTTTTTTTTATTTAAATGAAAATTCATTAATCAATTAGTATAAAAGAACTCAAAGAAAGGCAAATATTCCTGTCATTTATTACATAAATCACATAACATTATTTTTCAAAAGCATAATTTTTAAAAAGTAAAAATACAAAAGTTTTCAAATGTAAATGTAATAAATATTACCGAACTATTTTATCAAAAAATAAATAAACAGGTTGCGCATCGATCATCGTAAATATAAAAATATGTATATCGAGGAAAATGCATTTAAAGTTTTTATTTTCTATGTTACATAATTATAATTACTTTATTAAAATTATTATAACTTTATATAGTTTTAGAGTTATGATATCTATGAGGTCTTAAAATATTCATTTAATTATAAACTATAATATAACCCACTAAAAAATCGACTTCTTCAGTGATTTTGAGAGTAGAACCACTGATAAATTTTAAATAACAAAGTGAAATTATGATTGACGTATTTACAAAAGTAAAATTCAAAATTACAACCTTTTGAAGTTTTTGAAAAACTAAAAATCAGAAAGTGAAGCCATATAGAGTATATTCATATAGAAATTAAATGTAAATTAATAAAAAATATAAAATTTTTGAAAACTGAGTGTTTGTTTTTAAAAACAAATGAAAGTAATGATTGCTCTTCTATAATAATTACAAATATTAATTATAAAAAAATCGACTTCTTCAGTGATTTTGAGAGTAGAACCACTGATAAATTTTAAATAACAAAGTGAAATTATGATTGACGTATTTACAAAAGTAAAATTCAAAATTACAACCTTTTGAAGTTTTTGAAAAACTAAAAATCAGAAAGTGAAGCCATATAGAGTATATTCATATAGAAATTAAATGTAAATTAATAAAAAATATAAAATTTTTGAAAACTGAGTGTTTGTTTTTAAAAACAAATGAAAGTAATGATTGCTCTTCTATAATAATTACAAATATTAATTATAAAAAGAAGATTATGTAGTTGATTATTCAAAATTTTGTTAAAAATAAAAAATTGATTGATCAAAGGAAGACCCACGCGAAGTTTCAGCCTAGTCATAGTTTATCATTGAGGGGATCAATGCAATGGTTTTATACATAATTTTTTACAAGAAATTCAATACTGCACTGAAAAAACCAAATAAAAATTTTCTTTGATTTTGAAAAAAATTGTTTGGTTTCTGATTTTTAATTTTTGACCAACAGCATCTCCAGCTTAATCCACGCGTAAAGTTGTTAAATATTATCTCAGGAACATGTAAAAAACTTTTTAGCCCGAAAGATAAAAAGCTGTGGGACTAGTTGAATTTTGATTCAGGCCCCATTTGGCGCGGCCGCTCGGCCGACTTGATAAGTCGTCGAGCCTCTACGTCCACGCCGCCCATATGCGACACCGCGGCCGCGCCATATAGTGCCGCAGTCAAAATTAAACTAATGCCACAGCTTTTAAGCTTTCTCATTAATTGATTAAGCTTGAGGTGCTATTGGCCAAAAATTAAAAATCAGTAACTAAACATTTTTTTTCAAAATCATGGAAATTTTTTTTTATTTTTTTCAGTGCATTATTGAATTTTTTGTAAAAAAATTACGTCTAAAACCATTGCATTGATCTACTCACTGATTAACTATCACTAGGCTGAAATTTCACTTGGGTTTACCCTTAAAAGATTGTTTATTTTTTAAACTAAATTCATCGTTTTAATGGCAAAATTTCAAATAAATCAATATTATGCTTCAAATAAAAAAATCTGATTTGAATTAAAAAAATTTGATTAAAATAAGAAAATCTGACTTTAATAAAAAAAATCTGATTTGAATAGAAAAATCTGATTTAAATAAAAAAAATTCGTATTTAAATAAAAAAATCTGATTTAAATAAAAAAAATCTGAGTTAAATTAAAAAAATCTAATTTTTTTGATTGATTAAAAAAAATCATGATTTTTCCAACCCTGTTTTTTATCTTATTTTTTAAAATATCACATAAGTTAAAATCTGCTGTATCATGACATGTATTAAATTTAGTTTGAAATTTGTTATTGCTAAAATTACAGTTTGGGCATGTGAAAACATCACTATCACACTCAGAAGTTTTATGATTTTTTGCACACCTTAGACATATTGTTGTATTATTGCAGTTTGAACCATTGTGTCCCAATCTACCACAGTTAAAGCAAGGTTTAATATTTATCAGGTCAAAGACTCTACAGCTTTGATATCCAATAAAAATTCTGTTGTTGTTGTCTCTTATGTGTTTATACATATCAGCTGTCACTTCCATTAAGACACTGCTAAGATTTGTCTTCTTGTTTATATACATGTGCAGTACTTGAGCTTTACTATTAAAATTTTCAAAATTCCGTATATTTATATCTTCTTCAATGCCATTTTCATCCATATTCATATAGTTTTCAATTCCCACTATTTTAATTTTTGGATTATTTAATTGTTCCAGGTTAATTTCACAAACTTCCTCTAACTTGCTCTTTAATAACTTTTCAGCAATTTCAACACTGTCATTATTAACACATTTGACAACAATCTCATCTTTATTTTTAATGTATAATTCTTTCGTTTGAATACTTTTTTCCTTTATAAGACATTTTGCAACTCTCTTTTTGACATCTGCTTGCTGTGTATTATTTAATGCTTTGACTATAATTTTTGGAACTCGTTTCTTTACAGGTCTTATAACACTAGCTACTTCAGCAAAAGATTTATTGCTTGTTTGATAGCTTTTTTGTTTGTCTAATAACTCTTTCAATAAATTATTTTTTTCAACTAGTTCGTTGTTGAGTTGTTTTAACAATTCATTTTCTTTTTGCATTATTTCATAAACAGCTGTACTATCCGTCATTGTTGTGTTCAACATTTCTTGTGATTTACTCGCTAAATCCTCAAGTATTTCCTTTCTTATTTCTTCTGATTGTCTCATTTTTATTTGAGCAATCATTGCTTTTACCGATTCACTCAAGACCTCTACGTTCAATTTTGAGGTTATGAGATTTTTGTGTTCTGGACATATTATTAGTCTTTCACTTATAAAATTTAAACTTTTATGTTTTGCACAACTTAAATGGTATGTATTATCATATACGATACAGATAACAGTTGTCACTTCACTCTTTGGGTGACATTTGAGAAATTTTCCACAGTTCTTATCAGGAGGCTCTTCCCCTCCCGACACCATCTTTACTTTTATGTGATATTATTTTATACTAAGAATTAAATGTAAACCATGTTTTGTAATATTTACAAATAAACCTTATATCTATCTATCTATCTCATTCTAAGACGGTCGTTCTGCGCGGCGAGAAAAAGAAAAAAAAACTCGCCGGCGTCGACGTGCACGCACGTACGCGAATACGCGCGTCGTCCGGTATTGGGCCTGCACGTCGACACCACACGCACAGCGCCCCGCGGTTTCCAGGAAACCAGCGTCTCGTAAGCACGTTATACTCTCGCGGTGCGTGCCGTCGATCGCTCGAGCCCGTCTTTCCGCATCTATGGCGACAAAAGAAAAAGGCCAACGCATGTGACCAAGACTTTTGCGCCGAAACGACCTGTCAGTGCCTGTTCACGTTCTCTTTCGCTCTCTTTCTCGCGACTGATCAACCGACCGCGGCATTTTTTTTCTTTTCTTTTTCCCGGCGGCAGTGCACTATAAGTAAAAAAAACTTTTTATACGGCTACCGTGTTTTGTTCTATATATACTCGCGATTCTGGAAAGACGATATTTTAGGTATCCTTAATTCTATTTTATTTAACGTTTACGCGACAATTTAAATGACCAACCTAATTGCACATGTGAACAAAAGAAGAGAAAGAAAAAAAACTTACTCTTAAAAACTTTTGAATGTTCTGGAGTAACTCTGCAGTTGTCTTCTCATCCTCTGGACCTGCCGATGACTTGGCTCCTACGCGTGCTGGGCCGATAACCTGGCAGAATCGCTGGGATAGTATGTGGTCCAGGAGGTGAAAATAACGACACTGAGTTTATATAAAAGTAAACTATATATTAAGAACTCTGCACTCTCTGCTCTGAACACAAAAAAAATATAATAAAGTAATAAGGCACGTTGAAGAAGAAGACTCTGGAATACTCGGCTGCGAAAGGCATCAGGCGTGCGGAAGAGAGCGATCTCGAATGTCACCGGCTGCGGCGCATGGGCAGCAGCGATGTAGAGAGGGGAAGTGGGGGCAGGCAGGGGAAAGATGAAGTTCTTCCCTTTGCGCTCACGCCCAAGAGACACGAAGTCTAGCGCTTCACCGACATAAGCACTCAATGTCTCTTTTAACAATTTTTGGAAGTCTGACCATATATGTGATGAGTTAAGGATGAACAATGACAGAAATGACATGTAACGAGCCTATTAATTAGGTATCTATTTTACAGGTGAAACTGAGGGCATAGACTTAGCCAATTTTTACAAGCATTTTACTAAGATGGCAAATGCTGCAACGAAAATGTATAAAATTACTAATAATACTATAACCACGGTGCGTGAAATTACTAATAACACTACAACGTCGATGTGTAAAATTACTAATAACCACTATAATGGCGATGTGTGAAATTACTAATAACACTAGAACGACAGCTGCACGTATTGCTGGAAAAAAATCAAATTTACGATGAAATTGCATGATGCCATAAAGTCATTGATTTGCGATTATAACATTCTTTTTGTTAAAAATGAGACAAATTATAGAATCTTACTATGAGAACTATGTAAGAAGGAGAAACAAATAACGAGTTGCCGAAAAATAATAAAAGTTCGAAAATGAGTTAACTTCTACAATTAGGCATGAACTTAAGAGGCTTGGTTTTACTCATTTAAACAATTTTTCTAAATAAATAGATTGAATTTCAAAATATGTTAAACAAAATAATTAAAATTGAGTTGATGAACAAAGATTGATGAACAGAACGGGATTACAAATTAACAGCTCAAACTAATTTGAAGATTTATTATATATTATTGATTCTAATACAACACGGAATTTTAATTTGAATGTGGAGACTAAGGAAAAAAATAAGTTTAAGGTTCGACATATTTTAAGGGGTAACACCACTCTAGCAGCCCGAAAAAATGCCTAATTTATACGACTTTTTACAAGAGTAGGAAAGAAGGGATCAAATTTCTTTTCTGAGGGTTTACTATACATATATTGAGGTTCAAAAATCTATTTTCTTTACATTTAAATACAAAATGCGGCTATACAGCGAATCTCGTGAGAAGCCTTTTTCTCAAACCTCCAAACGGGAGAACACTTATCTCGGAAAGTATGAGACCTGGAACAAAAAACCAAAGAAATTCTTAATCTACATAACGTTAACTTTGAAAGTAGGTAGGGTTTTTTTTTATTTCAATTTTTGTAGAAATGGCGCACTTCTGAAGAAAAAGTCGATTTTTCTCGAAAAAAAAACGATATAAATTGTTTATAAAAAAAATTACATTCAATCGAAAAACGGCTACGTACTTCTTTAGAGAATCTATTTGTGAAGCTACAGCAAAAATTTCAATCCAATCCATGCAATAGTTTACGAGTAATCTGTTCTCCCAGTTTGAAAAAACCGGTTTCGAGAAAAACGCGTTTAAAGTTTTACATGCACTTAAATCATTGATATTTTTTGTTTACCTCTAATCTGCGATGCCTGCACCATACATTTGGCCATCCAAATTAATATTTGCCTCCTCCTCTTTCTTTTTCATCGATTTTAAATCTAATCGGGCCTTCTTGGCTGCATCTGTGAGCGACCGCTCGGAAAACTTGATCCGCCGCTCATCAGTTTCAATGCAGAAATTGAAACAATTTGGTCCTATTTTAAGGCCTAATTTCTGCATAAGCTTCATGATGTTTGACAGGCCATCGTTGTAAATGCCTGCGGCAATATATACTGCAGTGTCAAGAACGTGCTTGCCACTGGAGACTGATTTCGGAGCCATACACCACACGATTGAGTTGAAACTCTCGTTGCTGTTTTGCGTATATCCGCCGAGGCAACGAGTCAGCAGATCGTCGCTGCTCAATTCAGCATAAATAGGAGAAATTGCTTCAAATACCTCTTGCGACATTGCTGGCTTGTGTTTATAATTCAAATCTCCAGTGGCCTGGCCACTCTGCCACGAGCACCATGAATCTTCGCCACGCGGGCATCTCTCGTGCTTCGATTTGTCGTCCGTCGATAATTTATGGTCTAGCGTTGCGTAGATTCCATTGCGCATATTTTTTATAGAATCATAATTTCTATATATTGCTAGACCATAATAAATTGACAATTCGTCGATTAATTTACCAGTGAGCTTGCCCTTTCCTCCGAGACCTTTAGTTTTCTTTTTTAAATTTCGAAGGCGAGTTACATATTCATTTCTGCACGTGGTCGATGCACTCTTTCTTCGTTACTGACAAATTTTCATAAGGCTGCGAGTCTACGATACCGTTAAAAGTTTTTGAATCACCGTCCCCGACGTAATTGGCATATTTAAGTTGGTGTAAAGATTCTGCGTGCTGGAACATCCCAATAACGGCATCCACTTCCATTTTTCCAGCCGAGCCGTCATGGTTCGATTGGCATTCGTTTTCATGGGTTTCGAGCCATTCCTTGTACTCATCCGTGTCAGTTTTCTTTTCCCAAAATTCGCATGCCTTACAATATTTAGTTTTTACTAAAATGTCGACCACTTTGCCAGTACACCATCCAATAAGTGATACAAATCAGAAAAGGGACGTGAAGCCGCGTTTGCGCCACGAACCATCGCCAGATACAGTAATACCACTTGTGTTTCCTTTTTCATCATTTTTTTTCTTCTCTTCCTTAGCTGCATTTTTCGTACTCTGCTCACAAACCTCCTTTGCATCGACAGCAATCTTCTGCACAACTTTATCGTAAAACGATTGAAAAATTGGCCGCGGGAGCTCCATGAACGCGCAAAATTTTATTATTCCATTCAATCCTATTCCCAGTAGTCGCATAGCAAGAATCATTCTACGATTAATGTCGTATGCTTTTTCAATGAATGGTGAAGAAGGGATAGAAATGTTGTCGCAGTTTTGGCATGAAATAACAATTTTGAAACCCAAGCCACGCTTTCCACACTCGGTGAATGTCACATCTGACTTTTTGCACTTTTTGCACGCAACAGCTTGCGACATAGCGATAAATACGGTTAAAAAATTCAGAATTCGATAAGCAAAGCCTTCATCTACTTCAAAGTCATCAGGATCGATGGTAGATAATTTTCGAGCCGGTGTGCCAACCGCCTCGACGCTTGGCTTCTCCATGCCATAACGGTTACTTGGCCACCGCTTTGAAATTTTCGGTCTCTTCAAATTGCTCTTTTTCCCCTTCGTCGATTTCTTGCCATCATACACTGGTCTTTCACTACTCATATTGTTTATAATTTTCACACTGTTCACTTAAAATCAACGAAATTTGTAATATATAAATATATAAAAACGAAAAATCAGCAGAAATACAAATCGAAGCGCGTGCACGGCGTCGCTTTGCAGCTGTACTAACTAATACATATACACACCGATACAAGCTAATTTTAGTAGTAGCGCACCCTGCAGAATACCTGAGGAACCTCAAGGACCTTTGGCTCTGTAAGTAACAAGGTCTCCTATTATTCCGATACATGAAATCAATACAAAAGCGATGAATCAGAACGCGCCGCGCGCTCTCATTTAGCGCGCTCAGCGAGCGGTCCGAGGCGCTGCCGCAAAATCGATATTTGAACCTTTTAAAAATTATTTGACACTATAGGATCAATTGCATATTATTTTTATGACCCTAAAGTATTGTTTAAGCCGAAAAAAAATCGATTTTTTGAAAATCCTGGAGTGGTGTTATCCCTTAAGTAATCACTTAATGAATTATCATTTCAAAGTTCTGTGACGCGTATTCCGCGTCCCAATGTTATTTAAAAACACGGGCAGTCAATCACGACCGAATCACCCGTCACCAGAGCCGAGCATTTTATTAAATTGTTATTGTTATTTGTTGAGGGAATGAGGAGAAGGAGGAGTCACGGCCGAGGCAAACGTCGGACCGTCACACACACGCACACATCCACACCAACGGCACCAGCTGATCGCGCCGCAGAGTACTGGTTGGAGCGAGCACCGACGACGAGCCCTACACCCACACACACGGCACCTACACCATCGCACGCTGTACGCGCGACCCTCCCTCTCTCTCTCTCTCTGGCTTGCTCTTTCTCCCTCGCATCTCGAAGACGATAAGCCACTGACCGCACACATACACACACGCGCGCGAACCATCCTCTCTCCCGATGCACGCAGACGCGGGAGGAGAGAGGATTCGGCTGTAGCCGCGAGAGAGAGAGAGAGAGAGAGAGAGAGAGAGAGATACCGACGCGGCTCTTGACAGCATGGGAAAGCTAGCAGTCGCCGCGCCGCGAGCCGCCTGAAGTTGCCGGTGTACCGTAGCGTAGGCCGGCGCGCGGACGTCGCCGCTGCCAACTGTGATGGTCCTGCGGCGACAAAACCGAAAGCGCCCGATATAGATATACACGCCGGGTTGCTACGCGTGTATATTTAGCAATTCATATTGCCCGCGCTTCGCGGGCAGGGTGGCCATCGCGGAGTGGACCAATGACCGATATCGACTCAAATTGCCGCAGACTTAGCCTTGATTTTCGCATTTAAGAAAAATCAAGGCCAATCAACAAGAAGATAAGGGCGGAAGCAACAAGTGTGTGGGATGAAGATAGGCAAAAATAAGAGCCGAAATTTGTAAGAGATTTCCGCCGTCTCCGATCTTGGGCATTGACTGCCCGCCCGACGTAGCCTGCAGGCGTACATCGCGACCGCACTTAGTACGATTTACAAGGCCGTGAATTATAATCATATAGTAGTTGAAATTTGTAGTGGGTAGTGTGGCGATAGTTAGAAAGTGGCGCGTTACGAGAAACCGACAAGATTTCCTGGGCAACGCAGGAGATTCGCGAAACGCGCGCTAAAGGAAAATCAGAGGGGACTTCTCGGGCCACGCTGGAGTTCGCGATTTAATAGCGACCACGAGGCAGCAACCGAGAGACTTCCCGATCCGACGACTACAGTTAAACGACGGTAAGTTGGACTATAATTGTCGAGCATCCCTCGGCATTTGCAAAGACTCGGTAAATATAATTTATATATATATATATATATATATATATATATATATATATATATATATATATATATATATATATATATATATAAATTGTCACCATGGAATCGGAGAGGACTGCGTAAATTCGTTGGTGGTGTGACACCGACTTTCGAATCAGTGCGCGGCAGGGCAAGCTCAAAAATTACAAGAAATTAACGTAGTAAAAGGGGGTTACGCGATAGTAGGGAAAAGCTCGGGAAAACGTGGTGATCTGGTCGTCGCGGGAGACGCGCACGAGGGATAGCGTATCCATCTTAAATAGCGACCGGTATTTGTACGAGATAATTGTAAATTTGGGACCGTTGGTGAAATTAGTAATTAAATAAAGCTTAGGTACTTAAATTATAAATTTGTGTCATTAATTTGTAGAAGTAATTATCCTGATTTTCGCCTCACGGAACTTCCTCTGGGTTAAGGCTCGTGCAGGGCTAGCCACGCTTTACCTGGCACCCATTATTAATAGAAAATTCGGTAAAATGCTGAGCAAGATTTATAAAGGTCAAGCGTAACAAAATGCCATGTTACAGTTCTCATGATAAAAGATCCAGTCTGATTATTAAATAAAATTGAAGAATTCTAACGATCTGAAACAAATTTGACATCTAAAAAAATTAAGAAAACAATTATATAGTATTCAGAATAATCTTAGCAAAGAGAGAGCTTCAGAATTTTGGGATAGATTTCAAGGATTAGTGAGAAATGACGAGAATTTGTCTGATACTGAGTCATTGAGTGACGACGAAACACGTAACGCCTTTTATAATGCTATTACGACCGCAGTTCCTCAGGTGCAATAAATTGATTTTGTTAAATTAAAAAACAGGACGGATAAATCTACGAAAGTAACATAAACGACGCGTTTAGGTACACGGCATTAAATGTTTAACGACGAGACACAAATTAATAACAGGTGTTATATTTCGACGAATGCAGACAGTGCAAATCGATATGGCATCTAGAGATTTTCTCAAAAAGACCAATACAATAAATAATATCTGAAGCCTTAAGCGAAAAGAAAAAAACAATGATTTAAATAGAGCCAACGGTACTAAACGACTAAAGTTCAATAATAATATACACTAAAAAAAGAAAGGCGCAAGTCAAAGAAGCGGATAATACATATGCACAAATTGTCGTTTAAAAGGTAATGATAAAGACCCTAAGAAAAGAAAAGGTGAGAGTTATTCTTTTTCTTTTTAATGCTCAAAATAATTTCATATCTATATAGGACATGGGTGTTAAATAAATGATAAAACACAATGTATATCTCAAATAAAATAACTTTCGGTTAATCAAACTCGCACAAGGAAGGAATAACGTCAGTTATGTGCGACTGCTCTAGCTAAATGCTTTAGTACAACTAAAAACACTTAACAAAATAGCATACGAGAATATCGGGGCTGACGCATATAGGTCCCCACTCTTTTCTATATCTCGCATTTCAGCTTATGTCTTTGGGACATTTCTTAGTAAGTCGATTCATTTTTGTACAAGCATGCAGTAGTGTATAACAACAGTTACACACATACGCATACTAAAGCATAGCGATATTCCAATAATATCTATGCCGGACATAAAGAAAACGAATGATAATATTAAGAGAACGAAGACAGATAACGATGTGAACGAAATTAAACTTTTTGCCAAATTGTTTGCTGAGTCGAGAGCAACATAACATTTATCTAATTCAAAGTTAACTTTTAAAACAATTGATGAGCATGATTACAGTATAATATGATGTGTAAATAATGATACTTCTTCTGATTTTAAAAAATGAAGGGAGCAGGAAGTATACATATACAGAATGATTAAACGATTGAATTATATTATGTTATTTGTGCTAAAATTTAGTCTGAAAATTTATTGAATTTGAGACATTTTATCTATCTTCAGTATATGTTTGGATAACAACTAAATAAAAAAGTAGCCATTTTTTATTTAGTTAATTGCATATTTAGAAAATCGCATTTTTCCCGGAAACAATCGCATATAACTCGGTAAGTATGCATTTTAGAGAAAAAATATATACTTATAAATTTGTTCGTTATGAAATTTTCTACAAGATAAGGTTGGTCCGATATCCATAGATTTGAAAAGTTCGCTGCAAAATGCTCGAAAGTGCAAAAAAAGTAGGTAAAAAACAAGGTCATTTTAAATTATTTATTTAACAATGAAAAAATAACCCAATCACGCCATAAATTTAGAGAAAAGTACTTGACTGCAATACAAAACGAGAGCCGCAAGGCCGATCAAGATTGGACTGACAGTTTTTGTATAATGCAATTGTTAAGTAGCCTACCTGGAAAAAAAGACCTTTTTTTTAATTTTGTGCCAGGCTCAAAGTTGAAAAAAAGACCTTTTTTTTAATTTTGTGCCAGGCTCAAAGTTATGAATATGTATTTGCTCCCGCGCTTTTACACCTTCTTGGACCCTTAAACTATCATACACAATTGCTATCTCAACCATTTTTCACTTTTTAATAACTTTTTGAGCGGTTTTAAAAAGTTTCAAATTTTGGCTTTTAAACAAATAAGCCTGTGAAGCGGGATTTGCGAGTGGGAAAAAACCGGAAAGTATAGGAAAATGGCATACTTTTTTTTACACGGAATTTTGTCGTCGGTGTCTTCGTTGTCGGAAACGCATTCGTTAGCTGTTAATATGTCTGTATTTACATGGAATTGTACATCATTGTCGCTATCAATATCAAGCTCGCTACTATCTTCTACATCTATATTACTGTCTAATACATTTTCTTCGCAATTTTTACAAGTTTGACCGTGGTATCCTGTGCAATAATCGGAACATTTTAATCCGTGTTTTACACGATGTTTTACAGATTTTGTGCAGCTCTTTGTACATTTACAACTGATGTCTCGTAATATATTGTCAGGAACTAGTAAATCAGTTGTATATGTTGGTTGTAATTTATTATCCCTAACACTCCAACCCCATTGCGTCGGGTCCAATGAATTACCGAGCCATTGTTGCACTTGTAAATTACTAGATTTCCTGCCCCCATATATAGCTGCAATGATTTTTCTGCCGGCGTTTTCAATTTCTTGTGCAGTTGCATTTGTTTTATTAAAAATTAAAGCTTCTTCAATTAAGCTTGTATTTTTTTCTAATAATTTAATAATTTTAGCTTATCCTTGTTTGAAAAAAGCAGATGTAGTATCACATCCAGTGAAAGCATGAATAAAAGCAATCAGATTTTTTAAATTTTCGCCGTTAAGAAATATGGAACTGTAAAGCCTTTTAGCTGTTTTTCCTCTACTTGGGTTTAAGAAATAATTTTTCTTATCTACAGGCGCTCTATGCGTTAAATACAAGGGCCGCGATAGCGCCCGCTGGCACGTATAAGTATCCACGGTACGATACGAAGCCGAAGGGCGCACCGTCGCCTTTTATACGTCTAATTGTGCCTTTTTAACCTCTTCAAAATCTTTAAATATCAATATCTAAACACTGATTGACTTATGTGAAGTCTATTGACACTGTTTTAAGAGATAATAATTTAGTCTATCATGTAATAAAAGTTTCAGTTAAAAAAGATACATCTAATTAAAAATATAAAGCATAATATATTTGCTCAAATTTTTTCTTTTCATTTTGTTCTCCGCATTTCCGTTTTCTCTAATCATATGTATATTTGTATATATATGTGACTTCCGTTTTCTCTACTCATATGTATAATACACATATACACACATACAGATCATATATATATATATATATATATATATATATATATATATATATATATATATATATATATATATATATATATATATATATATATATATATGTTCCGTCGCAAACCTCAGTGGTATGTGGCGCCACCTTTTCTCGCAGACGCGATGCGAGCGGCGCAAATAGCGAGCCACGTTTTCGGCGACCGATAGAAGCGAGCGCGGTGGGGGTTCGCGAGAGCGCGAATGACAGGCGCGAACGCGCGAATTCGAGTCAGTCACTCTTGAGCAATAAAGCCAATACGTGCTTTTGTGCAAGAGTCCGGCATCTTTCTTTCGCTTTGTCCATATAAAGTGTAAGATAATCTCGTCCATCCGTCGTATTGTAACTTCAGCATCTTGTCGGGTGTGCATCGTTTTTTTTTCTATTATTCGGTTGATGGGAAATAAAATCATTGGGTCGCGTTTGTCCGGTACACGGTAAGCGGAATAGCAGCGCGCGGTCGTTTTATAAAATAGGTGTCCTGAACACCATCGACGCGATCCGTGACTAGTGCGGATCCGTGTGGCCCTGCCACTACCGACGCAATTCACCAGGTGAATTCGTGTGGCCCTCGCCACAAATCGCGATCGAAAGATCCGCAGGAGGTGCGCACTCCTTGTTATACACGCGTACACGCAAATACACACACACACATACACACACATACAAGGATCCATACCTCAATTTCTCACAGTTTGTACATCGACAACGAGAGGGGTTTTATACCGCAAGGCTTTCCCCTCTCAGAGCCTAATAAATTCATCTTTTTGTGGCTCAAAATTCGAGTCCTTTATTTTACCCTCTCCGTTTTCCCCTTTTTCCTATAAAAACAAATATCGGGATTTTCCCGCGTGTTGGAAAATCTCGACCACAATTCAATATATATATATACATATATAGTGCCTGCAGACAGTGCAGACGACAACCACAAAATCTAACCTATTATTTAAATCAAATGTTGAATGATGAAAGATGCGTTTGTGTCATTTGTATTATTAAAATAAAACGGGTTGTTTTTACGTGATTTGTTTTTATTACGTGATGAAATCTCTGTACGACGATTTCGAAAAATATCGTACGTCCGAAAAAGTGGAAAGACGGTCATCTGGAATAAAATTATTGCAATCCCAAGTGTAGTTGAAAAAAAATGCTGTTTTACATGGTAAGAGAGATAAAGAAAAAGTCTAACAATGAATTCTGTCGAAAGACATGAAGAACGCACAATATTCACAAGTACTGGACAAGGTGTTACCATCGCTCCATTGCCTTTCTGTAGGAGGCTACACCAGAAGTTGTACCGAGACCACTTCTTTGACAGAATCTAAATCATCAAGGATACACAACGTCTTCTGTTGCAGCAAAAATCGTGGCAAAGTATGGATTTAAGGAGGGTCAGGAACTTGCACAGAAAGGGCAGGGAATGTCTAGCATTGCAAGTAAAGAAGAGTATAGTACACAAAAAGGGACAATTAAGGACGTCTTCTCTGCCTTTGAGTATGTTGCCCCCTTGAAACTCGCAAGGAATAAACAAGATGAAACGAGCATTACTGAAATCATGAAGTCATCAAGTAAAATTGTTTTGCTCAGAAATATGGTTGGAATTTCTTTAGTGCCACGCTTATAGGTAAAGTCATTGTTAAAATGCATATACAGCAATTAGCTGTGATAATTGCATTCAACGAAGAATTATTAGATAAAATAATAAAGCAATTAGTTTTTTTGTAGGTATATCGATAACGATTTCTTGGTTGATCAATAAATTTGTTATACTTGTGGTGTGCTACTTCTTACCCTGATAAGACAAAACGTTATTAAGACGTCATTAAGGCCAGCTTACTCCAAACAATTTTGAAAAAATCGAAATTTTTTTTTTCATAAATTGCTACTGTATACTCGTAGAAATAGTATAGAATTAGTCCCGAAGGTCAGCAAGACCGAGAAGCAGGTATAAAAGAGTGGGGAGCGGTGCGCGCCAAGCGGTAAATCCGGCCGCTCGAACGCCTTCGGTAGCGGCAGCTGCTGCGTGCCTTCGGATCGTCTTATTGTTTTGATTCCCCTCTATTTCTCGAAAATATTCTGTCCTTTACAATTAGAGAGCGTCCTTCGTATATAATATACGGCAGTACAAGTGACATTTTCGTTGGTGATGGTTGTTCGCTTCAGTCCTCGCACGCGTCGGTAAATTTTTCGTTTGTGTGCTCTCAAAATTTATCATGGACAAAAAAAGAAGAAGTGGTGTCCCACATAGATCGGGAAGAAGGAGTTTTTTGGGTAATCAACATACTTCAAATGATGATACAGAACAAACCAGTGCTGCTGCAAAAAAACTGAAAAACGCCGTTCCTCAACTTGAAGTGAAAATCCATCCATTGCTGACTTACGTGATCGATCAGTGGTCTGTATTTGCAACATTGCAACAGAGAGTTGTTTGTGCAAAGTGTAATAAAAAAGTGGAATTTGCAAAAAGTGACAAAAAAGGATTAGGTTTCGAATTACAAATTATCTGTGATTGTGAGGAGAGTTAACCAATCCCTTCATGTCCAAAAATCAAAAATGGTTATGAAATAAACAGAAGAATAGTTTATGCAATGCGCTTGTTAGGAGTTGGATTTTATGGCTTATTGAATTTTTGTGGACTGATGGATATCTCAGCAACTGCATTAAGTACAACTGGCTATTATAAATGCATAGAGCAAGTTTATATTGCATTGAAGGCTGTTAGTGAAATAGTTTTTAAAAAAGCTGCTAAAGAAGAGCAAGAAAAGAATAAAGAGAGAGGATTACCCGAAGATAGGCTTACTGTTTCGGGCGATGGTTCCTGGCCAAAAAGAGGATTCACAGCTTTACTCGGTATTGTTAGTTTGATCGGCAAGTACACGAACAAAGCCATAGATGTTATAGTAAAATCAAAGATTTGCCAAGCATGCAGTAACTATTCAAAAAAATTCCCCGAAAATACGCCAGAGTTTGATGCTTGGTTTACCGAACATTGTGAAGCAGGCAATTGCACAAGGGATCATGATGGTAGTGCCGGTCTTATAGAAGTTGAATGAGTGGAAGAGATGTTTCGGAGGTCTGTGGAGCAGTACGGTGTTATGTATGAATATTATGTCGGCGACGGTGACGCTAAAACTTTCAAGAGACTCGAAGAATCCGAACCGTACGGCGAGGCTGGCAAGTAAAAAAAAAAGCATGTGTTTTACACGTAGGTAAGAGTATATATAGACGTGGTAAAGAAGCCAAAAAAAACCATGCAAAAATAAAGAGAGCTCTGAAAGCGCAAGAAAAAAGAGAGGCACTAGAAAGAGGTGAAGAAGTACCCAAAAAGAAGAAGGCTAAAAAATGCGAACCACCTGTCGTAAAATCTTTAAAATTTACTGAAGCGCAACTGTCGCTCTTATCTAGCTATTTTAAAAAAGCTGTGCTTACTCACCCCGATTCTGTGCCAGACATGAAGAATGCAATTCTGGCCTCATTTTATCACAAGTGTTCCACCGATGCTAAGCCACAACACCAGTATTGTCCAGCCGGAGCAGATTCATGGTGCGCTTATCAAAAGGCAGTAGCTACAAAACAGAATTACAACCATCCTCCAGCGTTCGATTAGGAAATTCAAGATCTTTTACAGACAATTTATGAAGAACTAACCGACGAAAAGTTGCTCGAGAGATGTTTAGGAGCTAACACGCAGAACAATAACGAAAGTTACAACTCGTGTGTCTAGAACATAGCCCCTAAACATAAGTTTGTTGGGAAAAAAACGCTTGAGATTGCTGCTCTCAGTGCTGCTTGCATTTTTAATGAAGGGCTTTTACCCATATTAAAAGTAATGGAAGTTATGGGTGTCAGAATCGGCCCGGAAGCAAGGCACTTTGCTGATAGGGCCAACAATAGGCGTGTTGATCGAGCTGAGCTAGAAGCTACTGAAGCGTCTAAGGAACACAGAACTGCTTTAAGAAATGCAAGATTTCTTCAGAATGATGCTTACGAAGACCAGGAAGGAGTTGTGTATGAAGCTGGAATGGATATGTGAGTAAAATTCAATTTTTATACGATTTTTCACGAATAAAAACTTTAAACTGATTTTTCTCCGAACCACGTTTTTTCGCATGGATGACACTCTCATTTCAAAACTATTGCACTTATCGACATGAACCAAACGGCATTTTACTCTTTAGATGTCTGGCTATATCCTCAAGCAGAACCAGAAATATTATTTAAAAAAGTTAAAAACAATTAAAAGTGAAAAAAAAGGGTAAAAAAATTCAAAAGTCCGCCAATTTTTTTTTTTCATTGAAAATGTTTCATTCTGCTTGAGGCCATAGCCAATTCGATACAGAACATGAAACCGTTTTGTTTTCTGTTTTCACATAATTCGTTTCCAAGAAATGATGTCATCCATCTACTAATCAGACGAGTTTCAGCAGCCATTTTAAAACCGCCATTTTGAACAAAAAAAAAAGTAATTTAATATATGTGCTTTCATATGTAAAAAAAATTGATTACTCAACATGTTTTGTACTATGAATAAAATTTATTGAAAAAAATTACGTTTTTTGGAGTAACCTGGCCTTAAGACGTCTTAAAAAAGACGACATAACGTATTTTTTCAATGTCCAAAAGGACGTTATAAAAACGTCTTTTAAACGTCATTTTGGCCGCGGAATTTTTCCAAAAAATCTTTTATAGAAGCCTTTAAAGACGTTCTTTAAACGTTAAAAAAACGTGTTTAATACGTCTCCATAACAGTGAATAACGTTTTTAAGACGTCTTTAAGACATTTTTATATCTGAAAGTAACGTTCCAGAAACGTCTTATTAACGTCATTTAATAGTACATTATGCATCAAGGGAGTAAAGTGGGCAATGTACGCACTGTGTGACGTTGCCAACCGAGCGAAGCGAGGTCGGCATTTCACACAGTGCATGCTTGCCAACTGTACTCCAGAGGTGCGTATACTACTTTTCACCACACCCCCGTAAAGAAATGACTGTACGCATCTCAGCAGGCCGTACAGTACCCCATGCTCTGCCTAGAAGTAAAGTGACTTGTGTACGCGCGACGCGCTGTTTTACCGCTCGAGACGCAGTCGAGAGCGAAAAAAGGCGCATCGCGCATGCGCAAGTCACTTTATTCCCTAGGCAGTCCATGCGGTACTGTACGGCCTGCTGAGAGGGCGTACAGTCAGCACTTTACGCGCAGTGTGGTGAAAAAGTATTTTATTAATAGAAGCTCTAGGAAACGAATAACTGTAGACGTTATAAAGACGTCTTAAAGACGTTTTTCCAACCTAGTATATACGTCCATAAAACGTTATAATGACGACAAAAGGACGTTTTTATGACGTCTATATATATATAAAAAAAAAATTTTTTAATCAATCATTATACTTTTATTTATTGAATGACTTGGTACACAACATAAATGATCATTTTTTCAAAGATGTAAGAGGATATTTATTAATTTTAAAAGCGATTATACAATAAATCACCTAAAGAATCTTAATCATTAATGCTTAAACTTAAGTTACATTCAATGTTACAAAATATCTGCTTACTAGCTTGCTATTATAATTGAAGGCTCGATAATCAGGACTTGTTCCGGTTTGTTCGACATCCTGATGCCGTCGACTGTTGAGCAGCTTATCTCCGTAGACTGTTCGACGTAACCGTCGCCGTATCCGCAGACGTCGCGCGCTCCAACGTCCTCGTCATCGTCGCTGCTACACTGCTGCCGCTCGCTTCAGTTTTCACACACCGCTTACTTATCTCTCTCTTTCTCACTCTCTCTTGCTCTCTGTCTCTTTCTCGCACACCTGACTCGACTCTCTGCGACTCGGGCTCGCGCGAGCACTTCAGGTGGTTCGTGCGTGACAGCGCGCGAGATTTCGATGTGTGTTTCGGTGCAGCCGATCGCTTCCCAGTCAACGAACTTAAAACTTATGCACAATAAACGCTAGTACGCAACTCGTCCACGGCAGCGCGACGATCTCCTTCTACATCCTAAAGATAACCGCGGAGCGAGAGCAAGCGGTCGAAACCTACCGATCGTTTAGTGGATTTATGGAAAGTATATCAAAAGCCGAGCATGTAAGTATAGGTATATGAAAAGCTGTTCAAAGATGAGACGACTGATTGTCAGAAGAGAAAAAAGAGCAACAGAGTAGAGACAGAGACTGAAAGAGACAGAGAGCAAGAGAGAGTGAGAAAGCGAGAGATAAGTAAGCGGTGTGTGAAAACTGAAGCGAGCGGCAGCAGTGTAGCAGTGACGACGACGAGGACGTTAGAGCGCGCGACGTCTGCGGATACGGCGACGGTTACGTCGAACAGTCTACGGAAATAAGCTGCTCAACAGTCGACGGCATCAGGATGTCGAACAAACCGGAACAAGTCCTGATTATCGAGCCTTCAATTATAATAGCAAGCTAGTAAGCAAATATTTTGTAACATTGAATGTAACTTAAGTTTAAGCATTAATGATTAAGATTCTTTAGGTGATTTATTGTATAATCGCTTTTAAAATTAATAAATATCCTCTTACATCTTTGAAAAAATGATCATTTATGTTGTGTACCAAGTCATTCAATAAATAAAAGTATAATGATTGATTAAAAAATTTTTTTTTCATATATATATATATAGACGTCATAAAAACGTCCTTTTGTCGTCATTATAACGTTTTATGGACGTATATACTAGGTTGGAAAAACGTCTTTAAGACGTCTTTATAACGTCTACAGTTATTCGTTTCCTAGAGCTTCTATTAATAAAATACTTTTAAATGACGTTAATAAGACGTTTCTGGAACGTTACTTTCAGATATAAAAATGTCTTAAAGACGTCTTAAAAACGTTATTCACTGTTATGGAGATGTATTAAAGACGTTTTTTTAACGTTTAAAGAACTTCCTTAAAGGCTTCTATAAAAGATTTTTTGGAAAAATTCCGCGGCCAAAATGACGTTTAAAAGACGTTTTTATAACGTCCTTTTGGACATTGAAAAAAGACGTTATGTCGTCTTTTTTAAGACGTCTTAATGACGTCTTAATAACGTTTTGTCTTATCAGGGTAATAACAAGTATTTATGTGCTCGTGCGTAATCATCATCGGGGATATACAAAGTCATCTGCTGATTGACCATAAGCATACAGGGCATAAGCCACTATGCACCAGCAAAATACCACACAATCATGGAGATGCAGTAATTGAATATCCGCTCTGATGTTGTCATGATGTAAATATAATACAAATCAAGTTCTCCAATCAAGTTGGTGCGTCGCAAAAGCATCTGTTAAATATTTAATACTCCAATAGATGTACTGTTTATTAACCCAAATTTTTGTTATTGACGAGGGTCATTGTGAATCTTGGTACTCGTGTAAGTGCTTCTTGTGTTTAAAGGATTATTTGAAAATAACACATAATATACTCATGTTCTATCCAGGTATAAAGTCAACGCTGGCTCAGAAGGATCATTTTAATGAAATTATAAAACTATAATTAATCAAATGTTTGCAAGCTCAGGTTTATAATTACATTAAAAAGACTCTTTTCACCCAGCGTTAACTAGATATCTGAATAAAATATGAGAATACGAGCAATGTTCCAGGTTTAACTGTAGTTCAATATAAAATATAGTGCATTGACGGTCTCTTTAATTTCGACATATAACTATGTCCGTATAACTGTTTGTCCGTAATATTATATTGGCTTGATTTCAAAAAGTATCAGTTAGCTTACCTATAATAGAAATGAATTGCCATATGCGCACTACATGTAACGCGAGTGTAATGTAGCGAGAGTATTATAGATCAGTGTTTGAGGTTCGACTTTTTGATCTATTTCTTATCAACATGTATTTATGTGAAATTTAATGTCTTACAATATTAAATTTGAAAGGTATTATTAATTTGTATACTTCATACTAATTCATAAAAAAATGACATTGATTTACAAATAAAAATATAATACTTGACAATTTATTAATCGATTTAATTAATTTCTTTAGTGTTTATTTCAGATTATCTGAATTAGTAAAAAATAGAAATATTTTTTAAATAGTTTGTTTACTTCATACTAATTAATAAAAGAAGGAAATTGATATACAAATAAAAATACAATACTTGCAAATATATTAATCGATTTCATTAATTTCTTTAGCGTTCATTTGAGATTATAAGAATTATTAAAAAATGGAAACATTTTAAAGTATATTATTTTTTATATATAATATTAGTTTAATTTTACTAATTATGAATAAAATTCATAATTGAACGTCTTATTTTGGTAATAACATATTTCTTTTAATTTATATTGTGGGTAATAATGAAACTTATACTTGCCAAGATTTTACTTTTTAGAAAGGTATTTTTTATAGATTACTAATACATCTATATCTTCAGCTACAATAATTAAATGATCTAAGATATTTATGTTTTAAAAGTAGCTCTACGAAGAAAGCTTTTAATTTAGCTATGCTTCCGCCAACTGAATTAGCTGTAAAACAGCATACGTTTAGAGCATATTATCAAGTGCAACAATGGCTCGGTAATTCGTTGGACCCGACGCAATGGGGTTGGAGTGTTAGGGATAATAAATTACAACCAACATATACAACTGATTTACTAGTTCCTGACAATATATTACGAGACATAAGTTGTAAATGTACAAAGGGCTGCACAAAATCTTGTAGTTGGGTAAAACACGGATTAAAATGTTCCGATTATTGCGCAAGATGCCACGATCAAACTTGTAAAAATTGCGAAGAAAATGTATTAGACAGTAATATAGATGTAGAAGATAGTAGCGAACTTGATATTGATGGCGACAATGATGTACAATTCCATGTAAATACAGACATATTAACAGCTAACGAATGCGTTTCCGACAACGAAGACAGCGACGACGAAATTCCGTGTAAAAAAAAAGAGTATGCCAATTAATGTAATAAATGAACTTGTATTATAAATAAATTCTATAAATTATGTAAATTTAATGAAATTGTCAATATTTTACGATTATTTATACCTTATCTCCTGTTATTCAATGTACTATATGCATTAAATAACAATTAAATTAATTTATAACATTATTACGCATTAATTCTTCAATTTAATACTAATTTACAATGAACAATATATGCCCAATAAGGATATTATGATTAGCACTAATTTTTAGCAACATTTAAAAATGCTTGATTATGAAAATCGACCACCGAATGTTTATTTTTTAAAATTGATAAATGTAACTATGAAAATTTAAATCCTCTCGTTTTTCTACCCCAATTAAAAAAATCGTCAAAATCGGTGCAGTAGAAGCCGAGATATATCATCCTGAAGCGAGCGCGCCGATTTTGAAGCGACGATTTCAAGTTTCGCAGCCTATCCCCACCCCTCCGAATTTCGGCTCCGAGCTGCACTACACAATGTTTATGCAAATTTTTGCGCGTGATGCACACGTGCAATGTAATTTTTGAAAGCAGATACGAAAACATCACGGATAAACCTATCGATTGGTATATAATTTATTGTTACATCATTAACCGTTACGCCGCATACCTTTCCCGACTTTGGAAGTTAATATCTCAACATCTAGTAGACCGAATTGGATGATTTTTTTTTAAAAGAAGCGTCTTTCCGAGTACTATTTTCCTATACTTTCCGGTTTTTTCCCACTCGCAAATCCCGCTTCACAGGCTTATTTGTTTAAAAGCCAAAATTTCAAACTTTTTAAAACCGCTCAAAAAGTTATTAAAAAGTGAAAAATGGTCCAAGAAGGTGTAAAAGCGCGGGCGCAAAAAAATATTCATAACTTTGAGCCTGGCACAAAATTAAAAAAAAAGGTCTTTTTTTCCAGGTTGGCTACTTAACAATTCTATTATACAAAAACTGTCAGTCCGATCTTAATCGGCCTTGCGGCTCTCGTTTTTTATTGCAGTCAAGTACTTTTCTCTAAATTTGTGGCGTGATTGGGTTATTTTTTCATTGTTAAATAAATAATTTAAAATTACCTTGTTTTTTACCTACTTTTTTTGCACTTACGAGCATTTTGCAGCGAACATTTCAAATCTACGGATATCGGACCAACCCTATCTTGTAGAAAATTTCATAACGAACAAATTTATAAGTACAAATTTTTTCTCTAAAATGCATAATTACCGACTTATTTGCGATTGTATCCGGGAAAAAATGCGATTTTCGCAGTTTTTTTCACTTTTTCATTGTTTTTGCATATAGCACAACTTTTCAAGCTGGCGCACCTCGATATTTTCAATAGGTATACCATTCCCGAGCGATTCCAATAGTTATCTAAGTTACGTCACGTTAGAGCCATATTTGAAAGATTTCGTCGTAATTCTCCTGACCTACTATTCTGCCGTTTTCTTTTATTTTTTCCAGGTAGTGGAGGTCGCCGCTTCTCCGTCAATTTGATGGGCGTCGGTTCCCCTCTGCCCAGGAACACTGGTGATTGGGCTTTCTGCTCCAGTAGCCTCGGTTGTTTCGCTCCGAAGAACACCCATCCCTTATGCGTCTCCATGGCTTTCTCTATGTGCTGCTCGTGGTAGCCCCTGCATCGTAGATGTCGGGATGTGCCAGCTTTCTTTTATCCGCCCTTGAAATACCTTCTTCCCCATAAGATGCATTCACACCGAATGGCCTTCCTCATGGGTATCGACCTGTTGTATCCAGTGTGCAACTGGATGTCACGTTCGCTGACCAGCGTCTCCTGGTCACATACACCAAACTGCTCGGCGCACGTTGCCGAATCGCGGGTCGTAACCGTGATAGACATGTTTACTCGGCTGCGATTGATTTTGATACTAAAATCCTATCGAGTCTTTCCTCGCCTCATAGGCTTGGTTTTCCTCCCCTCCTTTGCCAAAATTCGCATGAGCCTTCGATCACGTTTTTTTTCTGTAGTTTTTTGTTCGCATTCGCGCTGCGTGAAGGCTCCCTTTGTTTTGATTCCTCGAAACTCCCGTCTTCTTCGTGGAACTCGGATTCCCGCAGTATTTTCTCGGGTATGTTTTTGCTTTCCTCCATTCTACCATTCTATACAGCTTTATTTAATTTTATTTGTCTCTCTGAGTGTTTATATCATTCAAATAGTGCTTATATAACCAATTGCTTATTTCAAAATTTCGAGGTGATTTAAATAATAAATAATAATAATTTTTTAATTAATTAATTATCCTGTTTAAATGTTATATTTATTTAAATAAAGCTTGTTGTACTTCTATGATTGTTAATTTGGCCTAATTAACGGTACTTCTTTTTACTACTTTATTTAAATAGTACAATATTTGTTTTGACATACCACTTTTATTATTTAAAATATGCATAATTTTTTCATTATTGATTAGTTGACTAGTGTGCCAAATTCAAGATGCCTCTTTTATTCTACAATGTTATTATGCATATCTTTTACATTTTATTTTCTAATACACTTCAAGCCTCCTTTATTTATAATACACCTATGTGTTTTGTTTCTTTGTATCCCCTGTGCCCGCCAAATTTTTTTGCGTGTTGTAAGACATAAAAAAAATTTTTTCTATTCGATCTGGGACACAAAGAAACTAGCCTACGGCCATGCGTCTACAGATAGCGCTCTGACTATATTAATACTTAGTGTATTTACAACATATATTTTTAATTATACAAACTTATAAGAGATTAAACAATATTCATTTCTGAGCAAATGTTGTATAAATTATTTATCATTCTTTTTTTTCTTCGCTGTAATATGGTCTTAAATTGTACAAATGGAATTTCCCTCGCTTTTTTTTTTAATACTGGATCGTATAATAAATATGTATCGAGACCTACATTTTGTTGTACAGTAAATGGCCCTTCAAATACATAAAAAAACTTAGCTATTTTTCCATTTTCAGCGTCGGATACATTTAAGGCTTTAACTAATACTTCGTCGCCATTCTTAAATTCGAAGTGTTTTTTGTTTGCGTTCTTTTTCGCTGCCCTATTTTTTAAATTTTTGTGCGCATATTCGCGAGCCAGCGAGATTGTGTGTTCGCGTGAGATACCATCATCCACTTGAGTAGATAGGCTGTAGGCATACTGGCTCACGCGGGTTCTGTATCACCCCCTGTCCTGCCAAAGTGATACAGAATTGGTCGTGTGTATAAGGCCTATCCCTGTTTGTCCCCTTCTCCAATTTTTGAGCATTCGTATTGTATGTTTTAAGCCCCTCCCCTAGATTTACCCCCTCTCAAAGTGATACAGAATCTGTAGTGTGTATAAGGCCTATGCCTGGTCCCTTCTCCAATTTTTTGAGCATTCGTATTGTATGTTTTAAGCCCCTCCAATGGATTTACCCCCTCTCAAAGTGATACAGAATCTGTAGTGTGTATAAGGCCTATGCCTGGTCCCTTCTCCAATTTTTACCGGATTCGTATTGTGTGTGTTTTAAGCCCCGCCTCTGAACTGTCCCCTCTTAAAGTGATCTAGAATTCGTATCTGATGTTTTCTATCCCCATTCTGTAGGCCCGAATACGTAAGCGTTTTACTCCCACCCGAAGAGATGGAAAAGAACAGCCTCTTTGCTCCTCTTTTCGAAGAAACAGATGGCATGCGTAGGAAATGGAAAGTAGCCGAAAATGAATGAAAAGAAAGGGTCAGCCTTTCTTTCCTCTGCCTTTAAAAATAGATAGAACGTTGCCCACTGACTTTGCTAGCAATAAACGTCTTCGTCGCAGGTATGCGCTGTAGATGCGCGCAGATATCAGGAAGATTGCATCAGTAACGGCCTTCGAGAACTTACTGTGCGCAGGCATTCGGAAAATTATTTTTCTTCAGGCTGATACGCTGCTATTTTTTTCTGCTAGAAACGAATTTATTACAGTAAGGCATGGCGCAAGTTTGAAGGTCCTCGCGCAGGTAGTAGTAAATTACTTTCCAGCAATAAATAACCTTTTGAGAAAGGCATACTGCGCGCATACATTCGAAAAGTCTATTTTCAAGCCAAAACACTGTCAGCTTTTCTCCGCAATACACACTATACTACAGTAAGGCATAGCGCGTGCTAAAGGTCCTTGTGCAGGTAGTAGTAAATTATCCCCAGCAATACACGACCCTTAGAGAAAGGCTTACTGCACGCACGCTTGCTTTTTATAGGCCTATACGCTGTCAGCTTTTCGGCGAGAAAAGATTTATTACAGCAAGGCTTGGTACAGGTTCAAGGACTTCGCGCAGGTGGCACTTTTTCTAGCAATAAACAACCTTTTGAGAAAGGCATACTGCGCCCATGGATTCGAAAAGTCAATTTTCGAGCTAAAACACTGTCAGTTTTTCGGCGAGAAACGATTTATTAGAGTAAGGCATAGCGCGTGTTGAAGGTCCTTGTGCAGGTAGTAGTAAATTGTCCCCAACAATACACGACCCTTAGAGAAAGGCTTACTGCGCGCACGCTTGCTTTTTTTTTAGGCCTATACGCTGCCAGGTGGCACTTTTCCCAACAACTTTGACGCCAGCTTTTAGAGATGCACTTTCTCGACATCAAGATTGTAGAAACTTTCACGAAAAAAAATGTGTAGGTGTGGATGTGACCGACAGGGAGGTGGTTCTTAAAAAAATTCTAGGAGGAAAATTTCTGCAAGGCAGGCGTTTATCTAATTAAGGGAGGAGAATTTTTAACCAATCGCACAATTTCTTGAAAAAGTGAAAGAAGGGGTAAGTTCTTCTGACGATATAAATTCTAGGGCGCAAACTAGGGTCAGTCAGTAAATTTTCAAATTTCAAAAAATATATCAACTTGAAATTTGAAAGAAACATTCGAGATGGCTTCAAATAGCAAGACAAATTTTCTAACGGGCCCACATTGCTCATGATGCTTGACCATGTGTCGTGGGCAATGGATGCGATACATTCATGTAAGTAATATTTTATAGAATTTTATTAATAATAATTAAAATAATATTATGTTAAATGTTTATTTATTTTTCAGTACCACCACTACCCTTGTTGCTGCTATGCAACAGTTGTACGAGGGAATAATACCTCAAGAGAGCGCACCGGTTGCTCGCTCGTCGAGATCAAGGTCGAGCTCGAGATCCAGCTCGAGTTCCAGCTCGAGTTCCAGCTCGAGCTCTAGTTCCAGCTCTAGCTCGAGCTCAAGGGGCAGCTTAAAGGCGGCGAAAGGAAAAAGTATACACGATGTTGGTCGGATTCCAAAAATTTCATCGCCGAGCAGCAGCAGCGGCAACAGCAACAACGAGCGAAAGAGGAAAGCTGAAGGTAACTATTTTTTTATTCATTTTTTTTATGTAAAACTTAAATAAGGTAAAGTGCCCAGTACTTGGATGAAACGAAAATTGTGACCAGTACTTGGACAGTGACAAAAATTCTAATTACTGATAAAAATGATAAAAATATGTATTCGTTGGCATTCATTCGGATAGTTTATGATGTGTAGTATATAATTTAACCAAAATTATGTTAATTTACGTTTTAAATTTGTTATAAGTGTAAATATAACATTTTGAGGTTATGTCGAGAACTGTAATATGCCGAATGTATTGTCCAAGTTTACGTCCACTGCTTTTTCTGAACCCAGGAGTTGGACACATTTAATTCATATGTCCAACTACTGGGTCCTAACTATGTCCAAGTACTGGGACCAGCTTGGCATATGATGTCCAACTACTGTGACGTATAGTTGAATTTTTAAACTTACTTTATTAGTATAAAAAAGTATGTAAGCGTATTTTTTCTTGTACTAATAATAGTAAAACATGCCGAATTAACGATTAGATTAAAGATTTGGGAAAAATATTGAGTTTCGGTTCTACAAACACTGATTCCGTATTTTCGTTTCAAAAAGTGTCCAAGTACTACCTACTTTACCTTAATAAATAATAATCTAATAATTTGTTTTTTTTTTCTTTTCTTTTATAGATGAAGCTGAAAACCAGCCGAGGCCGAAAACGCCTTCCACGCCACCCCATTTGCATACGATGAAGTCACCTTTCAGGTCGACAAAGATTGGTAAGAAATACAAAAATTTTAAATTTCATTTTATTTTAATATTTATATTATATTATATTTTAAAACTATTTTTTTTGTAATTATTATTTTTTCAGATCAAGTGAAGGACGACAAAGCTTCGCTTCAAAGTAAGCAAGCGAAACGAGATTGGCTGCGAATGCACAGCCGAGTGCAGGATAAAACGAAGATACCAGCAACAGTAGCACCACCACCACCATCACTACCATCACCTCCACCACCACCACCACCGCGACCATCAATAGTAAAACCTCGTTTCGTAGAAGATGTGACATTCATCGAATAGATATTATGTAATAATATATATATGTAAAAAATAATTATTTTATTATATATTAATTTTAATGTAAAAAGTGTTTTTTTTTAATATAATGAAAAAATATTTTTTCAACGTGTTTTCGTATATTCCCCTTGTCATTTCCTCCATTTTCCTTCGTTTTCCTTATAAGTAAGTAAATTTCAAAGCAATGTAAATCTTATAAGTAAGTAAGTAAATTTCAAAGCAATGTAAATCTTTATAAATACAACAAATGATTTTTTTTTTTTTAAATGAAAATAGTGTTTTGCACATTGATATTGTCTATATGATGAACAATGCTATATTCTAATTAATGTAAAATATCCGCAGTAACACCCACATGTACCCTATGTTTGCTATAGATTTTATCTATTATATTTTAATTTTATATTTGTGAAAGAATAATATCGTAAAATGATTTTTCTTTTAATTTTTTTTTATTCAATCATCAAGCTTCTCTTTTTTTACAGAATATTTAATAAAAATTTATTTCCAATATACACATGAGTATGTATTCCTTTTAGAAATGATATCTACTTCATCTTGGCCAAATTTAGCATCCAAATAATCCAGTAGCCATGCTCGTATTGAGATAACGTTATGTACAGCGCATATAGGTTTCCTTCTAATGCAGAGAATGTGATTAAAACATACGTAATGCTTATCGCTCGATAACGTTTCTAGTGATGGACATCCAAAGTCTTCAACGTTTGAAATTAATCTGTAAATAAAAACAAAAACGTAAAAAATACGAGCATAGAAAAGTAAAAGGAAAAGTATGAAAAATTATGAAAAAGTATGAAAAAGTATGAAAAAGTAATGAAAAAATATGAAAAAGTATGAAAAAAGTATGAAAAAGTATGATAAAAGTATGAAAAAGTATGAAAAAGTATGAAAAAGTAATGAAAAAGTATGGAAAAGTATGAAAAAAGTATGAAAAAGTATGATAAAAATATGAAAAAGTATGAAAAAGTATGAAAAAAGTATAAAAATAGTATGAAAAAGTATGAAATGTATGAAAAAAGTATGAAAGTAGAGACATATTATATATCACTTACACATTTGGTATGAGATTTCTTAGCCATTGCACTTTCTGTTCTCCCTTAACGTATAATTTCTCAATCCCTTACGAGCAAATTTGGAAAATTCGTTGAAGACGATGATAAGGAATATCACCAGCGTCCCGTGCAATTCCATGATGATACTTCTCCACCCAGTGAGTCATACATTTTTCTTCTGCTGTCAGTTCTTCCAATGTCATAGGAGGTTTAAAGAGGTATGCCGTCGGTAAAGCAGTTTTCTTTAAATTGAGAAAACTTACTTCTTTGTAAATGAAAGAATCCTCTGCTATTCTTTGGAATCCTTGAATGTCACAAATATAAACATTCTCTTCTTGAAATTGCAGTATGGCATTTCTGAATATCAAGTCGTAGTCACGTGTTCTAGCCATCTTACAGCTCTGTAGTTGATAGTTCAGTACGAAGTGAATTCGGAGAATGAATAGGAAAACTCTCTCATCCTGATTTTATAACAAGAAACTCCGCCTCAGGCTCTTTTAGGATTGGTCGTTCAAAAAAGAAAGTATATTCTTGATTGGAGGGATGAAAAGCCGCTTTTTGGTTGGTTCAAACGGAAGAAAATTCATCCCTCCCTTAAAAAATCTCCTTCCTCTTCCCAAAAAGAACTATTTTAGTTGGTTCAAATGAAAGAAAATTCATCCCTACCTAAGAAAATCTCCCTCTTCTTCATTTTATCCTTGGTCAGTTATTTGAATTTTCTACCTCTACTTACGTCGACATTGCATACAAAAAGAGAAGCAGTTTCTTGGATAAGCACAGTTCATCTATCGCGGTAAACGAGTTTTAGTCTTGACTATCGTGCACATTTGTGAAGTCCTATTCTAGTGCTATTTTAGTGCTATTACAGTGAGAAAAAAGCAAATATGGCATCCATCGATCTTTTTGAACGTCTTGTTCAGCTTCTTCGTGATACTTTACAAAGTATAAATGATTTAAGTAATAACGATATTCATTATTGGTTGGACATGTGTAATTCAACCATAAAAGAATTAAATGAAAAAATTGCCAAATCTAAACTTACAAGACGAGAGAAACAGAAATGTCAAACTTGCATGACTCATCTTTCGTGTGTGCAAGTTGAATTTGAACAACATCTTCAACGAGGAGGTAATCTACAATCTGGACATGGAAGCCGCAACTGAATGCGGTCAGTAGAAAGGTAAATAGGGCTCTGTATAGCTTAAAACTTTTCCGTTCAAGCACCACAGAGATACTGAGGAAGCAGCTGGCATGTGCACTGGTACTACCTCACTTAGATTATTGCTCAGTGGTTCTTCTTGATGTGTCAGGGGAGCTCCAGACACGACTACAACGTCTGCAGAATGCATGTGTGAGATACATATGTGGTGTTAGGCGGGATGAGCATATCACCGCCTACAGGAAAAAACTGGACTGGTTAGAATTGAAGGTGAGGAGGGAGTATTTTATGGGGCTGCTGCTTTACAAAGCGGTTGTCATGCGGCAGCCACCGTATCTTACTGCCCTCTTTGAAAAAAACCAGGCCAGGACTTCAAGTAGGGGTGGTATGAAAGAGCTCTCGGTTCCGGGGTCGCGCACCGATAAGGGCCTTTTTTCATTCAGAGTTCAAGGTGCGCACCTCTGGAATTCGCTCCCGAGCAGTGTGAAGTGCCTGCCATCTTTTTGTAAATTTAAAACGGCGTTTAGCAGGCACCTTAAACAATTACATGGTGAGGAGTAGGTTTAGAGATAAGAATGAGTCGATTATATATTTAGGCTTTTTATTTATTTAAATTATTTATTTATTTAATTTATTTATTTATTAAAACTTATTTATTTAATTTATTTATTTATTAAAATTTATTTATTTATTTATTTAACTTATTTATTTATTTAAATTTATTTATTTATTTATTTAAATTTATTTATTTATTTATTTAATTTAATTATTTATCTTGTTTATTTATGTATTCGACGCATTTATTTATTATTTTATTTATTTATTTATTAAATATTTTCAGTGTTAATTAAGTGTGAATGTATTTAATTATTAATTTGACAAAACAATTTTAAAAAAAGTATGCATGTATTTATTAGTATGAATGGAAACGATTGTTAATGTATGTATATAATTTTATTCAAGCGACTGATAGGTATAATAAGTACGATTTAGAAAAACAAATTTTATAACTGACAACAAAGCGCAATACTTTATATACCTGACTTCACATATGTGCAATTAATTTTAGTTAAGTAACGACGTGATATGTAATTTTAAGAAACTGACAACGTGTGACATTAAAAAATGTAAAAAATGTAAATTATATGTAAACTTTTTGTAAATATTTACAAATAAATATTATATCTATCTATCTATCTATCTATCTATCTGAGAAAACAGAAGCTAGTGTAGAGTGACGAGACCTGCAGTCGGCATTCCAAAATCGAATCAAGACTGGCGTAGTTGTAAATATAAAACACATGGACATTCTGAGTTTCTTAAGTGATGCACAAAAGCTCTTCAAAGTTAAGGCACAAGAATGCTTAGAAGAATACAATGCTGTGAAAATAAATTCAGATTTTATCTCGGAATTTTCTATGCAGAAAAATGGAGAGGAAACGACCGATATTAAATATTTCACGAGTGAAAGTGCTACAGTATACATGTCAACAAATTTAGAGGAATGGTTTAAAGACTATATCAAAGAGCCCATTCTTACACAACTAGAAGAATTTCAGGAAAAGGATTCCGGCTGGACATTGAAGAGTATTAAAAGTTTGTGTATAAATATGAAAAAATATTCTCCATTCAAGGGCAGTTCTTATATTCCTCTCCCAAAGTTTATAGAAAACAAAAAAGCATGTGTTAATGTTCATAACAATGACAATCAGTGTTTCAAATATGCTATTCTTTCAGCATTATATCCCAGCAAATATAATTCCAACAGAGTTAATCAATATCGTGTACATGAGAACGAGTTGATCTTTAGTGATATACAGTTCCTAGTAAAACTGAAAGATATTTCAAAATTCGAAAAATTGAATAATATTTCAGTAAATGTATACATGCTCAGAAAGTATGGTTCAAAATTTGAAGTATCGCCTTGTCACGTTACGTCAGAAAAGAAGGCTGAACAATAAAATCAAGCAGAAGAGAAAGATCAACATGTAAATCTACCAGAAAATAATAATCAACCAGAAAAGAAGGGTAGACATGTAAATCTACTTATCATTCAAGATTTTTACATTGATGAGCAAGAAGAAAATAATTTTGCTGATGGTGATTAAAGTATGCCTAAATACCATTACGTTTGGATCAAAAGCATGTCTCGTCTTCTGGGTTCTCAACTGTCTAAAGCTAATAGAAAATCATACCACTGTGAAAGGTGTTTACAAGTTTTCTATAATGAAAAAAGATGGGAAATTCATGAAAATCATTGTAAAAATATGAATAATTGCCGAATCAATCTTCCAGACTCAAAGAACAACATTCTCAAATTCGAAGATTACAAAAAGAGAGAAAAAGTTCCTTTCGTTATTTATGCTGATTTTGAATGTTTATTGAAGCCTACTGAGAATGAGAATGCTTTTCAACCACATGAAGCATACAGCATAGGTTACTACACAAAATGCAGCTTTGATGACAGATTATCTGTCTATAAATCTTACAGACAAAAATTTGGAGTTCAAGAGACACCTGCAGAATGGTTTGTTCGAGAACTAAAATCAATAAGTGAGAAGATAGATCATCTCTACAAGAATCCTAAACCAATGAAACTCACAGCTCTAGAAGAATTATCTTTCCAGAGGTCAACTGTTTGTCATATATGTCGAAAATCAATCCGTGATGAAGAACTTGCAGTGCGAGACCATTGTCATTTTACAGGACGGTATGTTATTAGTTTAGTTATATTTAAAATTAATTTTTGGTGATTCCCAAAGAAAAAAAAAATGAATTCTTTATTCTCTTCAGTTTCAGAGGTGCAGCTCACAATTCATGTAATTTGAATTATAAGAACTCAAGATTCATTCCCATTGTTTTTCATAACCTCAATTATGATACTCACTTCATTTTGAAAGAGATCGCTACTTCTACATTGATGAAAGGACGAGTTAGTCTAATACCTCATAATAAGGAGAAATATATTTCGTTCACGAAATACATATATGACTGCGACATCAGCTTTAGATTCATAGATTCTTGGTGTTTTCTACCATCATCATTGGAAAAGCTCGCATCATATCTACAAAACGTGCCTATAGCGGTGAAAGAGTTTCGATCAGATGGATTCACAGATGAAATGATAGATCTTCTCAGACGGAAAGGTATATTTCCATATGATTATGTAGACGCATTTGATAAGCTATCGTCTACAAAATTGCCAGAAAAGAATGAGTTTTATAATAAACTAACAGATTCCCATATTGCTGAAGAAGACTACAAGCATGCTGTTCGAGTCTGGGATAAGTTCAATATAAAAACATTGGGAGAGTATTCATATCTTTACTTAAAAACAGATGTTCTACTATTGGCTGACGTTTTCGAAAGTTTTCGAGAGACATCTCTTAAAGCTTATGATTTATGTCCTGCTCACTTTTACACGACTCCAGGGTTAACATTTTCAGCAGCTCTTAAAATGACAAAGGTGGAATTAGAGCTTCTTACAGATATTAACATGCTAATGTTTATTGAAGCAGGCATTCGGGGAGGAATAAGCCAGTGTTGTAATCGATATGCTAAGGCAAACAATCCATACATGGGTTCTTCATACGACGAGAAACAGAAAACGAAGACACTCTTATATTTTGATATAAATAATCTGTATGGGTGGGCGATGGTACAGCATTTACCGATTGGAAAATTCAAATGGTTTGACTTTGAGGCGAATCCAAGCTTCTTCAATACACCACCAGATTCAGATATAGGTTACATTGCTGAAGTAGACTTGGAGTATCCTGAGGAAATACATGATGAACATCGAGACTTCCCTTTCTGTGCAGAGCACCGTGCACCACCTGGCTCAAAGCAGAACAAACTTCTCACTACTCTGAACGATAAGAAAAAGTATCTGATTCACTATCGAACACTCAAACAGGTGCTGGATAATGGACTTCGTTTGAAAAAGGTGCATAGAATTCTGAGTTTCGAGCAGAAGGCCTGGCGTAAACCTTATGTCGAATTAAATACTGAGAAGAGAAAGCAAGCGAAGAATGAGTTTGAAAAACTCTTCTATAAATTATTAATTAACGCTGTCTATGGAAAGTGTATCGAGCGAGAGCGGTCTCGTGTTGATGTACGATTAGTAAATAAATTCACAGGCAGATATGGGGCAGAAGCACGCATAGCTCAACCACATTTTCACAGCCGTGCAATCTTTGATGAAAATTTAGTTGCTATTCAGCTAAAGAGAACAAGTATCACAATCAAGAAACCGATATACGTTGGTCTTTGTATCCTTGATTTGTCCAAGACATTAGTTTATGATTTCCATTACTCGTATATGAAACAGCGAGTAGGAGAAAAATGTAAACTTCTTTATACAGATACTGATAGTTTGATATATGAAGTTGAGGACATTGATATGTATAAAATAACGAAAGAAGACATTCACAGGCATGATACTTCTGATTATGATGAGAATAATCAGTTTAACATTCCACGTGTCAATAAAAAAGTCCCAGGATTAATGAAAGACGAATGCTGTGGCAAGGTCATGATGGAATTTATAGGGTTACGAAGCAAAATGTACAGTATTTTAGTTGATGGAGGAGAGACAGTGAAAAAAGCCAAAGGTATAAAATCCAGCGTTGTGAAGAAGACAATAACTTTCGAGGATTATAGAAGATGTCTTCAGGATCTTATTATTGTAAAACGTGATCAATGCAACATTCGTTCAAAATTGCACATAGTGCATACTGAAAGACAGAATAAAATTGCTCTTAGTCCTCACGATGATAAGAGATTTTTATTGCCTCAGAGTACAGACACTTTACCTTGGGGTCATTTTCGAATCATGGATGAGCAGATGGCGCAAGCTGCACTTCGAATAGAGGAGGATACTGAAAAACAAGAAATAGTGGTAGGGATGGAAGTGGAGAGGGGGTATGAAGTATCCAATGAAAGTGGGGCAACGCGAGTGGGGATGGATGTTGCAGAAGATGAAAGAGAGGGGGAAATACGAGGTGGGGGTGATGCAGCCAATGAAAATGGTGAAGGCGAGAGGGGATGACACTTTATGACAATGAAGGTGAACAAATCAGAATTGAATATGATGTGTTAGAGGAGTTTATGCATGACTGGGATCCATCAATGGAGGGGATACGCTCTGAGGGAGGACAGAGAAGGGATATATTACAGGAGGCAATGGAAAGGACAGAAATTGTGGTGGGGAATGAACTATATCAACAGACAGACCACGACGAGGAGCACATTCGAGCAATCGAAGAGTTCGAGAATTATCACCCTTGCGGGAAGAAACCAAGACTCAACTAAATTTCTAAGTAAGTTCACAGTTAATTCTCACCAATTTTCTTTTTTTTTTTGCTCTAACAAATCTTTTCTCTATTAGAAGTTCTTATTTTTTTACTTTTTCCAGAATGGATCTATCTACACTTAATAAGATTGCTGAACGCGACTTCTTGCCGAGGAAGAAAGTAACAGACTTGGAAAAAGATCATCAGTACATGGTGACAGCACTTAAGGAGGTGAAGACGAGATTCGGTACGAAGGTCGTAGCCGAACATCCTAAGAGATCAAGAGTTTTTGTTTGTGACATATCAGGGTGGATCTTCCTTTAAGTTTGTATGAAATTCGTAGCTTGCTTTGATTATAATACTTATTTTATTCAGATTAAAACTTGTACATAATAATACATAAATAAATACAATAACATAATATGATTGCTTTCTTATTTACTAGTACCTACATTGCGTTTACATTAATATTTTTGGTTAAATCTTGGCTAAATCAAATAATTTTTTTTTTATCTATCCAACTATTATGCTCATTACTAAAGCCTAACCATTTAACATATGCACGATTTCCACTTTTCTTTAAAACTTTTTCTACTAGATAAATTTCTGGATACATAGTTTTCTGAATTTCCGTTTCATAAAAGCCGCCAGAGATGGGTTTATCATAATAATCTTTGACATAAGTTACCGGATTGGTTTTTACAACTCGTGATATTGTGAAAATTTCAGTAGACCAATTTGGTGTATAACCTTTTTCAAAAACATGTTTTATCTTACTTATCCGCACTTTATCTCCTACTTTAAATTTCGGTTTTTTCACAGGTAACTTTTCATTTGAAAAATGCTTCTTGACCTCTCTTTCATTCGCCTGCGTAACATTTTTAGGCTCAATTCCTATTGTCCGATGTTTTCTTGAATTGTAAGCTTTCACCAACTCAGGCAGGATATCCCACCATTTATAGCTCCCTTGTTTGCTGAACTCTATCCACATTGCATTTTTTAAGGTTCTATTAAAACGCTCACATATTTTTGCATGAAGATTACTATGCGAAGAGTATAGGTTTATCTTGTACTTCTTCATGAGTTTCTGAAAGTTTGAATTGTAAAATTCTTTACCTTGGTCAGTTTGTAGATTTGTCGGTGCGCGTTCTTGTTTCAGTATTGACTCCATAGCTAGAGTAACATCATTACCACTCTTTGACTTGATTGGTATAGCCCATGCATACTTTGAAAATGTATCTATGACAGTAAGTAAGTAGCGAAAACCTTTGTTTTCGTTGGCGTATGGAATCATTTCTACAAGATCAGCTTGCCAAGTCTCATCTATTCCACGTATATCATATTTTCTTCAGTTGTAGATGCGGCGAGCTGGTTTGTGCAACTCTTCAGCTATTTTTTGTCGCTCCATTTTTTTTTTGATAATATGTTTAAGTTTTAAGAAAAACTTTTATTGAGTCAGAATTTTTTTTTTTTCAAAGCATTCTTTCAATTTTGTCTCAAGATTATCTAATCAAATTTTAAGATGGGAAAGAACCTTATTGATTGTATTTAATTCAGTGTTTATGGGAATCTCTAAGTCAACTTTCGTTACAGCCATTATGTTAGTTAGATTTCTAACTTCTTTACTTATAGTTGTCAGAAGCACTTCCAAGGTGACTGCATCATTAGGATGACTTGGATAAGGAAGGTTACATAACCTTTTATTTTGTAAATCAAAATTACCATCTAATGTAAGATTATAACCAATGCCTGGTGGACCGTGACTCGCTTCTTGCGTGCCCTCAAGTTTTCTTCCGAACACGTCGAGGCTCATGATGCTACTGATCTTATAAGAAAATGTGCATTTCAATATATATGTCCAGCTTCACGTAGTTCCTCAATGATTGATTGTATTTCATTGTCGTGATTGTTATTTCCAGCAGATCGTTCCGCAACTAATAATCGCAGTCGCTCGATAAGCTCGTTTGGATCATCCCAGTAGACTAGATCTATAGAAGAATTTTTTTTTGCTATTTTATATTTAGGTATAAGGCCTCTTCGGGTGGTGGATTTATTTTTACGATCGCTGCGGAACATGGGTCCTATGATATTCATATATTTTCTACTCTTCGAAGTGCGTATACTCTCATCTTTGCTGTATCTTTTCCGATGAGCATTTGATGCTTCCAGGATGCTGCGATAATTTTTTCGATCTGTTGAACTTATAAGATTGTCATCTGGTTGTTTCTTGAAGAGTAATTCCATTAGACCCCCACTTTTAGGATAACTTTTAACTCTCACTTTTACCATTTTATCATGAAATTGAATTTCTGAATCGACAATCATATACACTCCATTGACGTTCCGTACTCCGTATATGTTATCGATTTTGCTGCGGCTTTCATTTAACAATGATAAAAAGTCACTTGATTCATTTCCTTCAAGCGCAGATTTGAATGTTGAATTCATCATTCTGTCATCCATCGAAGAAAAATCTGCATCATCATCATCATCATATGCGGAACCCGACTCATTTATATCATTTACTATATAACTTGATCGATCGAATCTCAATTTCTTCCTCGGTTTCCTGTTGCTGTCTATATTCAAAATGTGATTAGAAGGTGACAAGCTTTCGACTTTCAAATAGACGAGCTTCTAGAGTGGTGTAATGACTGGTTTCAATGTATCACCAATAACTTTTTCAAAATCTTCTCTCTCCTTTTTCAATAAAGAGTATTTTTGTTTAATAGCCTCACGTGCTCGCAAGAGCTCGCTGAGAATATTCTTTTCTTTCTTGAAGTCTGACATGCTAACGAGATGCTGTCTACAATTGAACTGTAAGTTTCGGATTCATAACTTCTTTTTTATTGCAAAACAGTCAAATCCTTTTCTGTATCTACCATCATCCATCACTCTATCTTTGTCGATAACAACAAATCCATACTTATCATTCTTCCAGCATTCAGAACAAAGATTTCGAAATTCATTGAAAGTTAAATCAGTATTGACATGATCTTCATAGATATGTTTTAGATTAACATCGTCTTGACGATAAATTACTAACATATTAATATTGTCCCTTACGAGGTGTTTCGGTATACGAGCGTACGACTGACATAGATAAAAGCTGTCTACACTTTTATGTCTTCCCATACAGAAAAATGCTCTGACGTTGTCCTGCTTCTCACAAGCCACATCATCAAAAATCATAATTGAATTTGGTCGGGCTTCATCTGGAGATACTACAGATTCATGCTCACTAAAAGGTAGATATGATACACCTTTTATCGGTTCCAAAACTTTTTCGAGAAATTGATACTTTGGCTGACTCAAGGATTTAGAGTATACATACAAATTTTAAAATCTAAGACCATTGGGATGTGTAATTAGAGCCAATAAACTATTTGTTTTTCCACAGTTAGATGGCCCGCAGAATACTGCTCGTATAGTATCAGGTAGTAATTCTCCATGACGCTTCCTTCTCTTCTGTTTTCCGAAATCAAAGTTTGTGACGGGGAGTTTGACGTTCTGCTCGCTAAAATCCATGTTCACGTGTCAAAGTCTAGTTTGATATTGAACTGTGGAAATATAAACGCATGTTTTATATTTTGATCTTTAGTTATAAAACAACACTCGAAGAGAGATGATCGTACATAAATCTCGGAAACAACCAAAAGGTTATGGATTGCTTGATAAAGTGATCAATAACTTGCCGATTGAAATGCATCTTCCTGGATATCAATACTGTGGTCCCGGAACTAAATTGAAAAAACGATTGAAAATAGGTGATCCTGGAATTAATCCGCTTGATCAGGCATGCAAAGAACATGACATAGTGTACTCTGATAAAAATGGAGATCGTAAAGCAGCTGACATGAAGCTGGTTGATAAAGCTTGGCAACGTGTTAAAGCCAAGGATGCCAGTCTTGGTGAAAAAGCATATGCTTTTGCTGTTACAAATGCTATGAAATTAAAAGGAATAACTGGAATGGGTCTAAAATTTAGTAAGTTAGTGACGGCTGCTAAAAAATCAATGTCCCCAAGTAAATGTTCCCGCAAGGTTATTCAATACGCCTTGAAAGGTGCACGTCAAGCTGTTAAGAAAGTTGGTGGTAAGAGGAAAGTTATCATTCCACGTGTTCTTCCAATTCCATCAAAAATTGGTGGAGTTCTTTCGTTTCTCATACCGCTGTTCGCAGGACTAAGTGCGACCGGTGCTTTGGCAGGGCGAGCTGCAGGAATAGCTAAAGCAGTAAATGATGCTAAAGCTGCACAGAAAAACCATGAAGAAAGTAAGAGACATAATAAGGCAATGGAAGCTATTGCTTTAGGCGAAGGTCTCTATCTTAAACCATATAAAACTGGAATGGGATTATTTATGAAACCTCATGTTGGTCATGGTCAAGTTACTAAAAAAAAAAAACTTCGATTTAACTTAGCCAAATCGTCCACTGACTGACTATGATCTTCTAAAATATGCTCGTATGTTGCAAATTCCACATTTCCGAGGTGTTTTTATGAGAAATAATCTGCCTTCCGATGGTCCATGGAGTAATGAATCTGCTATTGTTAACTTGGATGACATGAAAAATAAAGGCACTCACTGGGTGTGTTATCGAAAACATGGTTCCAAAGTAATTTACTTTGACAGTTTTGGTGATCTGAAACCTCCCATAGAGCTCATGTTATATTTCAACGTGAAAGAAGTAAAATATAACTATAAAAGATATCAAAATTTTGACTCATTCATTTGTGGTCATCTTTGTCTTCAATTTTTAACCGGAAGACTATAAAAGAGAAGATTGCAAACGAATGGGAATCATTCTCTTCCAATCAGTCATGGAAGACAGTTTCACTTTGAGTCTTTCAGGAAAATCTTCTGTTCTAGAAGCACAATATTTTCCTTCAATTGAACTACCTCAGAATAAAAAGTTTGTTTTGGGTTTAGTTGAACTTTTAACATTCAACTCGATTCCCAATGTGGACTATTCGAATAATAAACTTCATGTGAATGGAAATATTATCACTATCCCTACTGGCAGTTACGAGATTAATGCTATTAATAAATTTTTACAAGAAACTTTGAAATCTAAAGGAATTGAATTTTCTTTGAGAGCTAACAACAATACTCTCAGAAGTGAAATTAATTGCAGTCATTCGTTAGATCTCACTCCTCACGATTCAATAGGTCGTCTTCTTGGCTTTACTCCTCGCATTCTCAAGGAAAAAACTCATCACAGTTCTGATTTACCTGAGAAAATATTGAAAATCAACGCACTCAGAGTGGAGTGCAATATTACCGCAGGTGCTTACATCAACAACAAAAAAGTTCATACAATCCATGAGTTCTTTCCCAGAGTTCCACCAGGATATAAAATCTTGGAAGTTCCATCTCATGTCATATATCTACCACTCAGTGTCAAGTGCATAGATCATCTTCAAATTCAAATCGTAGATCAAGATGGAAATTTAGTGAATTTCCGTGGAGAAGAAATTGCTCTTAGACTCCACATCAAATCTGTATAATGGGCATCGTTTACAATTCTAGAGTGCATATAAGTCAACCAACATGTCAATCGGTCATCAGTCGACAGAAGAAACTCAAACTGTTAACATGGAAGAGCATTCAGTTCCTCAGAAGCCTATGTCTAAAAGTTCGTGGAGAAAATTCACGTGTATAAGTCTCTGCTGCTTCCAGAAAAATGGACGAAATTCTAAGCATTCAATCAGGTGTCGTATTCGATGAGTCTATTGCACATTACGAGGTTCACGCACATCAACCTTACTCGACACTAAGCTTTGATAATAGTGATGAAATTCGTATTTCTATCCAACATCAAGATCTATGTCTCTTACCATCGCGCAGTTCTATCCATGTATGTGGAAAACTGCAAAAACCAGATGGAACAGCACTAACTAAAACTAAATTCGTGAACAATGGCATTTGCCATCTGTTTGATGAAATTCGTTACGAAATTAATGCTGTGGAGATAGATAAAAGTAAAAATGTTGGTTTAAGCAGTCTCATGAAAGGATGGACATCATTCAATCCGAATCAGACTCTCATGTTAGAAAATGCAGGCTGGCTTGACGTTAGAGAAGAAAGCAAAACTTTGGTAGATGCACACGGCAACTTTGACGTTTCCATTCCTCTGAGTATGATCTTGGGCTTTGCAGAAGACTATAAAAAAATTATAGTTAATGTGAAGCATGAACTCATTCTCACAAGATCAAGAAATGACTTGAATGCAATAATTCAAGAAGGTACTGTAGCAAATAGTGTAACTACATATGAAGACTACCAGGTAAAAATAACGAAGATAGAGTGGTTAATGCCATATGTTATTGCATCTGATAAACAAAAGATCCAGCTGCTGAATTTCATTGGCAAAGATAATCCTATCTCTATGTGCTATCGATCTTGGGAGTTATTTGAATATCCTCTACTTCCGAGCACGAATAAACATGTCTGGACAGTGAAAACTTCAAATCAGTTAGAAAAACCTCGTTTTGTCATTCTCGGACTACAAACCAAGAAAAAAAAATTGAAAACTGAAAATGCCAGTCGATTTGACCATTGTGAGATTAGTAATGTGAGACTTTTCTTCAATTCTCAATATTATCCATATAACAATATGAATCTCGACATATCTAAGAATCAGTTCGCTGTTCTCTATGATATGTATGCCAATTTTCAAATCACCTACTATGGAAGAGACCCACAGCCACTGTCGACAAAGTCTGAATTTATCAACCTTGAACCACTCATAGTTATTGACTGTTCACGGCAAAACGAATCTACTCGTATAAAGAGCGCTCATGTCGATGTACGTCTAGAGTTTGAGTCTAAAAAAGACTTTCCAGCTAACACTTCAGCTTATTTGCTTGATCTTACACGATCGCATCGTTCAGTACAATCCCATCAGTGGGGATATCAAGAAGCTTGTCTAAACAGCATATTATCCAACACACTTTCGTTTCAACACTCATTCCAAGATGAAGTATGCAGTAGACATGATTGGTTTCAAGCAAATGAGAGATGATTATGTTTTAAAAGAAATAGCTATCATTCCTCTCAATGAAAGTGGTAATCCTATCGTTCGTCTATTCAAGAAACCCTTTTCATGGAAAAGACTCTCTGACAAATTGCAAAGGGAAAACATTTGGCTGGAACATCATTATCATGGAATAGCCTGGAACACGGATGGGCTTGACTACTCACAAATTGGATCATTACTCCGTGACTCTTTACACGATGCTACCAAAATTTTTGTCATGGGTGAATTTAAACAGAAATGGCTGCAACGATTCAATTTTTCTGCAGTTCATAACATTCAGCAATACGGCTATCCGTCAAAAACCTATATAGTCAAGTGCGTTACAGTATGTACAAACCATAATCCCATCTACAAGACTGCCTGCGCACTTCACACCGTCAAACTCATAAAATTATTCTATCACTCCGGTAAACATTTGCAAAGAAAATAAAGAAAAAAAAGTAGAAAACACTATAGGCATTCTGGTTCACGTGAGAGAAAGGGAAGCTCTCCCACTCTCTCGATTTCGGATTCTGGATAATTCTGGGTGATTTAGAATCCGAACGGGTTCTGGATCACTTTGAGAGGGCAGGGGGGTGATACAGAACCCGCGTGAGCCAGTATGCCTATAGCCTATCTACTCACTTGAGGCATTTTTATGTATTTCTCCCAAATTCTAGTTGGCTTAAAGCCTAAATGCAGTAATACCGGCGGTTGATTTGTCGTTTCATGTGGCATTTCATTCATAATATTTTGGATTACTCGAATATGTCGAGCCCACCCGCCGTGTTTTTCTTTTACAAATGTACGTAAAAATCGCCGCAATTCGCGGTGCACGCGTTCAATTATATTGCTTTGAGGGTATCTAATTGATGAAAACCTTAATCGAATGTTTTCTTTCTTTAACGTATCAATCTATGTTTTACTAGTAAATTGGATTCCTTGATCCGATATTATTGCTTCTGGTTTGCGATATATTGGTATATAATCATTTACTCATTTCCTAATCACGGCTAACGTGTTTGCTTTTTTAAGTGGGTAAAATACCACATACTTACTAAAAACATCTATGGCTGTGAGTATATATTTTACCCCACCCGTAGACACGGGTAAGGGTCCAAAAAAATCTATTGATAATAGTTCTCGTGACTTATTTACGAGAATCGGTTGCATTATTTCATTATATTTTTGCGTTAAATATTTAGTTTTCTGGCACTTATCGCATGTTTTTAAAATTTTCTACACCTTTTTTCTTAAATTTTTTGCACAAAAATGTTAAAAAATCATCTTATATACTTTGCGTGCTCCCACGTGCCCATAAAATTGGTGCACCTCATTAATTAATGTTTTTAGCCCCCCCCCCCCCCCACCCGGTGTGCGGATTTGATTTTTATCGAACATCTCCCCCACACTTTTATTATTTCTTCGCTTTTCGCGCACATTTCATCAACCCGTGCGTTCACGTACTTTTTTAATTCGACGCAACCGCTGTCTTCCGCGACTAGTTTATCCAAATTTGGTGTAAAGTTCGGCGTTTTTCGCGACCAATGAGTCATTTTCCCCTTCCAGAACATTAACGCGATTTTTCAAAGTATCTATTTCTTTCTCAAGCTTGTCTCCGCGTTTTTACCCTACTGTCCGCTCTTCTAGCATTTTTTGTACTAAGTCAGATAGCGCATTTATTCGAGCGGTCAAATCGGTATTAATAGTTTCCATCCGCGTAGTGCGTAACAATAGTGACCCTAAATCGTCAGGATTTTTAACGAATTTCTCCACTTTATTGGCGAGTTCGTCCTGCCTCTCATCTAAGTATTTCAATTCCTCCGACACGGCTTTTTCCCAATCCCTGTTTTTTTTGCTCCTGATCTAAGCTACTTTCTGGGGCAGTTCTCTCTATAGGGGAAGGTGGGGCAGTACGGGCACCCTAACTTAAAAAGAATCCTGTACTTTCTATTTTGTAACAATACAAATTTTTAAAAGTGCTTCTTAAAGTAGAATATCTCAAGATTTAGATACATTATTTTTTATTATAAAATATATATTGCATTGTTTTTTATAATGCAAAGTACAATACCGCTAAAACTGCCCATTTTCCCCACCCGTGGGGCACGATTGGCATGGAGGTGGGGCACGATTGGCACGGTGAATTAATAAAAAATTTATTTAAAAAAAATATTGGACGTTACTATTAAATTTGCATTTTATAGGATTGAGGATCAAAACTAAAAACCAGACGATTTCATTAACACTGACTCTTTCGCCAACATCTAAGACTCCGACTCCGAAATGTTAAGGGCGCAAAAGTAAGGTTAAGAAAATCAGCTGTTAAACTCGGCGGAAATAAATTGACGACTCACGTATGCCAATCGTGCCCCGCTAATGGTGCCAGTCGTGCCCCATTTTAGAGTATTTTTATATGTAATATTACTTTTTTCCTAAGCATCGGAGATCATCAATCAAAAATACTATTAAAAATTTACGATTTAAACTGTAAAAGTAATTCCCTTTCGAAGCTCATATGATTTATTTGTTCTTGAGAAATAGATTAGAATTATGGAAAAAACAACGTTTTGAAGTCCTCAATTTCTAATAATTCTCATACGATTTGTATTAATTTTTTTCATTTAGGATTTGCAGAGGGAAAAAGTAAAAGCTATTTACAACATATAAAAAATACTATCATGTTAGAATATTCATTTATTTAGTGAACATTTGAATGCCCAATCCACCCGCCAAACCCATCGTGCCCCACCTTCCCCTATCCGTGAGCAACGCTCCCGATAACCTTTTATTTCGCGGCATTTTCGACCTTTATTTATATAATGAAATAGCGCAACTTTTCTAAATAAATTTTATTTTTATCTTAAACTTGATAATATAAACAAACGTGTTCATAAAAAATGGATTGCCTTTTCTAACATTATTTTAATTTTAGCGTATTATCGCGGGTATTCATGAAGTTCCCGGTGTTTTTCTGGCATTTTCCATTCGGATTCGCGCCACGTGGGGACTCAGTAGTATAGTAGTCAGTATCCCCGCCTGTGACCGAGTCGATTCCCCGCGCAGACTCTCTTGAGCGCTCACGGAGGACGGACGTGTTTACGCGCTCGGTTGTCACTCCTGCTCTTAACTGAGAAATAGCGCTCGAAATCGATCTAATTTGTGTTCATGGTGTTTTATAAACATTCACAGTGCAGTGCTGCATAAGTTATTATGCATAATTTGTGTTATTATGATGTAAAATCAGTGTTAAAGTGAACAAAATAGTAGAAAAAAGCATAGAAAACGCCAAACCGCGCTGTGTAAAATAGTGTTCGCGCATCAACCCATTTCTTCCTCCCCCCACCAGCGAGCACGCTCGCTGTGTGTACATGCCGCTATGGCATCGGGTGATGAAACGAATGAAGAAAAATCCTTTCGGAACGACAATTTCTCCCAACATCAACAAAACATTGCGGGCCGTAATGATACAGAAGATAATATATACTCTTGGCCACCGTCAAAGGAGGCAAGTAGAAAAACTGCCATCCAACAGCAGCAAACCATCATGTCAAAAAATCCAAATTCACCGACTTCCAAGTTCCATTGCACCTAACCTAACTGTTAGTAAAAAACGATCAGCGTCGCAATCGCATACTAGACAATCATCAGATGAAGAAGCTTCTGGAAGTTCACAAGTCGACGGCAACAGCTGATCTCTGCCGAAAAGACTAGTAAAAAGTGCCAAAATCCAAAACAAATATACTATGAATAATTTTGACGATTAAAACCAATTTTGACCAACCAAAAGCAACCAGCCAACGCAGCCCTTGCAGAGCTCGAGTCAACAGTCCGCGCCGACACTGTGAGGAAAAAGGACACCCAGCTTCGTATAGAGGCTGCCCATTTTTCAAGTTTGCTAAGAATCTAAAAAAATCTGAACAGACTGTACACCATAATACACGTAGCGCTCGTATATCCAATATTAATTCTTTTGTAAATAAATTCGATAATAATAGACCTAACAATTCACGGCAAAAACCAAACCACGTTCCCCGACCGCAACCTTTAATAAATAATGCGCAATTTGATCCACTTAGTAATAATGCTAATATACAACACACATCTGATTTCAAATCAATGATAAATGATGCCCAACAACAAATTATAGAAATAATAAATATGCAATTAACTACTCTTTATAAACTCATTATGATTAATTCAAACAAAATTAATAGAGTATATGAATCATTTGATTTTGATAATAATTATGAATCATACAACCAACGCAATTCCTAATGTAAATACAAGTCAAGCGGATAACTCTCCCTTTGACTCACCAAAAATTGCTTCTATTAATACAAATTCTCTTGTATCATTAAACAAACGTTTCGACCTACAAAATTTTGTACAGAATCATAATATAGATATAGCACTACTATGCGAAACAAAATTAACACCAAGATATAAGCCCCATTATGCTGATTTTGACTTTATCAGAGCAGATAGAAATCTTAGCCAAAAAGGAGGTGGCACTGCCGTCCCAATTACAAAAGAGTATTCCATATGAAAAAATTTACACACCATCTTCAAAAAATAATAAAATAATTGAATATTCAATAATTAATATCAAAACCACTGGTCACAACCTCTATATTATTGTCAATTATGCAAATAATCGAGATAAAAAGATTTTTATAGACGAAATAAACTGCTTATTCAACCAATTACACCTTAACTCGAGTAATAATTTCTTCTTAATAGCCGGTGATCTAAACACAAGACATATATGCTGTGGTGATAGGGTAACAAAAAAGAAAGGCGCTATGTTAAAGAACTGGATTGATAATGAAGGACTACATTTTCGAGACGAAATTATACCCCCAACTACAGCTACTTCCCCAAGTACTGATTATTTCCTTGACTTATGCATACTTGACAACAGATTAACAATCTCAGACCTCATAAATAATAAAATGAAAACCATAGATTACAACAGCGACCACATGGCTTTAGTGTTTACAGTTCAATTGGGACTGGTAGTCAATAGTATAAATCCAATCGATGGCCATAGGTTTCTGTATAAGAAAACGAAATGGGCAACGTTTCAAAAAAAAGCTTAAGTCTTCCTATAATACCACAATCCCATGTCACCGAAATCTCACTGAGCAGGAAATTAATAATCACTTAACAACCCTAGATTCCGCAATAAACTGAGCTATTAATAACACTGCCCCCAAATATGAACCTCAGGACAATGTACTTAATTATGTCAATCAAAAAATTAAGAAGTTACACAAACATAAATCGTTTCTAGTCACGAGCCTTAACAAATACTACCAAAATTCACATACCCAACCCAACGTAGCAAAAAATATCACTCAATTAAAACAACTTATTAACAAAATCAACATTTTACTTAAAGCTGAATATAAAGTCACCTATAATAAATACTGGGATACCCAGATTAAAGCTATAGACCATAAAAATCCAGATACATTTTTTCCAAAAATGAATAAATTTTTTAGGCCAAAAGAACAACTTAAAATTGACGCTCTAAAAACAAATATTAACGAAATAGACCTCTTGACCCGTAGTAACTGTAACATTAATGAATTGCCTATAATAGACCAAAAATACATTATAGAAAATCCTTTTGACATTTTGAACATTATAGGAGCATATTATGAAAAAGTAAACTCACCTAGAATCCTAAATGAAAACACACCCTTAAAAACTATAGTTCAGAATGCAGTAGGCAAGTTAGTTGATAGCTTTACAACAAATATTCACAATAAAAATACAATAACAATATTTACTGATAATAATCCTGCATATAGACCTAAACCGGTCGACAACAGCCTCTCATTCTGTACTATACAACAAACATATTTAATATTTAAATCAATACCTAACAAAATATCTTCTGGCCTCGATAATATACCCCCGATAATACTAAAACACCTTTCCATTGACATTGTAGAAGATTACACTATATTATTCAATATGAGGCAATTATTACATTACATTAGATACTTCCCACATTATTGGAAAAAAGCGAAAATTCTTCCTATTCTGAAAAAAGGTAGACCGCCGGCAGAAGTTTCAAGTTATAGACCGATTAGTCCCACCCCAGCCATTAGCAAGGTCTATGAGGCAATCATAAATGTTACTTTAAAAAAATATACCAAGATAAATAATGTCGTCCCCGATAATTAATTCGGCTTCAAATTTGGACATTCCACTACGCATGCAGTCCACATGGTACTAACTATTATTAACAAACATTTACATAACGGTGAAGTTGTTGGTGCTTGCCTTATAGACCTTGAAAGAGCATTCCATTCCGTTTGGATATCTGGGCTTTTGTATATTTTACATATTCTCAAGTATCCCCTAGACTTCATCCAATTAATCTGGAATACAACCTTAAATAGAACATTTACTACGTGGAATGGCGAACAACTATCGACCCAAATTTTCAATATTATAGAAGGTCTTATGCAGGGCACCGTTAATTCACCCGAATTATTCAATATATACAATGTCCCTAACTTATTCCAGCTCAACAATAATTATAATCACACGTATTCTACAACATTCGCAGACGACTTCATCATTTTAGCCGCAGACAAAAACCCACAAATAGTTCAAAATAAGCTTGAAGACCTACTTAACAAAATAAATTTACACTACAAAGAATGGAATCTTAAAATAAATCCCTCTAAATGTGAATCGATACTTTTTCATCGTCCGCTCAGTCTAAAATGTAATTAGTGAATAAACATTCATATTTCAGTACTTAAAACTATCGTATTATATGTAAATATTATTATTACAACAGAATACTTAAAACTCCACACGGTGGTCCTCGGCAAAATTCAACCGAAACGTGTTTCCACTTTGGATTTTCCTTTTGCATATGATTTGAGGCCCTTTCAGGATCACATTTCAATAGAAACTAAAATCGAGGAATGAGCACTTTTTTTAATTCAATTTTGAACATTTTTTATAGGTAGTCAATGACTAAATTTTTTTTCATGGGTAATCTAGAAAATTTATTTTTATTATAGTGTTTAACAATTGAATTATACATTAATTACATATTTACAGTACACTTTCTCGCAAATATGTACAGAAGTGTATGTTACATTATAAATATAAATTCAAAATAATGTTTTTTTTCTGTTGAAAATATTATCATGGTAAAAGTTAATATACGAGGTCTGTCCCAAAAGTATCCGACCTACCTCGATTTCTCGGTGCTTGATTTATTCTTCGTCATCCGGGGGGTGGCATCCTTCAAAGTAGTCCCCACTTGATTGAACAAGATGCTCATATCGATGTTTCCACTTATTAAAGCACTCTTGAAAGTCAGACTTCGGAATCGCCTTTAGTGCATTCGTCGCATTAGTTTCAACAGTCTGTTTATTGTCGAATCGATGTCCTTTAAGCGGCATTTTCAATCGTGGAAACAGCCAAAAGTCGCAGGGAGCTATATCAGGACTGTATGGAGGCTGGCGGAGCTGCGCAACACTGTGTTTCAATAAATACTGCTGCACAAGGTTTGATGCGTGCGCTGGAGCATTGTCGTGATGAAGAAGCCAGTCACCGGTTTCCCAAAGTTGCGGTCGTTTTCTCCTGATTGCATTACGTAATCTTTTCAAAACTTCAACGTAGTACTCTTTATTGATTGTCTGGTTTGTAGGGGCATATTCGTGGTGCACAACGCCCTCATAATCGAAAAAAACAATCAACATTGACTTGATGAACGAGGATCACTGTCAACAGATGTGCGGCCACTTTTGAACCGCCTATACCACTCTTTTATTTGTGTTTTGCCCATACACTCATCTTTAAAGGCCTTTTGCAACATTTCAATAGTTTCCGCACAACTTTTGCCGAGATTAAAGCAAAATTTTATGCAAATTGGCCGTTCGGTTCGTTCTGCCATTTTTAGCAATAAGCAAATTGCGACGAACACAAAAAAAGTCGTTGTAAACAAACACACGCTGCGCGGGAACTAAGGCGTTTCATCGGTATCTCAGGCTACTACGAGAGGCTACCTACGATAATGATGACTGCTGAAGCGCTGGCTAATCACTGCTAAAATTCCGAATTATGCGAAACGTAAACAAAAAAGATTAACCTCGAAAAAGACATACATAAGTATATACTATTTTGCGAGTTGTCTTTATATGTTTTCATTTAATAAGAATAAAAACGTGTAAAGGTGGATTTTAAACAATGCATCAACAAGAATTGGAAGTAAATAAAAATATATTTGATGCATCGAGTTACATAACCTACAAATATTTGTACTATGGAATACTTATTTTTGTGAGGTTTAAAATATAAAAGTCAGATCAATACATATAATATATGGTAATATAAGCCATTTCATTGGTTTCATGGGTTTGTTTAATTAATTATAAGTCAATTTATAGTTGTTTACTCTTTTTTATTTCGCTCGGCAGTCCTTCAGCAGTGACGCTAGTAAAAAATCTGACGAAATTCGTATGTCAACTGGCGAGTCATTGCTGAACTCACTGGCCAGTTCATTTTTAACTGGGTACGGACTGGCGAGCCACTGCTGAACGATTCTACCAGGGTATGTCTATATTAAAATCACCTATTACTAAATGATTTTTAATATTTTTCTTTTTGACTAGGTATCTGTTTAGTTCTAGAATGATGATAGAAGATAGAATCTAAAATTCCTTCGAAAGAACCTTATAGTATTCTCATGTTTTATTCAGATATCAAGTCAACGCTGGGTGAAAAAAGTCTATTTAATGTAATTATAAACCTGAGCATGCAAACATTTGATTAATTATAGTTTTATAATTTCATTAAAATGACTCTTGTGACCCAGCGTTGACTTTATATCTGGATAAAACATGACTATATTATGTGTTACTTTCAAATAAATAAATGTTTATGTATGGGTACCCACACAGCATGAAATATTTAAATGTAATCTTTCAAGAAATATTTCAGTGTAATATTTCTAAAATATTTCTGAAATGTTTCTTGTAATATTACCAACAGCCAACATGTAATGTTTTCATGGAATATTTCTGAAATATTTCTGAAATATTTCTTGTAATATTACCAACAATACAAATTGAAAGTTTTCGGGAAATATTTCTGAAATATTTCGTAAATATTACACGATATATTTCAGAAAATATTAATAAAATATTTTTTTGAATTATTTCACAAAATGTTACAGAAATATTACTGTAATATTACACGACATGTTCATTTGAAAATTTTGGAAGCTTTCTTGTAATATTTCTGAAATATTTCGCTAAATATTACTCGATATAAATCAGAAAATATTAATGAAATATTTCCTGAAATATTTCACTAAATGTTACTGCAATATTACTGTAATATTACAAGAAAAGTTCATTTGAAAATTTTGGAAGCTATCTTGTAATATTGCCGAAATATATCATAAATATTACAAGATATATTTCAGAAAATATTAATGAAATATTTCCTGAATTATTTCTTCAAACGTTACAGAAATATTACTGTAATATTACACGACATGTTCATTTGAAAATTTTGGAAGCTTTCTTGTAATATTTCTGAAATATTTCGCTAAATATTACTCGATATAATTCAAAAAATATTAATGAAATATTTCCTGAAATATTTCACTAAATGTTACCGCAATATTACTGTAATATTACAAGAAAGGTTCATTTGAAAATTTTGGAAGCTTTTTTGTAATATTTCTGAACTATTTCAGAAATATTACACGATATATTTCACGAAATATTAATGAAATATTACACGATATATTTCACGAAATATTAATGAAACATTACACGATATATTTCACGAAATATTAATGAAATATTTCACGTAATGTTATAATTAGACAAAATAATTAACTAATCATTTTGTTTCTTCACAGAGGAAGCTTTGATAGTGAAGAGAAGTTTTGCTAAAAACTTGTTAGAAATATGTTTTGAGACTTAAGAAATCAAAATACACTATTTTTAGAAAATGTCTGTATGGATGTGCATGCGTGTGTGTGAATGTTAAATTTATAAAATCAAATATTAAATTTTTTTTTATTTTTCTATGTTTATATGTTTTTATAGCGTTTTTTCGATTTTCGGGTTTCTGAATACCTTAGAAATAGTAGAAAAATACCTAACTTAACCGATCTCAAAGTTTGAATATAACGTTATTTCCTTCTTTTATTATACACGAAAACGTCATTTTTTGTGGAATATGGAGAAGAATATTCGCGAACATTTTCAAAATAGTATCATTTTACTATCTCGTGACCTGTATGTTTTTTCATATTTAGTAAACGGTTATATTTCTGAAATGTATGAGGAAAAATTATTGAAAAAAAAAAATTGAGATGATTTGGAATATGGAGAAGAATATTCAACCAAATTTTTGTATCTAGACCATTTTTTTGTCGAAAAGAAAATAATTTTGTAAAAAAATTGAAATGTTTTAATTTTTGATGGAAAATTTTTCGAATTATTAGATGATTAGGAATTTTATTAATCTATATGAGGAGGGGGTGAACAAAACCGGATAATTCCACTTCTTGTAAAAATTGATTTTATGTATTTTCTCGTCATAAAACAATGTTGTCTTCATATTCATGGTGTTACTTTTAATCTAAACTAAAAAGAAAATCGATAATTTCGGAACGTGAGATATATATATACAATTTTTACATTAATCAAATTTTACGAATGTACGCACATTCTTAATTGATAAATAGATTTGCGTATATTCTAATTTTATTAATATAATTAAAAAAATAAACATAATTATAAAGAACTATATATATATATATATATATATATATATATATATATATATATATATATATATATATATATATATATATATATATATATATAATCTATCGATTATAGCGCGCGAGATTTAAAAAGTACATTATAATATTATTAAGTAGGTATAGTACATTATATATATATATATATATATATATATATATATATATATATATATATATATATATATATATATATATATATATAATGTACTATACCTACTTAATAATATTATAATGTACTTTTTAAATCTCGCGCGCTATAATCGATAGACGCGAGATACGACTAGTAATTTGTAGCATACGTCACCTCGTATACCTAGTCTCGCCTGAAATTGTATATGGCGGTAAAAGATTGACAGATCTCGCACGTGTATACCGGTGTGTCGGAAGCAAATAATAAAGAAATCGTAAGTAATTAAAAAAATACTAATTTATTATTACGTATTATCATTTATTTTTCAAATAAGAATATTTTTATTGTTCTTTGTTGTTTTTCTTTTCTCGATTCAAGCGGACTACAACTGAGATCTGCACTCATTGGAAGCTGCATCGAAAGGGCGGATCAATTTAAGAGCGTGAGGACACCATTTTCATCTAAAAAAAATTAAATTCCTTTTCATCATATAAGTCTCTCTCTCTCTCTCTCTCTCTCTCTCTCTCTCTCTCTCTCTCTCTCTCTCTCTCTCGCTCTCTTATTTTACTCATGCATACGTAATGCAGATTGATGTCGTTTAGATATAGTTAGTAAACAGATGTGATTTCTGTTTTTCGAAATAATGCTTTCTCGTGAATTGTAGAGTTCATTTCACTTTAGTGCCGCAATTATACCCCAGTCTACCCTATAATAATAGTAAATATATATATATATATATATATATATATATATATATATATATATATATATATATATATATATATATATATATATATATATATATATATATAAATAAATAATATAGTAAAATATTCACACACACACATATATATAATATATGTGTGTGAATATTTTACGATATTACTTATTTTACTTATATATATATATATATATATATATATATATATATATTTTTTTTTTCCTTCATTATTTTACGAGTTACAGAGGGTCAAACTTGGCCATCTAAGCATTTTTTGCATTTTTTTGCCATACAAATTAATTTATAACTCCTCAGGGAAGCATTTTTCACAAAAAACGTATACATACTTTTTTTTGTAAAATTTTCTGTAGTTTGCATTAAAAATACTTGCAAAGTCATATATATATGTTATAACTATCTTATATGCCAATTAAACCTTAAAATGCTGATTCTGTGAGTTCGATCAAAGCCTCGACCACCAAAAAATTCATGGAGATACCTTTTTATAGTGCAAAAGTCCCAGTATAGGTCTCAGAATGGAGGGGAGCCTGTATCTTAGTCTAAAAATTAAGATAATCATCAATTCATGTTAAAAATGATTAAAATCATAGTTAAAACTAGTTAAAACTATTATTTTAATCATAGTTAAAAATAGTTAAAAGCTAGTTAAAACTAGTTAAAACTTTACTTTTGATATTTTATTTTGGTTTTATAAATATGTGTTTGCACCGATTCGAAAAACAGCCGCAATAACACTCGATCTAAATGCATTGAAAACACACAATATCAAGACGGATATGACAAAAAGTACGATGTGTGCTTTGGGTGAAAAGTATTTTTTTGCCCTTGTGTGATTGCAGTAAATACTCTGCTTCGAGTCGCAATACGCACTAGCCTTCGGCTCGTGCTTGTTTCCCTCGCCTCGTACTGCAAAAGCGCACGCGGGCAAAAAAAGACTACATTTCACCATAAGTACACAATATACTATTTTGATTACTATCTTAATTTATTATTTAATTATAATATACAACTGTTCAAAGCGAATAGCTTTGTAAAAAGGTTTTAATCAAAAAATTGTGATAATAAAATTTTATTACATGGTTTACTCCGAAAAAATGCGGTAGAAAGTTTTATAAAAACGTTCAAGCTAAAAAGAAAGTAAATAGAAAATGTATTGAAACAAATATAGTACGTTGAAATTTATTTATTAAATTTTTAATAAATTTTCATGCTGGTTAAGCTTTTTGACAAAATATACAAATAAAAATAAAACAAGTAAAATAATAATAATAAATATATATAATAAAAAAATATTAATCGTTTACAAGATTCTAGACAAGTAATTTTATTTTTATTTTTATACATTCAATGCAGTATTTTTCTCGAATTTATTTTAATTTTTTTTAAATTCTACAACTTTATTGGATTGTATGCTCATTTTCGCTCACCTCATTATAGAATTTCAAAAAAATTCAAACTCATTCGATTAGATGTTTATAACGTCGAGTGTACCAATTTTTAACACTTCATCTTTTGCGACAATTTAACAAAAAGATTTTTTCACCATATAATGGTAAAGACTCTTACATTTCAGTAATTATTAACACATAACAGATATTTTGCACTATTTTTTCACAGATGCTGTAAAGCCGATATTTACAGCAACTGATAAAGACGTGAAGACCAGCGTTTCAAAATGGCTGGATGCTGCAGGAACGCGATTCAAGCGTGAGCAAAAGTAAGCATTTTATATATTATTTTTGGAACTTAAAATCTATCATGCGACCTATGGCAGAATATCCGTCGTCGGCCATTTTTCATATATATATATATATATAGATATACGCTTTCTCATGTTAACGAGAAAAGCATGGCAGACGAAAGAGTAACTTTTTTACTAGCGCCATTGCTGCCGTCATGATAGTTTTTTTCCACAACCGAAACATGATTGTTTTTATTCATTATAATAATTCATTTATATATTTATTTTTCAGCACTGCTGGTCAAAAGAGGAAAACATTTAACCTACTACATCCTCCCGAAGAATAAAAAATCCATTTTTATTACTGATTATTTTATAATTATTCATTAAGCATTATTTAGAATAATATTTCTATTTAAAATATATTTCCGATTAATTATTTGATAAAATTCCTTACAGTTGACTGACTTTGTATGCCAAGAACGATTCAGTGAAGCCGTTTGATCTTGGAAATATTACAGAGATATTTCAGAAACATTTCATGCAATATAACGCTAAGCATTTCTGAAATATTTCTGAAATATTTCAAGAAAGATTCAGAAAAGCCGTTCTATGTTGGAAATATTACAGAGATATTTCAGAAACATTTCATGCAATATTATGCTAAACATTTCTGAAATATTTCTGAAATATTCCAAGAAAGATTCGGAAAAGCCGTTCTATATTGGAAATATTACAGAGATATTTCAGAAACATTTCATGCAATATTACGCTAAACATTTCTGAAATATTTCTGAAATATTCCAAGAAAGATTCGGAAAAGCCGTTCTATGTTGGAAATATTACAGAGATATTTCAGAAACATTTCATGTAATATTACGCTAAACATTTCTGAAATATTTCTGAAATATTCCAAGAAAGATTCAGAAAAGCCGTTCTATGTTGGAAATATTACAGAGATATTTCAGAAACATTTCATGTAATATTACGCTAAACATTTTTGAAATATTTCTGAAATCGGCGTTGACTTTAGATCCGGATAAAACATGAGTATATTATGTGTTACTTTCAAATAAATAAATATTTGTGTATGGGTAATTTGAAAGTTTGATTGACTCCATTTTCTTTTAAACTACTTGAAGTAATCTTTTGCAATTTTACCTAATCCATTATATAGCCCTATATGATTATGAAAATTCACTTAAAATAAATTTAAAAAAAATCCTTCGATAGAACCTTATAATATTCTCATGTTTTATTCAGATATCAAGTCAACGCTGGGTGAAAAGAGTCTTTTTAATGTAATTATAAACATGAGCTTGCAAATATTGTACTAATTATAATTATATAACTACATTAAAATGACCCTTCTGAGCCAGCGTTGACTTTATATCTGGATAAAACATGAGTATATTATGTGTTACTTTCAAATAAATAAATGTTTGTGTATGGGTAGTTACTTGATAGTTTCTGTTTACGCCATTTCTACAGGTCTTAGTCATATAGGTACATTTTTGTAGATTTGAATTTCGCGTCATTTCGTGCGGTCAATTGTGACGTTGCGTGACCGTCAGTGCACTCGGTTCTGGCTCGATTCGCGCGCGCTCTCGCAATTGTTCACTTTTGACAGGACCTCGAAGCTTTTCGCGCGCTTAGCAGCTGTGCTCAATTTATAGTTGCATTTTCAGCCCTTTTTGCGTCCTGATTGCCGTGAGTTCCTGTTCGATAGGCTGATATATTTCCGTTCTTTTCAGAGCGAATATATTCAGCCTTCGTGTGTTCGTGACTCGTGTCGATCGGGGTCTGCCCCGGAAAATTGTAACCGCGTTCGTGCGAGCGTGCGTGAGAATTCGCGCGTGTGTGTGTGTGTTTTGTGTGTGCCTCGTGGCCGTGTTAGGGACAACTGTGGGGACGGTGTCCACGTGTTGAACGTGACCCGTCCAGGGCGAGCGCATCGCGGCAACACCCTTGTTGCCCGGCATCGAGGCGTCTGGCTCCCCGAGACGTCGGGGCGCGCCCGGTGCAGGTCGTGGACCATTTTGCGCTCCCCTCGCCCGGCTTGCCAGCCTACCAGGACTCGGCGAGAAGCTACGGCGGCGTTTCACGACATTCTCAGCTCAGCGACATCCAGGCGGTGTCGTTCGAGCTTTGTGCGGCGGTTTTACGCGGACTGCGTGCCCAGGTAAGAGAGCTCTCTGCGGCGTTAATATTAAGAGTCTAGGGTAAAGCGTTATCATTAAATTCTTATTTCCCGCGTCTATTGTAATTGTTTGTAGCTTCATTTTCTTAATAAATCTTCACGCTTGCTTCGGCTTTTCCCGCCAAGCCGTGCGGTTTTTTTACGCCGAAGCAAGTGTCTTTTTTTTATCGCGAAATTAATTGTGTTTTTTATTTACTTAACCTTTCACTCACTCATCCCAATCCTTTTATATTTATCTGAACTCACCTTGAGTTTATTATTTTAAGTCGATTATTGTTCAGTTTCACTGACTCCATTTTCATTTAAACTACTTGAAGTAATCTTTTGCAATTTTATCTAAACCATTATGTAGCCCTATTTGATTATGAAAATTCACTTAAAATAAATTTTAATAAAATTCCTTCGATAGAACCTTATAATATTCTCATGTTTTATTCAGATATCAAGTCAACGCTGGGTGAAAAGAGTCTTTTTAATGTAATTATAAACCTGAGCTTGCAAACATTTGATTAATTATAGTTTTATAATTTCATTAAAATGACCCTTCTGAGCCAGCGTTGACTTTATATCTGGATAGAACATGAGCATATTATGTGTTACTTTCAAATAATCCTTTAAACACAAGAAGCACTTACACGAGTACAAAGATTCAGAATGACCCTCGTCAACAACAAAAATTTGGGTTAATAAACAGTACGTCTATTGGAGTATTAAATATTTAACAGATGCTTTTGCGACGCACCAACTTGATTGGAAAACTTGATTTGTATTATATTTACATCATGACAACATCAGAGCGGATATTCAATTACTGCATCCCCATGATTGTGTGGTATTTTTCTGGTGCATAGTGGCTTATGCCCTGCATGCTTATGGTCAATCAGCAGATGACTTTGTATATCTCCGATCATGATTACTAAGAAGAAGCACACCACAAGTATAACAAATTTATTGATTAACCAAGAAATCGTTGTCGATATACTTACAAATAAACTAATTACTTTATTGTTCTATCTAATAATTCTTCGTTGAATGCAATTATCACAGCTAATTGCTGTATATGCATTTTAACAATGACTGTACCTATAAGCGTGGCACCAAACAAATTCCAACCATATTTCTGAGCAAAACAACTTTACTTGATGACTTCATGATTTCAGTAATGCTCGTTTCATCTTGTTTATTCCTTGCGAGTTTCAAGGGGGCAACATACTCAAAGGCAGAGAAGACGTTCTTAATTATTCCTTTTTGTGTACTATACTATTCTACCTCTTCTATTACTAGTCTTCTTTACTTGCAATGCTAGACATTCCCTACCCTTTCTTTCCAAGTTCCTGCCCCTCTTTAAATCCATACTTTGCCACGATTTTTGCTGCAACAGAAGACGTTGTGTATTCTTGATGATTTAGATTCTGTCAAAGAAGTGGTCTCGGTACAACTTCTGGTGTAGCCTCCTACAGAAAGGCAATGGAGCGATGGTAACACCTTGTCCAGTACTCCTGAATGTTGTGCGTTCTTCATCTCTTTCGAGAGAATTCATTATTAGTCTTTTTCTTTATCTCTCTTACCATGTAAAACAGCAGCTTTTTTCAACTACACTTGGGATTGCAATAATTTTATTCCAGATGACCGTCTTGCCACTTTTTCGGACGTACGATATTTTTCGAAATCGTCGTACAGAGATTTCATCACGTAATAAAAACAAGTCACGTAAAAACAACCCGTTTTATTTTAATAATACAAATGACACAAACGCATCCTTCATCCTTCAACATTTGATTTAAATAATAGGTTAGATTTTGTGGTTGTCGTCTGCACTGTCTGCAGGCACTATATATTTATATACATATATATAGATGGTCTGTATGTGTGTATATGTGTATTATACATATGAAATATGTATTATACATATGAAATGTGTATTATACATATGAAATATGTATTATACATATGAAATGTGTATTATACATATGAAATGTGTATTATACACATGAAATGTGTATTATACATATGAAATGTGTATTATACACATGAAATGTGTATTATACATATGAAATGTGTATTATACATATGAAATGTTTATTATACATATGAAATGTGTATTATACATATGAAATGTGTATTATACATATGAAATGTGTATTATACATATGAGTAGAGAAAACGGAAGTCACATATATATATACCCAGATAGCAGCCCGTGCCGAGCACGGCGTGCTGGCACGGCGTGACGAATTTGTGCCATCACTGTGCAGTCGAGGCGTGCTGTCCGATTCGGTGGCACGTCGTGGCCGCCCTGTGCCCTCATCGTGCCGTCACACAACATCACTTTTTTGAACTTTCAGATTCCAGCAGAATGACGGCACAGTGCAAGCCCGCCGTGTCGGGAAAATCGTGGCCGCAATGTGACGGATTATGGACAGCACGACGTGCCATCAATATAATTATAAAAATATAATTTAATTGCATATTTAAGTTATTATTTCTATTACAAATAAAATTGATAATAATAGTAATGATTTGTTAATTTATTTATATGGGGCTCAATTGGTGTAATTGAATAAATAAATAAATATAAATAAATAAATAATAGTATAATTATATGATTTTTATTTTTATTAATCATAATTGAATATTAAAATTGATTTACATTATAAATTTAAAGTCTTGAAATAATTCCGAGCTTTCTGTTGTTTGAAGAAATGTATCGCATCCCGCCATCGCAGTAATCTCCCTGCTTTCATGAAGATCACTTGGTCTTCAATTGCAGACGCGCGCAATAAGTGCAATTATTCTAAATAATTATATCTAGCGGTATTATTGTAGTTATTAATTGTAGTTATCTGTGGTGTAATTTGGAATTCTGAATTATATAATTCGACTGTGGCAAGTTTGCGGTGGACGTTCGAGAGGAAGTGCAGCTCGTCTTGAGGATCATCCTGACGCGCGCACATGCAAATGCAGTTCACAGTAAATAATTACTATCATTAATTATTTACATGCTGTAATTTGGATTTCCCAAGAGAACTGTGGCAACTTTGTGGACGTTTCAGAGTGAAGAGATTGTCTTGAGGATTATATTATGTTAATAAATAGGTTAGTTTTGACGAGGCAGAACGAGTGGCCAGGACGAGGAAGTGCGACGAGGGATGCAGCAGGAGGGGTATCTGGGCTACGGTCACCACGAAGGGGCACGAAGACGAGAGCTGCAAGGCCCAGGACGGCCACGTACTTGCGGCAGCAGCAGTGGCACGGTTAACCTCGAAGAGGTGATGTTTACATACAGCTTCCTACTGCATTCGTCCACTGCCAATATTATCAGGTGAGATTAGTGTTTACTTTATCACTGTAATCTCCCCTTACTAGTGCTGCGTTGTTTCTAGGTGTCTGGTGAGTGCTTCGGAGGTTAAATGAACACTAAAAGTCTAAAATCCATCAATCTTCAAACATATGAAACCTATAACCCATGAACCGTCAAACCCCTGAACGCAAGACTTAGTTTTATAATTATTAAATTTTTCATTTCTTAAATATATCGTTTATTTTTAGGTCAACTACTTGATTTATCTTAGTGGTATAAATACCGATGACTCTTCAGCAATTTTTTTAAAAAATTGCTTTGCAGTCAACACAGAGCTTCTGTGCAATGTTACTGGCTTGGAGATAAGAAAAAAAAAGTCACAAGACTACGTGATACCCGTTTTGTGGCACCTTGTGAAGGTATATTGTTTTATATATTTTACTTAACTTATCACACTAGACTTATTGTATTAATTATGAATGTTTCATTAATTTTTTATAGAAGCCATCTCCTCAAATGCCATGATCTTACACAGGCCAAGCAACTTGCAATTCACAGATTCGATGACCAGGGCCCTGAAAAGCCTTAAGCAATGTCTACAACGTCTCGAAGAGACGCGCAGAGACGAGCTACTGCCCGAAGAAAGAAATGAGGAGCAGCTGCCACCATCTCCGAGGAGAAGACGAGCTCCTGATGAAGAAGAAGAAGAAGAAGAAGAAGAAGAAGAACATCAAGAACCCCGGCCATCCAGTCCAAAAAGAAGAAGAGTTTTAGAAAAAACTTCAGACGACGAGAGGGAGAGGGATGATCATCAGCATCTGTCCAGTCCAAGGAGCTATATAGGATTGGATGACCTGAAGGATGAAATACCCGACGAAGATGACGCACCTACAGAAAATTTCGACCATTTACAGCAGAATCCACCTGATAAACTCTGGTAAGTGGCCTCTTGTTAAATATTATCATAGAACATATAAAAAACCGCTGGCAATTCCTTGGCACTTTGCTTCCTCAAACTTAATTGATTGTTTCAATATGAAATTAATTTTAAATTTACTTATCTTTTTTTAATCAATATATTAAAAAAGCTGTGTTTTTAGTATTCATGGATTGTCAAAAGATAATTTTTTACTATAATTACATATTTAGATTAAATTACAGTTTTTCACGTCTTTTATAACTATTGTTATAGATACGTTATATCTAACGTTCCAAAAAACCCTACAATGTGAAAGTAGATTTCGCCCTCGAGTGATTACTGCCCTCGCGAGAAGATTCTTCCCTCGGGTGATTAATGCCCGCGGGAAAAACTGCTACTTTCGTCCCTTATTGCATAATGTACTATTCTGTCCGGATAAGCGTGAAAAAAGTTTTTTTACCCGTTGACTATTTTTGTTGCCCGCCAAAAAATTTCTTTTTTGCCCGTTTATTTAAAAACTTATTTTAAAAAACGCAAAAATCCATACATGTGGTACAAAAAAATATGGTGTGACACACACATACACACATGCGCACACACTAACTCACTCACACGCATGCACACACACTCACACGCACGCACATACACACTCACTCACACGCACGTACGCACGTACACACATTCACTCACACGCACGCACACACACATACGCGCATACGGACACAGACGCATGCACATACACATACACGCGCATGCATGCATGCGTGCATTCACGCAGCACACATACACGCGCACGCACTCACGCACACATTTTCTAAAAATAGTGTATGTTGATTCCTATTGTCTCAAAAGATATTTCTATAGTGATTTTAGCAAAACTTTTTTATTACCATCCCAAAGCTTCCTCTGTGATGAAGCAAAATCAAATTAATTTAAAATAAAATATAAAATATTAGTATTAGTATCTTCAAAACAGAAAAGTGGACTTATGTTGTTATTCTTCAAAACCATATATATATTATGTATTAATTTATTAATTTATTGTACAAAAATATTTGCATGCGCGATTGGCACTACGGCCCGCGTGCCGGCAACGTGCTGGTATATTGTCGGCAAATTGCAATATATATATATATATATATATATATATATATATATATATATATCGCCGTGCTGGTATATTGTCGGCAAATTGCACCGCACAGTGCTGACACGTTGCCGGCACGCGGGCCGTAGTGCCAATCGCGCATGCAAATTGCGTCGGCAAAATGACGGCACTATGACGGCCCGCGTGCCAGGACCGCGTTCCTGCACCGTGCCGTCTCAGAATCGAGGCAGGAATCCGTCACATTTAGAAAAGTAGAAAATTCAATTCGAGATAGGTGCAATTTGGGTATTTACATATATATATAGTTGCTGTTATTTACGTAAATATTTAAATTTAATTATAATTTTATACTTTAATTATGATTATTTACATACCCCTACTGAATAATCTCAAGTAAGATTCTCACCTGAGATCTCATACCAAAATCTCATGTTATTATACACTTAATGAAATATTGAAATTCGTTCAGAATGAACTTTTACTACAGTTTTGTTTTATTAGTCTTTAAGTTTCTTTCGTCTTTACAATACATCAGGAAAGTATAATACATTTTAGGCCTATGTTTATTTGAAAATTTTTATATATAAAATTTTGAAATTTTAAATCTCACCTGAGATCTTACCAGAGATCTCGTGTGAGATTTTGAGTAAAAATTCATGAGGTTTTCGCATGATATTTTGCATGATTATATATATATATATATATATATATATATATATATATATATATATATATATATATATATATATATATATATATCCCTACCAAAAAATCTCAGGTGAAATATCATGCGAAAACCTCATGAATTTTTACTCAAAATCTCACACGAGATCTGTGGTAAGATCTCAGGTAACTTTTAAAATTTCAAATTTTGATATATAAAAATTTTCAAATAAAAAATTGGCCTAAAAATGTATTATACTTTCCTGATGTATTGTAAAGACGAAAGAAACTTCAAGACTAATAAAAAAAACTGTAGTAAAAGTTCATTCTGAACGAATTTCAATATTTCATAATAATATATATTCCACGTAAACCCGTGAAAAAATTTTTTACATTTCGCTGAAAATGTTTTTACTAGTTCAGAATAGTGAAAAAAGCATGTAAATAAAATTTTAGCCAAATCTTGCAGAACCGTGACCCTAAAAATAAAATTTATTTAAATTTTTAGAAAAGTAGAAAATTCAATTCGAGATAGGTGCAATTTGGGTATTTACATATATATATATATATATATATATATATATATATATATGCATTTTTTTCTGTAAATTTTCTGTACAATATGCTGACATTTTTTTCAGACCCCAATTACCACGTTTCTGATTGGTTTATAAAAAAAAGAATGCAAACTAATATAATAAACGTGTACTTTTTATATGAACTTCCCTAAAAAGTAAAAACATAAATAAAGTCGCCTTTATAAAACGCAAAGGAAATGTAGCAAGCTAGTATTTTTCTTGGTGTTTTATAAATGCGTAGATGTCCGGAAATTTTTCGGTCCCGTCCTCAGGCTGGCCGTTGTCCTCCATCATGGTGTTGCTGTGGTCGTCATGATCCTTGTTGTTCTCGGCGTCGCTTTCGATCTCCGTGTCATCGTCCAGGTAAGGTTCTGCACCTCCTCTGTCAGGTCGGCACTCCTCCAAATACTCCGCAGGGTATTCGTCAGAGTGGGTCCTTCCATCGAATTTTCCGTCCTCTGATTCCCTGATATATTTTATATTTTATTTTAAATTAATTTGATTTTGCTTCATCACAGAGGAAGCTTTGGGATGGTAATAAAAACGTTTTGCTAAAATCACTATAGAAATATCTTTTGAGACAATAGGAATCAACATACACTATTTTTAGAAAATGTGTGCGTGAGTGCGTGCGCGTGTATGTGTGCTGCGTGAATGCATGCATTCATGCGTGCGCGTGTATGTGTATGTGCATGCGTCTGTGTCCGTATGCGCGTATGTGTGTGTGCGTGCGTGTGAGTGAGTGTGTGTACGTGCGTACGTGCGTGTGAGTGAGTGTGTATGTGCGTGCGTGTGAGTGTGTGTGCATGCGTGTGAGTGAGTTAGTGTGTGCGCATGTGTGTATGTGTGTGTCACACCATATTTTTTTGTACCACATGTATGGATTTTTGCGTTTTTTAAAATAAGTTTTTAAATAAACGGGCAAAAAAGAAATTTTTTGGCGGGCAACAAAAATAGTCAACGGGTAAAAAAACTTTTTTCACGCTTATCCGGACAGAATAGTACATTATGCAATAAGGGACGAAAGTAGCAGTTTTTCCCGCGGGCATTAATCACCCGAGGGAAGAATCTTCTCGCGAGGGCAGTACTCACTCGAGGGCGAAATCTACTTTCACATTGTAGGGTTTTTTGGAACGTTAGATATAACGTATCTATAACAATAGTTATAAAAGACGTGAAAAACTGTAATTTAATCTAAATATGTAATTATAGTAAAAAATTATCTTTTGACAATCCATGAATACTAAAAACACAGCTTTTTTAAGATATTGATTAAAAAAAGATAAGTAAATTTTAAATTAATTTCATATTGAAACAATCAATTAAGTTTGAGGAAGCAAAGTGCCAAGGAATTGCCAGCGGTTTTTTATATGTTCTATGATAATATTTAACAAGAGGCCACTTACCAGAGTTTATCAGGTGGATTCTGCTGTAAATGGTCGAAATTTTCTGTAGGTGCGTCATCTTCGTCGGGTATTTCATCCTTCAGGTCATCCAATCCTACATAGCTCCTTGGACTGGACAGATGCTGATGATCATCCCTCTCCCTCTCGTCGTCTCAAGTTTTTTCTAAAACTCTTCTTCTTTTTGGACTGGATGGCAGGGGTTCTTGATGTTCTTCTTCTTCTTCTTCTTCATCAGGAGCTCGTCTTCTCCTCGGAGATGGTGGCAGCTCCTCATCTCTTTCTTCGGGCAGTAACTCGTCTCTGCGTATCTCTTCGAGACGCCGTAGACATTGCTTAAGGCTTTTCAGGGCCCTGGTTATCGAATCTGTGAATTGCAAGTTGCTTGGCCTGGGTAAGATCATGGCATTTAAGGAGATGGATTCTATAAAAAATTAATGAAACATTCATAATTAATATAATAAGTCTAGTGTGACAAGTTAAATAAAATATATAAAATAATATACCTTCACAAGGTGCCACAAAACGGGTATCACGTAGTCTTGTACTTTTTTTTTCTTATCTCCAAGCCAAGTAACATTCCACAGAAGCTCTGTGTTGACTGCAAAGCAATTTTTTTAAAAAATTGCTGAAGAGTCATCGGTATTTCTACCACTAAGATAAATCAAGTAGTTGACCTAAAAATAAACGATATATTTAAGAAATGAAAAATTTAATAATTATAAAACTAAGTTTTGCGTTCAGGGGTTTGACGGTTCATGGGTTGTAGGTTTCATATGTTCGAAGATTCATGGATTTTAGAGTTTGAGTGTTCATATAACACCCGTAGCACTCACCAGACACCTAGAAACAACGCAGCATTAGTAAGGGGAGATTACAGTGATAAACTAAACACTAATCTCACCTGATAATATTGGCAGTGGACGAATGCAGTAGGAAGCTGTATGTAAACATCACCTCTTTGAGGTTAACCGTGCCACTGCTGCTGCCGCAAGTACGTGGCCGTCCTGGGCCTTGCAGCTCTCGTCTTCGTGCCCCTTCGTGGGGACCGTAGCCCAGATACCCCTCCTGCTGCATCCCTCGTCGCACTTCCTCGTACTGGCCACTCGTTCTTCCTCGTCAAAACTAACCTATTAATTAACATAATATAATTATTAGAATAATTATAAATAAAAAAATTTTACATCTCAGCCAGGATGATTCTCAAGACAATCTCTTCACTCTGAAACGTCCACAAAGTTGCCACAGTTCTCTTGGGAAATCCAAATTACAGCATGTAAATAATTAATGATATTAATTATTTTCTGTGAACTGCAATTGCACGTGCGCGCGCCAGGATGATCCTCAAGACGAGCTGCACTTCCTCTCGAACGTCCACCGCAAACTTGCCACAGTCGAATTATATAATTAAGAATTCCAAATTACACCACAGATAACTACAATTAATAACTACAATAATACCGCTATATATAATTATTTAGAACAATTGCACTTATTGCGCGCGTCTGCAACTGAAGACCAAGTGATCTTTATGAAAGCAGGGAGATTACTGAAATGGCGGGATGCGATACATTTCTTCAAACAACACAAAGCTCGAAATTATTTCAAGACATTAAATTTATAATGTAAATCAATTTTAATATTCAATTATAAACAAATATATTTATTATTAATAAAAATAAAAATCATAAAATTATACTATTATTTATTTATTTATATTTATTTATTTATTCAATTACACTAATTGAGCCCCATATAAATAAATTAACAAATCATTACTATTATTATCAATTTTATTTGTAATAGAAATAATAACTTAAATATGCAATTAAATTATATTTTTATAATTATTTTGATGACACGTCGTACTGTCCATAATCCGTCACATTGCGGCCACGATTTTCCCGACACGGCGAGCTTGCACTGAGCCGTCATTCTGCTGGAATCTGAAAGTTCAAAAGAGTGATGTTGCGTGACAGCACGATGACGGCACAGGGCGGTCACGACGTGCCACCGAATCGGACAGCACGCCGCGATTGCAGAGTGATGGCCCAAATTCGTCACGCCGTGCTCGGCACGGACTGCTATCTGGGTAATAGCTCGATTATTTGGTTTATTCTTTTTCACTAGTCGCAACAACAGCAAGGGGGGCTCAGCAGCAATACCAAGAATATCAGCAGCTGTATTGTTGTTTGACGGAAGACCAGCTTCCAACAGCCACCATCAACGGCGAAGACTTTTGTCAAGAATCAAGACAGCTCAAGTGAAAGCGTTCTCCTTAAAAATTTATTGTCTATTGTTCTACTTATAATTGTTTTGTTCTAATTATATTTAATTTTATTACTTGTTTATAATTTTGAGCGTTGTTGCTCGTTTTGTTACAATAATTATAGCGCTATTGTTCTTTATTGTATTATGCGACAAATTTTTGTTTTTAATTATTATTTTAATTTTAATGCTCTATATAACCTTGCAACATGCCGGCAAAATGACCGCATTAATTCAACATTGTGCCTGCATATCAGCAGCACGCGTGCCGCTAAATTTAAGCACACGCGCAAGCACGATGTTCGGCATATGCGGAGCATATGACCGTCATGGGCGCAGGTACCTGGGAGTCCCGCGTGACGCTGATTTGGAGCACGGCGAAGAGCACGTGCATGTCGTCATTATGCCGACGCAATGCTATCGGGCCGGGTATACATATGATTAGAGAAAACGGAAATGCGGAGAACAAAATGAAAAGAAAAAATTTGAGCAAATATATTATGCTTTATATTTTTAATTAGACGAATCTTTTTTAACAGAAACTTTTATTACGTGATAGACTAAATTATTATCTCTTAAAACAGTGTCAATAGACTTCACATAAGTCATTCAGTGTTTAGATATTGATATTTAAAGATTTTGAAGAGGTTAAAAAGGCAGAATTGGACGTATAAAAGGCGACGGTGCGCCCTTCGGCTTCGTATGGTACCGTGGGTACTTATACGTGCCAGCGGGCGCTATCGCGCCCCTTGGTACGTATATTGTCGTAAAATGATTCTCTTAGGTTGAAAGGGTTCACTGTCGTTTACATAAGTTATATCGATATCTGAGTGATATAAAATTGATTTGTATTAGATTTGTTACAGCCTCCTAAGTCAGTATTGATTATTTAAACAGATTTTTTGCTAAACTTTAATGTAAACGTGTTCTTAGTAGAAATCAGCAGCTTTAGCTGTATATTTTATTTTTACTAAAATCTTAGTTGTTTGACTGCTTCGATACAATTATTGATTCAATCTGTAATCCTACTGCATATAAAAACTTTTGGCGCAGTATTATAGTTTGTTTCTCACTTAAATTGACTGTATTTTAAAATGTATAAAGTAAAATTTTTAGATTTTGAATTTATATTGAAATACGTTGGTCTTTCCGTAAATAAAATAACTTTAAAAACGATGGAAATTATAAGGAAAAGCTAAAATCAATCAGAGTGCAGATTTGCACATCAGATGTTAAAGACGGTGTACTCATTTATTGTGTACAAATTACGGCGAACATATATTCCATGTATATCAGTTTGAAGGTCATCCATTATTCTTTGTCATTTTGTAGTAAAGAGGACAATATATTTTGAATTCATTTATTTAAATCTAAACATTTTTTTATTTGTATACAAACTCAAGCTTTTAAAAAAATGATGGTAATGTTTGACGAATCTATATACCGTAAATGAATGCAATGTATATCCTTCCCCGGCTAAATTACACTTCGACCCGAAGTATTTGCAGTAGGTATTAAGCATATCATAAGTCATGTTAAGAGTGATTTAATATGCTAACGGATTATTTAAAATTCAATAATAGTATATTTTTATATTTTCTCTTGTGCCTTAAATAGTTAGCTAGTACCGTCACCTTATAAGTTTTCGAAAGCATAATATTAAGTATATTTAACTTCAGAAGATATATTGCATATATATCGTTGTATTCGTTTTGATTTTTATTAAATGTAATTATTAATATAACCTGTTCTGAAGTTTATAATTTTTATTATCTATATACATATCATGAAAATTAAAACAATGAAAAATAAAAAAAATGTATGCCCATAAAGACGGAATTTAAATTGAGTTCAATAAAGACCTTTGCTATATTGTTTTGTATTTTGTTATTTTGTTTAAATTTTTTATTTATAATTTTTTATATATAAAGCGGTGGAAAATTAATCTAGAACTATGTAGATCTATCTAGTTTGCCGTGGGAATAATCGAGGGCCTCGATAAAACTAGATAATTTTCTACCAGGGTAATTAATATTAATTTATATTTAAACCATTGGTTCGTCCCAAAAGTTCCATCACCTGGTATGAATATATATATATACAGTTGATAGTTTTATATATTGTAACGTAAATTTCCAAGCGGCGTGTAATTGATGTATCAACCCCAATTGTAGCTTTTGTTGTTTGAGCCCAATTAAGCTTTATTTTTTTTCTTTAAATCCTTTATAATAGGCAGTTGTAAATTTCTCAAAATCTTAATCAATAAAATTAATTTTATATAACTTTAAATTTCAAGAATTTGAGCTGAAATATGCATATGACCTTAACATTGGACACAGTGACTTAGTAGAATTTAATTTAGTGAAAATCTCCTTCTCCAGTATTCGACTGTAAAATTAAATGACCTAATATAATTATAAAACCGTTAAGATAACTAATGCATCTTATTGTTTGTTTATTGCTTCAAAAAGTAAAAATGATCGAGTACTGGAGTAATAAAATAGTATTATGTTCCTGCGAAGAAAAATCAGTTATTAGTGGCGTTATTTCATTTGATAAAACCTGTAAAAAAATAATAATATTAGTATATTGATTAAATTGAAATATAGAGTTATCTTATAAAAGAATAAATTTGTAAATATGTGTACATGTGTATATTCATTTTATTTTTATTTCTCTTAAGTTAACTTACATTTTAAAATGAGAGCGTTACATTAATTACTAAAACATTTATTTGACACTCTTCGGTGTCGATAATTATGATATATTTTATAATAAAATACAACCCAATAACTTTCTTTGTATTATTTTTTTAATTACTAATCCTCTGCCAAACAAATTAAATGAAAGAAAAAAAATTTATTATCCATAAAAAGTTGGAATTTAACATCAGATTTGATTAGTTTACAAATGCTGCTTTTATTCCTATATAATTGATAAAAACAAACAATTAAAAATAGTGGTGAATTCATGCATTAATTCTACGAATCGATTTGGAATTGACTAGCTATAGGAGTATTAGGAAGGGTTTATCGTACTATTCTTATTCAAGGGCATACAAATTACATATACATATTTTATTTTGACTTTTGACTGTGTTTAATAATACTAAATAGAATCATAAAAATACGTGATTTATTTTACGTTTGACGAAAGTATGAAAAGCATATTGCAGAAACATTAAGAATGAAAAAGATATAATAGCAATAATAAAAAACGTCGGGATTAAGTAAAAAGAAGTAAAGTACTTTTAATTATCTAGTAAAAGTGTTATGTAGAGTTATGAGGTTGGAAAGAGAAAAAAGGTTTGGAAAATATATAAAGACTGATTTTTGAGATTATATTTTTGCACACTAATATATATTATTTACAGAGAAACTAAATTCAGATAAATCAGAATAGTGCGAACTGTATGAGTAATTGAATTTAAAGAAAACTAAAATGGACATAACAAAAAAAATTGTTTATGTAAGTCATTGTATTCTGAAAATTAGATATAGAAATATAAGTTGTTTAAAGTAAAAGTAGGTATATGAAATGTAATCCAAGGTATAACGAGATAATACTTAATTTTTTACTTCAATATTAAAGAAATATATAATATATGGTTATTGCGTAATAGTTATGTTATATCCTACTTAATAAGTACTTAACTATATTTCAATATTATTTTATAAATGGAAAACACGCATCAGAGACTATGAAGTTATTTTTTATGGTAATTTTAAAAACGTTTTTAATTTATGATATATTTATACAACATAAAGCGATTCGTGAAATTCTTGATTCAGACAAAAAATAACTAGGATATCAGAAACTTCACTACTCATACAAAACGACTACATGATCTGGGTTACCATAAAGAAGTCCTTCAGAAGAATCACCAAGAAAAAGAGTGAAACAGTCCACTAGACCCAAATAATTATCCGCCACCATTACCAACAGCTCCAATCAACCCATCTCTACCAGCGAATTTGCACATCCGTTTCTGAATTTGTAAGAGAATCATAGAACATCAGGTTAACCTACAGCAAATAACCACCGAACAGACATCGCATAAATTCATCGAAAACCTGGAACCTTTCAAACCAGCCCACAATGCATACCTCAAGAATCTCCTTCTACAGTCGACTATTTACACATGCATACGCCGAGTATTATATAGGGAAACTACTGTAACAATGTATTAACGCAAAACTTTCATTATAACTATTTAACTCTGTAAGAGTTTCAAATTAACATTGTAACTTTATGCATTACCAACATTTTAAAAATCAACTTCATATGTTACAAAATTTCGCTACAAAAATATTTTCTATATAGTTGACAATTTAGTTTTAACAATAAAACCCGGGATATGATAGTTTTTCTCGCTTTCATCGAATCTATAAACCATAGCAATATTTATTTTGCTTTTGAAAATATTAGTTATTAGACAAAGGCATGGTGTAAATTCATCGAAGACGATGAACACTTCGGCAAGGGAGATTTAACGAAATTATTTAATTCCTTTTTTTGTATTCTTTTATTTCGGCGAAGTCGTTTGAGAAATATAATCCGCATCGAATAATATTATTCAGTTAGGCAACATTCCAAAATGCTTGTCTCGCAGAATAATATCTCTCAAAATTAGTTTTCTAACGCGCTATCTTTAAAACTTGATAAGCGAACCGCACGTGCGCGTCCTTCACCGTAAATCTGCTTAAATGTATTTTCCCCAAAATGTAGCAATATTGTGCGATGATTGCATCAGTATTTACCCAGCCGTCTGCACTGAAAGAAATAAACAGTTGTTTCTACCCGGGAGGACCCAAGCAGTATTTACTTGGCTCTCCAAACCAAACGCACAGCGACAAAACATGCGCAGTAGGCACACACAATGCTGCGCGGCAGTGCGCGGTTAAGGAAGGGGAAAAGTATGGGGAAATAGACTTATTTTAATTCTTCTGCGCGTCTAGTGCGCGCGTATTGTTGTCCTATCACACTTGCTTACGAGAGCCAAGCAGATACTCCTTGGGTCTCGGGTAGTAATAGCTGCTTTTTTCTATCAGTGTGATAACGCTCGATGATTCAATGGTATTGAACATTCTGTATACTTCTAACAAAATTTCATGCGTCTTTTAGTATAAATACAGCCGTGCCAGGCCATCGCGAGCCAGCCTTCTGCATGAGTTCAGACGCACGCCACATCGCCGCGAATGCACGGCTGTATTTATACTAAAAGACGCATGAAATTTTGTTATTATATATTATATTATGTTATATACTATATAATATGTTATGTTATTATATAAATTTTGTTATATATATATATATATATATATATATATATATATATATATATATATATATATATATATATATATATATATATATATATATATTGTTGTGACCGAGCTCGAACGTTGCGCGATTCGAACACCGAGAATCGCTCATAGCAATCCCTAGCAACGAGATCAACGACGTCGCGGATGTTATTGTTTATGTTCAATCTGATTCTCATAGCTGTTGAGAACAGTTGTGTTTACGTTCGAATAACGAGTCCGAGTTCAAGTGTGCTTTTCTATAAATACGTGTTATCATTCTCATTACTCGAACCCGATCATAACAATATATATATTGTACGCCCAGTTGCCGAATTAACTTTTATATTTTAAAGTGCCCAAAAGGCACTAAGCCGCTCACAACTCAAAAGTGCATTTTCTTTTCGTATCACGAATATTCGCGCCATCACGTTATTGGCAGTATAGTACAACATTTGTACTAATTACCAATTGGGACCGTATATTGTACCACTAATTGAAGCATTTCAATAAACTATAACGGGAGAATATATTTATTGTGTCCATTTACTTCTCACACCTAAGGTAAGAAGTTATATATACATATAAGTTTAGAACATAATATCCATTTTTTTGGTCAGGATTTAAACAATCCTAAACTAATCTGGATCCGCACGTCCTCCTCCTTTCAAGCCTGCCACGCTCGATTAATTCATCCGCCCGTACAACCGCTCGATACGCGATGGATAAAGCCGTGATTAACCGGGAAACATTAAACTAATACAATTCTATTTATTAAATAAATAAAGTCCGGACGTCACAAACTATTTCACCTAGTTTACGTGAGTTATGTTAGATTACGTTATTTTAAAAAATGGAGACCTTATACATATCTCTCTTTTCCTACGTTATTTTGGCCTTTATTTTATATATTTCGTTTTTTCTACGTTATTTAAAGCTGTTCAGGCACTGTCCGAGACAATAAAGTGTCTTTAGCACAAGCACTTATAATTCACATCATAATTGACATAAGTTCCAATTCTTTTGTAAATTCTTAAAATCGTTATTTTATTTATATGTATAAATAGAGGTTAGTGGGCGAAGTAAGCAGGAGACGATTCTCTTTGATTTTAGTTTTTGTTTTATATTTTTGAACTGCTTTTGCCGTTTCTACATTAACATTTTATTCTTTTACTCATCGGGGACTAAAACACATGCAGTAAATTATGAGAAAAATAACTCATTCGAGAAATGACTATAATAAGATTGACCAATAATTACCGCATAATACTCAAGAAGAAAGCTATTAAAAATTATTGAAAAACAAAATTTAATATCATCAAAATGTTAGAAACGTTATAAAAAAATAAATCGATAAATCTTAAGAATACATCTTCATTTTAAATCTTCATCAAAAAACGCAAACAATCATCTTAGAATGGTAAAAAATGACCGCATAATGCTCAAGAAAAAATCTACTAAAAATTTAGAAAAAGAAATGATTATCATAAAAATGAAAAATTGATAAAACAAAAACGAATCGATAAATCTTATAAATTCTTTTTGATAAAAATTAAGCGTTCGTTGGTAAAAAATTACTGTGTAATATCCAAGAAATTAGCAATCAAAACATTTTGTGAATAAAAAATATAACCTCAAATATCTCGAAAAATAAAAGTTCTCATGATCTGGGCAAAGAACGTAACCGGTAGATAGTAAAAAGCTACCTTTTTGGAAATTTTCAGAAGGAATAATGCCGTTTTACTTAAATTATCGTTTGCCATAAAAAATCGATTTTTTTTACAAAATAATTTTTTTCTCGATCGTAGAAAAATTAAAGGTTTCAAAAATTTTACGGAATAATCTTTTCCATTGTCCTGATAATCTCAATTTTTTTCAAAAACTTTCCATTATATATATCAGAAAAATTACCGTTCAATAATAAATGACGTTTCCGTGTATAACAGAAGGTAGAATGTATGGTAAAAGATAGATAATTTTATGCTCTTTAAAATGCATTTTACTGGATTGATGATATTATTTCTAACGTACAAAAAACCCGAAAACTAAAAGCAAAAAATCGAAAAACCGTAAAAAGACAAAAACAAATCCGAAAAGCTAAAAAAATTATTATTGTGCCTCCTTTGTTTAAAAAAACAAAAAAAAATGAGTTCTTAAAACATTAAATTTTACCGCGTATTACTCGAAATATAGATGTACACACACACACACACACAATATTCTAAAAATAGTGTATTTTGATTCCTTATATCTCAAAACAGGATCTTCCTCTTTGAGGAAGCAAAATAAAAAATGTTTAGTAATAAATTTAAAGTATTCAAGAAAATTTCAATTGCATTTTTTAATCTCCGTTATTTTCCAAATCCAATATGCTTTCCTAAGTAATTAATTAATTTAACTTAGGTAGCCGTGGGCTTCGAAGAAAATTTAACGCAACGAAAGAATGCGAAACGAAACGAAACGAAGCTGCAACATAATTTAAAATAACGTCGAGATCTTATTTTAAAATAATATTTTTATGCTATTGTGATGCCTTAATACATTTGTTCAAGCGTTGTTTGTATTACTTTAAAAAACGCTGCAAGACTAAAACAATTATCTAATAAAAATATGGAAATGGCTTTTAGAATTCACGTTCAGTTTACTTATTTACTTATAGTATTTTCCAACAAAAACTCGGGGGTTGGTGAGCGAAGTAAGCAGGGGCGAAGGCCCCTAGTATATATAAAGAAAATAATGTCTTCCCCTGTGGAAATCATAAAATGTAATAAAACGTAAGGGAACGTAAGAAAATGTAGGAAAGTGTGAGTAATCATACGAAAATGCTGTTGCATTTCGGACATATTCTACGTTTTATTACGTTTTCTTCCGTTTTTTTACGTTTCATTACGTTTTCTTACGTTTTATTACTTTAGATTACCCTTTGACATTGAAAATTCCGCTCATTAATAAGACTTCCATAGCGTCCAATATTCCAGAAAAATATTATTTTTAGTGCTAATGCTTCTTAAGTAACTTAATGATTCTATTTTGTACACGTGAATTGGTTTGTATATGCCTCGCCACCTATCGATGGAAATTTTAGCTATATTTTTTTTCATGTAATTGCGAAACGTACGGAACCGTAATAGAGTATGACAATCCATAGGAACCCGTAAAGAAACGTAAAAATATCCGAAATCCAACAGAATATTACGTTCTCTTACGTTTTCTTACTTTTTCTTAGGTTCTATTACTTTTTTTATTTCCACAGCGGTTTTTTATGTAAGTATTATATAATTCGATATTTCCCGCAGGTGCACTAGAATTCAAACGATCCCTTACCCGATTAAAAATGACTTACATATAATTATATATAATTATATATAAACTTTGTCTCTATATAACTATATATAACTATTTATAATTATATATAATTATATATGTCGTTTTTACTTGAATAATAAATTAATGCAAAATAACATGATAAATAATTGTTTTCATTCAAAATTATTGATGTCTTATACATTGCAGTACAATAAATTGAGCAAAAAGAAAAAGAAAATATTTGTCCTAAAGTGGATTTGAACATAAAACCTCTAGGTGGCAAGCCATTAAGGTAAATGTACCAATGAGTATCTATGGCCCAATACCTAAGTATTGCCACAAATAATGATTATTATTAAGCTAATTACGTAAAATAAGATAATTTTTTTTACTAATTAATATTATTTAATTATTCAGCTTCTCAGTGTAAAAATTTATTTTGTAAAACATTTAATTAAAACACTTAAAATATTGTTTGTATTCTCGTTATTACATAGGCAGCAAGTTTTCAACGATTTCTTAAGATTTAGCTAAGAAAATGGTTTTCTTTGTTAAGGAAATAATTATTATTAGAGTGGATGTCCGGATTACTGACACCCCACCCAACTACTGACACTCAAATCTATTTTATTATAAATAAAATATAAACTCTATCAATTAATATCTGAAAAAAATATATAAGCAATCTGTAACTGTTATTAGTATAATGAACAAACAAACGTGACATATTTTAATTTCAGAAACTTTTAAAAAATAATAATAAAATTTGTGGTTACGAAAACGTTCAAAATTATGTCTGTGTTCAGAGTGAACATGAAAATATTGCAAAATATAGAAGACTATTATTTTTATATTAGAGCGATATATGCAATAAAAAATAGTTTAATAGCTAATATTTATATACCAGATATATCTACTAAATAAAAAAGAAGAATTATCAAAGCCATTTTATTTAATTATTGGATGGCAGCGTTAGGTACAAGTGTTTCAGACATTTTCGTATTACTGACATGTCAGTAGTTCGGCAAGAAAATGGCGCATTTGCCCAACTACTGACACTGCCGCGCGAGTTAGTGAGTACAATCAAACCTCCTTGGCTTCAGCGGTGAAGTTCATTTTGCACGATGTTTAACGCTTCCTGGGGAAAGATTTCAAATATTTGTCACAATACATTTAAACTAATCATTTAGATACCTATACCGATTTTAAGCTTAGAACTTTTGACAAGTATATCCTGTAGTGTGCTCCATGATCATTTTTCTTTAAATGGGAATTTGTTTTAATTATGATACCATTGAATACGGAAACATTACTACAGTGAAAGTATTATAAATAAAATTTAGATGATTGCTTCTAACAGCAAATTGTAGACGAGGTTTTTATAGTGTCATACACTCTTTAACAAAAAATCTATTATATTTATTAGAACAACAGATGCAACTACTCTATAATGAGTTTTGAGTGCGAGCAAAATAGACGTTCATGATTTTAAAAAAGAAAAATGTGTAACGTACAGCCGCACAAAGTAACACAAGTAATAATAATTATCGTAACAGAATGTTTGCATGAAATGTCGTATCCAATTTCAAACTGGCAAAATCAGTAAATAGAATTCTATTTAATTGACTCTTTATAGAATAAAAGTTTTGAGAACAATGTACATATTATTTGAAAGATGGTAAGAATATTGCGCATTTTACAAACTGTCTGCTAATCAAATGTGTTTTATGAATTAATACATAGAGTTAGTATTAAATACACAATAATAATTTTTCGCAAATAATAATTGATATTAAAAGGTTTTAAAATAAATGAGATTTACTCATGCAGCGACATATTAATTTAGCTAAATTTACAAGTGTTTTAATTTGTTGCAAGTACATAATGTTAAATTCTTATTGCTGGTAAACTTTGTTTTAGAGAGGATTTATCAGTAACCAAGCTGTAATTGCAAAGATCACCTTCAATGACTAATGCAATTACTACAATGGCAGGTGAAGTTACCCGAGCGGAAGCATCGACGCCGAGGAGGCACGCTGCTGTCAAAGAGACACCAGAGCGCTTATGCGCGCCTTTTTTAAGAAGCGGTTACGGTGCAACAACAAACGTTTATAAACGGATTTTGGCCGTAACTTATAAGATAAGAAACAGATGCTCTTATCGTGATACGTGCAATAAATGCATCTACAGGGGAATATAAATGCGACATATATTAGAACGAGCTGAGTTATTAAAATTTTACAAGTGAACCGATTGGGTTTAAGAGCAATAAAATAGTACAAAGAGAAATGAAGAAAAGAACGAAAATTTGATTAACTTGCATGGGGAGAAGTATTGTAGGCAAAACATAATATTCGTGGATAAACGTTCTAGAGATGTTTTCTTAGTGTGCGGTACATTTTTTAGCATGAAACAAAGTCGGATTTAGGATATACGTTGAAATATTAAAAATTCTGTAAATTTCTAATTATTATGAACTATTTGTTAGAAGTGTATAATAGAATATAATAGAAGTGTATATAGTAGGCTTTAGAGATAGATATACTATTTATTCATCAATGACGAAATTCTTACAATTGCATGTACATGTATAGTTAAAATAAATAAAATATCAGTCAGTTTATACATTTGTTATCTCACATTTAACATTCAATTATTGCATTTCTTATATAAAAAATAACATTATTCGCTGTAACAGTTCGTCAGTTTATAAAATCTAAATATAATGAACTAGTCATAGTCAAACGGTACATTACAGAATACGCTTCGTCAATACATAATAAAATAAATATAATAAAGATAACAAAATACGATAAAAATAAAAGGAATACATACACACACTCTACCAAAAATTGTACGTAGATCTATCACGTCAAAAAATAAAAACACACTCATTCATATGACACTCTTACAATTCACGCTAATAAATACATTCATACTTAACACTTAACACGTAAAATAAATTAAATAAAAAATTTAGTAAATAAATAAATTAAATAAATAACTAAATCAAATAAATAAATAAGTTAGATAAATAAATAAATAAAATAAATAAATTAAATAAATAAATAAGTTAGATAAATAAATAAATTAAATAAATAAATTAAATAAATAACTAAATCAAATAAATAAATAAGTTAGATAAATAAATAAATGAAATAAATAAATGAAATAAATAACTAAATCAAATAAATAAATAAGTTAGATAAATAAATAAATTAAATAAATAAATTAAATAAATAACTAAATCAAATAAATAAATAAGTTAGATAAATAAATAAATTAAATAAATAAATTAAATAAATAACTAAATCAAATAAATAAATAAGTTAGATAAATAAATAAATTAAATAAATAAATTAAATAAATAACTAAATCAAATAAATAAATAAGTTAGATAAATAAATAAATTAAATAAATAAATAAATAAGTTAAATAAATAAATAAATTAAATAAATAAATTTAAATAAATAAATAAATTAAATAAATAAATTAAATAAATAAATTAAATAAATAAATTAAATAAATAAATAAATTAAATAAATAAATAAATTAAATAAATAAATTAAATAAATAAATAAATTAAATAAATAAATAATTTAAATAAATAATTTAAATAAATAAATAATTTAAATAAATAATTTAAATAAATAAATAATTTAAATAAATAAATTAAATAAATAAATAATTTAAATAAATAAATTAAATAAATAAATAATTTAAATAAATAAATTAAATAAATAAATAATTTAAATAAATAAATAATTTAAATAAATAAATAATTTAAATAAATAAATAATTTAAATAAATAAATAACTTAAGTAAATAAATAATTTAAATAAATAAATTAAATAAATAAATACCAGAGATAGATTAGGACTACACAGAAATGAACGAAAATAATTTATTTATCAATATTCGAAAAGTTCACTTCTGTGTATTCTCTTCACCATGTAATTGTTTAAGGTGCCTGCCTAACGCCGATTAACACTGCTTGGGAGCGAATTCCAGAGGTACGCACCTTGAACTCTAAACGAGAAAAGGCCCTTATAGGTGCGCGACCCCGAAACCGAGAGTTCCTTCGTACCACCCCTACCTGAAGTCCTGGCCTGGTTTTTTTCAAAAAGGGCAGTAAGATATGATGGCTGCCGCATGACAACCGCTTTGTAAAGCAACAGCCCCATAAAATACTCCCTCCTCACCTTCAGATCCAGCCAGTCCAGCCTTTCCCTGTAGGAGGTGATATGCTCATCACGCCTAACACCACATATGTATCTCACACATGAATTCTGTAAACGTAGTCGTGTCTGAAGCTCCCTTAACACGTCATGAAGAACCACTGAGCAGTAGTATAAGTGAGGTAGTATCAGTGCACATGCCACCTGCTTCCGTAGTATCTCCGTGGTGTAAAAGAGGTGCTATACACAAATGTTCGCTAAATAGTTACATGCATAGTAGGCTTTAGAGGCGCTATACAAAAATAAAAATAAAAACATTTGTTAACTGATAATTTTTGTCAGTAGGCCTTTGAGGTGCTGCGACTCGTCACATTCTGACATGGTTTATATGGTTTATAATGTGATAAAATTATTAAAAGCGAAATTCAATTAATGGGATATTCGAATACGCTAATCATCGTTTGAAAACTATACGAAAGAATAGTAAAAGTAAAAATCATCCTTAAATTTGAAGTAAATTGTATATTTTACGTTTGGAAAAACGTTGTCGTTCACGGGAAGTATTATGGTTACTTTGTCTTTGCTAGCTGTTTTTTCCAATTGGCCTAGGGCCCGGGTGAATTGGTTTAAACTCTGTGCGACGTAATTTTTATCTTGGAAATTAGGAAAAATAGAAAGTCTTTGCAATAGTTACAGCATAACCTCTCTTATGAGCAATAGTCCCATCGCGCAAGCACGCACAAGGATGAGCTGTAGGAGTAGGCTCACTAGAAAAGCCAAGGTTTTTCCTATAAGCAAAATTACCGCCGCTCAAACAAGCATAGGGTTGAGCTGTAGGAATCACTAGGAATTGAGGCAATAACTGAGGACGCCAAAGTTTTGTATCAATGACACTCTAAAAGTGTGAAGCTCTTGCAGTGCGTGGAAATTGGCAGTGCAATTCCACGACTGTAGTGTCAGTAGTTAGGGATGATTCGCGTTACACTATCATGGAACCTCAAATGGGATTTCGCTCCGCGCTGAAGGTCATCGAATGCATAAGGCCAAGAGTCTGAACAAGGGAGAGCATCATTGTTGTACATGAATTTGGTAACTCGCTATAGTTTATTTCATATTTCTTGATTGAGACTGGCATTGCCGGCAGTCCTCTGCGGTTAAGCTTTTGCTTGCTCGAATCGGCAATGCGACTCGCGGCTGCAGGTCAGAAAGCGACGCCGTGGGAGATGTCGCGTGGATATGCAGATGCGTATAATGACTTTGCAATAGTCTAATTATATTCGGATATGAAATCAATGTTATAATTTACAAATGGTTGTTATAGCAATACGCGTGTAACGTGCTTATTGCTCCTAAAATAGTAATAAGAGTTAACCGGTTATACATTTGAGAGAAAAACGGATATGAGTTTTGCCTACAATACATGAATAATCCAAAGGTAGTGGTTACAGAATTGAAACAGTATTGAATAGATTTGGGCTTGTATCGAGATTAGGGAGTATGTATGCAGCTGTTTAACCGAGGGGGAGGGTGAGTTTATGGGTTACAAATAGAAGCGCAAATGTTAAAAATTAAATGTAAAATATGAAAATTTATTGTCGTATAAGAAAATAGTAAAATAGATATAAAATATGAACACCAAAATTATAATTGATTAATAATTTAGTAAAAGAATGTCCGATGCCGTTTCCCCTCACCGAGTTTTGCACGGTTTCCTCGGAGGCATAGGGCAAATGCCAGGGATTATGTGTTTTTGTGACCGTGCAAATACGCAAAATCACAGACAGCACTTTCAAATATTCATTGTTTAACAATATTTAAAGCGAAAATATGAAGCCAGTCTAGAAAGCGTTATTAATTGTTGTAACATTATTAATAATAAATCAGCGATGTGCAAATTTCATGATTTAAAAAGTGTATGTATTTGTACTAACGGCAGCGATGCTAGATATTTGCAGTGATTATAAAATGTGTGAGGCATTAAGGTTAGTTGGTAATTAGGTTCAATGTACAAATATTCTAGCTCTCGAATCGATTTAATGTCTTGGATTATATTGGCGTTCTGTCGGATTGTTTTTGGTGATAGCCCGTAACTCGAATTAGGGTATAAAATAAAACATATTTTATACGAGGGGGAGAATTGTTACGGATAGAATCCATTAGTAATAAGAAAATGTAACTCTGTAATAAGTTCCTATGCAAAAGATCTCTAAGACTTTCTGTATAGTTCAAATGCGATGACATTCTCAAGTTTCTTATATATGTTTTCGACTGTCGTCGGCGGCGACTTTCGCAGAGACCAGATGCACTATGGCTTTTATACGAATCGGTAGTTACAAAGCGCGTTATACTAATAAGGCGAATATTGTATTTAATAAATAACAGACTTTATCATAAATGGTGTATAAATTATTGTAACAAGATCCTTAGTTTATTCTTGTCCCGAACAACCATGAAATTCAGTGAAAAACCGTGAAATTGGGCTTACATTTGGAACGGGATTTTAAAAAATATTATAGCTCATTTCATAAATTCATAAATTTTGTCACAGTTTCTCATAGCTTTTTTACAGTTTTTCACATTTCATCACAATTTCTCACATTTCATAACAATTTCTCACAGTTATAATTTCCTTCGTACAATAGGAATCAATGAAAAATATATGAGAAAATGAAAAAAACTGAAAAACTGTGAAAAAATGTAAAAAATTTGATAATTTAAAATTCGCGATAATTTGAAGTCAGAGATCACTAGTCTCTTGTATTTTGTATCTTAATCATTATAAAAAATCTCTTATTAATTCAAAACTAAATTTCTTTTAACACTCGATAGTTCGAAATTTTAAGCTCTTTCAAAAATGCCTTTGCCCGTATTAAGTAATGTTAAAACCGCTCAATAATTCGAAACTTTCTAAATACTCTATCGTTATTATTTATTTCTTATCTAATCCAGTGTAATACATACCGATAGTCCTACCAAGACTAGTAGTTTTCATATTTCTCAAAAATAGCTAGTTTATCTCAAAGGCTTTTTATAAAATCTACCGCTTTTGTGATTCTTTGATCAAGACTAACCCAACGCAACCCAACCCAACAGTTTTATCAAACCTCTAAAAAAGTGATATTTTTTGCAAGCCCGGGTAAAAACGAGTCACATATAATTATATATAAATATATATAATTGAATGCCTAATTATACATAATTATATATAATCATGTACAGTCATATATAATCATATATAATTATATATAATTTCCTATAACTTTTGTCTGTATATAATTGCGCTTAAAAATGTATGATCATATATAACCAGATAGAGTCATGAACGGTTGTATACGATCATACAAAAGTATGTACTATTATATACAATTTTAAAATTGTTCAAATGCAACACAACTATATTTGAGTATTCATGATTATTAATAACAATGTATAACGATATATGATAATACATTATCACATATGATAATATATAGTCATATATTATTGTATATACCTATATATACAACTACATCTAATAGTTTTGCATAACAAGCGTTCGAACACATAAGTACACGTATCCATATACGCACACGCGCATCAGAAAATATACACACACACACACATCAAAATATGTATCTATACTCATATATATACACTCTTACGCTCATCGAAAATCAGGTACGTACTCATCCACACGTCACGTACGCGCACATTAAATCACAGAAATATCAAAACACATATTAAAACTCATATTCATACGCATAAGCACACACACATATATACATATGAAGACACAAGAAGATCTCACTTAGCGATGTTGAACCCACCGTTACCGACAATTACGAGGATCCATTTTTTTCATTTAATTTTCAATTTTGATCAAATATCTTTCTGGAACGTTGTTGTATTAATCAATAACAACAACGCTTCAAAGAGATATTTTCTCAAAATTAAAAATTAATTGAAAAAAATGTTTTCTGGTATTTGTAGGTAACAGAGGGTTTAACATCTCCTTGAACTTACGCACATACACTCACTATGATTCATTATAAAAGAAATGTAATGTTATAGTATAATGGATTATTGCTTATTATATTTACTTTATAGTTATATATAATCATGTATAATTATGCATTATTATATAGAGACAAAAGTTATATATAATTATATATAACTACTAATATATTTCAATAAAAAAACCAAAACCTATTTATATATAATTATATAGAATTATATATATATGACTCATTGTTAGCCTAGAGAGAATCTGAACATCTCTAGTTTTTGGATGAGCCTCCTTAGTAAAGATCGTTGATTGGATGTATTTGTTAATCTAATGCGAATAATATTATTCTAATACATGTCTGAAAAAAAACCACTGATTTTTTAAAAAACATTCTTATGTATTACTAATTGTAATATCATATTAAACATCGAGATTATGCCCATATATAACCATATACGATTATATATGACTATATATGGATCCATACTAAATTGCAAATAAATTTCCATATATAACCGTATATGGCTAAATATAGCCATATATGCTAATATAGACGCACAATTGATATATGGCAATGCATGGCTATATATGACCATATATGTAAAATTTTTCCTGGGAGGCCCATGGTGTGCAATCATTGCGGGACCTCTTTTCGATAAACAAGAAGAATTGGCCCCAAGTGGAAATGACAACTGTGAAAAACTGTGAAAAATTATGAAAGGAATGTAAGAAAGTATGAAAAAATGTGAAAATACACGTACTTTTGGAACGTCTGTTACAAACAAATATACACGTTTTTTCACAGTTTATCACATTATCTCACATTTTTTTCATCGCATCCTCTTATATGAAGGAAATTACAACTGCGAGAAATTTTGACGAAATGTGAGTAACTGGGAAAAACTATGAGAAGCTGTGACAAAATTTATTAAATAATCTATAATATTTTTTAAAATCCCGTTCCAAATGTAAGCTCAATTTCACAGTTTTTCACGGAATTCTCATGGTTTTACACACTTTTTGACATATTTGTCACAGTTTTTCACGGAATTCTCATGGTTTTACACACTTTTTGACATATTTGTCACAGTTTTTCACATTTTGAAATTTCTAATAGGGACCGTACATAGAAGTATAAATAATAAAATCATGAAACTTAAACTCTAAACCTAATTAGCCCAAGCTGAGCAATTTGGAATTATAAAAAGGTTTAAATAATAGAACCATAAAATATAACGCTTAAATCCAACTAAAATAAATTCATGTGATTTAAATGATTATTCATGATTATTCATATTTGATCACATATAACTCCGATTTGCGGTCTTTTGTTTGAGTTCCCTATACTGTATTGTCAAAAGAACCAAAACGATTAAATATTGAACAAATATATCTTAAAATCCATATGGTATAACGATACGAAATTGTGTTGAAATGATCTTTGAGATAAACATTGGTCAAAATTTTAGAAAATACTAAAGACTTTAAATCTTAGGAAATAACTACCTTGAATTTACATTTCTTAAGGTTTTGAGATTATCAAGATTTGCCAGGATAATATTAATAACACTAATCAACAAAAGATTAGATAATTTAAAATTTAATGCTATAGACTAATATAACTGAAAATTAATGATTTTATTAAGTACAGCTTATAGAATAGATAAAAGTATATATAGAAACCAAAACCTTTCAAGAGGAGACAGCACAATACGATGTAATTATCTTCAAGACCAAGACAAGACTGTCAAGATGTCAAGATTCTTTCGAGGCGAAGAAACCATTTTTAAAAAATTTCGTCTCGACTTGGTATGGTACAGCTTTTTGTATGCAGTAGCATCACTATTATAAATTTGACAGCAAACAGTTTTTTAATCCCTTAGTGCTTTAATGGGACAGGCCTGGGTTAAGCCCAAAAAACAATTTTTTTCAGTCGGGATCAGTTATGTTTAATAGCAATCATTCTAAAAATATTTGTGCTATAAATACTTAGTAATATCTTAAATTTTACCATTGTAAAATCTGATAATCTTGATCTTACATGTCACAATAAATCACTATTTTCAATACCATATTTATTAAAGTTGCTGTGTCCTTCAAACAATTACAGGTGACATGATGAACGGAAATATATTTTTCGGCGTTTGTTCGACTCCTTTTGACAAGTATTACAAACAGAGCGAAGCACTTTTTTGTTAAAATATTTTTTATTATTTTTTTCGGAGACCCAACTGATTTTGAAGAAAGAATACAATACAATTTTTTCAAAAAATCGAGTAGGTCTCAGACACAAAATAATAACAAAATTTTCGTTTATCATGTTACCTGCAATCGTCTGCGGAACACAGTAACTTTAATAAATATGGTATTGAAAATTGTGATTTAATGTGACGTGTATGATCAAGATTTTGATGCTTTACAACGGTAGAATATAAGATATTACTAAGTATATATAACACAAATATTTTCAAAATGATTGCTTTTGCCCTACGGTTAGTTTGGCGCCCTAGGGTTACCTTAGGGTTAGCTTAGCGCTCTACAATTACCCTAGGGTTAGCTTAGCGCCATAGGGTTATCCTAGGGCACCAAGCGTGCGCAGCGACACCTAGTATCTACAGTCTCAACGCGATTTCCCCTAGAACACCAAAATAGCCTTTAGCGCGTGCGGCGACACCTAATTTCCCGCGGACGCAAGTGCAGCGGTAAGTGCGTGCAGCAACACCTAGCATCTACAGTCGCATCTTCTCGGGTGTCAAGTTAGCAACTAAGTGCATCAAGACCCGAATTCATAGTTGATACTTATACTTATACACTTTCACTTACACTTAAAACCATACTTATATACTGAAAGATACATGTCACACATACTAAAGGTTTATGCATAATGTAAAACTTAGTTTAGTAATTCTGCCAAAGTAAAATTCTAGGTCAGTTATTGAAAAAGAGGGTACGTCAATACATAACTTTATAAATTTGAGGTTAATTTTGAGCTTAAATGTAAGTGCAAGTAAAAGTATAAGTATAAGTGTAAGTATACGTGTAAGTACAAGTGTAAGTCTCGACTAAGAATTCGGACCCAAGAGCTCGCAGCGATACCACGAGTACTTGAGGGCTTAAGGGTGCGTCTACAACTGTGTGCATGTTCCGTGTGCTCCAAGGTCTGCCGACACACGACATCTAGAGAGAGAGTAAGCTAGTGGATTCTGCCAACTGAACAAGTATCTCTAGCATTGAAAAGAATAAACAACATAATCCATGCAGTAATATCCTTTGCTGACTCGGAACAAAGCAGATATCTTTCGGCTCTGACAAGGAAACTACCCGAGGTGTACCTCACCGATTTTCTTGATATCGTAATATGTTGTATACATCAAAAAGTATTAAACACGTATTTTTTTACGTGCTAATTCGGCGATTTAAGAGGTGAAAACCACCCTTAAAATTGTTATAAGTGAGAGTTGTGGGGTAAGGAGAAGGGGGGAGGAGAGGGGAGTTGCTCCGCTCAATCCGTCCGTACGTTCGACTTCCCCGTGCTCTTGATGCGCGTTCGTCAAGAGCCGTGATTAACGGAGAGATACTGCCTTCTTAATAAGACTTCCGTGGGAGCTAAGCCCGCCTGAAAGTCTGTTCGGCGCGACAGTACCCGGGTTAATCACCACGGGGAAAGTGTGGCGTTTACCGAGCACCACAGGCTGACTACCTCAGGGAGATTACTCTCAACCGAGGAGGTCCGGCCAGTGTGGTGCGTCGTGGCCGACTGATAGAGAGGCACGCGCTCTCTAGGAGCTTGTCCCTGCGTAGCCACAACTGAACTTCCAGGAGTTAAATTAATAACTCCCGGCTTCAGGTTGTGGGATACGAGAAGAAAACGCTGCTAAAAGACGCTATCGGCTCTCGTTAGAGAACGACGTCTTTAAGCAGCTCTCCTATCAGGGACTGCGTTCAACCAGAGATTAGTAGATAGATTGTCAGTGAGCATGGGCGGATTCGGGGCGATTCTTATCAGTCGTGAGCTAGCGAACCTAGCGGCTGAGCGCCCGAACTATACACATAATTTGATCACAGCGCGGAGGGGAAGTGTGTGTGCGCGCTTGAAGGAGAAGAGGAGAAGTGTGTATAGACCGAATTCACCGAAAGCACCGGTTGCCGGTTGAAAGCGCGCGTTCGCTTAATTCTCTCGCGAACATATGGGTAATTCTCTAGAACCTTTGACTTTTTCACATTAAAAATCAGGTAAAATTAATTTAGGATCACAGTTCTAATTTTTTTACACAATTTCTTAAGACTATAAACTACTAAAATATAATCACGAACGAGCCTAAAACACGTGCCTAATTTCTCAAATATGTCAGAAATTTATAATTTTAATGATCTAAAAACTATAAATTGTACTTCTTTAAATATTTAAAATGATTATAAACGTATTCATTAATAATTTAAATGCTTAATAGTATATTACGCATCTAGGGAGGTAAAGAATTGGCGAGTCCATAGCACGTGTAAAATGCCACCCGAGCCAAGGGCGAGGGTGGTAAACACGAGGTATGGGGTCGCCATTTTACCTCCCATGGTGTGTATACTATTTTTCCTCACACCAGCACCGAAAATACACATTTCTCTCCAGGCGCCCGGAAGGAAAAGTGGTACTTTCGGTGCAGGTGTGGGGAAAAATATTATTAATTGTACCTTTGAGAAGACAATAAAATTTTATTTTTATCGTATTTATTTTTCTGCTTAATCCTTTCTTTTTGTTCGTGTAAATCTTTATTTCGCTTGTGCTGCATATATTCTCTCTTTATCTTTACTTTCAAGTCGCTCGAAATACATTACATGACTATAAAATACTAACATATCACGTCTAGTATTGTTATTATGAAATTTTATTAGTTATAAATAAAGGTTCTGACTTAAATTTGCGGCGTTTAAGGGGGCAGATACACCTTAAAATTTTAAATTAATTGATAATACATTTTACGGTAAAACTAAGGCACTTATCATATATTACCTGATTTAGTCGGTAAATTTAAACATTTTATCAAAATATAACTATACAAATTTTTAAAAAATTTGGAAAACCTCTGTATTTCTTCGACTACCGCAAGGTTTAGAGAGCCAATGTGATCGAATTGACGCTTTCAAAGTTTTATTATGTTCAAAATACATGTAGCTAGGGTATGGGTGTGGGAATTTGTATTTAAAAATTATTGACTTAAAGTTATAGTCTATTTAAGCGAAAAGGGTTATGGTTACGAATGGTTCAATGTATATGTGTATATTGTGCCTACCCGCGCTTCTCGCGCAAACTAAGAGCGCGTCTTTAGTTGCAGAGCATGCAAATATCTCTCGCAACTACTGATTTTGGTATCATTTTTTACTATCCATCCGACTTCCCTGTTTTTATATTATACTATAGAATTGATAAAAAGTATGTCTTATTTTATAATTAATACTTAATTATACTAGTAAATTATAATGTATTACCCTAGTGGAAATGGTTTTAATGTCAAAAGTTTGCCAAAGTTTGCCAAAGTTTACTGGAGTTTGACAAAGTTTGCCAGAGTACGCCAAATGTCTTCCAATTGGCCGTTTTTAACTCAGACATACTTTCGCATACACGATTTCTTCGACTAGGGTAGTAAACTAAATCATCAATTTACTACACCTAACCTCAACTTTAAATTAAGTGAACATTTATTTAAATGTGAATATTTTAAGTAAACTATATAATTATGCTCATATAATGACTTTTTATTGATTGCATAATATACCATAACACTTTACATAGCTTGCTTAAACAGTATTTAGTGCTTTTCGCAGTTTTCAAATTTTCAGCATTCGTTGGCCAACGACGGGCGGAAAAGCGTTTCAAAATAAGTGGGTTTGTTGGCGAATGGTTGGTGAAACTACTGGCCAACCTTAGTAAAATTGGCCAACGATTGGCGAATCGTTGGTGAACGTTTCTACCAGGGTTATAGTGAGGATTAACGAAAATATATTTGAAATCGGGCATTTAACGTACACAAAATATGATATTTCGAGTTTTTAATTAATAAGTATAATTAATTTATGACAGAAAGTGAATATAAAAATATTAAAAATAATAAATTTAAATCTTAAACAACAGTATATATAAGCATGCATGTTACAGTTAAAATTTACTTAAACGTGTAAGAAAAGTAATTTAAAGTTTATGACACATACGTTAAAGGTTCTAGAGATTTACCCATATAGCGACTTTATAATGTACATAAATTGGTAGAAGACGGGGACATCGAACTCGTTTATTTAAATAAAACTATATATTGTTAATAAATTTTAATATATTTTATTAAAATATTATTAAAAGAATCCTTTTTTTTTTAATTAAGGGTCATTAGGTGTCTTTGAATGACAATACTGGAAACCTGTACATTTCTTATGCTACTGCAAGGTTTTGAGAGAGAAGTATATCGGATTAGATTTTTAAGGCTTTATTGTGATAAAAATACACATAGTTATGTTATGTATGTAGAATATGAAAATAAAAATTATTAACCAAAAGTATAGTCTATCAAAGTCATAATTCATGTATTGTTTTAAATTTTATCATGAAATATGATTTTTAAAGACTATAACTTGGTCAATAATTTATATTTTCAAATTCCCACATTCATATGTGCAGAATCTGACCGTCCTGACTTTCGAAACCTTGCGGTAGCGCAAGAAATATACAGGTTTTCATTATTATCATTCAAAGGGATCTAATGACTCTTAATTTCAGAAAAGTATTTTTTCCGTATTATTTACATAAAATATAATTATTTTTCAATAATCTATCGGACGGACGCAATACATTTTTCCATGCAAGTTCCCTATTGGTGGTCGCGGGTCGCGTTCTTTCGCGTCTGAATGTTAAGCTTCTGATTCAAGTCCGACTTATTTAATTATTTTTTATGAAATACGTTCATTGGTTTTTGTTATCACAGTAAAGGTATACAGCATTGTATTTAAAAATACATTTTACTATATTATCATCATCTGTTTTGTGGAATAACTTTTATTTTACAATAATAATCTTTTTAACGTGTAATCTCTTTGTATTACAATCTATATTTTTTAATGGGAACTACACCATTAATCTTGACCATTATATCGAAAATTCCTTCAATTTTGTTTAATGTTTATCATATAATTTAAAATCATTTCAGAACATGTCAAATTTAAATGTTTTAACAAAACTATAGTCCAGAAAGTAAAACAATAAACGTTTGATAGCATATTACATACAAATTTTAAACGCGTTTTTGTAATTTCAACAAAGTTCCTTCTATTCATTTAAATGAACAATTTTTAAGCTTGCAAGAAATATTGATTTAAATATAGTATTTCGAAAAGTATGTTAATTTAACGTAAAAAAAAAAAACTCGACCCACTTTTATCATATAATAAATATATGTATTTGAAAAATGTGAGTTATATTTTATGAAATTATGAGTTATATTGTCACATACACATACACACACACGTACACTCACGCTCGCACACTCATACATACGCACAAATAAAGAGGTGGAAGATATACTTGAAAGCTACCATTTTGGAAATTTACTGATTTACTAAACTTATCGTATATATAAAATCGAATTTTTTTACTAAATGATTTCGCTTTCTCCAAGAGAAAGCTTTGTAATGTTGAAAATTTCGGAAAAACAATGTTTTTATCTTTATACCTCAAATATATGAAAAATATGAACGATTTCATAAAAAGACATAATTTTATTCCAATTTATATATCTGGCAATTACCAATACTATTTTAATAGAAGAAATACGATTCAATTTTGAATACATATATTTCAAAAATTGGCGATTTTAGCAAATAAGAAAATAGTTATTTAATCTTTTCTGTATAGGTTCAAAAAATATGTGTATAATTTTAATCAAGATTTTAATAAACATAATTTCAATTCAGTAAATATATGGGAAATTCTCAGTAACCTTTGAATTTTTAGCGATAAAAAACAAAAATATTTAAATATTAAAGCACACTTCTGTAATTTTGTGTCGATGGTCTAGTAGCTATAAGAATACAGAATCCAACGAGGTGCAACATTTTAGAGCAACGCACCAAATGTTATAAACGTTTTTTACATTTTTTTAACATTTACGTACAAGACAGGTTTTTTTGTTTAGTACATTTTTTATTTTCTACAAGATTTGGTTTTCTATCAATCTTTTTAAATTTTTTAAATATTTTTTAATATTTTTTTTAATATTTGTTACTAAAATCATCGCAAGATACCAAACACTCCATGTCGACGATGTCTAACTGTCAGGGTGATCTCCAGGTTGACGAGACATCGTCTACGAAGGTGAGCAGCAGGTACTCAAAATAGAAAATTTTTATTAACTTTAAGGTAGGATTCTGGTGTTTTTTGACCAAAATATCAAAATTTATTTATTGAGTTTTCTTAATGTTTGTAATTATAAGAATGTTTTAAAAGTTGTCTGATGTCATAATTCGTTTTTTTTAACAAGTTTATACGCCTTCAAGTAAAACAATTAACATTAGATAACATACAAAGTTATATCTTTAAACGTGTTTTTTTCGAAACTGATTTTTCTAACTTTAAAAAGTTGTACGCGCATTAGATTTTAATGAATCTTTCTGTAACTATCAGAGTAAATGAATTATAATGTTTAGAATAAAAGTTAGCAGCTTTTGTGAAGAATTTTGGGCTCAATTTGTATGTCATTATAAAACTTTTTTTACATAATATCATTTTTAAACCATTTTATAATGAATAAACTCATTGGATTTTTTATACGGTTGATAAAATGTTTAAAAATATAAATGTTACTAACTTTTATTTGTTGCACTGAAGTAAGAATATCAATATTCCGAAGATAAATTTGCAGATGGATAAATTTACCGAACGGTTGAAATTGCCGAAAAAATCAATACCTATGGATAAATATGTCGAAAGTTAAGAATGCCGAAAACAAGAATTCCGAAAAAGAAAACGCCGAAAGTTAACAATGCCGAAAACGAAAATTTGGACAAAAAAGTGCTTTTATTAGAATATGCCACTGTAGTATAATAATGTGTTAATTGTTTCTAGGTCGTTTCTTTTCAATATTCGATATTTATAGTTTTTACCCGTTGCCATTCAACATTTCGGCATTTTTAACTGTCGGCATTTTTATCCATCGGCATTTTTGCCTGTCGGAACTTCTTTTTTCGGCACTTTTGTTAATCGATTACTTTACCGTATGCACATTTCACCTTTCGGCAAATTTATCCTTCGGTATAATAAATTCGGCATAATTATCCGTCTTCAAAACTATCTTTCGGCAAATTTCTCTCCATCCATATAATGGCGTACTGTAGTGATTATATATTCTAATAAAAGCACGTCTTTGTCCAGATTTTCGTCTTCGGCATTTTTAACTTTCGGCATTTTCTTTTTCGGGATTCTTGTTTTCGGCACTTTTAACTTTCGGCATTTTTATCCATCGGTATTTATTCACCCTGGTAGAAAATTAACGAGTCGAATTACTTAAGATATCAACGATTAGCTAATCTCGTTAGCTAATCTTAACTAATATTAAGGATAAAATAAAGCTTAGGATTCACGGTATAGCGCGTTTCTTACACATAAGAATTATACACGTAATTATTATATACAATTTAGCATTGATCAAATTATATATAGATATATTTGACCAATGCTAAACTGTGCACAATAATTACGTGTACAATTCTTATGTGTAAGAAACGCACTATGCCGGATTCGCTAAGAGATCGAAATTATACAGATAAAAAAATTGCAGTATATGCATGCTCCAATTTAATTCTCACACAAATAAATACGTACGTATGTGTGTCGTGTGTACCCAACAAGTAAATGGAAAATACAGCAGACCGTTACACCGCGACGCATATTTAAATCGGAGTTGCAATTGATTTCGGAGTCTCATCATTGGATTACACGTGATTGTTTTTTGTGTTAAAAACCCTAATTTATTTATATTGTTAATTTTTTAAAGCAATTGAGTAATTTATTAACTATAATTGTTAGCAAACGCAATATTTTCAAAAAATATAAATCATTGAATAACCTAAAAATGATGTAACGATCAACGGACTATAACCATTAATAGTGTCATATATCTAACTAATATAGATGTTAAGAGTACAAAAAAACATGAAACTAAAAAAAATTGTCCCAAAAACCCTCAGAAAAGTGGTTAAAAGTACCCTTAAAAAGAGAAAATGTCAGACTAATTATTTATTTTTTTACTAAATTGAACTACTGAAATGCACTATTTTGATCTTTTTACCTTTTTTCCGAGGGTGTGATTTTTCTTTTTTTCATGTTTTTTTGTGTTCTAAATAACTATACAGGTCAGATAGGTCACACTTTTACGGTTTGAAAATTTGGTCGTGGGCATCCTCTTTTGATTTATGGTTTTGTTCGTTTATAAATACTTACAGTGTAGACATGGAAAGCAACAGAAAAAGAAAATACAGTGCCAATAAAAAATAACAGCATTTGGAAAAATTAGCCAAAGAATACAGAGAATCAATAAAAAATTCAGTTGTCTCATCATCTGAACATGAATTAATAACAGAATCCGAGAGTATTTTGTATAGTTTTCAAAGTGAAAATAAAGACTCATGTGAATCATCTGATGAAGAGTCAACAAAACAGAATGAAAGCAGTGCAATAAAACAGAATGAAAGCAGGCATTTCAAGCATTATTGAGTAAATTGTAATTCTAGAAACAGTACCAGAATGTCGAACGACACATAAGCTATAGAATCAAGAACGTCATAAACTCAAAGTCCCAGCTAGGCTAGAACAAAGGTCCCTTTTACAGTTTTGCTCTTTCGCCGCTAGAATGTTTTACATGTGTTCAGTCAGCGCTGTAAGTTGAGCCTATAGAGTGTAAGAAGGGTGTGCGAGAGAAAGAGAGAGAGAGAATGAGAGAGAGAGAGAGAGAGACTGAATCTTTTCCCACTTTCCCCTCTCATACGATCGAGGAGCAGAATAACGTCAGAACGATTTTGTACTCCATAGAGACAGTTTAGAGAGTTATTATATTTTACTTCAAGCACACACTTTTAATGCGGCTGTGAATCTACACGTTGGTCTTAAGCCCAATAACGCAGAGAGGAAGTGTATTTATTTAATTAAAAATCAGATTATTTAAACACCGCGCGACTTAGAATTGAACGTTTCAAAGTAAACGTTCTTCAGACGAAACGAACAAACTTATACGTATATATTTTGTGTAGAATTGTTGTTCGCAAAAGCGCGAAAACGTTTTACTTCACCATAACCCGGGATATTTATTTACAATGTGGGGATAGATTTGAAAGCTGAATGTACATACATTTTAATCATTTATAATTAAACACTTATTATCAAATAGTTACTCTGATAACTAAACTTAATCGATTCATTATTAAATTAGTTCTGAATATATTTTTTAAATTAACGAGTTTTTAACTAGCCCGTAACGAAAAAACGTCGCCAGGTACCGGGGTTTTTAGTTAATTCCTTAAGGATATATTAACTAATCCATATAAAATTACTCAAACAATAAGCTAAGAACTCCTTAACGTTTCTACCAGGGCATAGGTATTGAATTTTTCAAATTTATCTTTCGGTACATTTATCCCCACCCGCAGCATTTACGCAAAAGTTATGTACAATTTTTACATTTTTATAGTTATTAATAAAATTGTTGTATACCCTGGTAGAAATCTTATCGTGGCGCCCACATTCGCTATAATGGCCTTTATAGGCAAACTAGATAGTACTAGACTGTACAAAACTCGATAAATCCACACAGATCTACATAGTTTTCTCAATAATAATATGTACGCATAAAATCTGTGAGGTTATATATTATTTATTGAACAGAACTTTTATTGTAAAAATTAATGTTAAAGAAAGTTTAACATGCAAGTTTTTAATTATAATAATAAGATCTACAGTTCTATTCATACTATTTACATATAAAAGTAGTCAGAAAGCATATGTAACCTAAAAAATGAAATTTTAGAAATAATTTTCCTTGCATATGAAAAACAGTGATTACAAAATAACGTTATTGATTGATGTAGTTGTTTCTTGAAAAGTAATATATAAATAATAATATCATATGTACAAATATGTACTTTATGAGATGCTTTATTTAAATACTAGAATTTTAATTTCAGAATTGCAAATAATTTTGTATCCGTATGTGAGTTTTTATAATACATAAACTGCTCGTCCGTGACAACATTTTCAAAGACAAACACATTAGTCGAACACATGTAGACGATAATTTTCTTTATAAGTAACAAATTACTATGTTTTAACTGGCCATAGATGTCAAATGAAAGTGTTTGATTATAAATTAATCACAGTAGGAAATACAAAAATAGAACATATATATAATAACTCAAATACATTATTTCTTTTTAAAAATAGAAAATTAATCAGTTGATAATAAATGTATGTGAAAATAGTTTTCCTTACATAAACCATACAGGTTTTGAAACCAAGCATGTATTTAGGATGGAACATAATCAAATATAAGGAAACCAATTTTACACAAAGAAAATAAATATTTGCACTAACACTTCATATAGTTATTTAGATATTCAGATTATTTTCTTATTTTGATTGTTTAATATATATGTGTAACATAATATTGTTATTGAGTTCTTAAATACAAAAACTCGATGCATCTAAAATTTGATAACCTTACATTTTAGAGGTTATTTACATTTACTTACATTGGTAATAGGTGAACAATAACATGTAAACACCTTTAAATCAAAATAATACATAATAAGTTCAATAGATTATGCGTCTGTTTCTTAAAATATAACTTTTAAGTGGTTGTTATTGTCATAATTTTGCTTATCTAGTTTTATCGGGGCAAATAATATGGGAAACTAGAAGGGACGACCGTTACACGCCTTTATAGTAGCTATCTAGTTTGCCTACATAGATCTACACAGCGCGAGATTATTCTACATAGATCTATAAAGTGGACGGGATAAATTTCTACCAGGGTATGTAATATTCAATTTCGAAAATAATTCTAAAAATGCCTAAAAACGAAAAATTGCTTTCTATTTTTCTCGTAAAAATAAAAAAGAACGTGCATGCCAAGTTCTAAGTGATTCTACGAAAATCTGTTGCGCAAATCGCGAAAAAAGTAGTTTTTAGAAAAACGGCTCTAAAGATTGCATATTACATATACAACAATGTTATTAATAACTATAAAAATGTTAAAATTGTACATAACTTTTGCGTAAATGCTGCTGTAATTTTTTATATTGGTCATAACTTTGCCCCGGAACATCCATTTTCAACGAACGAAAATCAAATTAAAGGTCTTTTCTTCTACTTCTATTATCTTTTCGGAAAAAGTTTTTTCCATCTTCGGGTGCATAGTTATTAACTGTACAGTAACCCCTTGTTTTTTGCTATATTCACGGAGAGAAAAAGATTGTAAAGTTTAGTGTATGTGTATAGCAATCGTTACTATCTTCTTCTCTGTGTATAAAAAATAACTAATTTGCTAAAAAAAACATGGTTACATGAGCAATTTTTATTGTTCAAACACGTTTTTATTCATAATTCAAAACATAATAAAAAAGGTTTGGAAACCCCAGCATTCAGATTTTTTTTGCGATTTCTGGATCCCAAAAAGTTTATTTTTTTGGATTTCGTCATATACGTACATTTATGCGAATTCGTTCATATACGGACATATTCTAAAAATATTACATTTTGATTCCAAGTATATATAAATACATTTTTCTCTGTGACGAAGGAAAACAATTTTAAGATACAACTTTGGTATCGCCTTTATTTCGATTCTTTATATACTACATCATAAATGAAAACGATAATGTAATAGCAAACTTTATCTATGGTCCTAAAACGATAATGTAATAGCAAACTTTATCTATGGTCCTAAAACGATAATGTAATAGCAAACTTTATCTTGTACTGATAATCATTTAGATTTTGCGATAAAAACTGAAGAAGCATTGACAAATAAAAAATACCTTATTGCTGTATTTTTAGATGTCGGTTTCGCTTATGATAATGTTCACAGTGATATCCTATTAAGTAAACTAGCATCCATTGGATGCTCTGAATCTTTAATTAAGTTCATTAAATTTATCACACATAAAAGATACATTTACACAGATTCGTTGAAAAATGAGTACAGAATCAGTTACAAAGGTGTTCCTCAAGAAGGAGTACTCAGTCCATTGCTATACCTTATCTATGTCAAGGATATCACTCTGGGCATTCCCAAAAGCGTATGTGTATCGCAATTTGCTGACGACATTGGTGCATACTGTAGTTACGGCGATGTTGAAAAATCAAAAACGTTAGTTACAACAGCAATTAATAAAATAGGCAAAAACTTAAAAGAAATTGGCCTTTTCTTTAAACCAGAAAAATCTGTCTTGCTCCACGTAAATAATAAGAATATAAAACCAGGTCAAACTGAAATTGAAATTCTAAATTGCAAAATAAAATCAAGTGATAAAGTTCGATTTCTTGGTATCATTTATGACTATAAGTTTTCATTTTCTCCTCACATAAACTCAATTATCCAAAAATGTACAATTAGAGCAAATATCATAAAATTTCTATGTGGAGTAAAATGGGGCTCAAACCCTAACACTTTAATCACATTGTACAAAAGTTATGTACGTTCAATCATGGATTACATCTCTTTTATATACTATCCCAAAGATAAAAAACACATTGAGGCCTTAGAAAAAGTACAGTATGCCTGCCTCAGAGCAGGTATGGGATATCGTAAAACCTCTCCTACAAATGTCATGTTAGCAGAATCAAAACTGCAATCTATGTTTGAACGCACAAAATTTTTATTTAAGTGTTATCTAACTAAAGCTCGCTCAAACTCAAATCTAAATGTACATAATACTATAAAATCAGTTACACCAAAAATAATTGAAAAAATAAAAGACAAAGGAAAAACTCCACGTTTATTTATAGAGTGTATTGATGAAATATTAAAAATCAATATTAAAGCTCATAAAAAATTCTTAATATATATGTTCGAGTACAAAGTTATTACAACAAGAATTAATATAAATACAGAATTAGGTCGAAAATTAAAATTAAGCAATGATCCTAACTATTTACTAAATAAATTTCTAACCGAAAATAACTCGCATGCTCTTTATACTGATTGCAGTAAAAATCTAAATAACGCAGTTGGTTCAGCTTGTCACTATTCTAATACTAACAAAAATACAGGTCTAGCAATCCCAAAAAATTCCTCCATTTTTACAGCAGAATGTTTAGCAATAGTCAAAGCTTTGCAACTAATCCAAAAAAGTAACCATACAGATTTTACAATAGTGACCGACTCTTTAAGTGCACTACAAAGTTTACAATCAGTCAAAATTAATATTAAAATAAATTATTACATACTTAAAATTAAACAACTATTTAATACAATAGTTAACGAAAACCCAACTAAAGTTGTCAGATTTTTATGGACACCAGCACATATTGGAGTACTAGGTAACGAAACAGTGGACTTATTAGCAAAATCATACACTACAAAAAAAGCATCTACTACTTTTACTCTGCCTTTCACTGATTTGTTCCAAAATTTTAAAAAAGACTCACATACTAATACAAACCAATTCTGCTTAGACAATAGTTTTAAAGGAAGAAAATACTTTGAATTATACTATAAAAATACACCAAAACCTTGGTTCTATAGATGTAATCGCACTCGTAATTTTATAGTTTCAATAAACAGATGCAGGATAAATCATTATAACCTAGCTACCTCGTTAGCCAGAGTAAAGTTAGCAGAGTCACCAATTTGTGCACAATGTGATATGAAAGTTGAAGAGGATCTCAATCATGTACTGTGGCAATGCCCCGTGCATGATAATCAAAGAAAAATCCTCATTAAAAAAATTTGTAAAAATAAATATTCACTACCACAGAACATTGATAACATATTAGTATATCCTAAATCTCAAACTTGTTGCGATATTGTAAATTTCCTCGATTCTGTGCACAGACCAGTATGAACATTGTAACATTATAGTTAAATAAGAATGTATATAAATATAAATACTCCATGTAAATATGTATAATGAAATAGATTGTATTAAATTTTCTTTTTTTGATTAATAAAGCAAGATGCTGAAATAAGGCCACCTAGGTGCCTTCAAAAGCATTAATATAAAAAAAAAAAAAATCTATGGTCCCATTACTATTATGAAATTTTAAATTAAAAATGTTCATTATTGTAATATTTAAATAATTTTCAAACAAATAAATAAATTAAAATAATTTAAAAATGTACACATCTAAAAGTGAAAAAAATAAACTATTTAATAAAATATTTTATAATTTTTAAATACGAATAGAAAATTCATGTAATATTAAAAGGCTTAATTTTGTAAAAGACTTGTGTATTATTTACCTGAATTGTTAATCTATTGTGCCGTTGCACTGGTGGTGATGGAAATCGAAATAAACGATGGCCATTGTGCTTCCCATTTTCACGGTTTTATAATAAAACTACCGAATAGACAAAAACGAATCGTTATAAGAAACAATAACAAGAATCACGAGATAAAAAGAATCAAATGTTAACGTGTATTTATTGTTATATATATACGCACACACATAAAAACATTTGTTGACAACCAATATGAGTTAACGGTGAAAATTACAATATTACTTTAAAAATTAATAATAGCTGATATTATTTGCAAAAAAGTTGTTTGGGCAATAATGAATCTTTCACTGTCATATTTGAAGTATGAACTAATAAAATAAAACTAATAAAGAAATAAAATTGCATTGATAGTAAATAATTGAACAGGTGTTGTTGATGAATTATTTTGTAAATATAATCTTTATTATATCTCATACAATAAAATATAACAAGTATTTATCAAACATTTTTACGCTCTTTAAAGAATCGGAAAAAGTAAGCTTTGAAACACTCTTTAATATAATAATAATAAATGCTAGTATAAAATGTTGTAAGGTAATAATGATATAAAACTCAAAGAAATAAATAAACCTTTCGAGTAGGCGCGAACCAAAACAGAATTGTACGAGCGCAGCCGCGCCCGCCACCTTCCGCTAGCCGTACACACATTCTCCTCCGCCGCTTTTCACGCGTGCTTCCCCCTCCATCCCGCTGTCTGAAATTATGTGTATAGTACGGGCGGCAGCCGCCAGACAGCGCCACGCTGAAATATTCCTCACCTTTTTAACATTGCATTGGCAATCTCTCTACTAATCTCTGGTTCAACTGCCCCTGATCTCTTGACGCGCGTTCGTCAAGAGCCGTGATTAACAGAGGGATGCTGCCTTCCTAATAAAGTTTCCTTGGGGGCTAAGCCCGCCAGAAAGCCCGTTCGGCGCGACAATACCCGGGTTCACCACCACGGGGCGAGTAAGGCACTTACCCTGCACCACACGCTAGCTACTTCGGGGGATTACTCTCAACCGAAGAGGTCCGGCCGGTGCGGTGCGCCGAGGCCGACTGATTCAGGAGGCGCGCGCCCCCTTACTTATAGTTGGCGTGAGAGCTGCTCCGACCACTCTGTATAAGTGAGCGCGGCGGCTCGGCGCTGGCAGCGGTTAGGCAGCTGCGACGTGCGCGCGCAGCGTATTGCTTTACTCGCGCTCCCATCTCTCTTTCTCTCTCTCTGCTCTCCTGCTGCGCCCTTTGAAATACGTATACAGGTTTAGGAAATGATAAGGGCGTCGGTAACTTTTGGATGTTGTTTATTATTCTTTTGTCCGGTGCCGGGGTCGAGGACTTGTCTCTGGCCTGGTCGGCCGAGAAGTCAGAAGTCAGGCGGACTCTCGAAACTCGATCTCTTATATACTACCCGGCTGCGCCGTGATTGGCTGCAGTTCGGGTAGAAGGGGAATATTACCGTGCGCAAAGCGCTATAGATATACTAAGTGTATAACAAAATTTACCCCCAAAAACAGTTTTTTTTATTATCTCAAAAACGAATTGAAATTTTCCGATGAAACCAACGCCAGTTTGTTTCTTATCAAACTGCGCTTCTGTCTTAATCGATTTCACTCTGAAAGGTTGCATCCCTTATTTTTTATAAGGGTATATAAGACTTTTTTTAATTTTTTCTTTCTTCAGAAATTTCTTAATTAACCGAATTTTATAAAAAACCGTTCTATTATAAACAATATTAAAATTAAAAGTTGACCGGTACCTGGAGTTTTCAAAAAAAAATTATTTAAAGGGATAACTACCCCCTAACACGAGTTTCCTGACATAGGCCTTAATAATTTGCTTAATTTTGTAATATATTATAAAACATGAAAAAAACATAACAAATATATACATACATACTTATACGACCATTTGAGGGATGAAAAACACCGTTCTAATTCACCCCCAAAAATCATGTTTTTATAATATCTTAAAAACGAATTGAAATTTTCCAATGAAATCAACGCCAATTTATTACTCATAAATATGCGTTTCTTTGGTAATCGCTTTCACTATGAAGGGTTGCATGCCTTTCTTTTATAAGGGTAAATATGACTTTTTTTCGATTCTTTCTCCAGAATTTTCTTAATTAACCGAATCTTATAAAAAATCATTCTGTTATAAACAATACTGAAATTTAATGTTGACCAATCCCGGGGTTTTAAAAAAAATTATTTAAAGAAGTAACTACCCCCTAACACGAGTTTCTAACATAGGCCTTAATAATTTACTTTATTGTGTAATATATTGTAAAACATTAAAAAGACAAAAAATATATACATACATACTTATATGACCATTTGAGGGATGAAAAATACCCTTACACTTCACCCCCAAATTAATTTTTTTTAATATCTTAAAAACGAATTGAAATTTTCGAATGAAACCAACGCCAATTTATTTCTCATAAAAATACGCTTCTATGGTAATTGCTTTTACTCTCTAGGGTTTCACCCCTTGTTTTTTATAAGGGTAGAGATAACTATTTTTTTCTCTAGAAATTTTTTAATTTGTTCAATCTTATTAAAAGTCTGTATACTATAAACGATATTGATGTTTAATATTGAAAAGGAGAGAATGGTAGAAGAAAAAAAGTCAAAGGCATAACTACCGCTTAAGGGGACGCCGGATATCTCTGTCCTTGTCTAATTGAGTTTTCATTCATAATTTTAAGAGAAATCATATTTTTCTTTAAATAATAGTTGTCCCCGCTTCGTTTTATAGTAATCTACATATATGTCCATGCTGGGTTCATATGATTGTTTTGTTTTCGAGAAAACTTTGACACACTAAAAGGGCCAACTACGTGGAAATTAACCTTTACATACTAAGTTTGTCAAAGTTTTCTCGAAAACAAAACAATCATATGAAACCAGCTTGGACATATAATTAGGTTACTGTAAAACAAATTGGGGACAGCTATTATTTTGTCATTAAACAATTAACTTTGTAAATAAATAACGAAATACGTGTGTAGGATAGTAGGAATCTACTGTCGGTATCCGACGTCTCCTTAACGTGGCATCTGACATACACTATTAAAATTTTCTTAATTTTGTGATATATTGCAGAGTATAGAAAAATTATTAGAGATATTTTTACTTGCTCCTATGTTGATTTAAGAAAAGAAAAGCACCCTTACAGTTCACTCCCAGAAAACACTTTTTATTTAATTTTGTAAGAACAAAGTGTAATTTCTTATTAAACATCTATTTATTTTTTAAACAAAACTTATGTTGATATTGCTCATATTCTGATTGTTCGCTTTCATTTTTAGGAGTTTAACCCTTAGCGGCCACACGGGGTAACTAGTTACCCCAGGCTCAGAAAAAGTGAAATTGGAGGTCTAAAACATTTGAAATTGATACAAGTAACGACATCTGTCATCTATAAATTGACCGATAAAAATCATTAGAAATATTGAAGAACACTTCAACAAACATGAAACAATCGGTTACAAGTGTTAAAACAGTTTCAGCGTGGGGTAATGAGTTACCCCATGTGGCCGCTATGTGGCCTGGCTGAGGTGTGGCCGCTAAGGGTTAAATAACATTGTATACTTGTAATTTCCATTTTGTATTATTTCAACTGCACTTTTATTTTTGTTCTTGACCCACGGTCACTCTGTATATGGCATTTTGTCCGTTAATTGAAATAACAATAAAAATAAAAATAAAATAAAATAATATTGTTAAGGGTCTTTCTACTATAAATAAATATATTGAATTTCAATAAATCAAATTTAAATTTTAACGCGTACGGCAGTTAAAAAAAGGAGAGTAAAATATTTCTCGACGTTTTCTTTGATTTAAATGTATGCTATTTTATTATAAAATAAAAATATATTTCACAAATGCATGCAATAAAAATTTTTTTAAATGTTATACCTTTTAAGTTCATTTAATATACAAGTAATGTATGAAAGCTAAGAATATTTTGGTGCGTAGTTTGTTCTTTTATAGCACTGCGTGATTTAAGTCCGCACTTATGTCACGCCTATCCGTGACCTAAGTAGTCCTTTATTGCACAGTGCTTTATCGCCCTCGCTGCGCTCGGGCGCTAACCTCACGGTGCAGTGAAGGACTTCTTATATCACGGATAGGCGTGACATGGCGGACTTAGGGCAGGCAGATGCTATAAAATAGTATACGATACTTGTGACCTAAGTTGGCAATTTATTACACGGCGCGACGGTATCACCCTCGCTTCGCTTGGGCGCTAACTCCGCGCCGTGTAATAAAGTGCCACTTAATGTACTATTATTAGGTCATCGAATATCAAACATTTATTTTTATCCAGCATTCGAATCAACAGAGATAACAATACGCAATCGTTGTTTTTAAGCAGTTACATTTCGCATCTTTTTGAGTTCGCATGTGCCAGTGATCAATGAAATAAAATTTTATTATAGTTTTACGAATTAAAAACGAAATAGTTGTATTTTGTTAATTATAAGAACCTTAAGGTATGCATAATATTTATTAATCATTACATAAATGCAAAATACTCTAGTGGAAATCAAACATGTATATATAAATGTACAAGAGTGTACTTTTTATATTAACATAAACTTTTCATAGAGAAAATATTTAGTATAATTTAGCGATTTCATTTTGGATTTGCCACACTAATTTATATTATATCCGTATATATACACTATCTTATAGAATTTCGTAAAAAATGTACACTTTTGTACATTTATTTACACCATTATACACAGATTATGTGATAATGAGAGTTAAAAACCTATTATTTTATGCATATTTGATATTATTGAGTCACTATATATTTTTCGTGCTATTATTTATTATTTGTTGTATATTCATTATCAATGTTAGCTCATATACTTAATTTTATTGTCGAATTAAAACAGAAATAGACACTTTTATATACCTTTGTACATTTTTATACATTTGCATACACTTATATACAGTTATATATACTTTTTTATTTTCACAAGGGTATTAAGGTCGATATATTAAATTTCTAAAAATAGTTGAATACTCATAGATGTTTGTAAAATTCATTTAAATATTTTTCTTTTTTTTTAATCAAATGCTAATACATTAATTTATAAAAAAAATTTAAATATCTATAACAGAATTATTTAATTTTATTACATTTTCAAAAACTTTTTTAACAGAATATTATGTAATCATCTTAATCATACTCATAATAGAATGCAAATTCATTTATTTTAAATTTCAAATTTTTTTGGAATGCATGTGTATGTTTCAGATATTAAGAATGAGTATCAATCCGATGAACGTTATAAATTTGCTTCTAATAACATTTCAAGCTTTAAACTTACCAAAAACTCCAGAAATACCTCAAGAGATTAGTTTAAAAAATAATATTGAGAATATTCTATTAAATGCTGTGAAGGAATTTCACGATGTAGAGATGGTTGATTATGAAATATTAGATTTTCAAGAACCGTAGAAAGATGTTGATATGAAAATTATAGAAGACGATGGTAAAATATTTACAATTGATGAAGATTTACAACAATGTACAGAAGATACAGAAGAATTAAATCATGACTATAAAGCAAGAGCCGTGGAATTCTGGAGAAGTGGCTTGACAAAAAATTTAGCATTAAAAACGGTACAAAATCGTTTTCGCAAGGTTCAGTCCATAACCCAATTAAAACGTTGGGCAAAAATATTAAATAAAGGAGGAACCGATAAAGAGAAAATAGGAAGAATTTGTTCTTTTGTCTTAGAAAATTTTAGAACTGCTGTTGATGCTGGTTATCCGGTTCAAGACAAGGATTTACATAAATGGGCGTTACAGGCTCAAAAAGATAATGGAAATGAAGATTTTCTTGATATTAAGAATTGTTAGTAGAAAAATTAACAAATTTGTAACCAAAAAAACACTTGAAGGAGTAGATTATTTAGAAAGAACAGCTTATACGTTTGTTATTGAAATAAAAAAACTGATTCATGAAAAAGGTATAGAAAATGTATTTAATTCAGATCAATCAGCCTTTCAATTAGAAATGCACTCAGGTCGTACATTAGCAGTTGAAGGATTGAATAAAGTTCAATGTTTGGTGCAATCGGTGACTTCTACAACTCATAGTTATACAATTCAGCCAACAAAAGCAGTCGATGGTAGCCTTCTTTCACCTCTTCTTATAGTCTTAAAGAAAAAAGTGGTGAATTTGGACCTATTATAGAACGAGACTTATTTAGACCCCATAATGTATATGTTATGGCTTCTAAATCTGGAAAATTAACCTCAGGTAATTGGAAAAAATCTATTTATTTAATGTTGTAAATGTGTAAATGAATGAATGTAAATGAGTAAATGATATTGTAAATGAGTAAATCAAATTTGTAAAAATGTAAATTAAATTTTGTATTTCAAATTTTATTTAATTTCAGATCATTTTAAAACGTGGATAAAAGAAGTATACTTTCCCAACGTTGCTTTATCAAGTGTTTTGTTACACGGAAAAACCCTTGGGCGTGATGCGTCACTAACTAGTGCTCGTGCAACACCAAACGTTGAGAGCGACGCGTGACATTGCCTCGGGAGCGCGGCTTTCTCCTTTTGGGTGAGCAGCCGCCCCAATGCTGGAGCCACCACGGTGCGCGGCTGTTGGTGTTGCAGAGTGCATTCACAGTGAAATGCTCGCATATACGTTGGAACCTGAGCAACGCGAGTATATCGTGGAGATGAACGTAGCCTTGCCAGGGGCGCACGTGTACTTCATGCTCTACAAGATGTTACGTGCATACACTATACCTTCCTTGCAGCATACAGGGTTGTCCATTATCTTAAGTTTCATGCGAGTAGCGCTTTCGGGCTATCGCGGGAGTACACGAGAAGGCCGCGTTTCCAATGAAGCCGCGCTGATGATCTGTTTTACCGACGAGCGCCATGGCGGCAATAGCACAACTCTTGCGCTCGGAACTCTAGCCCGAGGGTCGCCCGCGGGCTCACCGAGTATACACGGGAAGCCCGCGCGTAGCCCGTGTATACAGGGGAAGCCCGCGCGTAACCCGTGTATACGCGGGCACACCGCGCATTACTCGAGTATACACGAGAACCCCGAGGGTTGCCTCGGGCACACCGCGTTAGCCATGTATACGCGGGCACACCGCGCATTACCCGAGTATACGCGGGCACACTGCGCATTACCCGAGTATACACAGTAAGCCCGAGGTCTGCCTCGGGCCGACCAAGTGTTGCTCGCGTATACATGGCAATTCCTCGCAGTTACCTCGTATACGTGCTGTGACCGCGGTGACAACTCGCAGTCCCCTCGTATACGTGCTTTAGCTGCAAGGACACCTAGGGTCCGAGGTATATATGGTATATATATATATATATATATATATATATATATATATATATATATATATATATCATATAAGTATACAATAAGGAAATATTTATTATTTCCAAATTACCTTGCCACAATGATTATTACTAAATGTTGTATTTATATATATATATATATATATATATATATATATATATATATATATATATATATATATATATATATATATATATATATATATCATATATACCTCGGACCCTAAGTGTCCTTGCAGCTAAAGCACGTACACGAGGGGACAGCGAGTTGTCACCGCGGTCACAGCACGTATACGAGGTAACTGCGAGGAATTGCCATGTATACGCGAGCAACACTTGGTCGGCCCGAGGCAGACCTCGGGCTTACCGTGTATACATGGGTAACGCACGGTGTGCCCGAGGCAACCCTCGGGCTTCCCGTGTATACTCGGATAATGCGCGGTGTGCCCGCGTATACTCGGGTAATGCGCGGTGTGCCCGCGTATACATGGCTAACGCGCGGTGTGCCCGAGGCAATCCTCGGGGTTCCCGTGTATACTCGAGTAATGCGCGGTGTGCCCGCGTATACACAGGTTACGCGCGGGCTTCCCCTGTATACACGGGCTACGCGCGGGCTTCCCGTGTATACTCGGTGAGCCCGCGGGCGACCCTCGGGCTAGAGTTCCGAGCGCAAAAGTTGTGCTATTGCCGCCATGGCGCTCGTCGGTAAAACAGATCGTCAGCGCGGCTTCATTGGAAACGCGGCCTTCTCGTGTACTCCCGCGATAGCCCGAAAGCGCTACTCGCATGAAACTTAAGATAATGGACAACCCTGTATGCTGCAAGGAAGGTATAGTGTATGCACGTAACACCTTGTAGAGCATGAAATACACGTGCGCCCCTGGCAAGGCTACATTCATCTCCACGATATACTCGCGTTGCTCAGGGGCCAACGTATATGCGAGCATTTCACTCGTGAAACGTTCCACTGTGAATTCACTCGCAGTATTTCCACCGGTAGGGGCCGCGGAGTATTGCGCGTACGACCGTCGTCCGACTTGGTGGTTGAGGCGAGAAAATTTGGCGCGTGTCCTGTTTCATCAGCAAACCGCCAATTGTCTGCGTGAATTTGACGGTGTTTTAGAAGAAATTGTGCATAATTGTCAAATATTGTATAATTGTCTTATTTATTATTTTTCTGTTTAATGTTTAAGAACAGAAACTTTAAAAAATAGTTTAAGAATCAGTTCAATTATTCAAAAATGTTGCTGCCGCAGCACCAAAAGCTTGGTGGCGCCGCACAGCGACCATTGATTCCGCATCTCGCCCAAGGGTTTTTCCGTGTAAGAGACTCTTGGAATGGGCATTGTCCTGCTGTTATGCAAGAAACGACCCCCCAGAATAAAGAACTGATCTTAAAAATAATTCCGAAAGGAACTACGGGTAGAATACAACCTCTTGATGCTTATGGCTTCAGAGTATGGAAGAGATATGTGAGACATTTCTCTGACTCTGTGATATTAATCAATGAGGATTTAAATCTACATTTAAGGAATCATATTATAAAGTTACAATAATTGGTACATAATCAGCTATCACCGAGGTATATCGATTTATTCAAATTCGCGTGGTATAAAAGTGGATACACTGATGTAGCACCTGCGAAATTTGAACATCCAGTTAATTTTGCTTTTGGTACAAAATCTAATACACACTGCGAAGTAGAAGGTTGCTCTAACATTGCATTAGTTAGATGTTCTTGGTGTAAAAAGTCTCTATGTTTGAAACATTTTATTTATGACTACCATTATTGTTCATTGTATAAACACTAATTAACATTAATTCAGAACATATAACTATTAATTAATGTACTAATTTATATTTAATAAAGATTATATCAAATTATTAGAAATATAGAAATTTTAAAAATTATATTGATATGTAGAAAAATTGTAGAATAAAAAATCAACATCAATACAATATATCGTTTGTATGATAATTTATATATATTAAAAAGAAAATCTAATTTATTTTTAGATAAAATAAGGTATCTAACCTTTCGTATAAAAGCGTCCTTTACAAAGAAAAAAATTGGCTTTGGGCTAATTGGAAAATTTCAATTAGTTTTTGAGATATTAAAAAAAAAAATTTTTCAGGGGTGAAGTATAAGGGTGATTGTCATCCCTCAAATGGTCGTATAAGTATGTATGTATATATTTGTTATGTTTTTTTCATGTTTTACAATAAATTACAAAATTAAGTAAATTATTAAAGGGGGAGTCTGCTTTTCCGGCTTCATAAAATCGATTTTTTTTGTCTTAAATCTATTCCAAAACTATCCAAGAATACGTCTTCAAAATTTCAGAGGCCAATTCGACATATTTCCGAAGCTAGAGCAGTTTTAGTGGCCAAGCATCGAGCAGGTGCGAATGCTCGGGCAGACCCGAGCTCGCGCGCTCCGCCCCTCGATGTATTCTATTATTCGACTATACTCGTATATACCTGACAAGGTTCAACCGTCCTTTGAAACATTATTTGGAGTTTCTAGAAGGTCTGTGTTGAGTAGTAGTAGGGAGAACGGTATACAATATAACGTTATACTATAGCTCTCGGCATCGGCTTCTACACTGCTGTTTGTAGCGTCAACTTTCAGTTCCACTTTTGATTTTGCCGAGTACACATCGAAATGTCAAGCTACCCGAAAGATGATCGATCTAAAAGACAGCGTGCTGCGGAACCTCAAAAGCGGAAATTTCACGGCAATCGTTTTACAAGTGTTTCATCGGACGACGGAGACTTACACACGAGCCGCAGTGAGCAGAAGTTAACGACAGCAAGCACCGATGATGTCATTATTCATTCTGCGCACTGCTACCGCATTATTGAATTTATATCTATGTTTCTCGCCATTTCGGAAATCGCAATTTGCAGATAATGCAAGCAAAAATTAACGTTTGCAGAAAGCGGTCATCGAGGCCTAGGATTTAAAATTATTGTCCAGTGTCTGTCCGAAACATTTGAATTCCGGATATAAAATCGTCGAAATTGCAGCATATATGGCTGCAGGCATTTTTAACGAGGGCTACTATGCTGTACTTTCCACCATGCAGCTCCTCAATATCATCATCGAGCAGCAGTGCAAAAATTTTGCTGACGCCGTCGATGCTGAGCGCATAACGTGGGAGAACCGGCGCGCATCATTTTCTAGCAAGAAGGCTCGTATAGCCCGAAGATTGGAAACCCTCAGCCAAAACGAGTTTTTTTGAAGGAGAGGAAGGACTAATGTATGACCCAGGGATAGCTGATTAACCTCTAATTACTGTAAGTACCCAAAAACTTATATTTTTTTGGACCGAAAACTTTAAATCGCATTTTCTCGAGTTTTCATTTTTACGATTTTTAGAAAACGGTGCCGGTGATAGCTAAAAGAATATACATCCAATCGAAAAAAATCAATGTGATCTAGCTTCAGTATTAAATTTTCTTCTATTTGAACTAAAAAAGTTGGACAAATGTATTATTTAAACTACTTTTTTTGCAACTTAAAGTGAATTTTTTTTTCAAAAAAGTGAATTTTTTTTTCAAAAAAGTGAATTTTTTTTCAAAAAAGTGAATTTTTTTTTCAAAAAAGTGAATTTTTTTTTCAAAAAAGTGAATTTTTTTTTCAAAAAAGTGAATTTTTTTTCAAACTTTGAAAAAATTTGGAATTTGACAACTTCTTCGGTATTTTTTGAATTCATATAGAAAAGAAACTTATAAAATTTAAAAAAAATTTGTCTCGACTGTTTCAGACGCACTCCACAACCTCTATGCCGGTGGCACCGATTAGAAAGTGCAGACTCCAGACGCTCCGACAAAATGGTCATAACTTGAAGAAATTGTAATATTTTTTAATAACAAAAATTGTTTTTTAAAGTTAAAATATAGTACATTATGTTCTCACAATTTCGTTTACCGCAATCATTTCCTTCCTTTTCAAAAAAATCGCTGAAAAAACGCTTTCTATTCGGCTCTTAAAGCAGACTCCCCCCTTAAGGCCTATGTCAGAAAACTCGTGTTAGGGGGTAGTTACCCCACTAAATAATTTTTTTTTTAAATCCCGTGATTGGTCAACATTAAATTTCAATATTGTTTATAACAGAATGATTTTTTAGAAGATCCGGTTAATTAAGAAAATTCTGGAGAAAGAATCGAAAAAAAGTCACATTTACCCTTATAAAAAATAGGGATGCAACGCTTCAGAGTGAAAGCGATTACCACAGAAGCGTATTTTGATAAGAAACAAATTGGCATTGGTTTCATCGGAAAATTTCAATTCGTTTTTGAGATATTAAAAAAAAACTGTTTTTGAAAAAAATTTTAAGGGTGGTTTTCTCCCCTTAAATCGCCGAATTAGCACGTAAAAACATACGTGTCTAATACTTTTTGATGTACTACAACATATCACAATATCAAGAAAATCGGTGAGATACACCTCGGGTAGTTTCCTTGCGTAGAGTCTGCGAGCGGAATCTGTGAAAGTTATGTTTGTAGCGGATCGATCGGTTCGGAAAATCTAAAATTTTACAAAAATCACCTCCCGATTTGACAGTTTGTCTTTCTTTTCAAATCAAATTTAATAATTTGGTTTTTAATATGATTTTTGTTTGAATTTATCGTTTTATTGTCATTCTAAATTTTGCAGAAGAAAAATGTGGGGTTTGTGTTACATTGTTTCTACAAAACGTTACAGGTATGAAAAAAGTAATTAAATTTGGCCGTTTTCTCTGATATACTGTTAAAAAAAATTTTATTTATTTTTTTAAATATACGTGCGTCTATGGTAGCGAATGCCTGATCATACTGATGAGGCCTACAGCCAGTCTTGAGGCCGAAACGCTTTTAATCTTTACATTTATAATATTAAAGGACCTATATATTTCTTGCTTTGAAGGTGTAGACTCTTCTCCGTAAGAATGAGCCTTACATATAAATACAGTGATAAACTAATAATACGATGTAATAGGTTTAGCAGAAACCTACTTTAAAATGGTTTTCCCTTTATTGCTAAAAAGAAATTTAAATTTGCAGGATAAATACAACAAATATTTGGGTTGTTTATGTTAAATTAAATCGACATATTTTATGAATTAACAGTTTAATTCAATGCTGGGAGGGGTATTTGTCCGCGGAGTAGTTGTTTCTGTTGTTCAAATGAATATAGTAGATTTTTTTATTAAAGAGTGTATGAAACACTCTAAATACGTAACATTTTTTATCCGTTTAACGTGTTTACGAGAAACTTGCAGGATAAATACGAAAAATGTTAGAATTTTCAATGCTAATTACATTTACATATTTTATGAATTAACAGTGTAATCCAATGCTGTGAGGGGTATTTGCCCGCGGAGTAGTTGTTTCTGTTGTTCTAATAAATATAGTAGATTTTTTGTTAAAGAGTGTACGAGGCACTCGAAAAATCTCGTCTACAATTTGCTGTTAGAAGTAATCATCTAAATTTTATCAAATCAGTTGACAGAGTCGCATGAAGGCTGCACCCGGCGCTCGCAGCGTGCGCGGCAATACAACCAAATAGCTCCATTGGGCTTTGTGCGTGCGCTATATTTGAACGTCTAAGAGCGCCGTTAGATATATCTTAATCCACTAAGAGAAACCGTGTGTGTTGGATCTTGAAAACACCTCTACGTGTACTTCGGAGCTTGAGCTCGCAATATGCTGTATCAACTTTATTTACTTGCATAATTTAATGAAACCAAAGTATTTCCCATTCGTTTCCAAAAGTGTCGCTAATTATACACGCAAGACTAAAGCGTCATGAAGGTTGCGTTCGAGCTAATCTGTATAGGTATAACTTATATTGTATATTTGACGCCAGTGTGGAGCTAAAAGTTTGTCTGTGTTTTGAAAAAGCGCCTGGTGTCTTTTTAAACTTGAAGGCGTGAATTTTTGGCGGATTCTTTCATTGGCTCTACGATAATTTAAAATTTTTGATTCCCCTCGCTGCTATGAAAGCACTATTAGTGTTCTTTAAAAAGAACATGGTGAACGAAAGGATTAAGACCCACCCGGTTACAAAAGATCTATAAAAACCTATTGAATCTGGTGCATTATATAAGATTCTATGAGGTTTTTGCACTTGTTTTCTTATAAATTTATTAGTTTTAATCGATTTTTTGCAACCGGGTACTTCTCGCCCTTGATACACATTATTCTATTTATTAATAGGTATAAATACTATAAATACAAATGTATTCATTTTTGCCCGCCACTTTGATTTTTTTAGACGAAAATAACGAATTAAACAAAACAGAAAAAATACCCATAAATTACGATATCTTTTTAGTTTCAATATTGACAAATTTACGATACACCATCTGAAAGAGCGACTTTCAACACATAAAAAAGCCTACTGCGCAATTTTTTTACTGCAATATCATAGATAAAAATGCGACTGAAAATCAAAGAAAAATGGTCCATCCGGTGTGAAAGGGTTAAGTTTAACATAAAAGATTAATTATTTTATTTAAATATTCTGAAGTTACGTACGTGGGTGAAAATTAGGCTAACTACAATAACTTTAATTATACTATTATAAAGAAGGACGTTGTTTAAAGATTATATTTTATTCAGTTATCAAAAACCAGGCGACTTAGGAGAATTTTCGGAAGGAGAAAGCGGTAATTTACCTGAAAAACTGAAAGATTCAATATCAAAACAAGGACAAGGAAAGCATGGAAGCTCTAGAGGAAGAATTACAAGTTTAGCGCCCGAAGAATTTGCAGCAAGGGGATTACGAACTGGACAAAAAAGATCGCCAAAAAAAAAAACACTTCAAGACACTATTCAAGAAAAATAAAAAAAGGAATCTAATAGTAACCCGTAACATAATAATTCAAAACTTAAATAATAGTATAAATATGTTTTACGCAAGAACATATAAGAACAAAAACAATTATAAGTTAAGGCTAGAGTAAACTTGAATGGGTCAAAATATCAACTTTTTTCTTCAATTAACTGTTCCTTAAAGCTCACTTTATACGTTAGATAGCACCAAATTGCATTTTGAAATATTCTATAAGTTTTAAAAATATTTGTATAGTATTTAATAACATTGTCGTATATGCAATTTGCATTCTTTCAAGTCGTTTTACTTAGAACTTCATTCTTGGCCCACAAAAATGCTCCTTGCGACACAGCTCGCAATAAAATAATTTGAAACAGGATTGCGTTTTATATTACAAACACAATGTCAGAGCGATGTTTCATATAATTCCCGTATACAAATTTTGTGCACGAACTTATGAAAAATAAATATGTAGTGAGAAAAACGACTTTAAGGGGGCAGGTCTGGATTAAACGTAAAAAAATATTTTTTTTTCACGTGTTCACAAAAATATTTGTGTTTTAAAGCAATTATTCTGACAAATTTTATGCCATCAAAACATAATACTATCTTAAATTTTACCGTTCTAAAATCTCAAATTTTTATCCCTACGTGTCACAATAAATCATTATTTTCAATACCATATTTATTAAAGGAACTTTGATCCTCACACGATTCGAGGTGACATGATGAACGAAAATTTTATTTTTGACGAATAATCGACTCCTTTTGACATTTAGTACAAAGAGAACAAAGCACTTTTTCGTTAAAATTCTTTTTATTATTCTTTTACGTACATTCAATCAGTTTTTTAAAAAATATTTAAAACGAATTTATTTAAAAAATCGATTGAAAATAATAAAAAGTACAAGAGTACATAGAAATAAAGAGCTGTTGTCCCACACGTGAAACCAGCGTTTACAAACGTATACAAACTTCCACTTCTCTACAATTTAACGTGAACTGTATTTTGTAAGTCATCTTTTCAACTCGCACCAAATAGAGCATTTATGCATAGTGCGACCGACTGTTGGCTGTTGGCACTTCTGCTCCCGTCAACTTCAGGAGCCGCGTAGCCAAAGTAGCAGAACAGAAAGCGGGAGAATTGAAATAACTAAAAATCACCGGAAAAAAATGTTGCGGAAAAAATGTTCTCGATACCGCATAATTATTTAGGTACCAATAGAAGCAAAGTTACTGTAAAAGAATAATTTTTCCGCTTTTATCAAAATTATAAACAATCGCGCACCGAGAGATCATTCCATGGAGAGTTTGGGAACCTACACATTATAACAAAACTGATCTTTATCGTACTTTTTTCGCTTAACTGCCATGTTACTGCACGTGACATGTGTAACATTCTATTTGGAAGCCTTTGCACCCTTTTCCAACGGTGAAGTATCGTACTGAAAGGCTACGGAGTAAGATCGTATAAATACGCGCGGCGGGCGATCTTTCCCCGGAGAGTTAGTAGACCCAGAAATTTCTATAAAACTTATACCCATTTAATTTTTTTTGCTTCACTAACTCTCCACTGCACCTGACATGTGCAATATTCCATTTTGAAGCCTTTACGCCTATGTTTGACGGTATAAATAGTATATAACTATGTAATTCCGAATATTTTAATATTTTCGAAACAGGAAATTATTTGTATTATTAAGTGGACATAGTATGGGGCTCACCAACTCCAGCATTATCTTTCCCAAGATCTCCAGCTACTGGATCTCAAAAGTCACCCCACTCAAAACTGCTTTTTTTTAAAGACACGATCTTGGGCAACCATGCACGACGTAGAGTCGAGCGTGTCTGTCAATGTGCATAACCTATAAGCGGAAGCGGGAATAGACGAGCGCATGGGTACGTACATAATACGCATACTGCCGTCATCTGTTGACGTCGCCTACAATAACAGAAAGAGGGTATGTTCAGACTTCGCTTGTCCCCGGTCACACCTAGGTCACACCTCGGTCATACCTCGGTCACACCCTCGAGAGATCGCAATAGACCCCGGTAACACCTCGGTCTTACCTCGGAAGAACGCGGTAACACCTCGGTCACATCTCGGGAGATCGCGATAGACCCAGGTAATACCTCGGTCTCACCTCGGTCTCACCTCGGTAGAACGCGGTAACACCTCGGTTTGACCTCGGTAGACCGCGATCACACTTCTGGTGATTTCGATATCGCCTACGGTGAATCTCGGATGGACCTTTTTCGAGACGCGGGCTATCCTCAAACAATCCTCGGTGAATCTCACTCGATCCTCGTGTAAAATTGCCGACCTCGATTCACCTCGAGCGAACCGGGTGAGAAACCTAACCTCGACGGGTCCAATTTTTTTCAATGGGTATATATACATAGTACTACAGTTTATTTTAATCATGTAGTTTTTGTATTTTATTTCTTATTAAACCTGGTTAAATTCGTCACTGTGAATGCACCCTAAGTGTTTATTAGATACATGAAATAGTTAGTAATCACCCCAAATCTGTAGACTAATGATAGATTAAATCAGTGCTACATGTATTAATAATAAAGCTTTCCATCATTCTGCCCAAGAGTTGGTTTGATACCTTCAATTTTAGCTAAGAAACTTTCAATGCTTCTTCCTCCAAACATTCATTACTATCATTATAATCATCACTATCTTCAAATATTTTTTTTTAAACATCGTAGTACAGAAAATATTTTGTCAAGTTGTTACAAGTCAGATTATTATTTTATGGCAAGTAAGAAACTTTTTAAGCGGCAATAGCTTACTGTCACTGATTAACAGGTGGATACTTCCATTCAGTTGCTGTTTACGCCATTTTTACAGGTCTTAGTCATATAGGTACATTTCTGTAGATTTGAATTTCGCGCCATTTCGTGCGGTCAATTGCGACGTTGCGTGACCGTCAGCGCGCGCGGTTCTGTCTCGATTCGCGCGCGCTCTCGCAATTGTTCACTTTTGACAGGACCTCCAAGCTGTTCGCGCGCTTAGCAGCCCTGCTCAATATATAGTTTAATTTTCAGCCTTTTTGCGTCCTGATTGCCGTGATTTCGTGTTCGATTGGCTGAGATATATTTCCGTTCTTTTCAGAGCGAATATATTCAGCCTTCCTGCGATCGTGAAATTGTAACCGAATTCGTGCGAGCGTGCGTGAGAATTCGCGCGTGTGTGTGTGTGTATCTTGTGTGTGCCTCGTGTTAGGGAAAACTGTGGGGACGGTGTCCACGTGTTGGACGTGACACGTCCAGGGCGAGCGCATCGCGGCAACATCCTTGTTGCCCGGCATCGAGGCGTCTGGCTCCCCGAGACGTCGGGGCGCGCCCGGTGCAGGTCGTGGACCATTTTGCGCTCCCCTCGCCCGGCTTGCCAGCCTACCAGGACTCGGCGAGAAGCTGCGGCGGCGTTTCACGACATTCTCGGCTCAGCGACACCCAGGCGGTGTCGTTCGAGCTTCGTGCGGCGATTTTGCGCGGGTTGCGTGCCCAGGTAAGAGAGCTCTCTGCGGCGTTAAGATTAAGAGTCGAGGGTAAGGCGGTAGATTAAATCCTTATTTCCCGCGTCTGTTGTAATTGTTTGTATCTTCATTTTCTCAATAAATCTTTACGCTTGCTTCGGCTTTTCCCGCTAAGCCGTGCGGTTTTTTACGCCGAAGCAAGTGCCTTTTTTTATCGCGAAATTAATTGTGTTTTTTGTTTACTCAACCTTTCACTCACTCATCCCAATCCTTTTTTATTTTATCTGAACTCACCTTGAGTTTATTATTTTAAGTAGATTATTGTTCAGTTGCCTTTATATTTATAATCTAGTTCTTTTCATAAACTTTATACCTTTTCTTATGAAATTCTTGTATTGCCTGATCTTGAGTTTTCTGTAAATTATCTGCATTTTGTGGCCAGTGACCTGCAAATATTGCTCTCTGGTGAAAGGATAGTTTCGAGACTCCTAATGTCAATAACAAACATCTCACACGAGTGATACAAAGCTTTGTCCATGACGTACACAGCAAGATTGCTTGAGAAACTAAATTTACAACATCTCACTACCAGAATATACCAGCACTATCAGATATAAAACGTGTTGTATCCCAGTTTACGTCTATGCACCAAACTGAACCTCCATGTCAACGAGTACCACACATTTGGTTTCTTGTCTTCACTGGTTGAGATAAGCAAATCTCTTTCCCATGTTGTAGTTGAATAAACCGTGTATCCCAGTTAATGTCTGTGTACCAAACTGAACCACTATGTCTATTCAAGTTCCAAGCCTTTCTGCTTTCAACAAATACTACACATTTGGCTTCTTGTCTTTAATGGCTGAGAAAATCAAATAACTTCTAAAGTTGTTATTTTACCAGCTCTGAAAATCCAAAACTAACATGAAAACACGAATTATCAGGGGTATTTAACGATACCTATGGGAAACTCAAGGCGACTTCGTACAAGCAAGATTTGCTAAGAAAAATTTCATCCTGATTTTTCTTTGGGATACCGTGGAAAGCAAAAGTTTCGAGGATATCGGTGGGAGAAAATATCGCAGGCATGGGCACACTAACTCCAATACTATCTTCCCCAAGATCTCTATCCACTCGATCTCAAAAGTCACCTCACTCAAAACAGCTCTTTTTTAATGACACTACCGTGGGCAACCATGCACGACATAGAGTCGAGCGCGTTTGCCAACGCGCATAACCTATAAAACGGAAGCGGGAATAGACGCGCGCACGGGTGCGTACATGATACGCATACTGCTGCCTTCTGTTGGCGTCGCCTACAACAACAGAAAGAGGGTATGTTCGGACCTCGATTGTCCTCGGTTACACCTCGGTCACACCTCGGTCACACCCTCGGGAGATCGCGATAGACCCCGGTAACACCTCGGTCTCACCTCGGTAGAACGCGGTAACACCTTCGTCACACCTCGGTTATACCTCAGTCACACCTCGGTTATACTCGTACCTCAGTCACACCTCGGTCACACCTCGGGAGATCGCGATAGACCCAGGTAATACCTCGGTCTCACCTCGATCTCACCTCGGTAGAACGCGGTAACACCTCGGTTTGACCTCGGTAGACCGCGATCACACATCGGATAATTTCGATATCGCTTACTGTGAATCTCACTCGATCCTCGAATAAAATTGCCGACCTCGGTTCACCTCGAGCAAACCGGGTGAGAAACCTAACCTCGACGGGTCCGTTTTTTTTCAATGGGTATATACGTAGTACTACTACAGTTAATTTTAATCATGTAGTTTTTGTATTTTATTTCTCATTTTAACCTGGTTAAATTCGTCACTGTGAACGCACCCTTATTTCAATATTATTTAATTATAGGGACGTGTTCGATCATTGGTACGTTTACCTTATCTACTTTCTGTGACGCGCGTAGCTCGCCTGACATGCCTAGTATTTTAGTAACTTATAGAATTCAAAATACAATTTGGAACTTTCTAAGGTATAAAGTGAGCTTCAAGAAACAGTTTTTCGAAGAAAAAAAGTTGATTTTTTGACCCCTTCAGGTGTACTCTAGCTTTAAGGGAACCTGAAAGACAATTAAAAATTCAAATTTTCCTCCTTCATTTTTACCGACCGAGAAGTAAGTAATTATTATAATAATTATAAATAATTATAAAAATACTTTTTTTTAACGTCGCCATATTTGTGCTCCCATATGGTGCTAATCGACGGCGAGGCTCTGCGATGTGTTTGTAACAAAGAACATGCGATTTTTACAGAAGTGCTTGTATCAATCGGCAGAGACGAGGATTCGAACTCGGGTCACCGACGTGGGAATCCGACACTCTACCGACTGAGTCACCGTAGGCCCCAGAAAAATACTCGTACTTATATATTGGAAAACCCGAAACTCGCCTGTCTTTCATTGAAGAGTAATAGACCCCTGTACAAAATTTCAGACGTTAAAATCAACGACATTCTAAAAAATGATTGGAATGAAATTTTGTCAACTTTTCTTTTTGTAATATTTTAGGGTGCCGTTGATTTTAACGTCTGAAATTTTGTACAGTGGTCTATTACTATTCAATGAAGGACAAGCGAGTTGCGGTTTTGCCTAAATATAAGTATTTCTATAATTATAAGCAATTTTTTACTTCTCCGTCGGTAAAAATCAAGGCCGAAAATTTGATTATATAACTGACTTTTGGACCACCTTAATAAATAATTTATTATCATTTCCGCAATAACTTCTGCATAAAAAAGATAATTTAATTAATCATACCTACTTCAACCATTTCTATTCTCTATTATTTGTAAGGATATGATATGAGTAATACTCAGATGATTAATAAACTTACATAGCTTAAGTAGAAATGTTTATTTTCTATTAATACACAGATATTAATTATGTGAAAACTCACAGGTGGTACATGTTTATTTTTTTTAGTTCTAAAGATGGAAAAATATCGATAGATTAAGATAAAGTTTTTAATAGTTTCCATCCAAACATACCGTTTTTCAATTTTCTTTCTTCAAATAATTGATGTTTTTCACAATCGTTGTTACACTTTAATCAACTACGCCGTTATCGATGCCATTGATATTATAGTATTTACAGTTATTATGTACATAGTACATCCTTCCTGCTGCATAGCAAATTACGGTCTTTATATACGCAGTGATAATACAGTTTTTATTTATAAGTGTCAGTTTAGCTGGTACATTAGTGATTTAAAAAGTTGATTTGTTAACCCCCTAGTGGCATGGACGCACTAGTATGTCAAGACAAAACCTGTCCATAAGCGGGAGTGACGCATGAGTACATTAAGATAACTTGTATGCCGAATTATTTATAAATAATTTACAATTTAAACAATCATTATAATTTGATACATATTATAAGGAGTTTTAAGAGGAGGCTGAAGCGAACTCTACGAATGTGACCTCCACCTCGCGCTGTATTCTGCCATAACTGTCCCAATTTGGCTTTAAAAGTATCCGAAAATTTATTACACCAAAAAAAATTTTCTTTATAACTAACTCTCTCTTAGAGTTTGAAAAATTTTTGCAGTCATTTAAAACAAAATACTTAAATAGGATGCATTAAAAAGCATTCCTATCAAAATATATACAATATTATATGATTATAGCAGGGGACGGAACTGACATTCTAGGTTAAGAATGCTCATAGCGTCTCGTATATTTGTTATTAAAATTTATTTGCATAGATAATTCTTATGTCCGCCAAATACTATGAGATAATGCGTTTTGTTCATCAATAAAACATAATTTAAATAGTGATTTACAGGGGAGACAGAACTGACTGAAATTTTGGTACGTTACAAAATTAAAAAATATATTTGTGCGCGTTTGCAATTTTTGAAAGCTTTGACAATTCTGACATTTGTATTTGTGTACTCTGGATGTTTCCTTTGAAACTTCGCCGTTAGATACTTCTGAAAAGTCAAATAGCACGTTTTTCAAAACGATTAAAGGGGCAGGCCTGGGTTAAACCCAAAAAAGATATTTTTCTTATGAGTCCAGAAAACTTTTTACGTTTAAAAGCAATCATTCTGAAAATCTTTATGGTATTAATACCTAATAATATCTAAAATTTTACCGCTGTAAAACATCAAAATCTTGATTCTACGCGTCACAATAAATCACTATTTCCAATACCATATTTATTAAAAGATCTTGGTTCCTCGCACAGCTCTAGTTGACATTATGAAAAAAAATGTTTTCGACGGTTATTCGACTTCTTTTGATATGTATTACAAAATGAGCAGAGTACTTTTTCAATAGATTTTTTTTATTATTATTTTCCGTAATTCTGATCAATTTTTTTTAAACTATTAAAAAAAATTTTCAAAAAATCGATTAGATCTTCATAAAAAAATAAAGAAAAAAATTTTGATGAAAAATTGCTCCGCTCTATTTGTAATACATGTCAAAAGGAGTCGAATAACCATCAAAAAAATTTCGTTCATTGTGTCACCTAGAATTACGTGAGGAATAAAGTTCCTATAATGAATATAGTATTGAAAATAATGATTTATTGTGACGTGTGGGATCAAGATTTTGAGGTTTTACAATGGTAAAATTTAAGATATTATTGTGTATTGATAGCATACAAATTTTCAAAATGACTGATTTTAAATATATAAAGTTTTCTGGACTCGTAAGAAAAAATATTTTTTTGGGTTTAACCCAGGCCTGCCCCTTTAATGCTATTATCAACATTTTGGTGCAAATCGCTGAACAAAAAGTATGTATACGGTTTTAATAGTAGTTAGTTGAATTTGGCTTTAAAACTAATGAAAAGATACATAATGAACCCTATAATTTTCAACGTTTATGTGGAGATTTTACATATTCGTTTTTTTCGCGTGGTATAAGGTTTCATATCAAAAATCATGTTTTGGACGTGGGACGAAACTGACATTTTGACTCTATTTTATTGATTCATTCTAAAAGACAATGAACCAATCGACTCCTGCAATTTATGTAAGAAAGTTGACAACATTATACACACATTAGAGCCGGCAAAACATTTCTTTTCATTCATACACTCGTATGCAAGCTCTGGGACAGTTATGGCAAATCAACCATATATGATTTTATATATAATTATGTATATATAAATATTTTTTACTTGGGTAGCAACATCAAAATCGAAGTTGATAATGATCTATTATGGTGTAAAGAATGCTGGACAATAGCTTTTTTGTTTATAAAATGCTTCAAATGTCTTTTATTATGAAATATTATTATAATTGACCAATGGAAAACGGTAAAACTGACGGTCATCTTATAGTTTTTTAGCTTCATCGGCCACCTCACCTCGTGCTGTATTTCTCATTATACAATGAAATTTCGCAGACATATATACATTCGCACTTTTATAGACATTTATTATTATGACAAGAACAGTGGACAACCGCATTTGTGTACTATAAATGCTTACAAATGTTTATTTTTGTAATATAAGTTTTGGAGGTTAGGTAGAACCTGAACCAATCCAGATAGCTTCAACCTCCTCTTAAAGGTCGCTGAATACAAATTTTTAATTATTTTTTTGGTTTTTGTTAATAAAAAAAACTAAAAATAAGTAATTTGTTAAAGGGATGCCGGATACCGACATTGCAGTTTTTCGTTTTATTCAATGAATAAATGAGATTTTAAAACTTCGCGAACGTACGCACAATCACTAAGAATGTGCATACATTCGTAAAATTTTATTAAAGTAAAAATTGACTGAGTAAAATAAAAATCAATAATGTCAGCAACTATGTATAAGGTATAGAACTCCGCTCTCCCCTTAATGATAAACAACAGTTCGTCCAGCTTTTCATCAAGTTTTTCTTGCCACTTAGGATTTACAGTCTCGTTTGTTACGAATAACAATATTTTTATCTCAGGGACCATTTAAGGTGGCTCCTACATAAAGGCCAAAATATATGAGTACTTCAGCAGACCTAAAATAAAGTTTTTGTTTTCAACACAAATATTACTTTTAAACATTTTAAAGAGGTATAACTAATTTTATTATACGAAAATTACAACTAAAACTAAATTACAGAATCTTTTGTATACTACAACTACGTCCTTAGTAAAAACGCTGTAAGTCTCTCTTGAAAACGTAACTTTCTTTAATAAATAAAGTGTTGTAAATCAAAGAAGAATAATCGTATAGTTGCAGGGTTTTTGCATTAATTAAAAAAGTATTTAATTTGTTTCTTGTAAATTTACATCCACAAATTAACTGTAAGCATAGACTTGGTATTTATGAAGACATATACGAATAAACAACGGTTAAGTTCACAATTTTTTAAAAAGTTATGTATGCCGCATTGGCGGCCATATTGTATGACACACTGAAAAACGAGAATGACTCTCCTACCATTATAACCCTGAATATATTTTCGTTCGTTACCTTGACAATCGGTATTGGGATTGGTGGTCGTGATGTCATGCCCTACTCCTTGCTTCCATCTTGAACCTAACAGCCAATCAGATGCAGGGTACAGTAGAAGACCAAGTTGATCTCCTACTGTACCGTGTATCTGTATCACGACCACTAATCTCAATAGCTCTAGAATACCGATTGTTGTGACAGCTTTACATATACAGCTTTGACGTTCAAATGTTTTAAGGGGGGGGGGGGGGGGGTACAGCCTGGGATTTTTAAAAAATCGATTTTTTTTGCATAAAATGATCTATTATTATACAAATTTTTTTTATGAGTTATGAGCGATTTTCCAAAAGTACCTCAGAGCGCGTCAACTGTCTATGTTGACCCGCTGCGGGCGCGCTAGCGCAGCAGGTATAAATATGCTTTAACCATCGTATAATAATGCCAGGTATATTTGGCTAATGGTAAGTAGTATTTTTCGTACTCTATTACCTATAGAGGGTGTTCTGCTACAATTTTTGACCGATTTGTCTAAGCTCAAGTTCATTTGATTTGTAACATAATTATCTCGTAGTTGTCATAGGGGTTTTTTTATATCTTGCTCAAAAAATTTTTTATGCTTGTTTGAAAGCAATTTTTTTTGCGAAAAAAAAAATTTTTACTTTGAAGTCTCATAATTCAAAAAAAAAATTTTAAATCACAAAACCCCTATGACAGCTACGAGATAAACCAATTATAAGCACAATTTCATAAAAATTTTTGTTCTAGGTCATCCGGCATCACTTGCACATTTTCCACCCGATTTCATCTTTTTTTTAAGGCGCTTCGGGAGATAAGCTGCCACGCCGCCATTTTATATTAAAATGTCATACAAAATTATCAAATTTTCTTCAAAGCTTGTATAATAAATATCTGAAAACAAAATTGCTCTATCTTTATTCATTTTCTCAAAAAAAAAAAACGTAAAAATAGGCACGATTTTGACGCTTCCAGGGTGTACCCCCCCCCCCCCCCCCCCTTAAAAGTATTTAGAAGTAAATATGCAATTAATTCCTGCAATTGTCATTAACAATGTGTTGTTTAAATGGATAAAATTTGTTTAAAATTCTTTTCCGAGCTTAATTCATGAAACACAATGAAAAGTTGTTATTTTTTAATAATTATTTTGGTTACTTGATAAAACCATAACCATGACAAAATACCCGTTGGCAACGCGGTATTTATCAGAATTTCAAAATGATTGTAATATGATTGAAGCCACACGATTTTGCTGTCCTTACATTAACTGAAAAATTCTAACGCGCATTAATTTATTTGCAAAGAAAAGTCTTTTCGGCAAATTGCTTGCTATATCAGCTACAATATTATTCTATTCAACGTAGCATAACCTATGAACAATTAAGAGATTTTACTTACTTACTGTATATTTAATTATAAAATGTACTTCATTATTCTATATTTATGATCTTTTTAAGATAATTCATTAAAAAATTATTTAAGAATGATGATGTAAACACATTATTTTATGATTTTTCTTTTTTTTATATTTTTGTTTTGTATTTACATATATTAAAAAATTCTTTGAATATAAAACCGATTATAATCGTTTAAATGTGTTAAATATTATAATTTAAATAAAAATATATTGTAATCGTCTCTCTTTTTCGAGCCTACTTGTCAAAATAAGCCTTTTATTTACTATAAGACTGATACATGAATTGTATATTTCTAAAAGAATGTCTATCTAATTTATCGTAAGGGCGATATTTGCATGACGTAGTGTCCGATTATGAACCTTAAGGGGACGCCCTAGTGTAAAATCAAAAAAAAATTTATTCTCAGTTTTTCCATAAATATGTTTAGAAACATCTCAAAAATGTTTCCTTTAAATTTTAGAACGAAATTTGTAGTAGTTTTCATTTTATACAGTATTTACTGACGCAGGTATAAATTGAGCGCTCGAGCGGTAGACCGGTCGACCCATTGAATAGTATAATCTGCTATCTTATAATTCCTTTCGACTTTCACAATTTATGTTGGGTATTATTTCGAGATTATAGTCGTATATTATTCCAAGAAGAAAAGAAAAGGCATGAAAGAGGGGAGCGTCAGCAACTGCTCACCGCCCGATATATTTTTGGAGCAGCGTTTAGTTGAAAAGAAAAGGGACGAAAGAGGGGAGCGTCAGCAGCTGCTCACCGCCCGATATATTTTTGGAGCAGCGTTTAGTTTCGTTCTAGAATCAAGTAAAGTTTTACATTCAAGATGCCTTTGTCCAATAAGTCCAAAGGTACGAAAAACAGCAGAGTTGATAATACTCGTGCTAAAAAAAGAAAGTTTTGCGGCAATCAATTTGTGAACGATAGTGGAGAAAAAATGATTGAAAAATCAGAGCTAGACTTTGACGGAAAACCTTTTGAAGATATAGCTAAAAATACAAATATTGCTTACCGGATAATTGATTTTTTCACGGTATTTACGGCTCTTTCGGATTTGCTTATTTGCCGTACTTGTAAAAGTCAAATCAATTTTAAACAAACTCCTTTGCGTGGTCTCGGGTTAAGATTATAGTCGTTTGTCGTTGTGGTGAAAGTGAAATTCATTCAGGTCCAATGATCGCCAACGGATTTGAAATAAATCGGCGATTTATGTTAGCAATGCGTTTACTAGCAGTCAGTAACGAAGGCATCAATTTATTTTGTAATATTATGGACATTGGCAAAAAAATTGTTTTATTCTGCTGCAAAAAAACAGTTCAAGAAGCAGTTGCAGAGAACGAAAAATTGGAAATAACACCAGCAACAGACCTTCCTGTGTCCGGTGACGGTACATGGAAAAAGCGTGGACACTTATCGCTTTTTGGAGTGGTCACGCTTATTATAGCAAGTACTAAAAAGTGTGTCGGTGTTAAAGTGAAAAGTAGTTTCTGTCAAGAATGTAAGCAAAACAAACGACCGAAAAATATTCCCGAGTATTTGACGTGGTACGAAAATCATAAAAGTGAATGCTCTAAGAATCACGAGGGCTCTGCCGGTGCGATGGAGCCTGCAGCAGCGATCGAACTTTTTAAAGAGTCGCTTGAAAAGTATGGTGTAAGATACCCTATTTATATAGGCGATGGAGATTCAAGCACATACAAAAATATTACAGAAGCAAAACATTACGGTGATGAGCTTACAGTGGCTAAGCGTGAATGTGTTGGTCATGTGCAGAAGCGCATGGGTACTCGGCTTCGTAATTTAAAGAAAAAAGAAGACCTTGGTGGTGCTGGTAAACTTACCGACTCATTGATCAAAGAACTAACTATTTATTATGGTTTGGCTATAAGAAGAAACACTGACAGTGACAAAAACATAAAGCGTGATATACAAGCCACGTACTTTCATAAAATATCAACAGATGATAAACCGAGGCATGAGTACTGTTCACCGAGCTGGTGCTGGTGGCAAGCGCGCGAAAATGACCGCGAACTTTATAACGACCAGCAATATGAAGCGGAGTTAGAACACGATCCTCCTTTACATCAAATAGTTGCTGAAAAGATATGGCCTATCTACGAGGAACTAAGCAATGATGATTTACTCAAGCGTTACTTGGGTGGGTATACACAAAATGCGAATGAAAGCCTGAACTCGCTCATTTGGAAATTTGCACCGAAACATTTACACTCTGGCTTCGAAACCGTTAAAATTGCATCTAATTTAGCTGCATGTATTTTCAACGAGGGCTATTTAGCAAGTTTATGGATTATGCAGGACCTACAGATTGAAATTGTCCAGCGCAGCTTCGAATATGTGATGTACGTGAACAAGCGCCGAGACAAGGAAAAAAGATAAACGTCGTTCTCGATCCACTCACGAAGCCCGAAAAGCCCGCAAAGAAGCACTTTTAGAAGAGGAAGAAGATTATTTAAGCCCAGATGACAGAGAAAAATAAAATATTTTGCAAATAAAACGTTAAAGTTATTAATTTATGGCCGTGATTAACTTCCATAGAGGTTAAGAGAAGATGATTAGTCACATAAAAGAAATTTAGTTAATTATTTTGTCTAATTATAATTTCATAATTCTTAATATGCTAGTTCTTCATAAATTAGATTAAAATAATTTATTGCGATTTTATTTATTCGCTCGACCTAATTATGAATGTTATATACAATAGAATATAACTACTGCATTAATTTCCAATAGTTTTTTCAATGTTTAAATAATTTTACTTCGTAAAATATTTCAGTTTTATGTTAAGTTTCATATTCGGACACTACGTCATGCGAATATCGCTCTTACGATAAATTAGATAGAAAATAAAAGGCTTCTTTCGATGAGTAATATCCTGTAGAAAAATTTCAGTGTGTAAAACAGAACTCAAGTTGTAATTTTATTTATTATTTGAAGAAAATCACTGTCTGCCCGTATAATAGTGTTTGATTCTCTCACCATTGTGTTTCTACACTACTGCTGAAGTCCCAACCTATACTGACAAGGAAACCGCCCAAGGTGTCCGCCTCCGATTATTCTGAATTTTTTATGTGTTGTAGAGGATCGAAAAATTAGAGACACATATTTTTTTTATCGGCCCAATCCGATATGAAAGGTGTGAAAACCGCCCCTAAAGTTTACCTCTGAAAACGGGCTCTTTAAATACCTTAACCCGTTGTGGTCACTCGGGGTCCAGCTGACCCCAGGCAAAGGTTGAGATCAAATATCTAAAAGGTGTCTGTTCAAAATCACGCTTGTGGTGCCATCTGTTGTTGGTACAAGGTACCTCTATAACTTCCCATACATGGCAAAGGCCGGCGTGGCTTCAGTCGTGCTGTAGCATTCAATTAGTGCGGGTGTCTTTTTTTGTGGGGTCCCACTGACCCCCCGTGACCAGTGTGATCGAAAGTCGCAACGAATTTTGAAAATAAATTCAATCAAATTCTGTTTCAAAGTGATCTTTGGCAACGTAAGTATTAGTGTACATGATTTTTTTTTGTTCTGTGCTAAAATCGATTTTTTAACGCTTATTCGCTCACTCAAAACAACGACGAGGAAGGACGTTTTGATGGCGAAGGCTCTGAAACTGAAGATCACGTTTCAGAAGAGTAGGAGCATTCCGATTACGAAAATGATACAGAAAAAAATGATTCTGATTCTGACGATGAAATGGCGAATGATCTCGAGAACGCGTCATTACAAGAGCGTCTTGTTCAATCTTCAGCACGAGGTCGTCCCGTGACTAAGCTGAGGAGGAAAAATGGTTTTGTTTGGAGCACAAAAGTTTCGGAGCGTCAGTCAGGTATGAGTGCGTCTATATATATATATATATATATATATATATATATATATATATATATATATATATATATATATATATATATATATATATATATATATATATATTATATTGTACATAGAAAGAAACGCGAGCGTGCCTATATAGTTTGAATACAGTATGAATAAGACGATACAGTATGATTTCTCTTATTCAATGATTTATTTTATATTTCGATAAAATAATGTTTCATAATTATTTTTAAATAGTTAAAATATTTTAAACAATTTTTAATCTAAATAATTTATTATTCAATAATAATAAATAAATAATTTTGTATAATTTATTTTTTATACTTTTTTTCAATAGATCGAATAAGTGATGTTGATCCGGTGTATGCCGCAGGACCAGCTGGCCCAGCAGCAGAATTACAAACAGTGGAAGAATTCTGGAACGCTCTATTCACACCCGATATTATAAAGATTATAGTTGAACATACGAACAGCCAAATAGAAGAACATTGCGCTAAAATGATCGAACAGAATAAAGATCTTCAAACATATCATCATCACACTGATGAAGAAGAAATCCGAGCATACATAGGCATTCTGTATTTGAGTGGTGCTTGGAAATCGTCCAGCATGAATACGCATGAGTTATGGAGTCCAGAAATCGGAATAAGTTATTATCGATGCGTGATGCCTAGAGCTCGTTACATGTTTTTGTCCGTGTGTTTGAGATTTGACAATAAAAGTACGAGAAACGAAAACGACAGATTTTCACCAATTCGTGAAATCTGGGAAATGTTTATTTCCAATTGTACAAATTGTTACCAGCCAAGCCGCGATTGTACAGTGGTCGAAATCCTTCTTGGGTTCCGTGGACGATGCAAATTTAGGATGTATATTAAATCGAAACCAGATAAGTACGGCTTAAAATTAATTTCATTGAACGATCCGTCTATTTCATACTTGATATTTGCGATTCCGTATTTGGGTAAAATACAGATACCCGATCCACTGCAAGGAGAACAATTGTCGGAGTATTATTTTAGAAAGGTAACTGTACCAATTCATGGTACCAAACGCGGCGTTGCCTGCGACAACTGGATCACTTCTGTACCTCTCTTACAACGTATGAAAGAAGCACCTTACGATTTAAAAATTACAGGTACAATTCGCAAGAATAAAAAAGAAATTCCTGCCGAGATGAAGATAGCCTTCAAAAACCCTCCAGAACAAAATTTTGCCACGCAGATAATATGACTTTAGTATCATTCACGCCAAAAAAGAATAAAATTGTATTAGTTATTACTACTGATAAGTTATCTACTGGAATTGAAAATAACAAATCTGTTATTGTTTTACACTACAATTACACAAAAGGTGGAACAGATTGCTTTGATTGGCTTTATCATTCGCACACTGTCAGTAGAAAAACAAATCGTTGGCCAATGCGAATATTTTTGGGAATGCTAGACCAAGCTGGTGTAAATGCACGCATTTTGTTTACATGCAAAATGATAAATGAAGGTAGCCAGTCACGAGTAACGGCGAAGCAATGCCTCGACAAAATTTCTAAACACCTTGTCACGCCACACTTACAAAATCGTTACGCTAACAACATACTTCAATCGCATTTACGTTCAGGCATCGCTTCCATTCCGAAAAACAATGTAGGAGAACCATCTGCGGAACAAAGATTGGAATTTTCAAAAAGGAAGAGGTGTTCTTTATGCAAACGCAACAAAGATGTGAAGACTAAGTAGCAATGCCCATCATGTCTCCGACCAATGTGCGAAGACCATCGTGCATACATATGTGTTGAATGCGTTGGTGAAGAATAAAATTTTTTTTATGAATTTTTAGTGATTTTTTTATAATTTTCTATTGTTTGTATTGATAAAGTAAATAAATTTTCTATAAAAAAAATTTTTTTAGTGTTATATTTTATGTTAACGCTTACCTCTTTAACTTTACAAATTTTACCAAAACTGCTCACTTCAATCTTCAAAATAAATATACTTTTTCCGGCAGATCATTATAAATTATTTTTTTCTTAAAAGTATACTATCTTGAGAGTACATAAACAAAATATTTTCGCTTTATCTCAAAAATTGAATTTTTTATGAATTTTTAAGTGAAAAAAGTCAAAGTTTCGGAAAAAAATTTTCGTTGTATATTTTTATTATGAAAAAGATATTTAAGAAGCAAAAAAACGATTGGATCTTAAAGAGAAGACCTCGAACTATGTTCCATAAAAATTTCAAGGCGATATAATTAATAGAAGGAAAATGGCAACGGTTTTTCCGCGTGGGGTCTGGCTGACCCCTTATGACCAACACGTTATTATTCGGAGGTGTGACCACAACGGGTTAAGTTGTAATTAATGTTTTGAAATGAAACAAAATGGAAAATATTTCTCTTTGAAATGCGAAATTAGCAATGGTAGTTTGATCCCGGGGGTACCAACCCTTATATTTTATTTCGGAAAAACTTTATTTATTTAAATTATTTTTGTATATAATATTTGCAATAAAATTAAATAATTATTGTTAAAATTATTTTTAGGATGATTTGTAAATAAAAGCGTTATCGGAGTAAATTACCCCTTTGGCGCGCAATACTTCGTATCATTTAAATAAATATTTTGAGGTGTATGATGTGTATATTCATAATAATTAATCACGCTCGCAAATAATTTTTAAAAAATATTAAAGTTTTCAATTGAATAATAAATTTGTATAAGTATTATATTAAATTAAATTATTCTGACAGAAATTTATCGCTCGAGTATCCAGTTACTGGTTGAGCGAACTAAACTGCGTGTTGCTGCTGCAAAAATACTTTGCTATTGCTCTCACAGCAATATTATTTTGCTGTGACAACCATAAGTATAACCGATAACTATAATATAGCTACAACAGCTATATGTAAGGTATACTACTCGAGCAATACCAGTATAGTTATCATATAAATATAAAAGTATTGGTGTGAGACCCATTCCCTATTTTCAGTGATTTACTATATGTATTAAACTATTTTTTATGATTATTATAATGCCTAAACATTTCATTACAGCATTTAGATAAAATAGAGCAAAACCTCAATTTAAAAAATGGCGTAATAAAATACAGAATCCAAGCTTTATATTCATGTTTGTAATTTATTTTATCGATTTTACATATCGTTTAAAAATAAAAAGAACCTTTAAATGCTTAGAAGTGACTTACAGTGATTTTTGCTGTGAGTGGCGGTATAGTTTTATGTACAAGACTAATTCTTTTTTATTGACCTAATATTCGATTTATTTAAGGTAAAAGTACCAGTAACTGGACATGTACGAGTACCTGGCCATTCATATACGTTTTAAATATTATTAAGCTCTAAAAATAAAGTTTGTATATAATTAAAATTTATTTAAATATTTCAATTATAGATACATCTTATACAATTTTTTGTTTGCATTTATCTCTGTAATTGAAACTTTAAAAACTATTATAACCGCCGCGTTTAATCTCGTTGATCGATGTCGTCCATTTTCTTAAAATAGGGTTAAGAGACACGACACAATTGTTAAGATTATAACTGGCGTTATTTAATGTTTCGTGGCCCGAACAAATTTTTTTTATGTTTATAGGTACATTAAAAATACGTCTGAATTGCAAATATATTGCAAAATAAATATTTATACGTTTCAATTAATGTGTCTAGCTACTGGTACACGATATGACTGTGTGACCAGTACCTGACCGACCGTCCAGGTACTGGGACAAAAGTGATTTTCCCAGCTCCGAAAAGTTGTACGTGTAGCTGGACATTTTTTGTTTAACGACTTTCTTGATTTTTTGGAGCTTTTTGAGCCAAAACTCGTAAGTATTTTAATTAAATATATTTAATATACATTTCTATGAGATTGTTATGTAAATCAATAGCGAAAAAAGTAATTTTTTTCAAATCCTAACCTCTTAACCTAAAAATGTATGTTCATGAAATTAAAATCTACATGTTTAGTTTCTTTTTCTTTTTTCAGAAATGCTACAATGGGTAGAAGGAGTACACGCAAGAATCTGTGGCGAAGGCATTGGCTGCAATTAAAGGAGGGATGGCCGTAAGCTATTAAATGTTCCAGTTCCTTTCAAAAAAGCATTCGCTTGGCCTCAAGAAATCCCTATTAAGAAGAAATAAAATGCTATAAAAATCACTACTGTACTTACTTCAGAAGATTGGCAAGCTCATCACCTGAAAATTCAAAAAGAGAAAGAAGAAAAGCTGATGGAAAAAGAAGAAAGAAAAAGACAGAGAGAAAATGCTAAAATTCAAAAAGAAAACGAAAAGAAAGTAAAGAAAGGTGCAGCCGAAGAAGCGAAAAAAAATTAATGTTGAGATTAAAAAATTAATGTTACAAAAGAAAAAAATAAAACAAGAAAAATCTTAAATCAGAGGTCTTTTGAATGTATCTATAACCTTATTCCCTACTTAATTATAATTCTATTATTTTTACTTTAAAAATTTATAAAATTAACTGTCTTGACAATCATTTATTTCAAATCTTATATTTTAATGTTTAAGCGAGTTAAAATCATTTTTTATTCAGTTGGAATTTGATGGCCAGGTACTAGGACATGCAAATTGGGACACTAGGACAGTCCTGTTTTCCGTGTCCAGGTACTGGTACATAGCAACTTTTCAAAGATTCAGTTATTTCTTTAATAAATCAATATTAAAAATATTTATTTTACTATATATTTGTTAAGTGAAGTCTAATCATTCAATAGAATCCAAAAATAATCATTAAAATATGATTGTCACGCTTTAAATAATCGCTTACTTTACTTCACGCTACTAAGCGTCCAGCTACTGGTACTTTTACCTTACGTATTTAGATTTCTCGTAACCTTTAATCTATAATATATGTTTAGGTTCTTTAACAGTTTCAACTTTATAAAATATATAAATAATTTTAAAATTACATGTCAAATATTCTACCATCATAAGCACTTTTGTCAATTATTGAATTTCGTGATTTTTTTTAGCGTATAAATTCAGTGACCTGACTAAAGAAATTATTCTACCTGCAACCTGTAAATAATTCAAACAATTCTACTTTTTTTTTATTTATGCTGGAGCCAAAAAGATTTAAAAAGTAATGGAACATCCTGTAAATCTTACGAGGGTAGTTCAATAAGTCTTTAGAATGACCAACAGATGGCGCGCGAATCGCTCCAAATCATCTGTTTTCAGTCAGCACCACTCCCGACTAGATATATGGTGCAGTCACAGTCCACATCTTCTGAGTTTACGTGTTTTTATAACCAATTGAAAAAAAAAAAATTGCTTGTTAAGAAAAATGGAAAAAAACGAGTTCAGAGCGGTAATTAAACATTTTCATTTAAAGGGTTTAACTCCATATGAGATAAAAAATGAATTGGACTCAGTTCATGGCACATCTGCCCCTACCTTAGCAACGGTTTATAACTGGGTAAATGAATTTAAGCGTGGTCGTACATCAATAAGTGACGAACCACGTTCAAGAAGGCCCGTAGAAGCAACTACTCCCGAAATCATCAATAAAATCCACGATATGGTGTTGAAGGATAGAAGATTAAAAGTGCGTGAGTTAGCTGAGGCCACAAGGATATCTATAGGTGCAGTTGTTTCAATTCTACATGAAAAATTAGGCATGAAAAAGCTATCGGCAAGATGGGTGCCGCGTTTGCTCTCAGCTGAGAATAAACGCAATAGAATGGTCGCCTCTGAGGCTCTTTTGGCGCGCATAAGTCGGAATCCTGAGGAATTTTTTCGTTGATTTGTGACTGTGTATGAAACATGGATACACCACTACACTCCTGAGACAAAGGAACAATCCAAACAGTGGATTTCCACAGGCGAACCAGCTCCAAAGAAGGCAAAGACCGTAAAGTCAGCTGGTAAGGTTATGGCTACAGTTTTTTGGGATGCACGTGGAATTATACTTATTGACTACTTGGAAAAGGGTAAAACAATTACTGGTGAGTATTATGCATCATTATTAGAGCAGCTGAAAGAAGAAATTAAAAAAAAACGACCACATTTGGCGAGAAAAAAAATTCTCTTTCATCACGACAACGCCCGAGTTCACACATGCTTCGTTTCAATGGCTAAAATTGAAGAACTAAAATTCGAATTGGTCGAACACCCACCGTATTCACCAGATTTAGCCCCCAGTGACTTTTTCTTATTTCCAAACTTGAAAAAATGGCTCGGTGGACAGAGATTTACGGACAACGAAGACGTCATTGCCTCTGTAAGTGCTTATTTTGAGGAACTTCCGAAAACGCACTTTTCTGAAGGATTAAAAAAACTTAAAAAGCGATTGACCAAGTGTATAGAGCTCCAAGGAGATTATGTTGAAAAATAAAAAAAAATTTACCCAAAAAAAATTGTTTTTATACTTTATTCTAAAGACTTATTGAACTACCCTCGTACATACAGTGACTGAAGCATTTTTATTTTTGTATTTATTACCAATCAATAATAATAATGCGGTTTTACAATTTTGGTAGTGATATAAGTTAATACAAAATAGCTAATGAAATGTTCTTTTTTCCCAACGCAGGCATGAAATGGGCCCTTTTCCATGTCTAAAAGTAGCGTAGAAAATCGCGCTTTTCGAGCATGTTTGTAAAAAGTGTGAAAAGATCTCCATTTAGCGGGGAAAAATAACTTTATTCCCGACTCAACCGTAAGACCACTTTATTGACCTAAAAAGCGGGACAAAATATGATTCCTGTAAATCTACTTTCTCCCGCAAATTTAATAATTAAGAAAATGCATTTGCGGGGAAAAAAATTTGCCTACTACTACTGCCCAGTACTACTTTTTTCCCGCAAATGCATTTTTTTTTAAATTATTCTTCTCTATATTAATATACATATTCAATAAATTCTAGTTCTTACCGGAAGTCCCTCTTTTTAAGTCAATAAAGTGGCCACAGTTAAGTCGGAAATAAAATTCTATATGCAACACCAGAATAAAGTCGAGTAACGAGTACAAAATTTTTTTTCATAAAGGCGCCAATTTGTTAATTTTCAATAAAAATGTCTAAATCTGCTACCTGCGAGAATGACAAGCCTACAGAACAATAAACCGTTCGAATTTTTTTTTCATGCAATCCAAACTGCTGCTATCGCCATAACCAGCCACCTGCCTTTTTTTGGATGTCCACTTTGGCCGTAAAAAAAAAACATAACTAAATAAACTTAAAAGAAATTTTTTGTACACTATAAGATGTCATTAAAAACATATAAAAAAATTGGAACAATGGCTTTTTATTATCTTGTAAAAAAAATTGCACAAAAATAGTTAAAATTTAGACGTTTACGCAGGACTAAACGTTTGCACCGTGAGGTTAGCGCCCGAGCGTAGCGAGGGCGATAAGGACGGTGCAATAATGGACTACTTAAGTCACGCATAGGTGTGACTTAAGTGCGGATTTAGGCCACACAGTGCTATAAAGTCAATTTTTCCCTCGTTACATAATGTACTATTCTTCCCCGGTTTAGCGGGAAAAATTGACTTTTTTCCACGCTAACCCGGGGTATTACCTTTTAACTACGTTGTACACGACTCGAAATTTGCGATCAACTACCCAACTTTAATGCATGAGAAAGGCCTTATCCTGCCTTAGTTGAAAAAATGACGGAGTACAATACGGGGAGAAAAGCTATTTCAGACTCAGGTGAGGTGTTTTCAGCACTCGTCTGTCTCTGGCGCCTTCGGCGCCTTCGACTCCGTTTCGTGCTGAACATCTCACCCTAGCTAGAAATAGCTCATTTTCTCCCCTTGTTGTACAATGTACTATTTGTGTGTAACACTGTAAGACGCAGTATATTTCAGTAAATAGTGTCATTAAACACATTTAGGTGTCTTAGATTCTTATAAAACTGTTTACTACTAGATTAATTGCAATATTTGATTGTACATCTAACACAGAAAATGAATCAATTTATTTGTTGTCTAAAACATTTTCTACTACGAAAGCAAGATTTTTATATTATGAAATCGGTGTATACAACAGGAAAGGAAGATATAGCATTCTGAATCCACAATTACAAGAATAAATATGTTTTAAATAAGTGTAATATAACATTTATAAGTAACAATTCTTCTAAACTGTCTTATGCGGGCATTTTACTCAACAACTAGTAAAGAATAATCATTACAATAAACGATCGTCATATGATTTATAAAGCGTTAATCATTCATTTTTTAGTTGCATTGCGCAGATTGTACAAATTATCTCTGAATAAATCGATTTCGCAGCACTTGATTATCTTAGAATTTATATAAATTTCTATTTATTTTTTTAATTATTAAGTTTTTCGGGAACATAATTCTGCGAACATAATTGCTCATTAGATTTGCTCTCATTATTAGTTTTATTTTATAGAATTATAGTTGAATTCAATTATTGAGATAAAAAGTTGTTCATTAAAAGTTAAATATGCAAAAAGAATTTATTCATTTTAATAAAGTATGCAGAAAAAAAATAAAGAAATATAAATATTTTCCAAAATAAATAACGTCACAAATGGTGTGGGTATAGTCTAAAAAATAATCTCAGAACACGTACAAAATAACTAAAGCAATTATAATTATACTATATTAATTATTTTATTAGTAAGTATAATTATATTACGATTGGATCACTTGAAGTCCTAAGCTGCTTATAGCTGTCTCTTGACATAATATTGGAATACATACAATAAACTTTTGCAGTGATCTAAGAACAAAAATATGAATACAAACACAAATTCATAATTTATTTCAAAACAAAAAATTAATAAGTTTATTTCATCCCCAATGTTATAATAAAAATATTTTATAAAATGTCACGTAACTAAGTATAAAAATCGAATGTGCGCTCAATTTTTAATTAATGTTCTATTTTACAAAAGTCAAATATCTTAAAAATAAATGATTTATAAAATAAATTGTACTCTATAATTTTACTTATAAATAACTATAATGAATATAATGCAATTATATGGATTCTATAAGAACATGTTTGAAACACTAAAAAACATACAAAATCATTTCTGCGTTTTGATGCATTAGATGTTTTGATGCAATGGATGTTTTATATGCTGCATAGTCAAGTGCGCAATAAGTTTTTAAACTTACATTGAACGGCTGCTGTTGACATATGTATTTAAGTTTGTATAATTAACTTTTGATAAATTAATTATGCTTCATTTTCAGTATTGCCTTCTCCTTCCATAATGGGAACTATCAAGTTATCTCTTGACATCAGATTATATTTTGTTACAAATGCTGTAAATCTGTAAAATTAAGTATATTTTCTTTTCATCTTTGATTATCTATTTTTAAAAGAATGTAAGGATATATAATCATAATGAATACATACCGACGACAAAGGAAAGTTTCATTTTCAAAGTCATCAAATATCGTTCTATGATGGAAGTAAGCATGTGAAAAAATTCTGTACACCCTACGACAAACTGATCCAAGTTTAGCGACTGACGATTCTTTAATGCTTACTCTGAAAAAATACATATAAATGTGTAGTATATTATATATATATATATATATATATATATATATATATATCTTCCTATATATAGATAATTCGCTAAACCTTGCCACTCAGCCCTCCCCCTTCATCCCCCCTCGCCCCCTCTTACGATATCACCACAAAATAGCGTTAAATATTAATTTGAATACATGATCTTTTTTACAGCCCCTGTTCTGACCCCCCTCAGCCCCTCTTCCTCCTCCCCACATTGGACCCCTCTCATCAACCCTTCTCCCCTCCTCTTTCCCGCTTGGCCACTCCTCAGTCCCTCTCTCCACCCCCCTCAGCCCCTCCTTATCATCAATTATATATATAATTATATATATAATATAATTTATAATAAGCTATGCTGGCTATAAATTTAAATATTACTGATAGAGTATGAAACACAGTCAAATCAGCATCTATATTAAATTTTTGCTACCTCATAGAGGAAGCTTTGTGATGGTAAAAAAAAAGTTTTGCTAAAAACATGTTAGGAAAAAGGTTTGAGATACTGGGAATCAAAATACACTATTTTTAGAAAATGTCTGTATGGATGTGTGTGCGTGCGTGCGGGCGTGCATGCGTGCGTGTATGTGTATGAATGGATGTGGATCAACTTTACTCTGAATATACACGGTGAAAATTAATGTTTCGGGGTTAATTGTTTTTTGTTTTTCTTTGAGGGCGATGGGTAAAAAAAATTTTGGTTTTCTGATGCGTTTTTGTTTTTTAGCGGTTTTTCGATTTTTGAGTTTTAGTTTTTTGGGTTTTCTGATATCGTAGAAATAATATCATCGATTGAGTGATAATCCATTTGAAAGAACATAAAATTGTCTATCTTTTCCCACCCGAGATTTTGAATAAGCTATTTTCTTGTTTTGTTATTCACGAAATCGACATTTTATTCAATCGGTTATATCTGTGAAATATACAAGGAAATTTTTTAAATAAATTGAGATGATTAGGGATATGGAGAAGAATATTCTGTAAAATATTTTAGACTTTTGCTTTTGAAGAGAGAAAAATCTTTTTGTTAAAAAAATCAATTTTTATTCCGTAGCGAAATCTGGAGTAAATCGACAGCATTTGATCTAATACTTTTTAAACCGGTATCTCTTTAGTATCTCTTGAACGAATTGTAAGCCCTAATCATAACGACCTTTATATTTCGAGATATTTGAGGTTATGCGTTTTTTAATTTTTTTTATCGAGTTATATCTCGAGAATGGCATGGTTAATGTTTACGAAACAGGGCTCATTATTTTCTTTTCATAATGAAGATTCGAAATTGAAAATAAATTTAAAGATTCGTCGACTCGCTTTTTTTATAACAATTTTTCGATTTCTTGATTTATGAGTTATAGTTTTTCGAATTTCTTGGTATGTTAGAAATATTATGATCAATTCAGTGTAAATGCATTAAACAGAGCATAAAATTACCTATCTTTTACAACTGCAAATTTTAGATAGGCTCTTTCCCTTCTTTTGTTATACACGAAAAAAGTCATATTTAGTTTAAACAGTTATTTCTGATAAACCTATTACATCGTATTATTAGTTTTTCACTGTATTTATATGTAAGGCTCAGTCTTACAGAGAAGAGTCTACCTATTCAAAGCAAGAAATACATAGGTCCTTTAATATTATAAACGTAAAGATTAAAAAGCGTTTCGGCCTCAAGACTGCCTGTAGACCTCGTAGAGTGTTAGTGCGTGTAGCGGGAGGGATATTTGCCCGCAGAGTAGTTGTTTCTGTTCTACAAATGAATATAGTAGATTTTTTATTAAAGAGTATATGAAACACTCTAAATACGTAATATGTTTTATCCGTTTAACAAGTTCACGAGAAACTTGCAGGATATATAAGAAAAATATTTGAATTTTTAATACTAATTACATTTATATTCTGTTGCAACGCCGTTACCCTAAGCGGGTCCTGGGCGTAGTCGGCTAGAGCGGACGGGTGGGTGCCTATCACCACTACACAGCGCGTCCTCAGGTTGCGGATAGAGGAACGACCCCTGAGAAAGAGGTTAGCTGCGAATAAAGCGAATAAGCAGTCGCGGACAGCCGATAGGCCCAGGCGTGGGTGTGATGAGCCCGCACTGGCGAACGCATTCATCTAGAAACACTACGCAAGCACCGCAACAACTACAAACACTATACAAAATCTCCTATCTTACTTTCTTCTTCTACCTTACTCTGTAATCTATCTCTTTTACCACACATTTCAAACAAAAAATGAGCCAAAAATCCTGCTGTCGTGGAGGATGCGGGAGCGATGACAACTGCCCTGAGAGGGGATGTGTAGAATGATTCGCCACCTGGTCTTATATGGCAACGAAGCCAGCGAAGGCGCGCTGCCTTGCAGGGGGGCGTTAGGATATGAGAATGAAACCGAGTGTGTCTGACGACGAGTTGACTATGTCCTCGCCAAAGTCAGAAAGCTCTCATACTTAGTTCTAGGGAGGTATGAGGGTTATCACCCCTAGACGGATGGACTCACCTGCGATCGGAACAGGATCCAAAACGCGCGGGTTTAACTTACTATCATGGCTCAAAGAAAACAAAACCAAACCAAAACGAAAAGAAACTTAAGGGTGGGAACCTGGAATGTACGCAGTCTACACAGAGCAGGCGCGTTCCGGGAAATCATAAATGAAACTGAGAGGTACAATTTAGATTTGGTAGCAATACAAGAAACCCGATGGAAAGATAACGCGATGCTAGGATCCGGTAACTTCACCTTTTTACATGGGGGCGCGAGCGGGCATTCTCTAGGCACCGGATTTCTTTTTAACAAAAGCATCATACATTCCGTTAAAAGTTGCAATTTCGTGAATGACCGACTCTCGTATATCATCATCGAAGGAGCGTGGTATAATTACGTGGTTATTAACGTCCACTGTCCCACGGAGGACAAAGAGGAAGAAGTCAAAAATCTTTATTATGAAACTTTAGAGCAATTAATAGACCAATTCGCGTCTTACGACACCAAAATAGTAGTGGGGGATTTCAATGCTAAAATAGGGAGAGAGGAAATGTTTAGGTCCACCATAGGCAAAGAAAGTCTGCACGAAACCAGCAATGATAACGGTATTATGGTCATAAATTTCGCAGCCGCAAAAGATCTTATAGTCAAGACCACGTGCTTCAAGCACAAGGATATACACAAGGCAACGTGGACATCGCCGGATGGGGCCACGCACAATCAAATCGATCATTTTCTTATTGATAAGAGGCGCCACACGAATGTACTCGACGTAAGGACCTATAGGGGGGCGGATTGCGACTCAGATCATTATCTAGTAGTGGCCAAATTAAGAGCCAGATTAGTAGCCGGTCAAAATAGTAAGCGAGCGAACAAAGTATAAACCTTTGATATTGGAAAACTACGAAGCGGGATAGAGCGAATCAAGTACCAAGTAAAAGTTAGCAACCGATTTCAGGCGCTCGAGGAAACGGATGAACAGACGGGAGTAGATGACGATCCGAACAGGTTGTGGGGGGCTATCGAAAAAACTATAAAAGGGGCCGCGAACAAAGTACTGGGTAAGAAAAAAAGGCCGAAGAGCAAACCATGGTTTGACGAAGAGTGCGAACTCTGGTTTGAAAGGCGCAAGAAGGCTAAATTAGATAGTGTACACAATGAAAGCGGTAGGGCCGTAGAAGAATACCATGAAATAAGAAAGCAAGTACGTGTGGTTTACAGAAACAAGAAGCGCGAGTATCAGAAAAATGAAATTAGAAAAATAGAAACTAATAGTAGGGAAAATAACCCGCGCGAGATGTACAAAGGAATAAACGCTATTAGGAAGGGTTTTCAGAGTAGATCGCAGTTAATGAAAGATAAGGACGGGAACCTCGTGACAAGCGAAAATGAACTATTGAAATTATGGAAAGATTATTTCGATAAGTTATTAAACGTGCATGAAAACTCCGAGGAAATGGAAGACGAAATCCACACTGCTGAACTCCATATGGACGAAACGACCTACAAAGAAGTAGAGGCCGCGATGAAAAAGCTAAAAAACAATAAGGCCGCAGGAAACGATTCTATACCAGCTGAACTACTTAAATATGGAGGCACCGCGCTTACACCTAAAATTTTTTATCTAGTATGTGCTATTTGGTGAAATGAAAGAATACCAGAAAATTGGAAAGAATCCATCATCATACCGATCTTTAAAACGGGAGATAAAACAGACTGCAATAACTACCGGGGAATCTCACTTTTAGCTACCTGCTACAAAGTTCTGTCAAACGTAATACAGGCCAGACTCACACCATTCGCGGAAGATATAATAGGAGATTATCAGTGTGGATTCCGGCGCAACAGGTCAACGAGCGATCAAATGTTTACCATAAGACAATTATTAGAGAAAAAGTGGGAATATTGCGAAACTATACCCCAGCTATTTGTGGACTTTAAGAAAGCGTACGACTCTGTCAAACGAAGCAAAATGTATGAAATCCTAGTGCTCCTTGGCGTACCAAAAAAACTTGTAAAATTAATTCAAATATGTCTGAACGGAAGCACTGGAAAGGTCCGAGTAGGCGGTAATGTATCCGAATCGTTCATGATACGCGACGGTTTGAAGCAAGGTGACGGGCTTTCAACGGTACTCTTTAACCTGACGCTAGAGCATGTTGTTAGAAAAATGCAGACTAGCGAGCTAGGCGCAACACTCAACGGAACAACGCAGATTTTAGGCTATGCGGATGACTTGGATATAGTGGGAGATAATGGTGAAACGGTGGCGAGAAATGCGGAAATCCTTATAAATGCGGCTAAAAACACGGGGTTAGAAGTGAGCGAATCGAAAACGAAATATATGATCATGGAGAAACTGGGCATTCGCGAAGCAGAGGGGGATCTCAGAGTCGGAAATTTCACTTTTGAAAAGGTTAGCGAATTCAGATATTTAGGTACAACTATAAATGATCGAAACGAAATTAAAGCCGAGATTAATAAGAGACTTCATTCGGGTAATGCCTGCTTCTACGCTGTGAACAGATTACTTAAGTCAAATCTACTGACGAAAAATGTCAAAATAAGGATATATAGGACTATAATAATGCCGGTAATCTTGTATGGGTGCGAAACCTCGGCGCTCACTAAAGCGGAAGAAAATCGTTTTAGGGTATTTGAAAATAAGGTTCTGCGGAAAATATACGGGCCAAAGAAAGATGAGGAAACTGGGGAGTGGAGGAAACTGCACAATGACGAGCTACATAATTTGTACGCGTCACCAAATATTAACAGAATAATAAAATCACGGAGACTAAGATGGGCAGGGCACGTGGCAAGAATGGGCGATGATCGTACAGCAGCGCGCATAATGAAAGGAAAACCGAAAGCAACGCGACCTCTTGGTAGACCTAGACGCAGATGGGAGGATAACGTAAAATCAGACGTAACTGAAATTGGGCGGGAAGGCGCGAAATGGATGGGGTTGGCACAAAATAGGGAAACGTGGAAGGCTTGCGTAGATGAGGCGATGAACTTTCGAGTTCGAAATGCCATTTAAAAAAAAAAAATTACATTTATATTTTTTATAAATTAACAGTTTAATTCAATGCTGGGAGGGGTATTTGCCCGCAGAGTAGTTGTTTCTGTTGTTCTAATAAATATAGTAGATTTTTTGTTAAAGAGTGTATGAGACACTAAAAATCTCGTCTACAATTTGCTGTTAGAAGCAATCATCAAAATTTTATCAAAGATAGACGTTCAAATCATTTTTAAGAAACGAGTGTTCGTATTAACAACATACAAACATTCCAATCATTAACTAGCCACATAGCTTGAGCAAGTGGATTTTTATTGACAATTTTAGAAGAAAATTGTCTACATAAACGAATGTTATATTTACTGATAATTTATAAGAAAATTACAATAACCGGAACAAATGAATTATTTATTGACAATTATAAAAGAAAATTGTGTACATTATCGTATTTTATATTTACTGTTAAATTTATAAGAAATAACAAAATGAACAAACAATTCATAAATTATTTATGTTATACAAATAAGGCCTGAAAAAAAAAGAAAAAAATTTAAACTTTGGCCATAGATAAATTTTCACGATTACTATACAATCAGCCGCCCCCATCCTCCTCTTTTCTATTCATCCTTTTTCCCTTTTTGTTATTATTTGTACAAGATATAAAGAATACATTGCATTTAATTAAAAAATGCATCGATTCTAAAACGTCCTTAGCGCTCGGCTCGGGTTGCCGCTATATACAGATTGACGTCATGGTGACCAATTTTTAAATTTGCGGAAATGAATTTTTAAAAATAGCATCGTATAGAGGATAAAAAATGGCAAAATTTTATACATATACTTTGTTTGTACAATTTTTAGTATTTGAAAAAAGAAAAATAAAAACGGCAAAATTTTAAATCTTATTTGCACCACGTTTTTTAAACTTAACTCGCTGCAGCTCCGACAAATATGAACGGATCTTGCTCATTTTTTGAATAATCTCGTAAAATAGTCTAGCGCTGCTGATAAACTCATAGATAGTTAAATACGAGGGTAGTTCAATAAGTCTTTAGAATAAAGTATAAAAACAATTTTTTTTGGGTAAATTTTTTTTAATTTTTCAACATAATCTCCTTGGAGCTCTATACACTTGGTCAATCGCTTTTTAAGTTTTTTTAATCCTTCAGAAAAGTGCGTTTTCGGAAGTTCCTCAAAATAAGCACTTACAGAGGCAATGACGTCTTCGTTGTCCGTAAATCTCTGTCCACCGAGCCATTTTTTCAAGTTTGGAAATAAGAAAAAGTCACTGGGGGCTAAATCTGGTGAATACGGTGGGTGTTCGACCAAATCGAATTTTAGTTCTTCAATTTTAGCCATTGAAACGAAGCATGTGTGAACTCGGGCGTTGTCGTGATGCAAGAGAATTTTTTTTCTCGCCAAATGTGGTCTTTTTTTTAATTTCTTCTTTCAGCTGCTCTAATAATGATGCATATTACTCACCAGTAATTGTTTTACCCTTTTCCAAGTAGTCAATAAGTATAATTCCACGTGCATCCCAAAAAACTGTAGCCATAACCTTACCAGCTGACTTTACGGTCTTTGCCTTCTTTGGAGCTGGTTCGCCTGTGGAAATCCACTGTTTGGATTGTTCCTTTGTCTCAGGAGTGTAGTGGTGTATCCATGTTTCATCCAGAGTCACAAATCGACGAAAAAATTCCTCAGGATTCCGACTTATGCGCGCCAAAAGAGCCTCAGAGGCGACCACTCTATTGCGTTTATTCTCAGCTGAGAGCAAACGCGGCACCCATCTTGCCGATAGCTTTTTCATGCCTAATTTTTCATGTAGAATTGAAACAACTGCACCTATAGATATCCTTGTGGCCTCAGCTAACTCACGCACTTTTAATCTTCTATCCTTCAACACCATATCGTGGATTTTATTGATGATTTCGGGAGTAGTTGCTTCTACGGGCCTTCCTGAACGTGGTTCGTCACTTATTAATGTACGACCACGCTTAAATTCATTTACCCAGTTATAAACCGTTGCTAAGGCAGGGGCAGATGTGCCACGAACTGAGTCCAATTCACTTTTTATCTCATATGGAGTTAAACCCTTTAAATGAAAATGTTTAATTACCGCTCTGAACTCGTTTTTTTCCATTTTTCTTAACAAGCAATTTTTTTTTTTCAATTGGTTATAAAAACACGTAAACTCAGAAGATGTGGACTGTGACTGCACCATATATCTAGTCGGGAGTGGTGCTGACTGAAAACAGATGATTTGGAGCGATTCGCGCGCCATCTGTTGGTCATTCTAAAGACTTATTGAACTACCCTCGTATTAAATATTTTTCTTTCAACAATTTAATTGCAAACCAGTGAGTTACCTTTTATATGGTTAAGTATATTCAACGAAATAAAGTATCGAGGGAAGTTTGAGACTCAGTGAACTTTCAACGAGACATTTGTTTGTTAACATTTGAAGAAGTTTCTCAGAAAATTACAGATCAATTGGATGAAAAGTGGCAAAGATAGAGCGATTTTGCCAAACTTGCACGCTCCGCGCGAACATTAGCGGGTCTGCGCGATACATGATGCTCGCAGCGTATGTCAGTCATATAATGCCGTTTACTTGAAGATTTGCTGTCCTTTTTTTTTAAAAATACATACTTAATCAAATCATACTATTTAATACTGTCGATTTATAGTGTAGAAGTTAAGAAAAATAAGTATCTGATGAAACAATAAGAAATTAAATAAACAAAGCAAAGGCAAAATCAAACGGCAGTTATTCATAAAGTTGTTGAATTTTTAAATCTTTGTACGAAAGTCTTAGAAATTATTGTTAATTCTAAATGTTATATACACTAGATAATAAATGGTTATAATAAAGCGTTCAAATGAAATTCACACACATTAAAAAGAATATTGCAGCGTAAATGAATTGAATAGTAAATTACAATCTTTAAAAATATAAATTTCTGGGAAACATATAAATTTCACAGATTTTTGACATTGTTCAGTAAATTAGAAACTTCAAATAACCAATACTTATATTTATTTATATTTCTACATTGAGATTTATTTACAATTTAGTCGCAATACATACAACGCGTTTCAAAAACATATTACTTTTTTTTTCCTTTTATTGTTTTTGTTTTCTTTTCTTTTTTATTATTTTTTAATTCTAATTTTTGCTTTTGTTCGTCGCTTACTTTTCTTCTTTTTGTTGAGACAACTTCCGTTTTTCGAACTTTTTTGTTACCATGTTCTTCTTTCACATTCTTTGTTTTACTGACAACAGTTTTAATAGAAGTTGTTTTTAAAAATTGTTCATCAAAATGTTGCTCATTGGTAGTACAAAATTGCAATAAATGTTTAAAATCCTTTTCTTTTTCTTTCGTTATTCCTACCTTTTTAGCTAATGATACTTTTATCATGTTTCTTGAATTATTTCTTATTATATGACTGACATACACTGAGCGTCATGTATCGCGCAGACCCTCTAATGTTCGCGCGCATCGTGCAAGTTTGGCAAAATCGCTCTATCTTTGCCACTTTTCATCCAATTCATCTGAAATTTTCTGAGAAACTTCTTCAAATGTTAACAAACAAATGTCTCGTTGAAAATTAGTTGAGTCTTAAACTTCCCTCGATACTTTTTTTCGTTGAACATACTTAACCATATAAAAGGTAGCTCACTGGTTTGCAATTAAATTGTTGAATGAAAAATATTTAATATTTACCTATCTATGAGTTTATTAGCAGCGCTAGACTATTTTACGAGTTTATGCAAAAAATGAGCAAGATCCGTTCATATTTGTCGGAGCTGCAGCGAGCTAAGTTTAAAAAACGTGGTGCAAATGATTTAAAATTTTGCCGTTTTTATTTTTTTTTTTTCAAATACTAAACATTGTACAAACAAAGTATATATATAAAAAGTTGCCATTTTTGATCCTCTGCACGATACTATTTTTTAAAATTCATTTCCGTTAAATTGCAAATTTTGGTCACCATGACGTCAATTTTGATATAACGGCAGCCGGGCCGAGCGCTAAGGACGTTTTAGAATCGATGCCTTCAATTAACAGTTTAATTCAATGCTGGGAAGGGTATTTGCCCGCAGAGTAGTTGTTTCTGTTGTTCAAATGAATATAGTAGATTTTTTGTTAAAGAGCGTATGAGACACTCTAAAAATCTCGTCTACAATTTGCTGTTAGAAGCAATCATCGAAATAAAAAAATAATATTACGATCACGAAATTTGAAACAAGAATAAGGGTTTTAGCGATATTTTGAGGTTAGGTTGGTACTATTATTGTTGGTTCTCATCTAGTAACATACATTGATGCAGAAATATTAATTATACACCCACAAAATACCAAAAATACCTACATATTTTGACTACTTAATTTTTAAAGAAGATATTGTTTTGCAATATTTTGAGGTTAGGTTGACCCTATTATATTTAGTATTTATTTAGTAACATTATCTGATGTAAATACAAAGTTATAAAACATAAAATACCAAAAAATCATATTTTGACCTCGAAATTTCCGAAGAAGTTTTTTAGCAATATTTTTAGGTTAGGTTGATACGGTTATAATAAGCATTTATCTAGTAACACTATATAATGTAGAATCCATCATTACAACACAGAATACAAGAAAATATATATTGTATCCACGAAATTTGCAAAGAAATAGTGTTTTTACGATTTTTTTAGCTTAGGTTGATACCATTACGATTGGTACGCACCTAGTAAAATTCCCCTGCTAAAACTATGATCCGAAAATCCGGATTATATTTTTTTAAGTAAAATTTTTGATAAAATTTCTAAGTTCGAATATTATAAAAATATTTACCAATCGACTAAGAATGGTTTAGAACACATAAAAAACAAAAAATTAGTTTCATGAAATTTTGGCATGAGATCTCAGATGAGATCTTGCAATAGGGCTAATAACATGCTTGCAATATTACAAACTTAAAAAGTAAAAAAGTAGGTTAGTTTTTCGTCGATGTCCATCGGGAATATATTCACTCAAAAATAGAGTGAGTCTCCACTCTACTTAAGAGTGAATCATTTCCACTCTATTTTTAGAGTAAAAAATCCACTCTAATTAGAGTGATTTATTTCACTCTAACGGGTTTAGCGTGTACACTGAAAGCTGTACTTTTACACAATCTGGGAATGTAAAAATCACTATCTCAGCAGAGGTCGCGTTACTTCCAGTAGATGCAATTTACGTTTTTCTGTTGAATTATCAATTGAGTGCCCTTTCATAAAAAATATACAGTTATGGGTTGTGTACAATTACACTATGCATTGAAAACGTCATTGCTGAATTAATAACTTTTCATATATCCAGTGACGTATATTTTTTACATGATTTGTGTCATTTTACATTACCACGTGCTTTTTTACATTTGCTTTTTTACAGTGTAGTTTTTTTTACGAAAATAATTAAAAATGCCTTTTGTTTATATAATACTTTTCATATGGTGTTACGGAACTGACATTTTACTTTGAAACTGCTTTCATAACTCTTAGACTTAAGAGGAGGTCGAAGCTATTCTGATTGGTGCAGATTTTACCTAACCTCAAAAATTAATATCATAAAAATAAAAATTTGTGGTCATTTATGGTACAAAAATGCGGTTGTCCGGTGTTCTTGTCATAATAATAAATGTTTATAAAGCTTCAAGCATACATAATTGCGTACAATTTCGTAAAATAATGAAAAATACGGCGCGAGGTGAAGCTATCAGTAAGGCTAAGAAACGGATAAGATGACCATCACTTTTACCGTTTTCCATTCGTGAATTCTAACAATATTTCATAATAAAAAACTTTTGAGGCTACTAATAAACAAAATTGCTGTTGTCTGGTGTTCTTTACATAATAACAAACTATTATCAACCTCAATTTTGATGTTACTATGTGAATTTTAGACGTATAATGAAAAATACGGCGGGAGGTGGAGGTCACAATGGTAAAGTTCGCTCCGATCTCCCCTTAACATACGAACTTGATTGTAAATAAGTTTTATGTATTTTACTAAAGCAACGACAAAACACTTTTTACTTGTAGTAAAACATATAATAAACAGTACCGTAAAACGGCGTGACTTTGGCCGGCGGTTGTATGGTTATATTATTTATGTATGATTAGAGTATTCTTAAATTGTTTACATTTTATAAGAATATAATATTCTTTTTTATTTTTGTATTTAGATTTTTTACAAAACTTCATAATTGTATCCCTGCTAGAAAACTTTTTGTAATCTAAATATTATTTAATATTACTCATATTATAATAAAGTTATTGGGGATAGTTAAATATTCGGAAAGATGAAATTGCATAAAAGCAAAATTCGGAAAGATATTTTATGGAAAATGGAAAATTCTGAAAAGTTTAATTCGAAAAGAAAAAAATTCGGAGAATATTAGTATTGAATATAGAAATATTGAAAGACCAAAGTATAGAAAAACAAATTCATAAGGTTGAAAATATGGAAAATAAAAATTCGTAGAGCCAAAATATTGAAAATCAATAATTTTATAGATTAAAATATTGAAAATTTGATATACAACCAGCTAACTTAGTAAGAGCAGTATATTTAAAATACCGTATATTTAAAAAAAACACAAATTAACAATTTTCAATATTTTAATCTATAAAATTATTGATTTTCAATATTTTGGCTCTCCGAATTTTTATCTTCCATATTTTCACCTTTACGAATTTTTTTTCTATACATTGGTCTTTCAATATTTCTATATTCAATACTAATATTTTCCGAATTTTTTTTCTTTCCAGATTTAACTTTTCAGAATTTTTCATTTTCCATAAAATATCTTTCCAAATTTTCCTTTTATGCAATTTTATCTTTCCGAATATTTAACTACCCCCAAATTATTAATCATGGACACAATTTTTGCAGATAATCACCTATATCGAGCGGCCATATATCGGGAGTCCACTATATGTAAAACCAGAAATCACATCGCCTATAATTATATTCATCTATAATTATATTATTTTTTTTTCTTTTTTAACTGTAAATGTTGCATTTCATAATAATTTGTATGATGAGTAATAATGAGTGCCAATATCTATGCCCTGGAAAATTTCTTTAATGAAAAATCGCTTTTTATTATTTATTATTTATTTATTTTATTAAATGCAAGATTTGATCACATCCATTGCTCGAAGCCAAGTTAAATGAAAGCGTTTAAAAATTCAATTATTTAAAAAATATATTATTATTAATCGGAGCAAAAATAATAATAGGCGAGAGAATTGGGGATATAAATTTTACAAAGAACAATTTTCGATTATATTAGCATTTGCTGCCCTGGTAGAAAAATTACGAGTTCGAATGGTCAGTTCACTAGTGAATGGCCTATTTCATTAGCTATTATTAAAAAAATTTAGTGATTAAAGAAAAAACATGTTAAGGACCCGACAAGCAGTAGAAGCGGCGGAGTCATAGGCAGCGGCCGCAGCGAGGCACTATCGCCGCATCGCATTGCCCGCGTCAGCTATGTCGGCTGCATGCACATTTCAACGCTGTCGTCCGCGCGCGTTGCGAGGTTATCCATTGTCTGTTTTGACAATTTCGACGAGGTTTTTGAACAGCAGGTTATTTCGGAAACTTTTATGCAAACCTCTGTGTTTCTTTATCTTTCTAAATCATGTGTGGAAGTGTATCTATTGCAGGATATGTACACGTGATAGCTTGTAGTGTAATTAATACTATCTAATCCTTCTCTGTTTCATATGTGTGTATGTGCTTCTAGTCCTTGTAACCCTAGAGTCAAGACGTTTTAAGTTTTACATAAATTCGACTACAGTCCTTCTGTCTCTATTACTATATGCAACAGCTTAACTTAACTAAATTGTACTGTAAAGGAAAACTTTTCATAGTGCTCAGTCTTGTAACTTTTTCAATAAAAAATAAAAATATGTATGCATATATCACATAATCTAGAAGGAAATGATATACATACTATGTTTATGAACATAAAATTTAAAATTGAGAGTATACTAAAATATAACCTCATAAACGTACGACTTGAATAGCAAAATTAATTTCTTGTTTCATAAAATAGTCATGACTCAAAATATTTATTGTTTTTAATTAAGTTTGTCATATAGAATTTTGTTACGCCTGTCTGTTTAAGTATTTTGTTAGTTAGGCATTTGAACCTTTGAATGTTGCTCTGCACTTTACCGAATTTAACTATTAATGGGCGCCAGGTAAAGCACAGCTAGCCTCGCACGAGCTTTATCTCCGAGGAGGTTCCGTGAAGCCAAATCAGGATAATAAATTCTACCAATAAATGGCACTATTACTTAACAATTCAAGTACATAGGCTTTATTTATTTAAATACCAAGGGTCGCAAATTTACACAAACCACATAATTCCCAACTGTCGCTAATTCAAAATGGCTATGCAAGCCCGCGCGCGTTGCTTCCAACGACCTAATCACCACGTTTCCTGAGCTGACTAATAAATCACAATTCCTTGAATTTACTCTATAACCTTACCAATTTGCACTATTTATCGATAGATTCTGCCTCGATTATTGCACTAATTATAAATTTTCCCACGTGTAATGCCCGAATTTCAACGTAAATTCTCGTGCCGCGCACTGATTCTATGTTCGTGTCACACCGCCAAATCGTACGTTAATACGGTACAAGATGATTCACTATATATACATATAATAATATAATAATAATATACTAATGAAAAAGTTACCGACTCTAAAGAAGTGCCAAGGGTCGCTCGACAATTATCAATCCAATTTACCGCAGCTAAATGTCCTAAGTGGATATAAATTCGCCCAGCCGCTGCCTCGTGGTCGCAATGGAGTCGCTATTACCCCCGCGATGCAAAGGTACCCTATTCAAAACTTTAACACGCCCTTTTATCTAACTTTAACTTTCACTCCGATCCAACAACTATCCGTAAATTCAATAACAACAATTCAACAGCACAACAATACTCCCCGTAACTCGCAACGTTCAACTAAATTTTCCCTTTTAAGAATCTCGTGCTACTAATAGATCCTAATCGTTCGACGCGTGGGCAGTCAATGGCGATTTTCCATGAGACCGGTCCTCTTCTCGTCTAAATTCACCCCACACATACACTTGTTACTCCTTTTGTTACACCAATCCTCATTGGCCTTGATTTTCCTGGTCTGCGAAAAACAAAGCTACGATGGCGACGTGATAAGTCGCTACTGATGATTGGTCAGCTCCCTGATTGTCACCCTGTCCGCAAGACGCGGGCAATATGAATTGCTAATTATATACGCGCGGCATCCCGGCGTGTATATCTATAGCGGGCGCTTTTACTTTTATCGCCGCGGAGCCATCACAGTTGGTAGCGGCGGCAGGCGCGCGCTGGGCTACGCTACGGTAGACCGGCAGCTTTAAGAGGCGAGGCGGCGAGGCGCCTGCTAGCTCTCCCCTGCACGGTGGGCAGGAAGGAGCGATAGGTTTGACCAAAATGACGATAAAATCGGGTTGCGGGGCGGTACTCGGGCATGAATGTACATCTCAAATCCGTTAGAATCGAAATCCGATCGGCTCCTGTTTTCGAGATATCGTCAATTTACGTATTTTAGCTAAATTATTGATGTAAGCGAATGAGTTGTACCTTAAGATTGCATGGAACTTCATTATATAATCAACGAGGATATACAAAATATGTAGATATCATGTATATTATATATAAGTATGATATATTGTGTATATACATGTAGACTTGGTTATCAAATAAATGGAATGATGTATATATATATATATATATATATATATATATATATATATATATATATATATATATATATATATATATATATATATATGTGGTTCTCTGACAAATCGTGCGCGAAAAAAATGGATTTTCCAAAAATATTTTTTTTATGTTCCTATAGTATGTATGAGTATCCCTGATTTTTTTCAGATTTTTTCCATCAATATTTTCCGAGTTACAGAGGGTCAAACTTGGCCATCTAAGCATTTTTTGCATTTTTTGGCCATACAAATTAATTTATAACTCCTCAGGGAAGCATTTTTCACAAAAAACGTATACATACTTTTTTTTGTAAAATTTTCTGTAGTTTGCATTCAGGGATACTCATACATACTATAGGAACATAAAAAAAATATTTTTGGAAAATCCATTTTTTTTCGCGCACGATTTGTCAGAGAACCACCCATATATATATATATATATATATATATATATATATATATATATATATATATATATATATATATATATATATATATATATATATATATATATATATATATATATATATATATATATATATATATATATATATATATATATATATATATATATATATATATATATATATATATATATATATATATATATATATATATATATATATATATATATATGTAATATACATATATATATATATATATATATATATATATATATATATATATATATATATATATATATATATATATATATATATATATATATATATATGTAATATACATATATAAATATATAATTTAAATAAGAAGTCATATTGAGGCTGGTGCATTGAATGTGTAAGTGTATTATATTGATAATACGTACTTTTCCACAACTTATAATTTTGTTCAGAAAGTTATTATTAACGAAAAAAATCATATTTCTTTATATATTTCCTGAAGAAAATTGAACGACAGCCTCTTTTAGTTTTGTAATATAAGTAGGATCCTGAATAGAGTTGCTTTTGTTCCTTTCCCAAAGTTTCAAAAATTTTCTGTGCACTCATTCGCTAGCCTGCTCAGACCATAATTCTAGCCCATCATCATTGTCCAAATATGCAAGGCAGTCTTTTAAGTGCTTCAGAAGTACATGGATTTTTAACGATTCAGAGACTCCAGTGCTCTTAAAAACTTCCGACTATGCAATCAAATTTTGATCCAAATCAACTCCGGAATTCGTTGTGGAAAAACAAGACTCAACAACCTTGTTCATTTCTGTAAAAGCAAAGATGAAAGGCTCTATTTGACTATTTTCGACTTCCCCAGAAATATCAGGTGCTTGAAGTTTATCTGCTTCCTTCAGTAGTCGTCGGCAAGCATTGCTTTCAAAAACTCTGCCCTGATAATTTTTTGAAATTAAACCCTACTTTGTTGGCCAAAGTTTAGCTTTCTCTTCTCCTAAAAGTAAAACTAGCCCATCCCAAAACAGATGATTGACAAATCCCTGCAGAATATGTAGTTCGGGGATTACACATTTTTGAATCACATAAACATCATCGTTCTCTTCAAAGAGAGGACGGTTAACTGTGCTATGACATTCCTTAGCCCTTTTTTTATCCTTGCGTAAGGATTCGAATTTTTCATAATCTTTCTTCAAATCTCCATAAGTTTTCAATTTCACAGAGTCATCATCGACCTCTTCAGAACTTGTATCTGTCTCTTTTTGTAAGTTACGTAACTCGTGTAATATAACGAAACAATAAGGGCAAGGATAAGTTGATGATGCAGTTTGCTGACCAGTGGCCAGCAGTAAAACTTTAGAATCTGAAACGAATCTGAACGTTATATTGTTAAGTTGAGTTAATGAAACTTAAAGTTCAAGATTTTCATAAGTTTCTTTTATTAGAGGAACTACACACAGCAAAATAAGTCTATTAACACTGATTAATTTAGCTTTTTTACTAGTACTTGCTTCATTACAATCAGTATCTGCGGCATAATCTTCTGTCAAAATTGACATACAAATTTTAAAAAAACCTTGCCCTCCGTCTGCCATTACTTTTACTCGTATCTTGGGAATACCACTCTGGTTTCGCTTGTCTATGACTGAGTCGAGTAGCTCTTCAGCATCTGCCTAAATGACAGGCCTATTTTCTTTTTTATCATTTGCAGTGTCGAACTGAAAAATATTATCCTTGCAAATGACCTCTAACGTTTTAAATTTTTGGAATATGTTTTTCTCGTAGGAACGGAGTTTCTCCCTGCGCCATTCCTTAAAAAATTTGTCATTTTTTTCATTTGATTGCATGTAGAATCAGTGTTCACTTGATAATTGTCCAAACTTTCAGCAGTAAAAAAAACTTCCTTACTCGGTTTTGGATTCACAGTTACTCTAACTTTGGAGCCAAAAGTATTTAAAGTTATTTTTTCATTATTTTTATCACTGCTTGACTGTTTCCGCTTTAAAATAGAACTCGCAATTTGATTTTGTTGTCGTTCAGGTAGCTGCTCTACTATTTTCATTACATTTTTACCAGCAGCACTATCAGATGTAGAAGCAGTAGCGCATGCATGATATATACCTTTACCTACTTTTTGAAAGCAAGTTTTGCAAATTTCAAATGAACTCCTTGAATCCTATATTCTTTTTTCGGCTTCTCTGACCAGATTCTTTTTTGTGCCATCAAGACCGTTCGATTCATCAATACAAATGGAAACATTCAGTATGTTTCCTTTACCTTTTTTTACTTTTGATGATGATATCGTAGAGTGAGCTGTTATGTACACGTAACAATTACACTCATCAGAAGTTCTAGTTTTTTTAGGCAAAAATTACATCTTCATAGTTTGGTATACTCTGTAAAGGTCTTTTTTGAAACATTTTTTTCTCGTTCACAAAGTTCAAGACTACAAGAGACGCAAATACTTAATGGAAACTTCGAATTAGATAGATCAAAATCTTCATTTATGTATTTTCGAATCAGTCCGTCATGAGACTTAGTTATCAAAAAATCTTGTGATCGTTTTCCTTTGAAACTTTTTTTTCTACCACATGGTGCACAAATTTTCATTCTATTCTCCTCATGATTACACTTATGATCCATTTTAGAATGAATGGATTCATAATTCTTTACTGAAAGAGAAGATGCCATATTTATCCGTTAGCCTGCCACTCAAACGTGATCAAGAAACGCAACCAAAAAGCATCCAAAATCTGATCGTCTTATATGACACAATCATCTCTATTATCATAGAAGGAAGCACGCAGCCACCTAGCGGTGAGAATCGAAGTTATAAATATTTTGTATATCCTTGTTGATTATATAAGGTAGTTTCATGCATTCTTAAGCTAGAACTCATTCGCTTCTATCAATAATTTAGCTAAAATACGTAAATTGACGATATCTCTATCGCTCCTTCCTGCCCACCGTGTCTGCGAGCTGTCGGCTACTGTGCAGGTATAGGTGCAGTGTCTGTGTTTGCGTGTATGTGCAGTCGTCTACTTCGTGGTTGCTCCAGCCAGCTGCGCTGGCTGTACGATCAGCTGTCGCAGTCGGTGCGGTGTGTGTGTCTGTGTCCGTGTTTTTCCCCTCGGTCGCGATTCTCGGGCTCCCCGTTCCCTCAAACAACAATAATAATTACCCCCCACCCCCGTTAATAATTGTTCAATAAATACACTCGGCTCTGGTAACGGTGTCGATTCGGTCGTGATTGACTGCCCTGGTTTTTAAATAAACATTTTGACGCGACATACGCGTCACAGTTAATGTAAACATTGATTAAAACTTATTAAGGTTATTAAATTCGCTTGAAATAGAATTTTTAAAACTAACGAATCGTTAGCCGGTCGTTCGGTAGAAAGCGTCGCCAGGTAGCGGTTAAGCTAGCTAATTACTTAAGGATAAATTAGCGAATTTAAACTAAAATCGCTATGCTATCGCTAAGAACTCGTCAACGTTTCTACCAGGGTGTGGCTATTAATAAATCTCAGGATTATAGTTTTGATCAGTTAGGCATAATTATAAAGACTTTTGTTTTGTTATGGCTAATTATACGTAGTTTTATTCAGATGAAAAACTCCAAATAAATAATTTGTTTAAATTCAATCTGAAAATTCAAACGAAATTAATAACATAGTACGGCAAGAAATTTTTGAGAATTAAAAAAAATTTTATAAATATAATAATTTATAGTGATATTACATAAGTTAACATTTTAAATAAGTACTATTCAAACCGCAGTTATTATTACATACATTCTGGTAGTAGATATTATTTTTATTTTATATAATTTAATTTGTTACATTTTTAAAAAAATAAACATTGTATTATTCAACTTTTCATTTACTTTTCATCTTAAATATGAAATGCGATCCAATTCAAAATCATTACATAGTGTTGAAAAGTTTACAAAAAAGAATTTTAAGAAGATTTAAATACTCAAATTGAAGAGTATTTAGTGCAGAAAGAACAATTTGAAAATCATTACAGTGTCACGTGTATAATGTGACGAGTAAGGAGAAATGTAGGTGCAATAGGAGATATGCTCGAAATGAAGCAAGTCTGTCAGTGCGGAGTTATAGCCAGTGGTTAGCGCACTCAATATCGCACGGTATAATTTAATTAGTCAAATATAAAAACGAAAAATCAGTCAAAATATATTAAAATATGTATAAAAAAACAATGAAAATGCTTAAGTTATCCGAGTTAATTATTTTGTAGTTTTTCGTAATGATTTCTAACTTAATCGTTTTCAATTTTGGCGAATAAGGGACTCTGTACTCACATTATTGTATAAGGTTTTTGGCAACTATCACTGTGGTTTGATTAATAGGTTAAGCGCTACATGACCCATATATGACCATGATTTATTTTCCTTAGGTGCTACATGGTCATACGTGTAGGTGTGGTTTATGAAACATTTAAAACGACAATATTAGAATGGAGCTAGAATCAACTAACAGCATTCCTGCTGATATAATGCTATATTTTATAAACATTAGAATATATAAATATTACATTACCGTATATATATATTGATGTACAACGAAAAATTCATAATTTTTTAAGGGAGTACTACCGGTAAGAGATTGATGGTTCAGAAAAATCTAAAAAAGAAATTTAGCGTATGAGTAAATTTTAGTTAAAAATGACTCAGTTAAATTTTGGTAAACTTTTGGAACGTGAGAAAAAAGTTAAGAACATTTAAATTTTCATAAACTTTACCGTTGTAAACCCTCAAAATCTTGATCATACACGTCAAAATCTATCATATTTTTTAGTACCATATTTATTAAAGAAACTTTGATCCTCATACGATACGAGGTGGCACGATGAACGAAAATTTATTTTTCGACGGTTATTCGACTCTTTTTGACATATATTACAAAGAGAGTGGAGCATTTTTACGTAAAAATTTTTATTATTATTTTTTTTGGGAGTTCTAATCAATTTTTTGAAAATAAGTTTTTAATGTTTTTCAGAAATTGATTAAAACTCCGAAAAACAATAAAAAAAAATTTAACGCAAAAGTGCTCCGCTCTTTTTGTAATACAATGCCACCTCGAATCGTGTGAGGATCAAAGTTTCTTTAACAAATATGGTCTTGAAAATAATGATTTATTGTGATGTGTAGAATCAAGCTTTTGAGGTTTTACAACGGTAAAATTTAAGATAGTATTGTGTTTTGATAGTATAAAAATTTTCAGAATGATTGTTTTTAAACGTAAAAAGATTTGTGGATTCGTGAAGAAAAGTCTCTTTTTGGGTTTAACTCAGGCCTGCCTCCTTAACCCATTTCTTCCCAAGCGGCACTTTTTATAGTCAATTGGTTTTTTGCCTGAAAAATTGACGAAAAAAAAATAATAATAATCAATAACACTTTTCTGAAGTAAAATTGTCCGCTCTTTCTGATTCTGAAGCCAGAATTTTGAAATTTCCGTTGGAAAATTTCAAAATGGCGGTTTTAGGCAAAAAACCAATCGACTATAAAATGGCCGCTTGGGAAGAAATGGATTAAGTCAAAATGAGGCAGATTGCCAACGTTCCTGGATCATACAGAATTTTTTATACAGTCTAGAAAAATTCCTACTTACTTTCTATACCATTTTGAAACTATTTGTGGATTCGCATCAAAATTGAATACAAGTAACCATAATTAAAAATGAGATCATTTTATTTAAATAAAAAACAGTGTTTTTACGTAACTTATATTTTTTCATAAATAATTATTTTTCATTTGATCTAGATCAATACACCTTGGCGATGTATACATTTCTTTATAATGCTAAAAAGAATATGTCAAATTAATTTCAAAAAGTTTCGACAAAAGATAATGCACCTGGAATGTTTTGAATAAAGAATAACAACAACTGCAGAAAAAGCTGTTTTTGTTAAAAAAAGTACATTTACCTTAATGTATAATCGTACTTTAAAATGTCATTTTTAAACTGATAATTGATGAAAATAAAAAATGCGATGCGTTTCTGTGTTAAGAAAGGTTTCAAGAATCGAAAACAGAAATAAAAAGAAATCAATTTTTTGGTCAAAAACTGATATGGATCCCCTTAAAGAAACATAATATAAAGAAATACACTGATCAAGTCTTGTTTATATGTGTTTCTAAGTATATTATGAGAAAATTCTACAAGTGGAGAATTAGAAAAATATGAAGAAGAAATGTAAAACTAGCGTGAAGTAACATACAAAACAAGATAGTGATCAAATATTGCTTATATGTGCTTCTACGCTACGTTGTAATGCCGAGTATATGGTTTAATTGTAATTGAATATTTGATTGTGAATATCAATCGATAAAAGGAAATGATAAGTTATACTAGAATAGTTTGAGTATTGTTACATATGAATATATACAAAGTAAACAGAATTGGCCTTGAACCGTAGAATAGTTATAACGGTATAGAATCATAACAATAAATGTTGTGTCCAAAGTACAAAGTCAATATATAGATAACAACGAGAATAACACGAAGAATCCTTGTCTAAATATCAATGTAACTGATTTAACGAAAATTAAAATTTAATATCATGATAAAAATTTTAATCAAGAGATATTGGAGATAAAAAATGCAAATTGAGCAGTGTTGCGGCCGTCGATTTCTAACAACTTGAATGTAGCGTTTGGACTTTCTGAATATTTCTAGGCCCATCACTGCCTATCGCCTTAGACCCAGCAAGTTACTCTGGTGGTGCCGTGGTGGTCGTTGCGCTTGGGATAGAGCGAGCTTCCCCCCCCCCCTTCTTATCAATTTGCAGGCGTCGCACTTGTAACAAAAGTGCTATCACCCGGCGAATTCGCTCTCTTCCGCTCTACCTGCAACGCTGTCAGGAGCAATTTGTCTGGATCGCGCTTCTATCGCTCTGTCTTCGATCACGTGTCACACTTAAATACATTTATTCTCATTTCCACTCTTTCCTTACACACACACACACACGCACGCACGCACGCACGCACGCACTCACGCAAGCACGCATGCACACACACACAGAGATTTTTAATTTTGAACAATTAAAGACAATAGACCATATTTTAAGACTTTTATTATAATGATTTTAATCAAGCCGTGTCCTGTCTTTTTCTATCCTTCACATATCCACATCCTCTGAGAATCGCACGGGCGCATTTCTTCTTTTTACTACGTTCTCCCGCCAGCAGGGAATCTTTACAGAAAAGGAATAAATAAAAATTCGAAAGAAAACTTATCTCTCAGAAATTTGAATATTCCTTAAATTCCACTAGGGCCCATTGCTGCAGCCAATAGATTTGCATTCGAAAGCATCCAGAGTTCTCATTGCTCTCCAACCACGGACGAAATCGGAAAGAAATGGCCGGCTTTATATAAGCCTCGAAAATACAATTTAATCTTTGTACCATCACAAACAGATCCATAAGATTCAGCCAAAATTCTTTGAAATCACAACAATAAAAACTTCTTGATAATTATAAAACAATATGTCGTAAATTTGTCTTGAATTAATGTGAGGTGTTATGTAAAGAATAAATAGTGGATTGAATCCATACACTCCCGAACAAGCAGCGAAAAGTAGAAACAAAACTGCAAAAATAAATTATGTCATTATTAAATTATTTTTAAAAAATAACAAAATAATAATATTTTTAATATAATATTATCTTTAATTATTTGTGCAATATACTGCGTAAAGTTGGCTAGAAGTCTACAATAGTAAATCTCATATATAATAATACTTAATATCTACAAGAAAAAGCACAGCGATAAAGCTTAGAGATGTCGTGATATACAAGATGAAAATATAATGTTTAAATTGAATAATCTCTAATATCTCAAAAGATTATACCAAGTCGGTTCAAAAATATTCAGCCAATAACCTGACACCTAACAAATATTCTCTGAAATTTTCGAGGCATTACATCACGTATTACTCAAGTTATCGCGTTGTCCAAAAGAAAACGCATTTTTTTGACATTTTATTTATATTCTCAAAAATCAAACCATCTTATTATCCATAAATGTACAGAAATATACCTCTATATAAAACAAGTATTCATTAAAAATTTCACTGACTTTTATAGTATAGTTTTCGAGGAATAAATGTGAAAATGAAAATTTTGTCACACAGTATAATAATCGAAATACGACTCATATAAAATCGTTCATGGTCTTAAAATGAAAGATTTTATGAGTACTTTATTGCAGAAAAAATTCGCTTCCCGAAACCATTCCTTCATTTAAAATAAAATTCAAAAAATCTAAATTTGAAAATTCTTAAATATTTAAAAATGCTGAAACTTCAAAGCGCTTACTCTCAGTCACTCACACTCACACTCACTCACTCACTCACCCTCACTCACACTTACTCACACTCACTCTCACTCACTCACTCTCACTCACTCTCTCACTCACACTCACTCACACTCACTCACTCTCACTCACACTCACTCACACTCACTCACATTCACTTACTTACACTCACTCACTTACACTCACTCACACTCACTCACTCTCACTCACTCACTCACTCACACTCATTCACACTAACTGACTCATACTCACTCACACTCACTCACACTCACTCACTCACTCACTCACTCACTCTCTCACTCACACTCACTCACACTCACTCACTCCCACTCACTCTCACTCACACTCACTCACTTATTTAACAACATTTAAATTAAACAACACGTTTCAGCTCGTCCTCCCTATCATCTCTTTGGGTTTGCTGAGTCGCACCTTGACCCTGATGTTGGGAGTCATCTCATTCAGATCGACGACTATTCACTACTTAGACTTGATCGCAACAAACTAGGGGGCGGGCTGGTCCTGTACATTCATAACACTTTCAAGGCCAATTTACTATGCAGCTCTCGAACAACACAGGAGGGCAGGCCATTTATACCTCAATATTTAATGTGCAGTGTTCAGCAGGGCAGCCTTCCCCCCGTCTTTGTTGCTTTAATATACAGACCACCACACGTACGGTTTTTACAGGGCTCTGACTTAACAGACAAACTAACGACACATACGAAAGACTTTAGTCACAAAATTATTATGGGAGATCTGAATGCGAACCTACTCGGAACGTCAGCCGATGCAAAATTTGTTAGGCGGTTGGCTGATGATCTTAACCTTCAAATAGTTGATCATGGTGCGACTCATCATCTCACGGATTCTCACACGTGGATTGATGTGATCTTGACAGATAATAATGACGTTGTACTTAGCAGGGACAATCGGCCGGCACTTTTTCCCAGTCCTCATAACATCATAGAGGTCGAGATTGGGGTCGAAACTGCTGCATCCCCTGTGGCTGAATCTTTCAGCTACAGGGATTTTAAATCGATCCAGCAAGACGACCTCCTGTCTCACCTAGCTGACTGTGATTGGTCGCAGATCGATGGTCCCGCGGCGGGTGTTGACAGTCAATTAGAGTGCCTCAGTGTCAACCTCATGGCTGTGATAGATAAAATTGCGCCATTAAAAGAATTCACACCGAAAAAGAAAACGAATCCACCATGGATTGATGCTGAACTAATACATCTATACAAAAAATGTGACTCTGTACGACGACGCTATGCGCGGACCACAGACGATAGACTGTGGCGGGAGTATCAGCTGAGAGCCTTGCAGCTGAAGCTGAATTACGAAGGAAGGAAACAAGGGAAAGATTTTTACAAAATAGAATTTTTGAAGCAATTGATAATAAGAAAGATATTTGGAAAGAGCTCAAGGCTCTGGGCTTTCTGCCAAAGACAAGAGAGGAGCTTCATGGTTTCTCACCGGAAGAGCTCAATGCCCACTTTGCAGGGGTGTCGATCTCCCAAAATGAGAGTGATGAAGAACTTGACAACGTCTTGACCACTGCCAGTGATGACGGCTTTGTTTTCCGAGAGGTCAGCTTCTCGGACGTGGTCCTGGCTGTTGCCCACTTCTCATCACAGGCCACAGGGGAAGACGGCATTCCCCAAAGTATAGTGGCTAAGGCTCTTCCGTTTGTGGGAGATCATATTGTTAAGATCTTTAACTCCTCTCTGTCCAGTGGCATTTTTCCGAGAACTTGGAAGGGAGCTCAATTGGTGTCTTTGAAGAAGAAGCCTGTCCCATCTACGGTGTCAGATTTCCGACCAATTGCCCTACTGAGTTTCCTTTCTAAGGTCCTGGAAAAAATAGTACACGACCAAATAACTGACTTTTTACGAGAAAATAATACTTTGGACCCGATGCAGACTGGTTTTCGACAGAATCACAGTACACAGACAGCACTACTAAAACTGACGGAAGACATAAGATCAGGCATTAACAACAACAAAAAACTATTGACTATTTTGTTGATGTTTGATTTTAGCAAAGCATTCGACACCATCTCTCACACTAAACTGCTGCGTAAGCTGATGCGCATGGGATTCTCCAGGAGTGTTCTCCTGTGGCTTAAGTCATATATTATGGAGAGACGACAGAAAGTCGTCACAAACACAAACGGGGATTCAGGTTGGCTAACCACCAATCTTGGCGTTCCACGGGGCTCAGTCCTGGGACCCCTGCTTTTCAGCCTGTACATAAACGACTTACAAGACGCACTAGACTTAGATGGTGTAGAACATATACTTTACGCTGACGACCTGCAACCCTACACACAAGTGACTCTGAAAGGTCTTTGTGATGGTATCAGCCGCATGTCGGCTGTAGCACGAGCAGTGTCGAACTAGGCAACGTCAGCTGGCCTGCGTCTCAATGTCGGCAAGACAAAGGCGATCATTTTTGGATCTGATCATAACATCAAACAGGTTCACCTTGACTTGCAAGGCATTGAGATACAGACCGGCGTACACGTTCCCTTTGTCGATTCAGTCACCAACCTCAGCGTGGTGATGGACGGAAGGTTAACATGGAAGCCGCAACTGAATGCGGTCAGTAGGAATGTAAATAGAGCTCTGTATATCTTAAAATTATTCCGTTCAAGCATCACAGAGATACTGAGAAAGCAGCTGGCATGTGCACTGGTACTACCTCACTTAGACTATTGCTCAGTGGTTCTTCTTGACGTATCAGGGGAGCTCCAGACACGACTACAACGTCTACAGAATGCATGTGTGAGATACATATGTGGTCTTAGGCGTGATGAGCATATCACCGCCTACAGGGAAAAACTGGACTGGTTAGATCTGAAGGTGAGAAGGGAGTATTTTATGGGGCTGCTGCTTTACAAAGCGGTTGTCATGCGGCAGCCACCATATCTTACTGCCCTCTTTGGAAAAAACAAGGCCAGGACTTCAAGTAGGGGTGGTACGAAAGAGCTCTCGGTTCCGGGGTCGCGCACCGATAAGGGCCTATTCTCATTTAGAGTTCAAGGTGCGCACCTCTGGAATTCGCTCCCAAGCAGTGTGAGGTGCCTGCCATCTTTTTGTAAATTTAAAACGGCGTTTAGCAGGCACCTTAAACAATTACATGGTGACGGGAATACATAGAGGTGAACTTTTCGAGAATCGGTTTATACATTATTTTGTTCATCTCCGTGTATTCCCAATCTGACTCGGATATTTATTTAGGTTATTTATTTATTTGAATTATTTATTTATTTAAATTTATTTATTTATTTATTTAATTTAATTATTTATCAAACTTATTTATTTATTCGACTTAGTTATTTATTAATTTATTTATTTATTAAATATGTTTAGTGTTAGGTGTGAATGTATTTATTAGCGTGATTGTAAAAGGGTCATATGAATGAGTGTATTTTAAATTTTTACGTGATAGTTATACGTAAAAATTTAGTAAAGTATGTGTATGTATTCTTTTTATTTTAAAATGTTATCTCTATTGTATTTATTTTATTCTATGTATTTTGACGAAGCGTGTTTCTGTGATATCTGACTATGACTAGTTCATTATATTTAGATTTTATAAACTGACGAACTGATACAGCGAATAATATTATTTAAAACATAAGAAATGCAATAAGTGAACGTTAATGTAAGATAACAAATACATAATATTCACTGATATTTTAATTATTATAACTTACATGTACATACAATTGTAAGAATTTCGTCTTTTGATGAATAAACAGTATATATATATCTATCTATCTATCTATCACTCGCACTCACTCTCACTCACACTCACTCACTCGCTGTTAATAATTATACGTGTAAAATTATAACATAGCTTAATGAGTGTAACTCGCTGTCTTAAATGGTTCATTACTAATATACAATCATTATAAGCTATAAATAATAAATATTAGCCTCTCAATATTACTTAAAAGCGCTCTGGATCTATTATAACCTAAAAAACATTCCCACGTGGAGTTTGTCTGTAATATAACAAATAGTTAAAACGTTTTATATTCGATTAAATTTTGCCACAATCTATGTTAGTGTGTTTTAAGTGTAAGCTCTCATTCGATGACCGCCCACTCATTGTTCCTTGTGTGAAAGCAAGACAGTATTGATACTTAAGTGTAGAAACTGTCAAAAAAGGCAACACTTGTTATGTTGATTCAATTGATAACATCAAAGAGGACATTGTAAATATAAAAGAATCATGCTCCACGATAGGTAAAATGTCTAAGGATCAAGAGGAGGCTGTAAAGAACATCGGTACACTGCAGACACTTGCAGAAGATATTCCAGCCATAAAAAATGAAATAACATCTTTAAAAAATGATGTTCAGCAATTAAAATCTTAAGCACATCATTCTAATACTCACGTTCGTGAAAAAACCCTTGCAGAACTGCAGGATCGAATGAATAGAGCGAAAAACATTTTTATTTTCAATATCACCGATGAATTAAAAGCAAAAGTTCAATCAATCTTGATGGGTATATTTACCTATTTATTTAAAATATTTTAATTTAATTGTACTTTAATAAAATTCTTTTAAGGCTAGACCAGTTGTTGTCACATTATATGGTTCCCGGGATGCTCATTTTGTCATAAAAAATAAAGATAAAAATGATACTCAAAGTTGCCCTCGGCAAAACCAAAATGCAACAATCCCAATTCAAAAACACTCGAACTGAACTATTAAACCGTTAGAATGCTGGAGAAGAAAATCTCATTATAAGATATATCGATAGTGTGCCTATGGTCATTAAGAAAGCTGTTCAGCTAAAGGTAACCAGTAAAGTTGCTCCTGCAGTGACAGATATACAATCTCAGTCACTTGCACATGATGCAAATGACAAGCGGTATCAATCTAACCCAAACTAAAGTAATTTATCTGGCCATATTCCTGCTAAATCAACATAAAGAACCGATCAAGCACAGTCACCTATGATAAAGATATAATGATTTACTACAAAAATGTTAGAAGCCTACAAAATAAATTACAAGATTTAGAAAACAACTTTTATCAGGTGACATATACTCCAGATATCATTGTCGTTACTGAGACTTGGCTGAATCTAAAGATCACTGACGACGAACTCGGGCTTCTCAACTTCGATATCTACAGATTTGACAGACCCTCTAACTTAGATGAAAATTGTTGAGGTGGTGGTACCCTCATTGCTGTAAAAAAAGGCAGTACCATCTTCTCTTTGTGATGTCAAAATAAAAGACTACGAGCAAGTATTTACTAAGTTACACCGACCACACAAGGGAATAATCAGAGTGCGTTCACAGTAACATAATTACCACGGGTAGTCCACTAATGTTAAAAAAAATACAAAATACTGAAAGGATGATTAAAATATTACTTCAAGGGTCGATCGAAGCTATAACCCATTAACGAAAGGATCGCCCGAGATTATAGTTAGAAGCCCACCCGATATTTGACCGAGGCTCACGCTCACCCGCGAGGATCACCCGTGGGTTAGCCGAGGCGCACCCGATATTAAACTGAGGCTCGACCGAGGTATTAGCCGAGGTAATAACGCGGTAATACCCGCGTTTCTTACAGCGGCAATAGCCGAAGTTCTTATCGGGGTAATGGCCGAGGTTATTACCAGGGTAATAGCCGCGTTTCTTACCTCGGTAATAGCCGAAATTATTACCGGGGTAATAGCCGACGTTCGAGCCGAGGTTATAGCCGAGGTTCGAGCCGAGGTTAGAGGCAAGGTGAGAGCCGAGGTGAGAGACAAGGTGAGCGCTTAGGTACGAGCCAAGGTTATATAAATTAACCTGGCCTAACTTCAAGAGAAAAACAGAGGCGTTGGAACGTCGAAACGCTGGACCGCGGAACAGCAGCTTCAATGACGTTATTCGCCAACAGATGGCGCCAGTACCTTTGGAATGGAGAGTAGTTCCGTCGGTGCGTTTAGAGCTTCGCTTCGAGCGCACATTTTGAGCAGTGTTATTTTTTGATAATTAAATGTTACAAAACTGGTGAATTGTCTAGACTTAAGAATTGGTATACAAGCCCTGAGAGTGTATTGCATAGAATATTTCAATAGTGGTGTATTGCTTAGACTTAAAATTTCCTATATATATCCTCAGGGTATATAGCTTCATGCCTGCGTGGTTTCTTGATAAAAAATGCTGGGATGTATTCGATTCTATATACCTCGTTTTTTGAGGTTCAGTAATATATCCCAGCTTTTTTATAAATTTATAAACGAAAATATATTGTATATTAAATATTAGTGTAAAAATTAGAAAAATTATTTAGAAAAAATTCGTACATTTTTAAAAACATTTAGTATAAGAACGAACTTTTTTTGTAAACAGTCTTGTAGGGCGTGTATATTATTATATACAAACTCCACAGGACTGTTTATGAAAAAAGTTCGTTGTTATATTAAATGTTTTAAAATTGTACGGATTTTTTATTAATATATTTTGTTATTTTTATACGAATTTATAATATATATTCGAAGACACATAGCTTTTCGACTATAAATTAATAAGAAAAGCTGGGATATATTACTGAACCTCGAACAACGAGGTATACAGAATCCAATACATACCAGCGTTTTTTCTCAAGAAACCACGCAGGCATGATGCTATATACTATGAGGATATATATTGGAAGTTTTAAGTCTAAGCAATGCACCACTATTGAAATATTCTATCATTGAGATTATAAGTTTGAAAGTTAAATATTACAATACTGGTGCATCGTCTAGACATGAAAATTGAGATACAAGCTCTCACAGTGTACGGCATCATACCTTTGTAGTTTTTTTACTCTTCAGGGAGCAGACGGCGAACTATGTTCTCAAAATGTGATTTTGACGCAAGTCCTTCGGAGCAAAGTATACCTTCTTCTTTCAGAAAAGTCAAGAAACCACGCAGACATGATGCTACAGTGCGTTTCATAACTTTAAGACCACCCACATTTTGCGCTAAATCACTGTAATTTAATATTGTATTGATACATAAATTTTATAATCTTAAAAATAATCAAATTTCTCAACATTTTACGCTATTTAGACAATTTAAACATTTTTCGTAGTATTAAAATATCGAAATATCATATTTTAGGCTGTTTCATAACAATAAGACCACTGTAAAGTTATATTATTTTATTACTAATCCTACTGTATATTACAATAAATTAATTCAAACTATGATTTGTCATTATATTTTAAAATTCTGAAAATTTTCTATTTCTAAGCTCTAAAATAAAAAATATAATATGCGGAAAAGAATTAAAAAATTAAGATTTATTAATAATGTAATTTATTGTAATTAAAGCTGCATATGAAAACATTATAATTATTATTAGAGCTTAATATTATGTGTACAATATTTTTATTGTGTATTTGAGATATATATTACTATATAATTTAATTCGTTATGTACAATATTTTAATTATAATATGTTTTATTTGTAAATAGTAACAAAAGACTGTAATTTTTAATTTAATAATTAATTGTACCTCCATTATTTTTTATTAATTCAAAAATGCGATTTGGCATACTTTCAACTAAATTTCGTAAAATTCTTTCATCAATTTCTTGCCAAGCTTTTAGAATAGCATCTTTTAATTGATTAACACTACCATATTGTTTATTTTCAGCATAAACTTTACGAACAAGAATAGCCCATAAATTTCCAATCGGATTAACGTCTGAAGAACACGCTGGCCAGGCTAGAACAATAATATCGTTATTGTTAAACCACACTTTCGTTTCACGACTTGCGTGAATTAATGCGTTATCTTGTTGAAATATCCAATCTTCTGTTTCATTATAATCTAAAAATGGCAAAAGGTGATCTTTCAGTACATTAATATACTCTTGTGAATTCATTTTACATGAAGGAAAAGCTAGAGGCAATTTATGTGAGATACAAAATCCTCCCCAAACCATCAAGCTACCACCACCAAAATTTCTACGGGAAAAATATTCAGGCTCCTTTCTTAAGTCTCGCCAATACGAATGATGGCCATCAGGGTCATCTAAATTAAATTTCTTTTCATCAGAAAAAATAACCTTAAAATAAAGTAACAGTGAATTTAATATTAATAGAAATAAACCATGCATAATATATTATATACCAATATAATAATATTGTTCTATTTACTTTATTCCAGTCCGTATTCATATTAAGTTTCCCAAAATTTAAGCTAGCATCTTTTTGGCGAATTAGTAATCGAGGAGCTCTTTGTAATGATTGCCTTACAAGGTGATTAGCGCTTTTAATTGTACGATATATTGTTGAGTGTGAAATATTTAAATTTAAATCTTCTTTAATTTTATTCAAACTTTTTTTCGAATTGCTTGCTGCATTAATAATTCTGCGCTTTAAACGAGCAGAAACTTTGTTTTTGGGTCCGCCCTTTTTATTTTTACCATAGTTTTCAGGATTTTTAAGAAAATTTAAGATTACGCAATTTGACCTCCTCAATTTTCGAGAGATTTCTCTTATGCTCATATCGCAGTGGCGATATGCTAAAATCTTTCCTTTTTCTTCTTCGGTTAAGCATGTACCTCGGCCCATTATCTAATAACTGCAAATTAAAAACTTTAAGACTACTTTTGAACTTACTACACTTACTGCGTTATGAAATAGACAACGCGTTTAACGGAAATTTAAATTATCATTACCCAACGGTTTCAGTTTATATTTATGACTATAGTTACCATCCAAGCATTTACCTACTGAGTGGTACTGTCGGTAATTGTTAAATTGAAATAAAACTAATACATCAGCGCTTACAAGTAGTGATATATATATATATATATATATATATATATATATATATATATATATATATATATATATATATATATATATAATCAGTGTAATTTAATATTGTATTGATACATCAACTTTATAATCTTGAAAATAATCAAATTTCTCAACATTTTACGCTATTTAGACAATTTAAAAATTTTTCGTAGTATTAAAATAACGAAATATCGTATTTTAGGCTGTTTCATAACAATAAAACCGCTATTAAGTTTTTTAATAAAACTAATACATCAGCGCTTACAAGTAGTGATATATATATAATCAGTGTAATTTAATATTGTATTGATACATCAACTTTATAATCTTGAAAATAATCAAATTTCTCAACATTTTACGCTATTTAGACAATTTAAAAATTTTTCGTAGTATTAAAATAATGAAATATCGTATTTTAGGCTGTTTCATAACAATAAAACCGCTATTAAGTTTTTTAATAAAACTAATACATCAGCGCTTACAAGTAGTGATATATATATAATCAGTGTAATTTAATATTGTATTGATACATCAACTTTATAATCTTGAAAATAATCAAATTTCTCAACATTTTACGCTATTTAGACAATTTAAAAATTTTTCGTAGTATTAAAATAATGAAATATCGTATTTTAGGCTGTTTCATAACAATAAAACCGCTATTAAGTTTTTTAATAGCGGTCTTATTGTTATGAAACAGCCTAAAATACGATATTTCGTTATTTTAATACTACGAAAAAATTTTAAATTGTCTAAATAGCGTAAAATGTTGAGAAATTTGATTATTTTCAAGATTATAAAATTTATGTATCAATACAATATTAAATTACACTGATTTAGCCCAAAATGTGGGTGGTCTTAAAGTTATGAAACGCACTGTATATACTCGGAGGATATATATAGGAAGTTTTAAGTCTAAGCAATGCACCACTATTGAAATATTCTATACAATACACTATCAGGGCTTATATACCAATTCTTAAGTCTAGACAATTCACCAGTTTTGTAACATTTAATTATCAAATAATAACACTGCACAAAATGTACGCTCGAAGCGAAGCTCTAAACGCGCCGACGGAACTACTCTCCATTCCAAAGGTACTGGCGCCATCTGTTGGCGAATAACGTCATTGAAGCTGCTGTTCCGCGGTCCGGCGTTCCGACGTTCCAATGCCTCTGTTTTTCTCTTGAAGTTAGCCGAGGTTAATTTATATAACCTCGGCTCGTACCTAGACTCTCACCTCGGCTCGTACCTACGCTCTCAACTCGGCTCTCACCTCGGCTCTCACCTTGCCTCTAACCTCGGCTCGAACCTCAGCTATAAGCTCGGCTCGAACGTCGGCTATTACCCCGGTAATAACTTCGGCTATTACCGCGGTAATAACCTCGGCCAATACCCCGGTAATAACCTCGGCTATTGCCGCTATAAGAAACACGGCTATTACCGAGTTATTACCTCGGCTAATACCTCGGTCGAGCCTCAGTTTAATATCGTGTGCGCCTCGGCTAACCCACGGGTGATCCTCGCGGGTGAGCGTGAGCCTCGGTCAAATATCGGGTGGGCTTCTAACTATAATCTCGGGCGATCCTTTCGTTATTGGGTTATAGCTTCGATCGCCCCTGGAATTAATATTTTAATCATCCTTTCAGTATTTTGTATTTTTTTTAACATTACTGGACTACCCATGGTAATTACGTCACTGTGAACGCTCTCTCATTGGAGTTGAATACCTGCCACCTGGCTTCGAGTCTGCAGTATACGATGAACACCTTACGTCAGTTAGCAAGATTTACAAGGAGAATGAAGATTGTGATATTTCAATATTCGGTGATTATAACCTAACCAAAATGGTATGGTCACAACATTTTCATGTTCCTAGTAACAAAAATTATACCTTAGATCTACTTTTCTCTACTATTTCAAATATAAAACAAATTAACTCTCAAGAATATATTGTTTCTATAGATCCTCATCATATAGCACAATACTTCAGTATAAACAATCGGGTAGTAGGTTTTACTGGTTTTAATAAAATTCAGTATAATTTTAATTTAGCTGATTCTGATAAAATTAACCTAGCATTAAAAGATATTGACTGGAATGTAATATTGTCAAGCGTCAATATCAATGATAATTTAGATACGTTTTATAGTATAACATGTGACACAATAGAAAAATATGTTCCATCTAGATATGTACGAGCAAATTGCTATCCTAGATGATATACTTACGTTTTAAAAAAACTAATAGTTGAGAAGAAAATTGCTCATAGGTTATGGAAATCTTCCAACAAAAAAATTGATTATATAAACTTCAAATATCTAGGAGCTAAATGCATTAGATTATTGAAAGACTGTTACAAGGATTATATATCTAAAGTCGAATCAAATACTCTTACTAATATGAAATCTTTTTGGCCATTTATAAATAATAAGCGTAAATCAATTAATCTGCCCAATAGAATGCACTGTGATGCTTCGATAGCCGATTCTGGAATCTCTATTGTTAACTCTTTTGCTTCATATTTCGGATCTGTTTATCACGATTCCAAACTACCTAGTCTTCCAGTATCGGCTATTGAACCTTTATTGCAAGACTTAAATATAAGCTATGAGGATATATATATATATGGTTTCAATTTAAACATCTTAAAATGCAAGACAATGTCTTTTTATAAAACTCGAAATCATGTTGATTATCAGTACACATGATTCAACAACATGCTTGGAAAAAGAGACTTCTTTCAGGACCTTGGTGTACTGATGGATAGCGACCTCAATTTTGACAATCACTTAGACTAGGTAGTTTCTCGGGCACTAAAGTCTCTCGGTTTTGTTATATGCTCTACGAAAACGTTCCAATCAAGCAGATCCGTAATTAACTTATTTAAAACGCTTGTAATACCAGAATTATTATATGCATCTCCTATATGGTCTCCCTATACTAATACTAGTATTACTAAATTGGAATCAGTGCAACATAAATTTATCAGATACCTTGCATACAAGATTAGAGAACCTATGGATTGGTTAGATCATAACTATCATCGTGGTTTTAATAAAAAAAAAGAATGGAAAATACATAGCTGGCTCATTGCTAGTGTGTGATGAATATAGCAGTGATGTGAACATAACCTCAAATGAACCACGTGTACTTATAGCGAAATTAAAGGAAGACGTCTGTTCCGTCGCAGACGTCAGAGGTACGTGGCGCCACCTTTTCTCGCAGACGCGATGCGAGCGGGCAAACAGCGAACCACGTTTTCGGCGACCGATAGAAGCAAGCGCGGTGGGGGTTCGTGAGAGCGCGAATGACAGGCGCGAACGCGCGAATTCGAGTCAGTCACTCTTGAGCAATCAAGCCAATACGTGCTTTTGTGCAAGAGTCCGGCATCTTTCTTTCGGTTTGTCCATATAAAGTGTAAGATATTCTCGTCCGTCCGTCGTATTGTAACTTCAGCATCTTGTCGGGTGTGCATCGTTTTTTTTCTATTATTCGGTTAATGGGAAATAAAATCATTAGGTCGCGTTTGTCCGGTACACGGTAAGCGGAATAGCAGCGCGCGGTCGTTTTATAAAATAGGTGTTCTGAACACCATCGACGCGATCCGTGACTAGTGCAGATCCGTGTGGCCCTGCCACTACCGACGGAATTCACCAGGTGAATCCGTGTGGCCCTCGCCACAAATAGCGATCGAAAGATCCGCAGGAGGAGCGCACTCCTTGTTATACACGCGTGCACGCAAATACACACACACACACACATACACACACATACAAGGATCCATACCTCAATTTCTCACAGTTTGTACATCGACAACGAGAGGGGTTTTATGCCGCAAGGCTTTCCCCTCTCAGAGCCTAATAAATTCATCTTTTTGTGGCTCAAAATTCGAGTCCTTTATTTTACCCTCTCCCTTTTCCCCTTTTTCCTATAAAAACAAATATCGGAATTTTCCTGCGTGTTGGAAAATCTCGACCACAACTCAACGTCAATAAATAAAATGCAGTATTAAAAAAACTTGGAGACAAGTATAAATAAGCAAAAACCAATTATAATTTGTTAAAACAGAGTTATGATGATTGAAAAGTGATTGTAAAAACAACAAATAAAAATGATCACGATACAGAATCTATAATAGAAGAGAAATCAAACGATGAAGTACAAGAATTGAAGATTGAAAATGAACATCTAAAACAATTAAATAAAGAATTACAAGGAAAGAGTGAAGTATTAAACGTTTTGAATTTAAAACTAAAAGAGAGTAATGTTAAGTAAGTTAAGAGGATGCCGTATCGACTGTCCTTGTCGAATCACATTTTTGCTATTTACTCACAAAGTAGTTTGTTAATTGAAAAACTAAGAGTATTTTTAATAAATTCAGGAGAATTTGATATAACATCTGAAAACTAGGTTATAATTAAACCATATTTAATAAAAATTGCATATTCAAGTGGTTTATAAGAGTTTTTAGTGAATAATAAAATATAGTAGATTTCAAGATTTGTACATTTAATTTATTAAAAATTTACCTGAAAATAGTAATAATTACATGTGCGCCATAATAGTCGCATATGCACTAATTTATTGGTAAAAATGTCTGATACATGATTATGCATGCTCATATATAACGTTTCATATATGATCATATATGAACATACATGCTCATGTATAGTTTTTTTATCGTTATAGTACATAATGCAACAAGGGAATAGTACACCCATGTTGCATATAGAACTTTATTTCCGACTTAACTGTGACCATTTTATTGACTTTAAAAGTGGGACTCATGGAAATAACTAGAATTTATCGACAATTTATATTAATATAGAAAAAAAATAGTTCAAAATTGAGTAAAATGAGAAAAAGACAGAAAAACTGAAAAGTTACTTTATTCCCGCATTTTTATGTGTTTGATGATACACAAGATTGAATGATTTTTTACGTTTCTTATTGCATAATTATATTCAAGTCCATGTATGTATGAATAAAAATAAAAAAGTCGACCAAGTCGTGCCCACACCATTATACACAAAATTAAAATAATATATCAGCCTAACTATAAAGCATATAATTAGGTTTAACATGAGGAACATTACTGCAAAGTTTCGATGTAACTGATTGATTTAATTTCGAATTATGCAATTCAGAAACTCAGTAAGGTAAAAGCATCAGTACTGGGACACTTTTGGGATGCCCGTTTAGAAAGACTTAAATTCTGAAATCTGATAGCAAAATTAAAAAAATATATTAGTATTATCGTGTAGCCCGGGAGATTTCCTATCGATTGAAAAAAAAAATGTTTTTTATAAACCTTTTCTATGCGAATAAATAGTGGTTTTAATAAAATAGTTCCTGGCTGCAGTAGTGGGACACGATGTTTCGAGTTGACCCAGTACTGGGACAAGCAATTGGCACCAATACTGGGACAGTTATTAAGTAGCTTTATTCGTTACCGTTCTGCAAACAAATAGAAATAAGCTCATTTTCTCAATTTATTCGATAATACTAATTGATTTACATGCTTTTGTAGTTTGGTAAGAATCGGCAAATTAAAAATCACAAAAATTGATGAACAGAGACCTGTAACCCCACTTTTTGAGGTTATAGGATTACACCTCCCAAGCAAAAGTTATAGATTTCCAAAATCCACTATTTCCGAAATTCATTCCAGTTGACATTACTGAGTTTAGTAAGCTCTAAAGTAGTTTTCAGTCACTGAATCTAATTATAATTTGTATATTTTGAGTGTCCCACTACTGCTCCCTCGCAAAACTATGGAACCAGAACTAGGACACCTAATTGTACAGAAAATAATTATTGTTTTCACTAAATACAACTTTAATCGTATTCGTGAGCGTGTCATCTATTGATAAAAACATTAACTTGATCTGATAGACTAAAATATTTCTTTTAAATGCAAAACTCAATCCTCGGGATTAAGTCAAATCTGCACGATTCAGTAGCGCCCATCGTTACTCTAGGATCCTGCTCAGAACACATTTTTAGTAAAAGCTTTGAATATAATTTCTGCCGCAGAGTTGGAATAATTCATGTTTATTTGAATAGTTGATACTCTACACAATAGATACAAAATTTTACTATAACGATTTATGACTGTATTTTTTATGAAAACAGTCATTTTTCGTCCGTGTCCCACTATAGGTCCCAATTTTTGATTTGTCCAGGTACTGGTGCTTTTACCTTATTTATTCGCATAGAAAAGGTTTAAAAAAAACATTTTTTTTTCAATCGATAGGAAATCCCGGGCTACACGATAATACTAATATATTTTTTTAATTTTGCTATCAGATTTCAGAATTTAAGTCTTTCTAAAGGGCATCCCAAAAGTGTCCCAGTACTGCTGCTTTTACCTTATAAGAAATAGTAATAAATAATAAAAATGTATTATTATGTTATATATTGGGGGTTGGCGAGTAAAGCGAGCAGGGTGCAAAGCCTCCGTAATATACAATTATATATATGTAAATATATATATCTTTTGTATCAATTTTTCTATCATAAAAACTTGCAGAGTTATTGTCAAAAGAAGGGGTACATTTTTTCATTAAAATAACGCATATTTGAAGTAAAACATCTCATATCTCGAGAACAGGGGCCCATTGGAAGATATTATGGGTGCTAGGCTTCATTTTTAGATACCAGAAACTACATCCTTAAGTTTGATAAAAAATCGTTTCCGACAGGGTGTGCACTATCCTTGTGAATAGAAAGGAAATATTATTATAGTCTCATAAACATTTAAAGTTTTTTAAAATAACTCATTGAACAATTCACATAATTCTGAATTTATTAAACATAAATTTTGTGACTTAATTATATCTAACCTATTAGATTTTAAAGTACATAACATGTAAATTTTCGGAATTTTTTTTTTAATTTTTCCATCTGCATGAGTGTTACGAATGTTGTCGCCAACTTTTGTAATTTTAGCATTCCTGCTCAAGTTATCATTCTGTAATGAGTTGAATAGCTTAGTAGCACCATCTAACCTATGAAACTTTTTAGTTCAAACTTCAAATAAGTACATAAACAAGCAACCCGGTGTTTATTTTCAGTTTTGATAGTTACTTTTTACATTATTTTTTTTGAAATTCCAAAAACTAAAAAAAAAGTACTTATCATCAAAATAATTGGTGTTATATTTGTAAAAAAATTTTAATGAAATGTTCTTATATAATAATTTTTATACATATACCAAATGTGCGCAAATAATTTTTTAAAATACTCAAATATAATTACATTTTTCTAGCAAGAAGTAATTACTGTGATCATAATTACTGTGGTCAATTTGATAAAATGCCATAAGAAATACATGTAAAAAATTTGTTGTCACCTGTGGCTTTTTCCAAGAAAAATTTAATTCATTTTACCATAAGTAAGAATTTATAGTTTGGTCCAAAAGTTAAATAAAAAAGTATCGCTTTCTTGACAATCATATATGTATATGGGTGATTCTGCCGTAACGGTCCCAGTTTAACTTCAAAATTATCTGAAAATTTATTAGACCAAAAATTTTTTTTTCTCCATAACTAACTCTTTTCTAGAGTTTGGGGTTTTTGCACTCATAATAGCATTTAAAACAAAATATTTGAATAGCATGCATTAAAAAGTATTTCTATAAAAATTTACACAATATTATATAATGTTAGCAGGAACGGAACAGACATTCTAGGTTAAAAATGCTTGTAATGTCTCACATATTTGTTATTGAAATTTGTCTGCATAGACAATTTTTATATCCACCAAAGACTATAAGAAAATGCATTTTGTTGACCAATAAACATAATTTAAATAGTGATTTACAGGGGGGACGGAACTGACTGAAATTTTTGTATGTTACAAAATTTAAAAATCTTCTTGTGCGTGTTTGCAATTTTTCAAACCTTTGACAATTCTGACATTTGTATTTGTATACTCTGGGTGTATACTTTGAAAATTCGTCATTAAATACTTCTAAAAACTCAAATAGCACGTTTTTCAAAGTGATTAATGCTATTATCAACATTTTGTAGCAATTTGCTGGATAAAAAGTATGTATCCGGTTTTAATAGTTGTTAGTTGAATTTGGCTTTAAAACTAATGAATAGGTATATAATGAACCCTATAATTTGCAACGTGTATGTGGAGATTTGACATATTCGCTTTTTTACGCATGGTATAAAGTTTCATATTGAAAATCATGCTTTGCACGTGGGACGGAATCGACATTTTGACTCTCTTTTGTTGACTTATTCTAAGACAATCAACCAATCGGTTCCAGCAATTTATCCAAGAATTTTGACAACATTATACACACATTAGAGCCTGCATAACATTTCTTTTCATTCATACACTCATATGCGAGCTCTGGACACCATCTGGGACAGTTATGGCATAATCACTCATATATATATTAATAAGAAAATGTTATACCATGTTATTAAATACTTACCTGCTTGGAAAATATTTGTTACTGTTTAATAAACATGCAGCACCATCTAATGTATGTCTAGTATAATCAATGGCAGGGCATTCTTTTGGTGTTTTATGTGCAGCACACAAAAATATCCACTGTTCTGTAGCTGTCATTTGTGTACATGTTTCAGGATGACATTCATCTTGTAGCCTTACTGCTAATCCATTCAATTCCATGCAAAATTGTCTAAGATGTTCATACTTCCAAACACCTTCATCTTGTGATTCTGGCATAGTTAATATGAGATCAATATTAGCTGGATCTCTTCGAATTGTTTGCTGAATATACTGTTGAACAGCTAAAGTGCTATCCATTTCTTCAAAGGGCTCATCCGGCCATCTGTTAAAATCCTGTAATAGATTAATAATTGTGTAAAATTGATGCAACTGAATTAAGTCAGAAAATTGTAGAAAAACGAGTTTATAACTATGTTTTATAACTACGTTTGTAACTATGTTATATATCTACATTTGTAAATAGTATATAAAAATAATTTTTTTAAATAAGTAAATTAAAATTTTTAATTATCTATTATTAAAAAATTTTAAAAATGATTCAGGGTGATGATGAAATTATGATATTGAATTTAACTGTAATAATAGGATTTTTAGACCTGTAAAGAAAACAACGCATAAAAATAATAATTTCAACAAGGTGTTCATTGATTCTCATGGGAGAGTGACAGCTAAATTGAACAATTAATACATAAAGATAATATTGATATAATTATATATTAAGATATATCAAAATGTGCAGTGCATTTTCAAGAAACGTTTCACCGTTTAATTAGTGATTTTTATTAACCTTTGCCTTTGTTCCGGGCCTAGTTCTTCTTATAATTGGGGATCCGTCCGCCATCTTCATCTTGCCAGTTGTTGCTGTATTTCACTTCTATGAATATATCGGCCAGGGAGACTAGATATACCAGGAGAAGAAACGTAATGGTTTAGCTTTATACGGAAAACGGTTTAAAGGCCATTGAGGGCGCTAGCGCAGTGTCCGTGTGATGACCCTGTGGCACCCTCGGAGTTGCCGCCACACGAAGTGCGCCCGCTGTTACCGACAGGCGAGCGGCAGCACAATCGACGCAGGCAGCGTCTGGAGCCGAGAGCGATATACTAGCCTCGGCCGCCTCGCTGCTCGACTCTACTTTCGGCTACAGAGCTCGCTCGTACGCCACAGTTCTGGCGCACCGCCTAGATCTCAAAACTCTTTTCACGGCTAACACAGCCAATTGCATATCTGTATATATTTGTAAATAGTTAATATAGTTTAAATATAGAGCTGCAATAAATTAAGGTGTGTAAAACCCCTTTTCTCTCTCCTGCCGTCGTCCGCCTCGCTCCTGTCCTCGGCGCAAGCAGCGCTGCACCTGCTGGGGCGATTCTCTATACGCCCTGGCAACCCCGCGGCTAATCCCGCACATCCCAACTGGGGTTAGGTTAGGTAGCGCGTGAACCGAAAGCGGTTTATATAAATAAATTAGAAATAAATAAACGAATAAAAATATAATAAACGTGAATTGAAATAAGGATGTTTTGATTAACTACGACACTCTCTCTCTCTGCGTCTAATCTGGGCTTGAGACGGGCTACGGCCGCATTAAAAATGTTTGAAGCGAGAAATCACGAGAATAAAGTAGATGAATATCGCGAGAATACCCGTGTGTCCTTTAGCACTCCTAGACTCTGACTGATTTTACTCGTGGTCTAGAAATTCGTTGTAGCCCGGTTGAGCTCCTCTCATCCTATCCTCCTCCGGTCCCTTTTTTTGTATATGCAGTCTAGAGGCTGTTTCCAGACACATGTTGTTGTCGTGCGAGCGATACGCTTTTCTTCCCGGAAAAGCACTTGAACTCGGACCTTTCTTTGCCTTTCAGACGCAGTTTGTAAAATTGAATATTTTGTGTCTGAGTCTGTTCGAGAATCGAATGCTTATATATTTTTGAATATTTTCTAAACAAATGAATATTATTTTATTTGAATATTTGCGCGTATAAATGGCGAATAATATACGTGATGTATTATTACATTACTCCTTTTCCCTTTTGCAAATAGGATGTTGACTATAAAGACACTTCTTTTTAAATAAATGTTTCAAAATAAAATAATATTCTAATTTTTTGGTCAATCTAAAAAAATTTATATTAACATGATCTTACTAAAGGTGAGACGTTGACTCGTACGTAAATTTGTAGCATTATTATACAATTTTAACTGATTAAGTAAAAATTATAAAACTATATTTTATTGTACTAAGCGCATATGATATATTGAAAAGTTACTAATTATTATCACAAATATTAATCTAAAGATATACTTCAATTTTTGTTCATTTATCATTTTATTTTCTAATTTTTAAATAGTTATTTATTAAGAGTTTAAAATAACTGTAGTTAAGATTTTTTGAGATTTAATTTTCTAATTATGAGGTAAATAAAATTTCGTAAACTGGCCCAATACTACTCTATATTACTTATTAATTTTATTGACAAATCATGTATACTCACTATAAATGTGTTTACAGTATACATACGTCTAAAGTTGAAATTTTTTGGTCACTAATTTTTATTTTTAATATTAAATTTCAATGTATTGTTACGTCTAGATCATAGCCTAACATACACCTTCTCGTCGTCAAGCTATATGTATCTTACCATACTGAATCCTACTTATCGACCTACGCTATAAAACGTGTATCCTACCTTGTCTACCTCATACTCTACGATGGCACACTCATCCACCCCAATATTTCCCGAATTACCTTCCGCGACTCTATACCTTTGTCGCCCCCTCCTCGAGTACGCATGATCACCCAGATAGCAGCCCGTGCCGAGCACGACGTGCTGGCACGGCGTGACGAATTTGTGCCATCACTGTGCAGTCGCGGCGTGCTGTCCCATTCGGTGGCACGTCGTGACCGCCCTGTGCCGTCATCGTGCCGTCACGCGACATCACTTTTTTGAACTTTTAGATTCCAGCAGAATGACGGCACAGTGCAAGCCCGCCGTGTCGGGAAAATCGTGGCCGCAATGTGACGGATTATGGACAGCACGACGTGCCATCAATATAATTATAAAAATATAATTTAATTGCATATTTAAGTTATTATTTCTATTACAAATAAAATTGATAATAATAGTAATGATTTGTTAATTTATTTATATGGGGCTCAATTGGTGTAATTGAATAAATAAATAAATATAAATAAATAAATAATAGTATAATTTTATGATTTATATTTTTATTAATAATAAATATATTTGTTTATAATTGAATATTAAAATTGATTTACATTATAAATTTAAAGTCTTGAAATAATTTCGAGCTTTCTGTTGTTTGAAGTAATATATCGCATCCCGCCATTGCAGTAATCTCCCTGCTTTCATGAAGACTTGATCTTCAATTGCAGACGCGTGCAATAAGTGAAATTGTTCTTAATAATTATAGCGGTATTATTGTAGTTATTAATTATTGTAGTTATCTGTGGTGTAATTTGGAATTCTGAATTATATAATTCGACTGTGGCAAGTTTGTGGTGGACGTTCGAGAGGAAGTGCAGCTCGTCTTGTGGATAATACTGGCGCGCGCACGTGCAATTGCAGTTCACAGTAAATAATTACTATCATTAATTATTTACATGCTGCAATTTGGATTTCCAAAGAGAACTGTGGCAACTATCTGGACATTTCAGAGTGAAGAGATTGTCTTGAGGATCACCCTGGCTGAAATGTAAAATTTTTTTATTTATAATTATTCTAACAATTATATTATGTTAATAAATAGGTTAGTTTTGACGAGGAAGAACGAGTGGCCAGGACGAGGAAGTGCGACGAGGGATGCAGCAGGAGGGGTATCTGGGCTACGGTCCCCACGAAGGGGCACGAAGATGAGAGCTGCAAGGCCCAGGACGGCGTACTTGCGGCAGCAGCAGTGGCACGATTAACCTCGAAGAGGTGATGTTTACATACAGCTTCCTACTGCATTCGTCCGCTGCCAATATTATCAGGTGAGATTAGTGTTTAGTTTATCACTGTAATCTCCCCTTACTAATGCTGCGTTGTTTCTAGGTATCTGGTGAGTCCTTCGGAGGTTAAATGAACACTCAAACTCTAAAATCCATGAATCTTCAAACATATGAAACCTACAACCCATGAACCGTCAAACCCCTGAACGCAAGACTTAGTTTTATAATTATTAAATTTTTCATTTCTTAAATATATCCTTTATTTTTAGGTCAACTACTTGATTTATCTTGGTGGTAGAAATACCGATGACTCTGACTTTGCAGTCAACACAGAGCTTCTGTGCAATGTTACTTGGCTTGGAGATAAGAAAAAAAATGTCACAAGACTACGTGATACCCGTTTTGTGTCAGCTTGTGAAGGTATATTGTTTTATATATTTTATTTTACTTGTCACACTAGACTTATTATATTAATTATGAATGTTTCCATTTTTGACCAGGGCCCTGAAAAGCGTTAAGCAATGTCTATGGCGTCTCGAAGAGATACGCAGAGACGTGCTACTGCCCGAAGAAAGAGATGAGGAGCAGCTGCCACCATCTCCGAGGAGAAGACGAGCTCCTGATGAAGAAGAAGAAGAACGTCAAGAACCCCTGCCATCCAGCCCAAAAAGAAGAAGAGTTTTAGAAAAAACTTCAGACGACGAGAGGGAGAGGCATGATCATAAGCATCTGTCCAGTCCAAGGAGCTATGTAGGATTGGATGACCTGAAGGATGAAATACCCGACGAAGATGACGCACCTACAGAAAATTTCGACCATTATAAATATTATCATAGAACATGTAAAAAACCGCTGGCAATTCCTTGGCACTTTGCTTCCTCAAACTTAATTGATTGTTTCAATATGAAATTAATTTTAAATTTACTTATCTTTTTTTAATCAATATCTTAAAAAAGCTGTGTTTTTAGTATTGATGGATTGTCAAAAGATAATTTCTTACTAAAATTACATATTTAGATTAAATTACAGTTTTTCACGTCTTTTATAACTATTGTTATAGATACGTTATATCTATCATTCCAAAAAACCCTACAATGCGAAAGTAGATTTCGCCCTCGAGTGATTACTGCCCTCGCGAGAAGATTCTTCCCTCGGGTGATTACTGCCCGCGGGAAAAACTGCTACTTTCGTCCCTTGTTGCATAATGTACTATTCTGTCCGGATAAGCGGGTAAAAAAGTTTTTTTATCCGTTGACTATTTTTGTTGCCCGCCAAAAATTTCTTTTTTGCCCGTTTATTTAAAAACTTATTTTAAAAAACGCAAAAATCCATACATGTGTTACAAAAAAATATGGTGTGACACACACACACACGCACACGCATACATGCGCACACACTAACTCACTCACACGCACGCACACACACTCACACGCAGGCACATACACACTCACTCACACGCACGCACACACATATACGCGCATACGGACACACACGCATGCACATACACATGCACGCGCACACACATGCACGCATGCATGCATGCATACACGCAGCACACATACACGCGCACGCACTCACGCACGCACATTCATACAGACATTTTCTAAAAATAGTGTATGTTGATTCCTATTGTCTCAAAAAATATGTCTTTAGTGATTTTAGCAAAACTTTTTTATTACCATCCCAAAGCTTCCTCTGTGATGAAGCAAAATCAAATGAATTTAAAATAAAATATAAAATATATCAGGAAATCAGAGGACGGAGAAATCGATGGAAGGACCCACTATAACGAATACCCCGCGGAGTATTTGGAGGAGTGCCGACCTGACAGAGGAGGTGCAGAACCTTACCCGGACGATGACACGGAGATCGAAAGCGACGCCGAGAACAACAAGGATCATGACGACCGCAGCAACACCATGATGGAGGACAACGGCCAGCCTGAGGATGGGACCGAAGAATTTCCGGACATCTACACATTTATAAAACACCAAGAAAAATACTAGCTTGCTACATATTTCTTTGCGTTTTATAAAGGCGACTTTATTTATGTTTTTACTTTTAGGGAAGTTCATATAAAAAGTACACGTTTATCATATTAGTTTGCATTCTTTTTATATTATCACTTGCTGAAATTAACGTGGACTTTTTATATGAATAGAACGTTTTCTTACGTTTTATATTTTATTTATTTGTTCATTTATTTAATAAATTCAATTATCAATTTACTAATCTTTTAGTTTTTAATTATATTTTAATTTTTAATTATATTTTAATTTTTAATTACGTATTTATATTAAAAAGGAATGTAAGGAAGCGTTGGAGGGGCTGAGAATGTTGGTTGTGCCTCACAGAGATGGGCAAAATCGGGGCCCTCTCACACATAAAAAAAAATTCTTTTATTTTTGTTTGAAAAAATAGCAATATTGAGGTAATTTTTACATTACAAGAGAATAATTCTAATAACATTATAATTATTATAATTATTACCCAGACAGCAAAAAATGAATTTTTTCTAAGGATTTTTTTCGAACACTAAGAATACTTATGCATGTAAGTTAGAAAAGGATTCTTAAAGAGTTTGAAAAGAGTTCATAAAGAATTCTAACGTCTGCGACATTCATGAAATTTGTTTTGCCGTCTGGGAATTCTTTAGTGTTATTATTACTTCTATTAAAATAAAAATAATAATTGTTTTCAGATGCCGTTGAGAGACGTTAGAAAATAACTCTAGAACCGATCCAGCACGTACTGAGAGACGACGTCAAGGAATACAGACTGCCGATTCAGCGACTGACCCAAGACTGAGGTAGACAAGCTGAGGCTGGGAGCGACAAAAATGACATCGTTTTCAGACTTGCAAGCTGAGCTTCAAGGAGGGCCTAGCAAAGGTAATTTATTCATCATTCTATTATAACTTTCCAACCCATAATGCAATAAAAATCTTATTTTTTTCGTTTTTTTCAACAGAGTTCATAACACTTCGAGCGCAGAAACGGTGTGCACCTGCCTGGAAGTGATAGCGATCTGCTGAATGGTTCCCAAGGTCATGCTGTTGTCGTACGAGCGCGTGGACATGCCTGCAAAACTCTCGATGACGCAGGGGCAACGAGAATGATGTTGAGTAGGAGGCTTCTTGCGAGTTGCAGCTCAGGCAATCCCTGTTAAAAAATTGAAGCTGGATTTCAAGCTTGAAATTCAGCGATGAGCTTGAATCTGGTTTGATCGAACTTAAAATCCAGCTCGATTTCAAGCTCGAAATCAAACTCAAAAAATCCACCCTGATCGACCTACATTTCAAGTTTGATCAAGCTGGATTCAACCTCATCGCTGAATTTCAAGTTCGATCGAGCCGGATTCAAACTCATCGCTGAATTTGAAGCTTGAGATTTAGCTTGATATTTTCAATAGGGGAACCTGCACAAGGCCTGCACCATTATTTACGTAAATATTTTCAGGGACTATATATATATCAAATTTCTTCATATATATATATATATATATATATATTCCACGTCGACCATGGAAGACATTTTTTACATTTCGTTTTAAAATGTTTTTACTAGTTCAGAATAGTTAAAAAATGTATGCAAAAAAAATTTAGATCACAATACCCTAACTATGCAGAAATGTGGCCCTATTAAAAATAAAGATTTTCAATTCTTAGAAACAGAGAAAACTTTAATAATTTTTAGCTCCAGATAGGTGCAATTTAGGTATTTACACATATACATTTTTATTATTTTTCTGTATACTTTTCTGTAAATTTTCTATAGAATATGCTAGTACTTTTTTAGGCCCTAATTACCACGTTTCTGATTGATTTATAAAAGATATACCGTTATATAGTAATAAGAGCTTCAAAATGAGACCAGGTAGACCAGGTAGACCATGGACCGAGCTTATTAACCGAAGTAACAGAATTTTGAAGGAAATCTACATACAATTTGTATATCTATATATGAAGATTTCTTTTATAAATGATATACCCTACATACATATAGATATATAAATTGTATGTAGATTTCTTTCAAAATGCTGTAACGTCAGTTATAAAGCTCGGTCCATGATCTACCTGCTCTCATTTTGAAGCTCTTATTACTACAAAATTTTGAGATTAAAATAAACTGCCGAAATTTTTTAAATAGCATATAACGGTATATCTTTTATAAACGAATCAGAAACGTGATAATTGGGGTCTGAAAAAAATGTCAGCATATTGTACAGAAAATTTACAGAAAAAAATGCATATATATATATATATATATATATATATATATATATATATATATATATATATATATATATATATATGTAAATACCCAAATTGCACCTATCTCGAATTGAATTTTCTTCTTTTCTAAAAATTTAAATAAACTTTATTTTTAGGGTCACGGTTCTGCAAGATTTGGGTCATATGAGCTAAAATTTTATTTACATGCTTTTTTCACTATTCTGAACTAGTTAAAACATTTTCAGCGAAATGTAAAAAATTTCTTCACGGGTTTACGTGAAATATATATTATTACGAAATATTGAAATTCGTTCAGAATGAACTTTTACTACAGTGTTTTTTATTAGTCTTGACGTTTCTTTCGTCTTTACAATACATCAGGAAAGTATAATACATTTTTAGGCCAATTTTTTATTTGAAAATTTTTATATATCAAATTTTTAAATTTTAAATCTCACCTGAGATCTTACCAGAGATCTCGTGTAAGATTTTGAGTAAAAATTCATGAGGTTTTCGCATGATATTTTACCTGAGATTTTTTGGTAGGGATATATATATATATATATATATATATATATATATATATATATAATCATGCAAAATATCATGCGAAAACCTCATGAATGTTTACTCAAATCTCACACGAGATCTCTGGTAAGATCTCAGGTGAGATTTAAAATTTCAAAATTTTATATATCAAAATTTTCAAATAAAAATTGACCAAAAATGTATTATACTTTCCTGATGTATTGTAAAGACGAAAGAAACTTCAAGACTAATAAAAAAACTGTAGTAAAAGTTCATTCTGAACGAATTTCAATATTTCATTAAGTGTACATATAATAACATGAGATTTTTGTATGAGATCTCAGGTGAGAATCTTACTTGAGATTATTCAGTAGGAGTATGTGAATAATCATAATTAAAGTATAAAATTATAATAAAATTTAAATATTTACGTAAATAAATGGTATATATGTGTTATTATTGTATGTATATATCTGCTGCGAATTCCCGGAAAAACAACTCAAGTCCATTTTTTTGAAAATTGATTTTTAAGCGATTTTAATATCTTTATATAGTATATTTTCAGATAAAAGTGCACAAAATCAAGAAAGTGTAAAAATAATTATCCTTATCTACTATTTATGATTTTTTTTACATTAGTTCAAATGGAAAATAAAAATTTTAAGTATTAGTATCTTCAAAACAGAAAAATGGACTTATGTTGTTATTCTGCAAAACCATATATATATATTATGTATTAACTTATTAATTTATTGTACAAAAATATTAAATATTTAAAGTATATAAATAAAAAATTACAAATATAAAATACAGTATTTTTATTATGATAAAATTATACATTTAATATAAATAATATATATATATATATATATATATATATATATATATATATATATATATATATATATATATATATATATATATATATATATCGCCGTGCTGGCATATTGTCGGCAAATTGCACCGCACAGTGCTGACACGTTGCCGGCACGCGGGCCGCAGTACCAATCGCGCATGCAAATTGTGTCGGCAAAATGACGGCACTATGACGGCCCGCGTGCCAGGACCGCGTTCCTGCACCGTGCCGTCTCAGAAGCGGGGCAGGAATCCGTCACAATGCCGGACCGCGGGCGGCCCGCGGGCCGTCAGCGTGCCGACACAGTGCCGACTCAATGCTATCTGGGTGGTTATAAAAGGCATAGCTCCCCCCCAGATAGCAGCCCGTGCCGAGCACGACGTGCTGGCACGGCGTGACGAATTTGTGCCATCACTGTGCAGTCGCGGCGTGCTGTCCGATTCGGTGACACGTCGTGACCGCCCTGTGCCGTCATCGTGCCGTCACGCAACATCACTTTTTTGAACTTTTAGATTCCAGCAGAATGACGGCACAGTGCAATCCCGCCGTGTCGGGAAAATCGTGGCCGCAATGTGACGGATTATGGACAGCACGACGTGCCATCAATATAATTATAAAAATATAATTTAATTGCATATTTAAGTTATTATTTCTATTACAAATAAAATTGATAATAATAGTAATGATTTGTTAATTTATTTATATGGGGCTCAATTGGTGTAATTGAATAAATAAATAAATATAAATAAATAAATAATAGTATAATTTTATGATTTATATTTTTATTAATATTAAATATATTTGTTTATAATTGAATATTAAAATTGATTTACATTATAAATTTAAGTCTTGAAATAATTTCGAGCTTTCTGTTGTTTGAAGTAATATATCGCATCCCGCCATTGCAGTAATCTCCCTGCTTTCATGAAGACTTGATCTTCAATTGCAGACGCGTGCAATAAGTGAAATTGTTCTTAATAATTATAGCGGTATTATTGTAGTTATTAATTATTGTAGTTATCTGTGGTGTAATTTGGAATTCTGAATTATATAATTCGACTGTGGCAAGTTTGTGGTGGACGTTCGAGAGGAAGTGCAGCTCGTCTTGTGGATCATCCTGGCGCGCGCACGTGCAATTGCAGTTCATAGTAAATAATTACTATCATTAATTATTTACATGCTGCAATTTGGATTTCCCAAGAGAACTGTGGCAACTATCTGGACATTTCAGAGTGAAGAGATTGTCTTGAGGATCACCCTGGCTGAGATGTAAAATTTTTTTATTTATAATTATTCTAATAATTATATTAGGTTAATAAATAGGTTAGTTTTGACGAGGAAGGACGAGTGGCCAGGACGAGGAAGTGCGACGATGGATGCCGCAGGAGGGGTATCTGGGCTACAGTCCCCACGAAGGGGCACGAAGATGAGAGCTGCAAGGCCCAGGACGGCGTACTTGCGGCAGCAGCAGTGGCACGGTTAACCTCGAAGAGGTTATGTTTACATACAGCTTCCTACTGCATTCGTCCACTGCCAATATTATCAGGTGAGATTAGTCACTAGTTCGTATACCGTTTGAAAATAAAAAAAAAAAAAGGTGAGATTAGTGTTTAGTTTATCACTGTAATCTCCCCTTACTAATGCTGCGTTGTTTCTAGGTGTCTGGTGATTGCTTCGGAGGTTAAATGAACACTCAAACTCTAAAATCCATGAATCTTCAAACATATGAAACCTACAACCCATGAACCGTCAAACCCCTGAACGCAAGACTTAGTTTTATAATTATTAAATTTTTCATTTCTTAAGTATATCCTTTATTTTTAGGTCAACTACTTGATTTATCTTGGTGGTAGAAATACCGATGACTCTGACTTTGCAGTCAACACAGAGCTTCTGTGCAATGTTACTTGGCTTGGAGATAAGAAAAAAAAATGTCACAAGACTACGTGATACCCGTTTTGTGTCAGCTTGTGAAGGTATATTGTTTTATATATTTTATTTTACTTGTCACACTAGACTTATTATATTAATTATGAATGTTTCCATTTTTGACCAGGGCCCTGAAAAGCCTTAAGCAATGTCTACGGCGTCTCGAAGAGATACGCAGAGACGTGCTACTGCCCGAAGAAAGAGATGAGGAGCAGCTGCCACCATCTCCGAGGAGAAGACGAGCTCCTGATGAAGAAGAAGAAGAAGAAGAAGAACATCAAGAACCCCTGCCATCCAGTCCAAAAAGAAGAAGAGTTTTTGAATGCGACATTCATGAAATTTGTTTTGCCGTCTGGGAATTCTTTAGTGTTATTATTACTTCTATTAAAATAAAAATAATAATTGTTTTCAGATGCCGTTGAGAGACGTTAGAAAATAACTCTAGAACCGATCCAGCACGTACTGAGAGACGACGTCAAGGAATAAAGACTGCCGATTCAGCGACTGACCCAAGACTGAGGTAGACAAGCTGAGGCTGGGAGCGATAAAAATGACATCGTTTTCAGACTTGCAAGCTGAGCTTCAAGGAGGGCCTAGCAAAGGTAATTTATTCATCATTCTATTATAACTTTCCAACCCATAATGCAATAAAAATCTTATTTTTTTGTTTGTTTTCAAAAGAGTTCATAACACTTCGAGCGCAGAAACGGTGTGCACCTGCCTGGAAGTGATAGCGATCTGCTGAATGGTTCCCAAGGTTATGCTGTTGTCGTACGAGCGCGTGGACATGCCTGCAAAACTCTCGATGACGCAGGGGCAACGAGAATGATGTTGAGTAGGAGGCTTCTTGCGAGTTGCAGCTCAGACAATCCCTGTTAAAAAATTGAAGCTGGATTTCAAGCTTGAAATTCATCGATGAGGTTGAATCTGGTTTGATCGAACTTAAAATCCAGCTCGATTTCAAGCTCGAAATCAAACTCAAAAAATCCACCCTGATCGACCTACATTTCATGTTTGATCAAGCTGGATTCAACCTCATCGCTGAATTTCAAGTTCGATCGAGCCGGATTCAAACTCATCGCTGAATTTGAAGCTTAAGATTTAGCTTGATATTTTCAATAGGGGAACCTGCACAAGGCCTGCACCATTATTTACGTAAATATTTTCAGGGACTATATATATAAAATTTCTTCATATATATATATATATATATATATATATATATATATATATATATATATATATATATATATATATATATATATATATATATATATTCCACGTCGACCATGGAAGAAATTTTTTACATTTCGTTTTAAAATGTTTTTACTAGTTCAGAATAGTTAAAAAATGTATGCAAAAAAAATTTAGATCACAATACCCTAACTATGCAGAACTGTGGCCCTATTAAAAATAAAGTTTTTTTCAATTCTTAGAAACAGAGAAAACTTTAATAATTTTTAGCTCCAGATAGGTGCAATTTAGGTATTTACACATATACATTTTTATTATTTTTCTGTATATTTTTCTGTAAATTTTCTATAGAATATGCTAGCACTTTTTTTAGGCCCTAATTACCACGTTTCTGATTGATTTATAAAAGATATACCGTTATATAGTAATAAGAGCTTCAAAATGAGACCAGGTAGACCATGGACCGTGCTTATTAACCGAAGTAACAGAATTTTGAAGGAAATCTACATACAATTTGTATATCTATATATGAAGATTTATTTTATAAATGATATACCCTACATACATATAGATATATAAATTGTATGTAGATTTCTTTCAAAATGCTGTAACGTCAGTTATAAAGCTCGGTCCATGATCTACCTGCTCTCATTTTGAAGCTCTTATTACTACAAAATTTTGAGATTAAAATAAACTGCCGAAATTTTTTAAATAGCATATAACGGTATATCTTTTATAAACCAATCAGAAACGTGACAATTGGGGTCTGAAAAAAATGTCAGCATATTGTACAGAAAATTTACAGAAAAAAATGCATATATATATGTAAATACCCAAATTGCACCTATCTCGAATTGAATTTTCTACTTTTCTAAAAATTTAAATAAACTTTATTTTTAGGGTCACGGTTCTGCAAGATTTGGGTCTTATGAGCTAAAATTTTATTTACATGCTTTTTTCACTATTCTGAACTAGTAAAAACATTTTCAGCGAAATGTAAAAAATTTCTTCACGGGTTTACGTGAAATATATATTATTATGAAATATTGAAATTCGTTCAGAATGAACTTTTACTACAGTTTCTCTATTAGTCTTGACGTTTCTTTCGTCTTTACAATACATCAGGAAAGTATAATACATTTTTAGGCCAATTTTTTATTTGAAAATTTTTATATATCAAATTTTTAAATTTTAAATCTCACCTGAGATCTTACCAGAGATCTCGTGTAAGATTTTGAGTAAAAATTCATGAGGTTTTCGCATGATATTTCACCTGAGATTTTTTGGTAGGGATATATAAAAATATATATATATATATATATATATATATATATATATAATCATGCGAAATATCATGCGAAAACCTCATGAATGTTTACTCAAAATTTCACACGAGATCTCTGGTAAAATCTCAGGTGAGATTTAAAATTTCAAAATTTGATATATAAAAATTTTCAAATAAAAATTGACCAAAAATGTATTATACTTTCCTGATGTATTGTAAAGACGAAAGAAACTTCAAGACTAATAAAAAAAACTGTAGTAAAAGTTCATTCTGAACGAATTTCAATATTTCATTAAGTGTACATATAATAACATGAGATTTTGGTATGAGATCTCAGGTGAGAATCTTACTTGAGATTATTCAGTAGGAGTATGTGAATAATCATAATTAAAGTATAAAATTATAATTAAATTTAAATATTTACGTAAATAAATGGTATATATATGTTATTATTGTATGTATATATCTGCTGCGGATTCCCGAAAAAACAACTCAAGTCCATTTTTTTTAAAATTGAGTTTTAAGCGATTTTAATATCTTTATATAGTATATTTTCAGATAAAAGTGCACAAAATCAAGAAAGTGTAAAAATAAGTAGCCTTATCTACTATTTATGATTTTTTTTACATTAGTTCAAATGGAAAATAAAAATTTTAAGTATTAGTATCTTCAAAACAGAAAAGTGGACTTATGTTGTTATTCTGCAAAACCATATATATATTATGTATTAACTTATTAATTTATTGTACAAAAATATTAAATATTTAAAGTATATAAATAAAAAATTACAAATATAAAATACAGTATTTTTATTATGATAAAATTATACATTTAATATAAATAATATATATATATATCGCCGTGCTGGCATATTGTCGGCAAATTGCACCGCACAGTGCTGACACGTTGCCGGCACGCGGGCCGCAGTACCAATCGCGCATGCAAATTGCGTCGGCAAAATGACGGCACTATGACGGCCCGCGTGCCAGGACCGCGTTCCTGCACCGTGCCGTCTCAGAAGCGGGGCAGGAATCCGTCACAATGCCGGACCGTGGGCGGCCCGCGGGCCGTCAGCGTGCCGACACAGTGCCGACTCAATGCTATCTGGGCCATGGCTCCTGGCCATTTGCCCTCACACTTTTGCATTCAGTATAAAGCCTTCTGCATTCGAACTTTGAGCCGTAAGCACGTACGCACCAGTTTGTTATTTGAATTCTCACTTGTAAAAGGGACACGCCCTTATATTTAACTTTGTACTTCTAATATAATAAATCTGCTCTTAAACTTATTTGCTCGCGCTTATTTATTCGCTGGACCTGCGCTCCTATTCATATCTCCCGCGACCATCTCGAGTACGATGTGACGTAATGACATGTCACGTTACTCGTAATTCGCACATGCGCCAATATTGCATATGACAACGCGCAAATATTTGAATATACAAGCATGGATCTTGAAATGTAAATTTGTTAAGTCGATTCGTTCCATTAACTGTAAATCACTCGATAGGCTCGGACAGGAAACTCATAAATAACAACCAAAAGTTTAAGTGTCTCGCTAGAGTAAACAAGGCTATAAATATCAAAATATCGGATATCGCTCAATTCAATGCATAAAAGGCCTCTATTGTAGAATTCATAGGAAAGCACGGAGAGTTTTTTGCTTCCTCGTCAAGACGAGAGCCACGATAAGCTCGCAACAACACATGTGACCAAAGAAAGATCGTGGGAAAGCAACGGACGGAGAAAGAAGAGAAAGAGAGAGAGCACACACACACACTCGTTCACAGAGCTCACGTACACGGGAAGTTAAAGACCAGAGTAAGGAGAGGGAAAATCCCGATCTACCCTTTGACCTTCGCTGATTGGCTACCACCAGAGAGCGAGGGTGGAGACACGGAGATCGCCACAAAATCACGAGGCGGAGAAACAGCATAGAGGAGAGGAGAGCGGCGGTTCTGCCCGAGACGCGAAATCATTTAGCTGTATCTTAATATATATACATTTGACAATATATAGAAGGACTTAGACGGTTAAGCTAAGTCCTTGTTTAAATTAAACTCAATTATTTTATTTAGATTCCTTTATGTCCTAGTAAAAGCATTCCCTAAATTTCCCATCAATAATAAAAATATAATATAACAATTATAATCATTTTGAACTCTTTTAAATACTGTTGAAATTACGCGCCCGTAAATCCACGCTACCACTTCGGATCCGACGGCTCGGGATATCACAATGACACCGCCCGCAGCGCAGCGCAGCTCAACCGGCCCGACTACGAGGAACCAAGGCCTACACACGCACACAACGTAAGCCACAAAATACCTTGCTAAGCCTTTGTAATCCTATCGTAAACTCGCACTTCCTATTTTCACGACTATCATATTGAATATCATCTTCGCTATCCTGCTTTTGCTAAAACCTCGAATCCCAGGTAAATTACGAAAGTATTATTGACCAAAACCAGAGGCGAACGCGATTTAATTTCATATTAACTTCGCGCCATTTATTGCTTACGCACGACGTAACAGTATACTATGCGAATGATTTTATCAATAGGTTGCACCTTTTCCCTTATGCAAAAGATGTTTCGTAAGGAACAGCTTTTCTTTAGATAAGAATACCCTTTCATGTAATCAATTTATATTGAAATCAATAACTTTATTATGTTAAATTCTGAATATCGAGTCGAGTTCTTCATGAGCTGATGTATACAATTTGATAATATTCTGCTAGTTTCAAGAGCCCTTTTTTAATAAGTATCTATTTAATTTAATAAATGCCCAAAATATAATTGTAAGTTATAAAAGAAATAGATTCAATTAAATCAAAAGAATTTGTATTCTTGAGAAATTTATATGAAGAATGTTTTACTTTTAAACTTATCGTTCGCTTTCATTTGTTTTGATAACTATAATGTTTGTAAAGTTTTTTCATACCAATTAATAGACTTTTGGTGGTATCGTTTAACTTTCAAATCACTGTCGAGGAATTCTCTTTCGATTAGTACAATATCACTACAATATGCTAAAATAAAGTGAATACAATGTTCATTTTTCTTAAAATATGGGGACCTACATCTCCCATAAATACAATTTTACTCCATACATTGCTGTAATACCATTATTCTCAAGATGCCTGTTTAAAGGAAACTGGGGTAAAGTGAACATACGGGTAAAGTGAATCATGCTTATTATTTCTTCAATAAATCATTATTTATGCCTAATTTTAATTTTAGTGAAAGATAATTATGCAAGGATGATAATAAAAAAGTTTCACTACATAACAATTAATATTCTACGAAAGAAAAATAATTGTATTTTTCAACCTTAAAAGAAAGTTTGTTGAATTTAATATAACGATTATAGATGTTTATATAATCAGTTTTATTGCTAGATTTTTTCTAATTACTTCAAATACGTTTTACTCACTATTGCCAAGAATGCAGAGCTTTAAATGATGTTTTTCTGTTTTTAAACAAGCATTTTTAAGAATCTCCGTCTCGGTGTAAAGTGAATCGGGGTAAAGTGGTCCGGAAAAAAATGCGATTGCACTAATTTATACGCGGCCAGATAGAAAATTTAACAAAATATTGATCAATGTGCGTGTTAGTATAGTATGCAAAGCCTTCCTTGCAACGCATTTTGTTTTAAGTCAAAATGGACCAACATAACCTCCATATTTAACTTTTTCGTATTTTACAGCATTTTAAAGGTTTCAAGATGTCATTTAAGTTTTATTATTATCTAAATTAACGTTTTTATCTCTTCCTGTACAAAAACTAGTAAAATATTTTCAAAATATTTAATTCTATCCTCTAGTTCACTTTACCCCGCATTGAAAGGCCCGGGTAAAGTGAACCGGCATTTTTCAGAAATAGCTAAATAATATTAAACTTAATAAATTACTTTTTTTAAGTTGCTAGTATGTTTATTAACGTAAGAAGTTTCTTGTGCAACTTACAAAGTAATATTTTATGTCTGAAAAATACATTATTTTCGACTTTTACAGTTACTATGTTAACTTTACCCTGGTTTCCTCTATTCTTTTTTCGTACTCAAAGCTGTCAGTACGTGTCACTGCGTTCGATTATTTATTTTGACAATTTGGCTCGTTAACTCCTGCGGCTTCTGAATTCATTAATTTCTCATTCTTCACTCTCTCACCTGCGCTACTAGACATCTCAGGGTACTCAAACCCCTTCGACCGTTGCGGCTGCAGATTTTGAGATTCCTTTGTCACTCTCTCACTAGTCACTTTCAAAAATGTATAATTCTTTACGTGTATCACGAATAAGCAATTGATATGATAAATAATTATAAAATTTACTCTGCGTATTATATTTTTCTTGTAAATAAACTTTTAATTAATTGTATCTATTTCTTTTTGAAGACTCAAAGTACATTTTCAGATGTGATTTTGTAGATTACTACATATTGCTTGGTATTTTAATATGAAACTTTTTAGCAATAATCATACGTAGCGCCTCGAGAGCTTACTTCGCATGCATGCGTAATCAATGTATATTTCATTCAAATCAAATGATTTTATAAAAATTATAAGCATAATAAGCATAATAAGAATCATAATAATATTTCTAATAAAAATGACATTCCGTCGGAAGCCTAATGAACAGCATTTCTCAAACTTACTATTTGTTTTGTAGAACTAATTTATATAATCACAAATTTTACATAGCGCTTTTAAACTTACCATGCAGCGTGAATAGATACAATATTATTTTATAATTGTACTCACACTTAACTGCACATTAATTCAATTGGATATTATAGCAATTGGCAATAAATAACGGCCTTAATTATAAAAATGTATCTGTTCTTAGAAAAGTAATACAATTCTAGATTTGCTTTTAATATTCAGTAACACTTTGTAATTTTTACAAATTAAGCTTTGTTTCTTGCTTAAACAATAGTTCCGTTTGGTCAACGTTGTATTTAACAGAAGTTTCAACTATGTAATTACTCAGAATTTAACGTGCATTGTAAACACGTCAATCTTAACTATTTATATATTATTTACCCACGTAGAGCTATACATACAGCTGCGCTATCTGATCAGCTGACTGCGTGCCTTTACGGCACACTCGGCTGGCTTGGTATTAGATCAATGCAGACTACGAGTATTGTTTCTTAAACAATCTCAGGCATTTCGTAACTAGCACATGTCTTGTCTCTAGTACAAGCTTGGCTATCGATAGATCAGTTCTCGCATTGCCTCAAGTGCAAGCTCGACTATCAATCTATTAGCTTTTGTTTTGCCTCTAGTGCAAGCTCGGCTGTGACTCTTTGCATTCTCTCTTAGTAAGAAAGTTGACTCAGCAAGAGTCCATTTCTAATGAAGGAATAAGACAGCATCAAGATGCATTTAGTCGTGCCTTTCGCTATGTAAAAGTGTATCTGTATACAACGTTTGACAGTCGATCGGTGAAGCGCGAGCCGGGAAAGACGGTAGCGGGTCCCCTCTCCTCCACCCGCCGTGACGCTGGAAATAGCGATGGCGTCAGAAGAGAAAATAGTGTCATATTCTTTGAACGACTTTGAAGAGTTTCCCTTCAAGACTCTAGACGCCTTGCAGTGGCTTTTGTGAACAGGCATATTGTTGCCCTGTCAAAGTCAGTCGTCGGCCACGCCAACGCTTCGCGTAGCAGTACGTGATGTGTACGAAGTCAGCATTTGTCATTTTCGCAAAAATACGAATCCTCGATGTTTGGTGAACCTCTTCTTTTACCACAATTGTATTATAAAAACGTAATTATTAATCAAATAATTACGTTTTTTACGAAGCACATTTTTCACGTGGTGCCTGATCCCGCACCAAAAAAGATAATGGAGTTGCAATGGCGTCGGGAGATGGCAGTACGGATGGCGCGAATTTTGAACTTTTTGTCTCTAAAAGTTGGTGATTTGATCCCTCCAGAGGGAGTACTACATAGTAATCTCGAAGAACGAGATTCGAAGTATAATTATAGAAGAAAGTAATTATGACTGTCTAACCGTGCAGAGTATGCAATTACATATCATATTTTTAAAATACATCTTGATATATTTTTTTTCACTTAATAATTAATATTATTGTTGAAATTATTAAAATTCTTTAAAAACGTATTTAATTTATGTTAAATGGCGCTATAAAATAGAAAAATCGTTGAGAAAAAATGTAAAAAAATTCTTTTGCTACAAACACTCATCTTGTATAAAATAGTGAAGCATGCACAGTAAAATAGCAAATGTAAAAATCACGTGGTAATGTAAAATGACACAAATCGTGTAAAAATTATACATTACTGGATGTATGAAAATTTATTAATTCAGTAGCCATTTTCAATGCATAGTGTAATTGTACACAACCCATAACTGAATATTTTTTAAGAAAGGGCATTTAATTGATAATTCAACATAAAAATGTAAATTGCAACTGCTGCGTGCTGAAAATAAAGCGACCCCTGCTGAGTTAGTGATTTTTACATTCCCAGATTCTGTAAAAGTACAGCTTTCAGTGTAGTAGAATTCAACTTTTTTATGTAAAATTACAGCTCTGACATGAATTATACTAGAAATTGGAAGACCTGGAAAATTTCTGAAACTCGTTGAAAAGTTGGTTATTTGGGCATTTTTGCACTTAATTGATCAGAGGTTTACTAATAAATTAAGTTTAAAGTATAATAGAATAGAAAACGAGTGCTTACGAGCTCTATAGATTCAATTATTTTAACTTGTGTATTTTCAACCTAACCTCAAAATCTGAAGCTGGATCGGGAATGTGAAATTACACACGAGCACTGAAAATTACATTACTGAGTAGTGTAAAAATCATCTTCCAAGCAGGGGTCGCTTTATTTCCAGAACTCAGCAGTTGAATTTTACATTTGCTTTTTTACAGTGTATCCCCTATATAAAAATGCACCCAGCTCATGTATTCCCTATATCGAATTGAACATAATCTAATCTCAAAAACTCGAATGAACATCATGCAGTACTTGAAAACTCGAACACACCCAGATAACAGCGTGCTCTGAAAATGCTGAAAACGTGCCGGCATTAAATGGGCACGCATGACGGTCCACTTGCATCCGCACGTGAAAGTCATATGACGAGCATATGACCGAGCATTTTGCTTGCTTCCGTGGTGGATCTGTCCAGCACGGGTGCCGATAAAATGCGAGCATAATGCCGTTCGTATGCAGGCATTTTGCGCGCATGTTCCCGATTTCGTGGACGCGTATTTTTCGCACGGCACGGCATGCTCCTCGTATGCAGGCATATGCGGGGGTTCGTGCGGGCATAATGCGAGCACTTTTCCGGAAAATCCGGAAATGCGTGCTCGCATTTACTGGAGGCCGAGCCTCGCAAATAAATGATCGAGACAGATGAGGATTGTAGGTAATTAATATGTATGATTTATTAAAACATTAATATAAATAAATAAATACAATTGAAACAATAAAACTATAGCGCAGTACAAATATAAAAATATAACAATGATATCGAATAAAATATACATAACAATTTTTGAGCTTTGATCAATCTAATATAATGATAACAAGAATAATAATAATATTAATAAACGAACAATATTAAATAATAATAAAGCAGTTGAAAATTGGACGACTCCTGGAGGCGAGGAGAACAATCGGCACACTTCCTTGTTATTATTGTTGACTTTGCTGCTGCCGCTGCAAATAAATATAAAACAGATTTAAATTTGTAATTGAATAAATTATAAACGCTAGATAATATACTTATCTATAAAGATAATCCTAATTTTGACGCATATTCCTGGCTGCGCTTCTGATGGTGCTTAAATTTAAAAATAAAAATAATGATTAATATTTTTGGGTGAGAGGGGCCCCGACCACCGCCCCTCTCCGTGAAGCTCGACCACAGCATCAGCTCCTCCGACGCTCCCTCATCTTTTTTGATTTAAAAATATACAAAAATAATAAAGCACTAAATAAATAAATAAATAAATAAATAAATAGAGATATAGAAATATTAACAATATCTATACATCTTTGAAAAGTAAAAGATCAGAGAGCGTTCAAAAATTCACATGTGCACTAATACAATAATTAATAATTAGAATAATATGAAAGGCAACCATGTGTATTTTTATAGACCTGAAAACAAATTAATTAATAGAACAAAAACATAGTAAAGCGAAAGAAGAAGAAATGAGCAACAGTATTTATGAAAGTAATTAGAAACCGGAAGACCTCCACCACGCGAAAACCCCACTGATGCTCCCTGACATTTCCATTAGAAAATAAACTCAAATAATGAACAACTGAAAAAACTAAAACATCAGAGAGCATAATAGTGAAATAATAAAGAGAAAGAAGAAGAAGCACAAGAAAAGAAACAAGTAAAATTTGAAAAGAAATTAGAAATTATTAAAAATTTCCGAGGCATCGGAGGCGTAGTCACGCTTTCTGTGGTCATCATCGTTGTCGTCGCCTTGGTCGCTGATCTCGCCGTCGGTGATCCCAGCATCATCATCGTCCACCTCGCTCTCTGTGCCGCTCTTGCTCTCGGTATCCTGCTCCTCGTCGTTGTCGTCCTCGTTGCCGGCGCTTTGCTCTCCGTCTGGCTCCTCATCTAGGTCCGATGCCAAAAAAACGCGCGGACGATGTATCGGCGGCGGTGGTTCAATAGGATTATCCGCAGGTCGCTTCATTTTGCGCCGAAAAGCTTCCTTGGCACTTTTCAAGGCTTTCATCATAGCCACTTTGAAATCAGTAGGCTCGGGTGCTCGCAAGGTCGTCTTGTCCGCTGGCATCGAATCTGCAAAACATTTGAAAAATGAAACATTTTTAAGATAATGCAAAGAATGAAATTTATGAAATACAGATATGTTGCGTACCTTTACAAGCATTTGCAAAGCGTGTGTTCTTTAAGGCCATTGTACCTTCAGCTTTGGAAGTACTCCAGGTGACGTTGCGGAAAATATCTTGGTCGATGACGATGCATTCCCTGAAGTATATGGCCGCTGAATCAGTGAAATTCGCGCCACCTTGGCTACTTAGATACTCCACCTTAATATATTCAATGACTTGATTAAAATTATTATATTATTAATGTGTGTTAAGGTTAATAAATAATTTTGATACTTACGAGAGTGTTGTAGTCCTCCTCACTGGCATAGTTAAACGCCAGAATATCCGCTGACGTTTTAAAGGGCAGGAAGGAAGGACGAGGTACGGCCTTTCTGTTCTGCTTTTTGGCGATGCCCTTCAGTGTTCTGTCTATGGATCTGGAAAACGAATGGTTATATAATATTTGTATTATTTTTCAACTAAAATACATATCAAAAATAAAAAATATTTTACATACTTGTCTAATCGTTCCACTCGACCTAGACTTTCTTTCACCAATCTGAAAATTAAAAATTGAAATAAGATATAACTTTAAATGTCAATAACAATATTCATTTGGTAATACGTACTTCATATCCTTCTCCAAAGTGACCATTCTCGCGTTCGTGGCTCTATAAATGAAGTACACAATAAATAAATATACACAATAAAAAAATGATGAATAAAGAATACGTACGTTATGTTGCCGTCGATTTTAACCATTCTTCGGTTAAGTGAACTGTAAAATTCGAGTTTGAGGTATTCAATATTGTTTCATTGTAAAAAAAAAGAAAATAAATAATTGAATTATTACTCACTCTAATCTATCCAAAATTGTCGACAGATCGACTGTTATCGGCGCTGACGGTGTTACGTTTCTACGTGGTTCAGTTGAAGTGCATGCTATTAAATTTATAAAAGTTAAAGTATAATTAAAATTAATATTAACAATTAAAGAATATTATTATTATAACATTGAAAATGTTCTTACGTTGAAACTGTGTCGATTGCTGCACGTTTGTTTCTTTTCTTGGCTTTTTTTGCGTTGAATGCTGCGGTTGCTGAAAGGATGATTGTGATGCGTGTAATTGTGAGTTTATGTGTGAGTTTGATCGTTCTTTGCCTGATTGTGGTAAGGATGGTTGTGATGCGTGTAATTGTGAGTTTCGTTGTGAGTTTGAGTGTTGCTTGTTCTGTTCTTGTGAGGATAATTGTGATGCGTGTACTTGTGAGTTTACGTGTGAGTTTGAGTGTTGCTTGTACGGTTCTTGTAAGGGTGATTGCGATGCGTGTAATTGTGAGTTTCGTTGTGAGTTTGAGTGTTGCTTGTTCTGTTCTTGTGAGGATAATTGTGATGCGTGTACTTGTGAGTTTACGTGTGAGTTTGAGTGTTGCTTGTACGGTTCTTGTAAGGGTGATTGCGATGCGTGTAATTGTGAGTTTTGTTGTGAGTTTGAGTGTTGCTTGTTCTGTTCTTGTGAGGATAATTGTGATGCGTGTACTTGTGAGTTTACGTGTGAGTTTGAGTGTTGCTTGTACGGTTCTTGTAAGGGTGATTGCGATGCGTGTAATTGTGAGTTTAGCTGTGAGTTCGAGTGTTTCTCGTATGGATCTTGTGAGGATGACTGTGATGCGTGTAATTGTGAGTTTTGCTGTGAGTTTGAGTCTTGTTTGTGTAATTGTTATGAGGCTGAACGTCGTGGGTATAACTGTGGCGAGTTTGAGTGGGGTCTGTCCGATGGCTGTGACTTTGAAGGTTGCTTCTTTGATGGTCCTTTCGGCCGCTCTTTGTCCACCTCCTTACTCTTCTTCTTCTTCTTTTTGTCATGCGCGGATGACGTGGATGGCTGAGCGAGTGCGGGTGCCGAGAAACTGTGCGTATCGGAAGGCATCATACCGCACATTTTATTTAATGCCGAGTCTACAGACGACGCTCCGGGATTTTTCTTCATTTTGCTTTTGGAAATAATAAAAAATATCACAATAATGATAATAGTAGTATAGTAATAATAATAATAATAAGAATAATCGGAACAGCAACAACGATTATTACAAGAACGAATTAATCGACTGAACAATGAGTGGACATAATTTTAACGACTACAAAAAAGTCAGAATACCGATCCATCCTTCGAGCGTCTACAGGCCAATATGGCATTCTAAAACATTTGTCCGAGACTTGATCGAGTGTGATAACTTTTGCCTCTGTACTCATCATAGAGCAAAGAAAAACACCCAGTAAGGAAGAATCGCAGGGTCGATTACAAAAATTTTCGACTTTGGCAAAACTTTTGACGACAAGATAGCAGCATCCATCGTGTTTAATAATATTTTGAATAACACAGATGGATGCGTCTCTAAGACAAATGGTACTATCCGGGTGAAGAATCGACAAGTGAATTGCCCCGGTGACAACTTTTCTGTATTGAATGTAATTCGTAAAGCCGTCGATTGGCGGTGTAGGACCTCTCGCATGCTGACCAACGAATTTCAAAGCATTTGGATCAATGTATTTTGAAGATGCTGTCTTGCAGTTTTCGGCCCTTCTGTTTGCAATCTGTTGCAAATGCTGGTTCGGCTTTCTACATAATTTTCGGCAATAGCTCATATTGCTTTCGTAAGGAAAAGCTGAAAATGAATCTAAAGGTCCGAAAGCCCTGACATCATCAGCAAGGTGCAAAAGAGCGTGACAATTGAATGATAGAAATTCAACGCCGTATACATCGGGAGCTGTTTCGACGAAGATCTTTATGCATTTTTCAGCGAAAGCGACAGACTCTAAATGAACGTCAGAATTAGTCAAAATTCTCATAGACGCGTAAAGTAGAAGCAAGTGCTGGTAAACAGCGGGGTTAACCAAACCATTCAAAATAACAGGAGCAGTATAAAGAAGCAACTGCCGTTGTTCGGTGGCCTTAAATTTCCCATGCTTCTCAATATTCGTCGGCTTACGAGCAAAATCTTGCGGGCAGTATTTTTTCACTTGCTCCAGACGATCATTGAGGACTCGTATAGCAGCTGGGTCGGAGATTTTGACTGACTCGACGAACCTGCCGTCTATCACACCGGCAAAAATTTTGTCCATTACACCCAGACATACAAGGTGCATGTAATCAAACACCGTAGACTTGACCAAGTCGACAAAAGGATTCAAGTCAGCTAGAGGACAATCTATTCCTACACTATGATGATCCACGTCCAATTTCGACATATATTCCTCTTTCGTACGAGGCGTATGATTACTCCCAAAATAAGCCATAACGCCTGGGCGTATGTTTTTGCCTCGAACCCAACACCTAGAGCAAGGAGCCTTGGAACCGTGACTACGATGGCCCAACGAAAATGAACGAGCTGGAGCATCACCGATAATGCATCTCAAGGCAACATGAGAACTCTCGTCCATGAAGTCGAAACCGTTTCGAAGAACCTCCAGTAAATCTAGAATAAACGGCCGAAAAAAATCTAACGCGCTCGATGGCTTTGCTGTACCTTTGAATATTCCAACTATTTCTGGAAAGCTATTTGGAAAATTCGCTATTCTAATTTGAATTGGCCATAAGACAATTTTACCTACTTTATCGAGGGAAGCTCCGTCTGTGTTAAAATCTACTTCGATATGATTACTTCGCATATGCGGTGGAGTCGAAGAAACGATTTTCAGTAAAGCCTGCTTTACACCTAGATGAAGATACTCTCCTCCAGCAACTTGGTCCGGAGACACACTCACGTTCGGAGTGTTCAAAACAGTTCTCGGATCTATATGCATGCTGGAGAAACACCCGTGACTTTTTAACAATCGCAAAACAGCTTTTATCTGAGTGTGCGTCAGATTCTCCTCGGCAAAAAGGATACCCAACTTTTCTTCGAAATCCTCAACGCTCTCGAAACGATCTGATTCAACTGAATCGCACTCACTCGCAGCGTTCTCGCAAGCACTTGCATTAACTGTAACGGATGAAGAAGCAGCAGCTAACATTTGTTCCTCATTCGCACCAGATTCGCTCGAATCGGATACATAAGAAATGTCAGGAGATGGGCAATCGATAGGAAGACGTGCGATTGCTTCAACATTCAAAGAATTATTCGAAAAACTTGGAAGAGAACGTTCTTCGGAAGCTCTTTTCAGAATTCTTTCAACGCGAGCCCTATGTTGAGGCACGCAATCCCTTAAAGCTTTCCTCGAACGGAATGTTCGAACCCTATACATCGCGATATTCAAATAACGTCCGATACAATACTAATACTTATTACAATTACTACTATTACTAATAGAAACTAATAATAAATTCGTACGTCCCAGTGAAGGTACCGTGAAAACTTGATTTTCCAGCAGAACGTAGTCGTGTAGAGAAGACGTGAAGAATGTAGTTGGCAGATAAGATTCTGGAACCGCTGCATAAACATACGTAAACATGCATTAAAATATGTACATGGCAGAAAAGGATAGCATTACGTTATATGTGATTAGAAGAAAAAAAAATCGTTATGTAAAAAGAATAATAAATTAATATCTGCAAGAAAATTTAGAATGTCAGTGAGTATCATTCATCTGATTCTACCAGAAAATTGAAAGAGCCCTTTCTTGCTTGAAATAACAAATATTACCTATTGCTACCTTCAAAATAATATTTGTAAATAGATTATTAAAATCATTTAGAACAAAAAGTCCCTGAAGCATTTTTGTTCCCAAGTCACTGGATTTTGAAAAAAATTACTCTTTATACCAATCACATGTTTATACCATCATCTTTCTCTATCTCAAGATCTATTGACTTTAGAAGAAAAATACTTGAGGGACTTTTTATTCTAAATCATTGAAATAATCTATTCGAAAATTTAAAATGATTCTAGACCTCAAATTAAAAAAGTTCAAAATGGCTGCCAATTGCCGATGAATGAAGTTTTTCAAAAAATGACATTTTCAATAATTCTAAGAGTACTTATAGGTTGATATTGTTATTCTAAACAAAAAAGACCTCTTACAATTATGCTCTACATTGAATAGGTTTAGAGATAAGTTCACTTTTTGTATCTCAGTTATAGTCATTAGCGTAGAGTCACTTTTATCTAAATACGAGTATGGATCTCTAGGCAAAGACTAAAAAATAACAGAGTTAATCGAATATATATGATTTATCTTGTTGTACATGATTTATCTAATATATGTTCAGAATTGAAACACAATGGTTTATCAAAATCAAGAAACCCGGGTGCTGCCTTTCTGGTAAACATGTATTCAAGATGCATTGAAATAAAATGTGGCACGGTAATAAGTTGTGTAATTACATTTGAAAACTGTGTACAAAATTTGATATCTCTATTTCAAAAATTAATGACTTTTTACTGACATCATGTCTGCCCAGAGATCATTATTGTCAATAAAAAGTCAATGATTACTAAAATAGAGATGTGTAAATTTGCATACATGTTTTAAAAGCAATTTTACAACTAATTACCATGATACATTTTATTTTAATGCAATCTACATATATGCTTACCTGAAAAGCCACACCCGGCTTTTTTCTTTTTGACAGTAAATTGAAACATGATATATCATATGAAGTCTTATATCAACTTTTGAACTGTACAATGTAATAAAATGTTATAAAGAAAGTCTCAGATGTTAAGATATCTTGTATAACACTATATCTTACAATTCCTTGTCGAAAAGGCAAAAGCCGGGTGTGGCTATTCAGGTAAGAATATACATAGAATGCATAGAAATAAAATCTGGCACGGTAATAAGTTGTGTAATGACATTTAAAAACTGTGTACAAAATTTGACATCTCTATTTAAAAAATCAATGACTTTGTATTGGCAATATGTCTCTCCAGAGATCATTATTGTCAATAAAAAATCAAGGATTACTAAAATAGAGATGTGTAAATTTGCATACATGTTTTGAAAGCAGTTTTGCAACTAATTACCATGGTACATTTTATTTTAATCCAATCTACATATATGCTTACCTGGAAAGCCACACCCGGCTTTTTTCTTTTTGACAATAAATTGTAACATGCTGTATCATAGGCAGTCTTATATCAACTTTTGCCATTAACAATGTAATAAAAACTATGAAACAAAGTCTCAGCTGTTAATATACCTTGTATAACAATATATGTTACAATTCCTTGTCGCAAAGGCAAAATCTGAGGGAGGCTATTCAGGTAAGAATATACATAGAATGCATTGAAATAAAATGTGGCACGGTAATAAGTTTTGTAATTACATTTGAAAACTGTGTATAAAATTTGCCATCTCTATTTAAAAAATCAATCACTTTGTATTGGCAATATGTCTCTCCAGAGATCATTATTGTCCAAAAACCATCTATTATTATTAAAATAAATATTTATAATTTTCTACTGATACTTTAACAGTACTTTGAAAAGTAATTACTGTGACACATTTTATTTAAATGCATTCAGAGCAGATGTTTATCTGACAAGCTACACCCGGGTTCGACCTATCAGACTTAGACTTTGGAAATGTTTTATCACTAAAAATCTCTTACTAGCTGGGACTTTGATAAAGAGAAGTTACTTGATTTTAGTAAATAAATAAACATCCTAGCTTACTTTTTGCTATTCCAACTATATTGGTGAGTACGGTGAGCTGAACCTGTCGAAGTACCTCAGAAGCAAGCTGCAATTCTTATCTTCCGCTGAGTGGCTGTTGTTGTCTGTGGTTTTTTTTCAGCTAACTATAAACACAATTTTATATTAGAAAAACTATTTGGAAGACGGTTGAGAAGAATAAATAGGAAATGTTTATAGGAAATCATTGAGTGAATTAGGAAATGTTGCAGGGACAGGTTTAAAACAAATAAAGAATTATACAATTAAATATTAAATTAATAATTAAACAGAAATTAGTATTTATCCTGCTTACCTTTATATAATATTCTAGGAACCGCAGGTGCTGTGGTGTGGTAGATGGTCCAGACGATGGTGTGGTTGACAATATTAGGCTCGAAAATAGAAAGTATAAGAAAGAATGAGTAAAGTCTATATGAACTATTGTTGTAATGAGAAATAATGAAAGAAAAGTAATCAAGTTGCAGGATGGAGTGTATGAAACAGAAAATATATGTATGTGTAAGCTGCCTGACAAACTCAATGTCCAGGTGCAGTCGAAGAAGACGAGGCTTCCAGGACCTGTTGAGCAGCCCCTCTCTAGCTGGAGATGGACGCAAGCGAGGGTCGACGATCAACAGCTTCCTCAGGAAATGCGGCAAGATTCTTCGACTATCCGGGTCTGATAAAAAAAAGCAAATGAATGTACCAAAATTTTGTTGCTGAACTAATAATTATTGAAAGAATGGTACATGTAGCCATAATGACTGTAAAATATTTGCACAAAAGTTGCATTAATAAGGCAATGACAAAGAAATCGTCTCCGCGAACGATTTTTCTAACCTCACTTTTACCGCACGACAATTACTTGATTAATAAATAACAAAATTATAGCACTAACTTACCTAATTGAGTTGATTAAGCAATAACACAAGTGATTATCCAAGTTTGCAGTAAAAAATTGTTGATATTCAACGATTATTCAGCGAACGAAGTTTTTTGCTGTTAACGAGGGAAATCATCAAAGCAAAAAGTAATATACTTTGTTGCGTTTCCCGCTTAATTAACTATAGTACAATGACAGAGAGAACGGAAAATCACATATATAGTGCACGTATCGCGCGGCGCGAATTCAAACGTACTATTCAAACTTTTGAAAACGATTACAATTAAATTATTTAATTATTAGGTAGTTGTATTGACACATGCAAAGAAAACAATAGCATTGTGCATAATAAATAATAACGTTGATATAAATAAATAAATAAAAATCGAAATGTATGCAGTGCATTAATGCGATATATAATAATGAATATACGTATTCACATACGTGGTAAACAATTAATGCATAAGCAAATAAATTTGCATTAAGTTTTAGATAAACAAATAATAATGTGAATCGTTTACTTTCATAATAACTATTATGCGTATATAATGCAATGGGTAGATCGCATATATATATATATATATATATATATATATATATATATATATATATATATATATATATATATATATATATATATATATATATATATATATATATATATATATATATATATATATATATATATATATATATATATATATATATATATATATATATATATATATATATAATAATTTATCGAGTTGCATTATTGTTAGGATTGTATATATATGTACAAAAATACATATAAACACAGATATTTGTAGTTGCATTGCAAACAATGTTTTTTTATACTATTTTAATGGCCCAAATTAACCTGTAAAATCATTGAAAATGGAACATTTAAAAATTTGGCACATGTGCCGAGGATGTGTTACATTAATCAAATTTTAATTGTGAAAATAGTAATTTTTAAACTGATGTACGTTTAAGCAATCATCTATCATCATATATAGGGTACAACTCGTAATTAAATCATTTTGATAGTACACAGCGCCCTGAAGCTGTTTTTTCCATAGACAATTATCGGTCTCGGGACTTTAAAAGATGCGCACGCGTGTCGTCCAAATGCCCCGTATATGATGCACCTGTGCCGCACGCATGCAGCACGCATGTCAGCACCTAGCTTCTTCAAGTGTCTGCACGCGTGCTCCTGGAATGCCATCGAAAAGCGGGCACGAATGCCGAAATCATGCAGGACGCACGTGCCGCCAACGTGCTGTCTCGCGTGTTGGTTCAAATTTTCGCGCGGAGCACGGTAATCCATCAAAATGACAGCACTGTGCGAGCACGCGTGTCGAGGCACGCATGCTCACGAATTGCTCAACTCATGCAGCACGCGGTGCTGTCATAATGCTGACACATTGCCAGCATGCAAACGTTCGAAAAATCGGCCATGGATCGTCATTTTGTGTCGCCAATGTGCCAACATTTCGTGTCGTCATATTGACAGCACTCGTGCTGAGCACGCGTGCTCGCACTATGCCGCCAACGTGCCGTCCAGCGTGGCAGGAAAAAAACTTTAAAGATTTTTGTCCACGCATGTCGGCACATTGCCTGCACATCGACAGCACGCGTGACGAGCACGCATGCCCCAAAAATGCCCAGCACGTGATGTTATTGGGGCAGATAGCATTGAGTCGGCACTGTGTCGGCACGCTGACGGCCCGCGGGCCGCCCGCGGTCCGGCATTGTGACGGATTCCTGCCCCGCTTCTGAGACGGCACGGTGCAGGAACGCGGTCCTGGCACGCGGGCCGTCATAGTGCCGTCATTTTGCCGACGCAATTTGCATGCGCGATTGGTGCTGCGGCCCGCGTGCCGGCAACGTGTGAGCACTGTGCCGTGCAATTTGCCGACAATATGCCAGCACGGCGATATATATATATATATATATATATATATATATATATATATATATATATATATATATATATATATATATATATATATATATATATATAGATATATATATATATATTATTTATATTAAATGTATAATTTTATCATAATAAAAATACTGTATTTTATATTTGTAATTTTTTATTTATATACTTTAAATATTTAATTTTTGTACAATAAATTAATAAGTTAATACATAATATATATATATATATATATATATATATATATAGCAGATATATACATACAATAATGACATATATATACCATTTATTTACGTAAATATTTAAATTTAATTATAATTTTATACTTTAATTATGATTATTCACATACTCCTACTGAATAATCTCAAGTAAGATTCTCACCTGAGATCTCATACCAAAATCTCATGTTATTATATGTACACTTAATGAAATATTGAAATTCGTTCAGAATGAACTTTTACTACAGTTTTTTTTATTAGTCTTGAAGTTTCTTTCGTCTTTACAATACATCAGGAAAGTATAATACATTTTTGGTCAATTTTTATTTGAAAATTTTTATATATCAAATTTTGAAATTTTAAATCTTACCTGAGATCTTACCAGAGATCTCGTGTGAAATTTTGAGTAAACATTCATGAGGTTTTCGCATGATATTTCGCATGATTATATATATATATATATATATATATATATATATATGTATATTTATATATCCCTACCAAAAAATCTCAGGTGAAATATCATGCGAAAACCTCATGAATTTTTACTCAAAATCTTACACGAGATCTCTGGTAAGATCTCAGGTGAGATTTAAAATTTAAAAATTTGATATATAAAAATTTTCAAATAAAAAATTGGCCTAAAAATGTATTATACTTTCCTGATGTATTGTAAAGGCGAAAGAAACGTCAAGACTAATAGAGAAACTGTAGTAAAAGTTCATTCTGAACGAATTTCAATATTTCATAATAATATATATTTCACGTAAACCCGTGAAGAAATTTTTTACATTTCGCTGAAAATGTTTTTACTAGTTCAGAATAGTGAAAAAAGCATGTAAATAAAATTTTAGCTCATAAGACCCAAATCTTGCAGAACCGTGACCCTAAAAATAAAGTTTATTTAAATTTTTAGAAAAGTAGAAAATTCAATTCGAGATAGGTGCAATTTGGGTATTTACATATATATATATATATATATGCATTTTTTCTGTAAATTTTCTGTACAATATGCTGACATTTTTTTCAGACCCCAATTGTCACGTATCTGATTGGTTTATAAAAGATATACCGTTATATGCTATTTAAAAAATTTCGGCAGTTTATTTTAATCTCAAAATTTTGTAGTAATAAGAGCTTAAAAATGAGAGCAGGTAGATCATGGACCGAGCTTTATAACTGACGTTACAGCATTTTGAAAGAAATCTACATACAATTTATATATCTATATGTATGTAGGGTATATCATTTATAAAAGTGCTAGCATATTCTATAGAAAATTTACAGAAAAATATACAGAAAAATAATAAAAATGTATATGTGTAAATACCTAAATTGCACCTATCTGGAGCTAAAAATTATTAAAGTTTTCTCTGTTTCTAAGAATTGAAAAAAACTTTATTTTTAATAGGGCCACAGTTCTGCATAGTTAGGGTATTGTGATCTAAATTTTTTTTGCATACATTTTTTAACTATTCTGAACTAGTAAAAACATTTTAAAACGAAACGTAAAAAATTTCTTCCATGGTCGACGTGGAATATATATATATATATATGAAGAAATTTTATATATATATAGTCCCTGAAAATATTTACATAAATAATGGTGCAGGCCTTGTGCAGGTTCCCCTATTGAAAATATCAAGCTAAATCTCAAGCTTCAAATTCAGCGATGAGTTTGAATCCGGCTCGATCGAACTTGAAATTCAGCGATGAGGTTGAATCCAGCTTGATCAAACATGAAATGTAGGTCGATCAGGGTGGATTTTTTGAGTTTGATTTCGAGCTTGAAATCGAGCTGGATTTTAAGTTCGATCAAACCAGATTCAACCTCATCGCTGAATTTCAAGCTTGAAATCCAGCTTCAATTTTTTAACAGGGATTGTCTGAGCTGCAACTCGCAAGAAGCCTCCTACTCAACATGATTCTCGTTGCCCCTGCGTCATCGAGAGTTTTGCAGGCATGTCCACGCGCTCGTACGACAACAGCATGACCTTGGGAACCATTCAGCAGATCGCTATCACTTCCAGGCAGGTGCACACCGTTTCTGCGCTCGAAGTGTTATGAACTTTTTTGAAAACAAACAAAAAAATAAGATTTTTATTGCATTATGGGTTGGAAAGTTATAATAGAATGATGAATAAATTACCTTTGCTAGGCCCTCCTTGAAGCTCAGCTTGCAAGTCTGAAAACGATGTCATTTTTGTCGCTCCCAGCCTCAGCTTGTCTACCTCAGTCTTGGGTCAGTCGCTGAATCGGCAGTCTTTATTCCTTGGTCGTCTCTTAGTACGTGCTGGATCGGTTCTAGAGTTATTTTCTAACGTCTCTCAACGGCATCTGAAAACAATTATTATTTTTATTTTAATAGAAGTAATAATAACACTAAAGAATTCCCAGACGGCAAAACAAATTTCATGAATGTCGCATTCAAAAACTCTTCTTCTTTTTGGGCTGGATGGCAGGGGTTCTTGATGTTCTTCTTCTTCTTCTTCTTCTTCATCAGGAGCTCGTCTTCTCCTCGGAGATGGTGGCAGCTGCTCCTCATCTCTTTCTTCGGGCAGTAGCTCGTCTCTGCGTATCTCTTCGAGACGCCGTAGACATTGCGTAAGGCTTTTCAGGGCCCTGGTAAAAAATGGAAACATTCATAATTAATATAATAAGTCTAGTGTGACAAGTAAAATAAAATATATAAAACAATATACCTTCACAAGCTGACACAAAACGGGTATCACGTAGTCTTGTGACATTTTTTTTCTTATCTCCAAGCCAAGTAACATTGCACAGAAGCTCTGTGTTGACTGCAAAGTCAGAGTCATCGGTATTTCTACCACCAAGATAAATCAAGTAGTTGACCTAAAAATAAAGGATATATTTAAGAAATGAAAAATTTAATAATTATAAAACTAAGTCTTGCGTTCAGGGGTTTGACGGTTCATGGGTTGTAGGTTTCATATGTTTGAAGATTCATGGATTTTAGAGTTTGAGTGTTCATTTAACCTCCGAAGCACTCACCAGACACCTAGAAACAACGCAGCATTAGTAAGGGGAGATTACAGTGATAAACTAAACACTAATCTCACCTTTTTTTTTTTATTTTCAAAGGGTATACGAACTAATGACTAATCTCACCTGATAATGTTGGCAGTGGACGAATGCAGTAGGAAGCTGTATGTAAACATAACCTCTTCGAGGTTAACCGTGCCACTGCTGCTGCCGCAAGTACGCCGTCCTGGGCCTTGCAGCTCTCATCTTCGTGCCCCTTCGTGGGGACCGTAGCCCAGATACCCCTCCTGCTGCATCCATCGTCGCACTTCCTCGTCCTGGCCACTCGTCCTTCCTCGTCAAAACTAACCTATTTATTAACATAATATAATTATTAGAATAATTATAAATAAAAAAATTTTACATCTCATCCAGGGTGATCCTCAAGACAATCTCTTCACTCTGAAATGTCCAGATAGTTGCCACAGTTCTCTTGGGAAATCCAAATTGCAGCATGTAAATAATTAATGATAGTAATTATTTACTATGAACTGCAATTGCACGTGCGCGCGCCAGGATGATCCACAAGACGAGCTGCACTTCCTCTCGAACGTCCACCACAAACTTGCCACAGTCGAATTATATAATTCAGAATTCCAAATTACACCACAGATAACTACAATAATTAATAACTACAATAATACCGCTATAATTATTAAGAACAATTTCACTTATTGCACGCGTCTGCAATTGAAGATCAAGTCTTCATGAAAGCAGGGAGATTACTGCAATGGCGGGATGCGATATATTACTTCAAACAACAGAAAGCTCAAAATTATTTCAAGACTTTAAATTTATAATGTAAATCAATTTTAATATTCAATTATAAACAAATATATTTATTATTAATAAAAATATAAATCATAAAATTATACTATTATTTATTTATTTATATTTATTTATTTATTCAATTACACCAATTGAGCCCCATATAAATAAATTAACAAATAATTACTATTATTATCAATTTTATTTGTAATAGAAATAATAACTTAAATATGCAATTAAATTATATTTTTATAATTATATTGATGGCACGTCGAGCTGTCCATAATCCGTCACATTGCGGCCACGATTTTCCCGACACGGCGGGATTGCACTGTGCCGTCATTCTGCTGGAATCTAAAAGTTCAAAAAAGTGATGTTGCGTGACGGCACGATGACGGCACAGGGCGGTCACGACGTGCCACCGAATCTACAGAAAAAAATGCATATATATATATATATATATATATGTGTGTGTAAATACCCAAATTGCACCTATCTCGAATTTAATTTTCTACTTTTCTAAAAATGTAAATAAACTTTATTTTTAGGGTCACGGTTCTGCAAGATTTGGGTCTTATGAGCTAAAATTTTATTTACATGCTTTTTTCACTATTCTGAACTAGTAAAAACATTTTCAGCGAAATGTAAAAAATTTCTTCACGGGTTTACGTGAAATATATATTATTATGAAATATTGAAATTCGTTCAGAATGAACTTTTACTACAGTTTCTCTATTAGTTTTGACGTTTCTTTCGCCTTTACAATACATCAGGAAAGTATAATACATTTTTAGGCCAATTTTTTATTTGAAAATTTTTATATATCAAATTTTTAAATTTTAAATCTCACCTGAGATCTTACCAGAGATCTCGTGTAAGATTTTGAGTAAAAATTCATGAGGTTTTCGCATGATATTTCACCTGAGATTTTTTGGTAGGGATATATAAATATATATATATATATATATATATATATATATATATATATATATATATATATATATATATATATATAATCATGCGAAATATCATGCGAAAACCTCATGAATGTTTACTCAAAATTTCACACGAGATCTCTGGTAAAATCTCAGGTGAGATTTAAAATTTCAAAATTTGATATATAAAAATTTTCAAATAAAAATTGACCAAAAATGTATTATACTTTCCTGATGTATTGTAAAGACGAAAGAAACTTCAAGACTAATAAAAAAAACTGTAGTAAAAGTTCATTCTGAACGAATTTCAATATTTCATTAAGTGTACATATAATAACATGAGATTTTGGTATGAGATCTCAGGTGAGAATCTTACTTGAGATTATTCAGTAGGAGTATGTGAATAATCATAATTAAAGTATAAAATTATAATTAAATTTAAATATTTACGTAAATAAATGGTATATATATGTCATTATTGTATGTATATATCTGCTGCGGATTCCCGGAAAAACAACTCAAGTCCATTTTTTTTTAAATTGAGTTTTAAGCGCTTTTAATATCTTTATATAGTATATTTTCAGATAAAAGTGCACAAAATCAAGAAAGTGTAAAAATAAGTAGCCTTATCTACTATTTATGATTTTTTTTACATTAGTTCAAATGGAAAATAAAAATTTTAAGTATTAGTATCTTCAAAACAGAAAAGTGGACTTATGTTGTTATTCTGCAAAACCATATATATTATGTATTAACTTATTAATTTATTGTACAAAAATTAAATATTTAAAGTATATAAATAAAAAATTACAAATATAAAATACAGTATTTTTATTATGATAAAATTATACATTTAATATAATATATATATATATATATATATATATATATATATATATATATATATATATATATATATATCGCCGTGCTGGCATATTGTCGGCAAATTGCACCGCACAGTGCTGACACGTTGCCGGCACGCGGGCCGCAGTACCAATCGCTCATGCAAATTGCGTCGGCAAAATGACGGCACTATGACGGCCCGCGTGCTAGGACCGCGTTCTTGCACCGTGCCGTCTCAGAAGCGGGGCAGGAATCCGTCACAATGCCGGACCGCGGGCGGCCCGCGGGCCGTCAGCGTGCCGACACAGTGCCGACTCAATGCTATCTGGGCAGTGATGGCACAAATTCGTCACGCCGTCCCAGCACGCCGTGCTCGGCACGGGCTGCTATCTGGGATGCAGTTCGATGCTATGTTCGAGTTATTTTGACAATCGAGCATCGAGAGCAGCTGTTAGAGAGCAGAGCAGCTACTCTTAGTCTGGCCTGCTGCAGCAGGCAGCAGCAGCAGCAATCAGTAGCAGCTTCCGTAGACAGAGAAAAAGTACACAGTATCGATAGCTTGTCAATAATTCAAGAGTACAAAACATGGCTGTACAGTGTTTTTGAGCGTAAAATCTAGTTGGCTGATAAGTCTAAGGAAGCCAAGGATTAAGGTTTGATAAATCCGAGACTCTTCTTGGTTGGATTGGGAGAAAATTGAGGAGGAAACACGTGTAAGCCATACGGAATAATCCGGACTCTCGAGGCTGACAAACCTTGAGGAATACGCAAGGAATGTGTACGCACAACCAGTCAAGCAATTGTAAATGTCATGCATCTTGCAAATGGGAATGACTCGCGATATCCCAAAAATAAATGGTCCAGAACAGTCCGACTTTTAGAAGCTGAGATTCATCGAGATTTTAACGTTTGCTGGACGAGGTGTTTGACCTTCTGATTCTATTTTGGCATAGTGGTTAGTGAGGCTGTGTTGCGCAAATCTCTTTCAAAGAATTTTCATTTAACTATTGGGATTTAAAGAAAAAAATAGGGCAGCTTATTTAAATGACTTCACATTCTTTTCTTTTGATACACTAATTTCCCCAATTTTTATTGTCTTGAGTTTAAATTATTTTTAAGGTGATTCATTTTTATTTTTGATCATCTTTCTAGACTGTCAAGGAATTTAACGAAGAGTATCATCTGGAAAGTGTTGCTTTGTTTGGTAAATGTAATTTAGCCTACTTGAAATTTTGCCTACAATCCCGTAGGGAAATAAAAAAATGTATGTAAATGTACATAAATATGTATAAATGTATAGAAGTGTACAAAAATGTACAAAAGTATATATTTCTGTTATAATTGGAACAAAAAAATTGGAATTGTATCGACATACTGTTATACACTTTTATATATTTTTTACACTTTTGTACGTTTATGTACATCTTTGTACGAAAAATTCTGCTCACTAAGAAGCATCAAGATAGACTTCAATAATGCCAAATATCAAATATTTTTTTTCTCTAAGTGCCACTGTTTTTTTAAGTAACTGAAAGTTTCATTTTCTACATGTGAATTAATTTATATGTGCCTTGCCACCTATCGGTGGAAAAAACAGGCTATATTTTTTTTCGAAAGTGTTTATAAATGTATAAAAGTTTACAAAAGTGTATATATCTGTGGTAAAACCTCTTCCAATTATAACAGAAATATACATTTATATACACTTTTATACATTTATATATGTTTATATATATTTTTCATTTCCACTGAGGATATTCTTAAGAAATGTATTGCAACAGTAAATTCTATATATAAAATATATTTACTATATAAATGAATTATATAGAATATGTAGAACATATATTTACATATATTTACTATATAAATATATATTCTTCTGTATTCTAAATGTAGTTAGTAGGCAAAATTTCGAGTAGGCTAAATTACATCTACCACTTTGTACAGTTAGAAAAACATAATATGCCAAAAAAGAACTACAAGCTATAAAAAGAACATAATATTAAAGTTTGCTGCTTATTTTTAAACTTAAATCTGACAAAATCGTTTTAATTTTAACACACTTGATTTTTCACTTTATTTATAACACATCTTTAAGCATAAGATTTTCTTTTTTAGGTACAAGTTTTAATTTAAATTTTTTAAAGTTATTATAGTCTTTATGAAAAACAACTCCTTATAGTGGTGCTAGACATAAATTTTATGAAATGTCCCTCAAGCCCAAAGTTGTAGACTTTTGTCAGACATGGAATATTTTACAAGAGACTGTCAAAGGCGTAATAACACTAGCTGATGTTCCACGAGCAACATGGAATGATAGATTTAGGTAAACAGTATTGAAATCAAATTTTGAATCTCTTTTACAATGTACTTTATTGTATATGTTTCATTTTACAAAAAAGATAGTTTATAATATTTTATATATTTTCTATTTTACAGTGATGTTTATTCACTATGTGTGGCATATCCTGAACCTCTAGCTGATCGTTTATACAATGAAACTGAAAGATTTTTAGACAACCACGTTACTCAATTACTAGCTAAAGTTCAATCACAAGGAGAGAATGGCCTATTACAGGCATATCATCGTGCCTGGACTGAATATTCTCAAGGAATCAATTACCTCCATCAATTATACTTATATTTAAATCAACAACATATAAAAAAGCAAAAACTTACAGAAGCAGAAATTATTTATGGAACATCTTCAGCAGCTTCTACAGATTATCAGGAGCAAAAAGAAATTGGTGAACTTGGCTTATATATATGGAAAAATAAAATGATCGAATCATTAAAAAGCTCCCTTGTTGCGTTGCTCCTTGAAGGAATACATGCAGACAGATTAGGAGAAGCACAACCAGCTACATCAGATGTAATTTGTGGAGTTATTGAAAGTTTTGTAAGAGTTGAAGAATATAAAATGAAAGGCCAGTTGAATGTAAGTTAAAAATATACAATAAAAGTTTAAACAATCTAGAATTTCAAAATTCAAATATTTTTTTATCAATTTTATTTGATCATGGTTTTGTCTGTATTAAATTGAATAATTGCAATTGAGGGCCTTGGTGACTAGCCAAGCGCTCGGAATGGGTAAAAAGAACTAAGGTGTAAATCCATTCGAACATTTTTAAATTAAAAAATTTTGTCTACCTCAATTTCACTGCTAAGACAATTCTTTTACTTGTGTTTGAGCACTTGGTAAATTATTAGACCCAGACCCTAAAAAATATTCATAAATTTATAATTTAGAAGTATTGAAAATGAATATTAAAGTCTTTCATAAAAAATTTACATGAAAATACAACATGCATACATATTTTTTAGTTATATCAAGAGATCTTTGAAGGACCTTTTTTAAAGCAAAGTGGTGAATTTTATTCAAGAGAAGCTTCAGAATTACTACAACAGTCAGATGTAACTCGTTACATGGAAAGAGTTACCTGGCGCCTTAGTCAGGAAGAATTACGTGCACATAAATTTCTTCATATCACATCAGTGCCTAAGGTAAATACTACTGTCATTGATAAAAGAAATTATTAATATCAATAAAATAAAGTTTAAATCCTCTTAAATATTTAGGTAAGACAATGTTGTGAAGAAAAAATGGTTGCAGCACATGTAGCTTGGCTACATACAGAAGTAGATGCCATGGTAGAAAATGAACGAAGAAAAGATCTCGCACTTATTTATCCATTATTAAGGCCACTTCCATCAGGTTTAGCACACCTTGTACAAAAACTTACGGAACATATTACAAATGAAGGTCTACAGGCAATTGGTTCCTTACATGGAGAAAATGTAACAATTACAATTTTAGATAATAATATTTTTAAATAACTATTTTCACAAAATTTTTCTCTGATAGGTTCACACTTTGTTTGTTGAAAGTATGCTGGATGTACACTCTAAATACTCGGATTTAATTAAAGACTTATTCAAGGGTGATCAGGCGTTTATTGGTGCTCTTGATAAAGCGTGTTCGGCTGTTGTCAATCACAGGCCTGCACCGCGACAACCTGCTCGTGCACCAGAATTAGTAAATATGGCTTTGGAAATTCAAAAATTTTCTTGTTATGATTTAATCTATAAGTTATTATAATAAATTTAATTTTGTACATAGCTGGCCAAGTATTGCGATTCATTGTTAAAAAAATCAGCTAAGGTTGCATCTGAGAGTGAGATTGAAGAAAAATTAGCACGTTCGATAACTGTTTTCAAATACGTGGATGATAAAGATGTTTTTCAAAAGTTTTATGCACGAATGTTAGCCAAACGACTAATCCACCAACAGTCGCAATCTATGGATGCTGAGGAAGCAATGATAGATCGATTGAAACAAGCATGTGGTTATGAGTTTACAAACAAGTTACACAGAATGTTTACAGATATGTCAGTGTCTGCAGATTTAAATGCAAAATTTACAGCAAGTTTACGAGAAAGAGAAGGTGAAAAGCATCAGTTTGGTATTGGCTTTGTTGTGTATGTGTTGCAAGCAGGTGCTTGGCCATTAGGACTTCCACCATCACCTGGGCCATTTCATGTTCCTCAGCAACTTGAAAGGTCTGTACAGTCTTTTGAATCTTTTTACCATGCTCAGTTTAGTGGTCGAAAGCTTACCTGGTTACACCACTTATGTCAAGGGGAACTAAAGTTAAATTACCTTAAGAAACCTTATTTAGTAACTGTACAAACTTACCAAATGGCTTTATTACTATTATTTGAACGTTGTGATTCAATTGCTTGCAAAGAAGCAGCTGCTTCTCTGCGATTGTCTCATGATCAATTGGTAAAGCATGCCGTTAGTCTTGTTGAATGTAAAATCCTCAAAAAATCATTGGAGGGAGATCTTGAAGAGGACACAGTTCTCACGCTTAATTTCGAATATTACAATAAGAGAACGAAGTTTCGCATAACTGGGGCACTTCAACGTGATGCACCACATGATACCGAAGCTACCCATCGTAGTGTAGACGATGATCGCAAATTGTATCTGCAAGCCGCAATTGTACGCATCATGAAGAGTCGTAAAGTTTTAAGACACAATCAACTTGTACAAGAGGTAATAGCTCTATAAATTTTATATTAATTTTTTTTATATATTATATATCAATTCTGTTCATCAACAAGTTCTTTTGTCACGAATTGAAATTCGGAAATATAATTTTCTTTTTAATGGTTGACCCAATTTTGGTTTTAACATAAATTTTCTTTCTTCGGCGGTGTCTACGATGCGGGTAGAGAATCAAAGCCGATTTGCAATTCTGTTTGAATTTTTTCAAAAAAACTGAATTCAAGAAAGTTATAGTTTATTCACGTTCCTTTGAATGACGTCAGACCGTAGTTACTTCAAAGGTGCCGCGTCTACGGTCTGACGTCACGAGGATTTTCGAAGCGCTATATCTTTTTTAATTTTGGATATTATGAAAAAATTCAAACAGGTCACAAAGAAAGTAATATGATATAAAATAAATCATGTTAAAACCTTGAATTGATAAGATTATCTTTTATTGTAGGTTCTTGGACAATCCAAAGTCACTTTTGCACCCTCTATTGGAATGATTAAGAAGTGCATCGAAAATCTTATAGATAAACAATACATCGAGCGTACGTCAAATAGTGCTGATGAATATTCATATGTTGCGTAACCCTATCGTAACTACTCAAACTAATTTATTTTTCAATTTGAGATGCTCTCTGTTAAGACATAAATGGCAGCTATAAAGGTACTAAATGTAAAAGTAAAAACTTTAAAACTGTTGAAGAGGGTTTCATGAAATCGCCGTTTTTTATATCATGCATTATAATTGAGCATATACCAGAGAGTATACTGAAATTTTTAATTTTTTATACTTTGTTTATTTTATTGTTGTATAGATCCAATTCAAATAATTTTTTACTTTATATATTGATGAATATAAAAGTATTAAAATAAATAAATTGATTATGAGTGTGAATTTTTCTTTCTCAATCTATTATTGTTGATCAATATTTACTAAAAATTATTTAATACTATTTTATTTCGTAATACTTTATTTGAAATTGTACATAAAATACTTTCATTGCATAAAAGACAATTGGGGTAATACCTACATAGATATATTTGCTTAAAGAAACAATTATACAAATTTAATAAATTCAATGAAAATTTCAATATACTCTAGCCTTAACAACAAAATTCATGAGCATCTTAATTTATTTAACTGGTCTTACTATTACTGATCAAATATCGTAATGAATTGAATGAATGACTTGTAATATATGCGCACTGAATAAAGATGTTACTATTTTAGATGAATGATTTCAGTTACATCACAAGTGTCTTAAGTTCGATTGTCATTAACAGTGATTTTTAAAGATAAAGTATATGTGTGTGTGTGTGTGTGTGTGTGTGTGTGTGTGTGTGTGTGTGTGTGTGTGTGTGTGTGTGTGTGTGTGCGCGTGTGCGCGTGTGTGTGTGCGCGTGTGTGCGTGTGTGCGTGCGTGCGTGCGTGTGTATAACTTGATGATTTGTTTATTTTTGAAGATATTATAAATATATATATATTCTTTTTTATTGTTATATTATTATAAAAAATAAGGAAATGTTAAGAATATATTTATACATTTACTTAACTCAACAACATAGATTTATAAATATTATTTTCTTCGTTAATTATAAAGATTAGTAAGCTACCGTACAAGCTCTTTACAAAATCTAGATACTAGTAATTTCATTTCATTCTAAATATAGCGACTTTAATGAATCTGTAAAAACACAGTGCTTTGCCCAACTTGATTCTATAAAACGAAATTAGTTTATAATTTATATATTAAGATCGAGGCGTTTTTAATTGAAGTAATTCTGGATCTAACAAATTATTGTCATCAGACTCTGGAGGTTTGTTCATCCCATTAATAATAAGAGGTGAAGCTGTAGTTGCATTACTATATGGTGAGAATCCTGCCCATTCCATACCAAGATATATTGGAGGTGGACTCCCCAGAGGAGACTCCAGTAAAAGATGATCTGGTTGAGGTTGCTGTTGTATTTCTTGACAATCTGTTGCGAGATGAGGTGTAAGATGAGTATTGCTTTTGCACTGTTTTTCTTGCTTTCGCCACTTTGCTCTTCTATTTTGAAACCACACCTTATTGAATAAAATATTTTTTTATTTGCATGTTAAAAATTGTTTAAATATTTAAATAATATTCAATTTCATATATTTACCTGAACTCTAGCCTCAGTCAGTTGTATTCTTAATGCTAATTCTTCTCTGAAGAATACATCTGGATAATGAGTCTTTTGAAAGGCCCTTTCAAGCTCTTCTAACTGAAAATTCGTGAAAGTGGTTCTGTATCTTCGCTGTTTCCGTTTACCAATTGCACCAGTTGGTGGCCGCTCTTCATTTCCAGGACTTGTTGAGGAGAAGTCATATGCTGAAATAAATTATTAGGACAAACAACATTATTATATGCAGTATGAAAGATAATAGCAGTAATGAAGTAGAGTGAACATCAGAGTAAATTAAGTGTCTAGTTTCAAGTATATTGTTGAAACGTTTGGTTGGTTTAGTCAATAGTAAAGCAGTTCATAACTGTTAAACTGATTACCACTAACTTTATTTAAAGAAGGGACGGTACTAGCTGCTTAATGCATTTAGCAATAATTTAATTGAATACTACCCCAACTTGCAAGAGAAAGGGAGACTGAGGGTTAATTAAATCAGACGAGGGACCGGGCTGACAGTGTCCACTTACTGAATTTAGCAGGAAAGCAAACCGAGGAAGATTGTGCTCCCATTAGGCTGACAAGAGCAGTTGACTGCAGATCTCCTCCAGAGCTCATCTCATCAACAGTGCCACTGGTCGCCACTATTGCACCAGCTGATACCAGAGGGTCCCGTGGTGCACCCACCAAAAATAGCTGCCTGCCTGTCTCGTTTTCGTCGTCGTCTTTCAACTCCATAATAGTGTATTCTTGCTTTGAATATCAACTATCAGTGACTGTTTAAAGTACTTAAAACTACTTAAGCTACTAGGTATTTAAAAAGAATTTTTATAGCACCATTGTTGTTTTTCGGCAAGTAGTAAATAAATCAGAAGCGTGTTGAGAACAACGTTTGGACCCCTTAGTCAAGCGACTCAGCAACTCCGACGTTTCTTTCCTCTTTTTTCTTTTTTTTTTCCTTACACCTGTACAAGGTAGATAGAGTAGGGGATCGTATATTTAACGTGAGCTTCTTCAAGAGGGGTAGTGAAGCCTCAAAAATGTATTGCTTGTACACCACGAATCAATAGTACAACGACGAGAGCACGGTATAAAATTATATATCTGCTTTCTCGCTTGTTAGGCTTTGCTAGGAAGCTTTAAACAAGTATAGGAATTCTTATAATAAATAACAATGCTGATAAGTTAACACTGATTAAATAACTAATGCTCTTTCTGTCTTCATAAATTCTAGTATATTAGATGAATTATAATATTATTAACCAGATTTTTTTATCAATTTATTTATTTTATACTTGATAATAAATTAAAAATAATCTTTTATAAAAGTAATTACTGTATTTCGCAATAATTACATCATTAAATATACAAAATGGTCAGCAGATATGGTTTTCATAAAATATTTAAAACATTAAATATTTATAATTTAATGTAACATTGTATACCACACATTCACTCAAATTTCTTGGGAGTTTAAAGTTGCAATGCGACACTAGCGGACATCGCATGAACTGCGACAATGGCCGGTCAGAGTATACATTTTACATTGGATTTATTAGGGAGATTTATTTCTAAATTAAAATAAAAGTGTTTTATATGAAAGTTAGTGTTATTGCTGCAACTGGTTAACTGTATGCTATTGATGAAAGGTAATAAAATCCTCCAGTTCTATGGTAAAATGGCTTATTGTAATTATTTTTTAATTAATCAACGCGCAGTTAGGCGCGACTTTTAAAATTCGGGCGTTTTGCCTGTAGTTTTCGCTCAGAAATATAGTTTATGATCTTTCAATACTCTGGGGCCTTATTCTCTAACTATCTTGATCACCACGTAAAATACGTAAAAAATGTGCTCTCGACCAATCAGAGAGCTCTTTTAAAGAGAGTATCAGCTATCTCACGAGTGACATGCTTTGAGAATAACCCCCTGCTGAACCATCGTGCTGCATTTATTTATTTATTATTTATAAACGGGCTTTTGCTCTTTATATTTTTATAAGTTTTCATAATGTTCACAATTGAAGCGATAACCATTATTTTAACCCTTTAACGTGAACAACGTCCGAAACCGCATAGTTGTGAGTTGTCAGTAGGGGAAGGTGGGGCACGATGGGTTTGGCGGGTGGATTGGGCATTCAAATGTTCACTAAATAAATGAATATTCTAACATGATAGTATTTTTTATATGTTGTAAATAGCTTTTACTTTTTCCCTCTGCAAATCCTAAATGAAAAAAATTAATACAAATCGTATGAGAATTATTAGAAATTGAGGACTTCAAAACGTTGTTTTTTCCATAATTCTAATCTATTTCTCAAGAACAAATAAATCATATGAGCTTCGAAAGGGAATTACTTTTACAGTTTAAATCGTAAATTTTTAATAGTATTTTTGATTGATGATCTCCGATGCTTAGGAAAAAAGTAATATTACATATAAAAATACTCTAAAATGGGGCACGACTGGCACCACTAGCGGGGCACGATTGGCATACGTGAGTCGTCAATTTATTTCCGCCGAGTTTAACAGCTGATTTTCTTAACCTTACTTTTGCGCCCTTAACATTTCGGAGTCGGAGTCTTAGATGTTGGTGAAAGAGTCAGTGTTAATGAAATGGTCTGGTTTTTAGTTTTGATCCTCAATCCTATAAAATGCAAATTTAATAGTAACGTCCAATATTTTTTTTAAATAAATTTTTCATTAATTCACCGTGCCAATCGTGCCCCACCTCCATGCCAATCGTGCCCCACGGGTGGGGAAAATGGGCAGTTTTAGCGGTATTGTACTTTGCATTATAAAAAACAATGCAATATATATTTTAAAATAAAAAATAATGTATCTAAATCTTGAGATATTCTACTTTAAGAAGCACTTTTAATAATTTGTATTGGTACAAAATAGAAAGTACAGGATTCTTTTGAAGTTAGGGTGCCCGTACTGCCCCACCTTCCCCTACCTATCAAAGCCGATCAGCCAATCACATAGCGCGTTTCAAAATATGCATTAGTGTATGTAGCGCGCGTCGCTCCCTTTACTCAACACGCATGCGCGGTGTGACGCGGCGCAGCGTGGCAGCCGACTTTTGCATGATCATCCCTTATCTTGGGCTTGGATTCGGGCGACAAGACGCGGTGCCGTGGCTCTGTAGTTTTTTTCTGTGTGCGGTAATAATGTTTATAGCACACTATCCTCAAAATGTCAACTTTATTGTCGATTTTGAGGTTGTTGTGCTATAAAATATCGTATGAGACTGTTGTGGGAGGTGTTTTTCTACCTTGCTCGATTTTCTCACTCGCTTCGCTCGTGCGAAAACCCTCGAGCAAGGTAGAAAACCATCTCCCACAACAGTGTCATAATATACTATCGTGTAGGCGAATTATTTGACAGGCGATTTCGTAAGTGCAAGTGATAAACAGTTCTACTGGTTACTACATTTGTTTTACTTATTGCTGCAAAGAGTAGTCAATCGTCATTTTGTAGGTTAGAAACCTGCAATAGCTAAATCGAAAGTACGTCCCTGACGTGGCATGGTGAAGCTTGTATAATGGGCGTGGACTATTCCACGTTGATTCGAGAAGGGGCATTTGTTCACGTTAAAAGGGGGAGTTCGGAGTCAATTATAGATTTCTGCATTGAATTTTACATTATTCTAATTTAATTGTTCATAAAAGTTAAAAACTTTAGTTGCCCGGTGTTCTCAATTTACTAAGGAACACCGGACAACTGAGATAATTGAAGAAAATTAAAAATTGAATGAGAATACTGAAAAATACGAAATTGTCATTATAACTACGATACTGCATGTCAGCAAAATTTTATTTTAGTAAAAACCTACGACTCCCATATAAACCCTATGAGAAATGTATACTTTACGAGTTTTACGATTTTTATGGGTTTTATGGGGTTTATAATAACACAAGTCAAATATATTTTTGACTTGTGCAAAATAAATCTTAATCTATCTAATCTATAATCTATCTATTAGGTTTTATTGGGCTTACAATGTTTATGGGCTTTATGAGCGAATTTTATGAGCTTTTTGGGGTTCATGAGTTTATCCGTCTTACGATATTTATGAGTTTGATCGGGTTTACGATGATTATGGGTTTATGAGTTTTATGAAGTTTATCTAGTTATGCGGTTATTCGCCCACGGTCGAGTGACGCGATAGGGATAGTACAAAATACACAAACTCTAGTTATGGTCATTCAATAATAATAATTTTTTATAAGTTTCTGACAATCTGTGTAATCTCAATTTTTTCTTGAATTGACATATTCATGTATTATTAAAATAAACTATAAGGATATTCTCTGATTTATTAGTAATTTAAAAAATATTATTTTCATTGAGTGTCCATAAGAGCTTGTGTAGTTTGTACTTACCCCAATTTCGTCACTCGGCCGTAAGATGGCGCTATTCTTGAAAATAAGATAGCAGATACTATACCACATGCTCACCGCGAATAGGGTTTACGATGTTTATGGGTTTTATGGGTTATTGGGCCATACATTTTATGGCTGGGGATTATATTTTTATCTGCTTTTTGGAGTTCAGGGTCTATGGGGTTTATGATTTGTACGGGTTTATGAAATTATGAGATTTATAAGGTTATGGGATTTACAATATTTACGGGTTTTATGGAGTTCATGGGTTTATGCGGTTTACGATGTTTATGAGTTTTATGTGGTTCATGGGTTTATGCGGTTTACGATGTTTATGAGTTTGATGGGGGTTATGGGGTTTACGATGTGTATGGGTTCTATGGGTTTTATAGGATTTATAAGGTTATGGGGTTTACAATGTTTACAGGTTTTATGGGGTTTACAATTTTTATGATGGTTGTGGGGTTCATCAGTTTATGCGGTTTACGATGTTTATGGGTTTGATGGGGTTTACGATGTTTATGGATTGACCGGACATATGAGCTTGTCGACAGCGGCGCCACCTTCCCGCGGTGGTAGTTTTCTTTACCAATAAACGAGATTTAGCTAAAAAAAATGTAATTGTAAAGTAAATTTACTGAATACCTAGGTGAGAAGCAAATTTTGTATTTAGTGTTGCATACAGATTGCTTATTCTTACAATAGACGCATATAATCACAACAAAGGCTCACTTTTACAATTCCAATTTTTTGAGATATTTATGGTTCATCATTTTCAAAATGAAAATTTAAATTATGTTATGTTTTTGAGGCTCACTATAACTCACAATATATTGAAGTTGGTATAATTTATACACGTTAGATCAATTTAATGTAGAGTAAATAAATAAAATCGTATTAGGGTGAGGAGACTTGATTACTGGTTGATATTTGTATTAAATAATGTTAACCCATTTGGGACGTAGGGGTCCTGGAGGACCCACACATTTTTTTTGATTTCTTAAGATTTCTACGGAAAAAGCTTAAAATTATGTAAACTAAATAGATGGCCTAAATCACTTTTTACTGCACAAAACTCGAGAATACTTAAAGAATTGAAAAACAAAATTATTGCAGAAATCCTCTACTTAAAGGCCTAAACACATTTCTACATGATTTTCCAAAGTTATTCAATTTTTTAAGCGGTTCGGCTTTAACGGATTAAAACCAATTTATTGCACTCTGCGAGCGCGTTTTTATTTAATGTACCATCGCTTTTACTTTAACCTTTTAACGCCTCCGGTGCATATATGTATACTCGACGGACAAAAGATCTGGTTCGAATGATTTGAATTTTTTGGAAATCCATCTTGTAAAAAAATTCACAATTTTGCTTAAACTGAACCTTTTGATACGACACTTAACTCATTTTTCTCAGAAAGGTCCCACTACTCAGAAAAAATTATGTAGCATGTTATCTTATCGAAAGATTGAGTGTAGGCAAAGTTTTTTTACGTGTGGTACATGTTGGCAAAGAAAACTGCTACCGTGGGGTATTCGCTACGTGCATGATACTAGCGCCCCACGTATTTTACATGTTCTGATGGCAAATATCAGAACTGTTCGCTTACTAAAGTGCGTTAGTTTAATGGGAGAATTCGCTTTGGCGAGGGTAGCACTAGCACCAAAAGCAATGTTTTTTTTTTTTTTTTTAACGTCGCCATGTTTGTGCTTCCATGTGGTGCTAATCGACGACGGGGGTCTGCGGTGTGTTTGTAAACAAAGCACATGTAATTTTTACAGAGGTGCTTGTATCAATCGGCAGAGACTAGGATTCGAACCCAGGTCACCGGCGTGGGAATCCGACACTCTACTGACTGAGCCGCTGCAGGCCCCCAAAAGCAATGTTAAATTCTTATAAGGTGGTGAAAGATGTAACTACAACAATGATGGTTCAGTGAATAGTGAGGTTAGGAAAAACAACAATTTTATCGCTTTTCGGGATTTTTAAAGTATTTAAATAATATATTTATCTTAAAAACTCTTTATCGTAGTTAAGTAAATATACTACACATCATAATTTGTTAGAAATATCTCAAGATATTGTACAACCTAATAAAATATTCATTTTCCCTATCTCTGCAATGTATGGTAACATCATTATTGTACTTTCAACTTTCGCCACCTTATGGGAATTTAACATTGCTTTTGGTGCTAGTGCTACCTTCACCAAGGAGAATTAGATAAATATTTCTTTTAAATCACCAGACGTTTAAAACGTTGGCAAAACTTTGTATAATATAAGATAAACTTATATTTACCTAGTAAAAAAATATGCGTAACTTTTCATATAACCCAATGTATTTTATCAATCGGGCGGTGCTTAAACTTGCCGCAATTCGTGGTGTCGCTAGTGATGCACGGACGTAGTATACTGCAGGGACAGTGCGTAAGGTTTGCGGCCTGCGGGGTAGTCAAAGAGACGGAGGGGGCTCCACTTCTCTTTCTCGTGTAGGCACATCAGTATACATTGAAGGAAGGTCTCACGTAGATGTGCTCAACACTAGTACGACGATTTAGTATCGTTGTGTGCACTATATATAACACTGATACCGGTTCGGCTCTCTAGGTATAATGTAAATACGAGTGGATACTTTTAAAAGTGTTTTATTTTATATTGTAAACTATTATTTTATTAAAAAATAATTATAATTTTTATATTATGTTTTTACAATAACTTGGTAAAAATTGCGGTTTTTACGTGTATAAACTTTTTTAAAGTTACACTGTTTAGTTAATTTTTTATCTACATATTTAAAGAATACAAAATGAACCACAAGCCTAAAGTAACTAAGTAAAATGAGACTGATAATAGTACATTATGTAACAAGGGAATACTCAACTTTATTCCCGTGTTGCATATAGAACTTTATTCCCGACTTAACTGTGGCCACTTTATTGACTTGAAAACAGGGACTTCTGGTAAGAACTAGAATTTATTGAAAATGTATATTAATATAGAGAAAAATCATTAAAAGAAAAATGCATTTGCAGGAAAAAAAAATTTCGGGAAAGAAGTGCTATTTTTTTCCCGCTAAATTTACGGGAAAAAAGTAAATTTGCGGGAAATAGTAGTTGAGGTCAATAAAGTGGCCATTACGGTTGAGTGGGGATTAATATATTATGCAACAAGGGACGAAAGTAGCACCTCTTTGAAGTGGAGTAAAGGTTAGGTCCTTTTTGGGAGGAGAAAAGTCAGACGGGACGAAAGTAGATTTTACCCTCGAGTGATTACTGCCCTCGCGAGAAGATTTCTCCCTCGGGTGATTACTGACCTCGCATCGCTCGTGCAGTAAACGCATCTTCGGGAAAAACCTCACTCGGGCAATAAACCCACCCGAGGGAAAAATCTACTTTCGCCCCGTCCGACTTTTCTCCTTCCAAAAAAGGCCTAACCTTTCTTCCACTCCAAAGAGGTGAAGGGGGAGAAAGTTGACGGCGTGTGGAAGCAACAGAGCAACGTCAGACCGATTTTTGCACTCGAACCGAGCACTCACTTTTGTTACTTCTCTTGCATTCTAAAATAGAATATATCTACCAATTATTTCAAACTTTAAATACAGATTTAAATATTTATTTGAAAATACCTTCCTTTAAATTTAAATAAAAAAAAGAAACAAATGTAAATTTTACTTTCGCCCCGCAAATGGGTTTACGGGATATATGTGCTACTTTCGCCCAGATTTTCAGAAGCAAAAAGTGGCCATTTCGATCGAGTATGGAATAAAAGTATTTTTCGTTATTGTTAACTCCCGTTACCCTGCGGTAAAGTACATTCAACAATATGTGATTGTTCAGAAAAGACATTTTAATTTAAGATTTTCTATGGATTTTAGTGCATTGGTGTAATAATGTTCAAAAATAAATAAAAAACGAAAAAAATGACCAAATTTTACTATAACTCTACCTTAATTATATTTGATCGTCCAAAACTTTTGATATTGTTCATCTGTTTTAACACAGAACATCTTCAATTAAAGCTCTTTTGTTATATCAATAATGACCATTTTTAGTTTAAAATTCTGATGTAAAACTATGTTAATTTCCTGGTTTTTGGCAGATTTTATGTATACTTTCGTAGCGCCTTAACCAATAAAATAATGTATGATTTAGTTAATAAATAATGCAATTAGTAAAATAGAATAAAGTATAATATAATTATAAATATAAAATTAGTTTAATATAATTATAAATATATAATTAGCATAATATAATTATAAATATATAATTAGTATAATATAATTATAAATATATAATTAGTATAATATAATTATAAATATATAATTAGTATAATATAATTATAAATATATAATTAGTATAATATAATTATAAATATATAATTAGTATAATATAATTATAAATATATAATTAGTATAATATAATTAATACGATTAATTTATAAATTTAATCGATATTAACCACTGTTAGGTATACGATTTTTAATAATTTAAAATTACTAAATTTACAAAGTTTATCAAATATAAGAAGATGTAAAATTACTAACAAATTGAGATATTTTCGTTTTCGTTTTCATATAAGTTAAGGCAGCGTATTCACTTGCTTCTACGACAAGTCTGCAGAGCTGCGTACCAAAAGTGGCACCCTACTCTATAGTATATACTATTCGCTGTGAGCATGACATGACGCGCCATCCGGCTTGGCATGGGGTTGACATTAATGTTGAAAAATTTAGCACACATCATATGGGGAATTTTTTACACATTAAGATAACAACGGAAATAAAGATTGTTTTTCAATTGTTGTTAGAGTATGAATCTGTGTAGGTGCAGCATTAATTAAAGAGACACAAGAAAATCGTTGACTAATTTACTTTATTTTCAATGATATTCGAGGTTAGGTCATCTGTATCGACAATATATATAGTAATGCATTTACGGGCAAACTTTGTTGTCACTTTTGGTCACCATGGGCGCTGGGATCACTTCATTTATCCACTCTAAGCAGTCGCTCATAGCGAATAGTACAACGCGTAGTAGGGTGCCACTTTTGGCGACGCAGAGGTCTTAGTGTCATATATATTGTGTGCGCTCCGGCACACTTATACGATATAGGTCTACTAGTGTTGAGCACACGAGGCCCTCTTTTCTATGTGTACCAAAGTGCCCACGACAGCTACGCTCCCCCCTCACCGCTCTGAAGTGGCGGCGACTATCCGGCACCCCTTTATACTACGTCCGTGGCACGTAGCCAATATAAAGACTAGAATTCATAGTCGTGACTCAATCTCAATCTCATTCTCAAATATGGTTACTCAACTTGAAGCCATTTCTCGGTTTGAGTAGCGCATCTTGGTAATTTCATAGTTTATCTGATATATATTATACGTAGCAACGGACTTGAAAATTACCAAGATCTGCTACTTCTATTAAGAAATTGTGTCAATTTAACTTGCCATTTGAGATTGAGATTGAAATTGAGTTTGAGTTACGACTATGAATTATGAATTCCAGCCCTAGTGTATTGGTTGCCGCAAACTCGGGACCAAATGGTGGATCTTCACTTCCTGATGACCACGGTCGTATACACAGGTTTCGAAACTCCCGTGGTCGGGGTAGTTCCCTTATTGAAAGCAGTTGAGCTTCGAATATTGGCCACCATGCGGCGCATCGGACTTGTTTTTGGATACAGGACGTGTAATGCAGTGGTATGAGTTGATTTAGTTGAGTAGTCTAGCTACCCATAACAGAGCATATACAGCAGAGGCTAAGGTAGAAGTGAATTTCTAACAAAGTTATGCATTAAAATCTGGCCCAAGTATGCATAAAATTTCAAAATACAAAGAAAACATGAACTAACCAAACTTTTGATTTTGCTCGATATTTTATGTGAATACTTTTACAATTTTTTACAAATTTATTTAATAACATACGAAGTAAGTTATTTAATTAATACTTAATATCACAAAATCACTATACGATTTTAACGTACTAACGCTCAGTGTGCGTTGCCTTTTAAGCTCGCGCAAAATTTTTTTTATTGATTATGATGCTTTGTAAAATCTTTAATTCCTTTATTTGGATAGACAGTAAACTTATACTACTGTTAGATATGAAAAAAAAATATAATTGTTTGCTGTTAAATTTAAATTAACGATACCGCGTCGAGAGAAACAATGCAGGGAAAGCAATGTGTATGGTGATACTGAGTTTTAATATTAACTTCAAATTAAAATCTTGTTACGTTATTATTTTCACTAGTAGTTGTTTAGAAACAGATAGAGCAACAAATTAACATGTTAGTAATTAAAATATTATTGTATTAAAAGCAGGTTTACTTATTGTTGTTGTTGTTGTTGTTGTTGTTGTTGCTGCTGCTGCTGCTGCTGCTGCTGCTGTTGCTGTTGTTGTTGTTGTTGTTGTTGTTGTTGTTGTTGTATCCCATGTTTCTCATCCGTATAGGATCACTGACATAATAATTTTCCTATATATGTCTAATTTTGTCTTCCGTGATAGCAGTCGCGATTTTAGTAATTTACCCACCGAATAAAGACATGCATTTCCGGAATGCAGTCTTTTCTTTATTTCTTTATGCGTCTCATTTTCTTATTTTGCTAGTAGTACGTTGGACAATATCTTATAACATGTACATATCAGAGAAATCCCTTTGTAATTATTGCAATTTGTTTTATTCCCTTTCTTGTGAATCGGGGTTATGATTGCGTCTCTCCATTCCCTAGGCATAATGTCTCTGTTCCATGTGGTACGTATAAGAGTATGAATTATTTCAATAAGTGGTCCCCCATTTTTAAATAGTTCTGCTCGTAATTAATCTACACCCAGGGATCTGTTATTTTTTAACTTTTTGATTGCGCGTATATTTCGTTAAAGGTGGGTTGCTCGATGTGTAGTTCAGCGGTGTGGATTTCGTCGAAGTCCGAGACGGATTGTTGCTCGTGTACATTTAGGAGCTCATCAAAGTAGCTTCTCCACCTGCTTAGTATCCCTGCTGTATCAGTTATTAGGTTCCCTTGTTCGTCCCTTAGAAAGTTGGAATTGTTCTGTGTTCCTTTCCTGATCAAATTTGTCCCTGTGTACATTTCACGAATATTATTTTTGTTATTGTTTTCCTCAGTAGCCAAAATTTTCATATTTTCTTATTTCGTCCTTTTCTTTCGGAAAACCCGTTTGTCCTGTTCTCTTATGCTACAGTACTGCCTATGCATTAGTTCTGTGTTGTTATTAAGATTAAGCGCTCTCGCTTACTGCTTTTTGTCTTTCCACTCCTCGCATTCTTCGTCAAATCACGGTTTATCTTTGTGCTTTTTCCGCATCCCTAATACTATCTTAGCAGCTTGTTTAACCCTTTGTGGCCCATATTTTTTTCTTTAAAAAACAACTTTTTTCGTTTCTTGTTTAATTATAACTATTTAACAATAAATAAAATATCAATTTTTGATAATTAGTATTATAGAGAAACCTCTTAGCTAATAGAAGAATGTAAAATAATTTATATACATCTATAAATAAAAATTTTATACATAAAAATCTTAGACGAATGAGTTGGCTATTATAATAGCCACTAAGGCACAAAGGGTTAATTGAATTTTTAATATTGTCCCAGGTTGTCTCGATGTCATCCCTATCTTCCTTGTTTTCTATACGATCTAGTCTGTCTTTTAGTTCTTCCTTGTATTTGGAGGAGGTGTCGTAATTTTGTAGTCTTTGTAAGTTAAACTCAGTTGTTGGGCAGGTTTTATTCTTATTTTGGTTAACTAGTATACGAGCTCTGATTTTGGCTACCACTAAAAAGTGGTCGGTGTCGCAATCTGCGCCACGATAAGTTCTGACATCGAGGATGTTTGCATGGCGTCCATTATCAATTAAGACGTGGTTAATTTGGTTAAGTGTCTCTTTATCTGGTGATATCCAGGTTGATTTGTGTCTTTCCTTATGAATAAAGTAAGTACTTTTTACTATTAGATTTCTAGGTGCAGCAAAGTTAACTAATCTTATTCCATTGTCGTTACTGACGTCGTGCAAACTTTCCTTCCCTATGGTCGGCCTATAACCTTCCTTTTTTCCGATTTTCGCGTTAAAGTTTCCTAGCAGTATCTTTGCACGGTATGTTGAAAGCCCATCAAATACTTGTTCTAGTTTCGTATAAAAGGAGTTCTTTATGTCATCGTCCGCGTTCTCTATTTGGCAGTGAACATTGAAAAATATGTATTTATACCACTTGCTTTGAATGGTGAGGGTGCCTAAACGATCATTGATAAAGCTAAAATTGGTTATCGCATTTGTCAGACTGTTCTTAATTAAAAAACCTATTCCCAGCTGTCCCGCCTTCTGTAATCCACCATATAACAGTGTATATTTATTGATTCGTTGCCTTACCATGCCCTTCAAACTTCCTGTAAAGTTACAATGTCTAGGTCGTATCTATCTGCTTTCCTAGAGAGTATCTCAAACTGCCAATCGCTTGCTAAGCTGAGCACATTCGACGTGCCCACCTAATGTCCTTTGGTTTGTTCATTTACATGGAATCCTCCGGGCCGCTCCCACACCGGACATCCGAAAGGGGGGTCAGTTTACGTCCGGACAATGTTTTAACTCGTGAAGAATGCATGGCTTTCATTGTGTGACATTTGTAGGTGACTTGCGGTGCGGCAGTTACTCAACGCACTTCTTTTTTCTTTTCTTTTTCTTTCTTTTTGATTTTTGGATTTTTCAGGAACGTGAAGGGCAATGGAAAGCGGAGGGGTATGCGGGAAACGCGTGTACTCCTCCCGCCCCCCGATTTGGCGGGCGCGTCGATTTCATTGTTTTCCTGCCTCGTAGTATTTTTGAAAGAAAATGATAGAGAGGTACTTAAGTTTTTAGCTCCGCGCGCAGTCCTTGTTCCGCGAAGTTCTCCACCGTTTGTTAGTTTCCGCGGCCTCATTTTCTTGCGGTTTGATGTGCACTAACACTCACTGCACTCACTGCACAGAGTATATAAAGGAATCGTTTCGCGCTATAGTTCGAACCGTCGTAGGAGAATTAATTTTAAACTGTACTGCTAAAAATTATATTTATAAATTAAAGATTATCAACAATGTGAAGAGTGCAAGAAAGGTTTAACCACTTCCGAAACCAATAGATCTCATAGTCAGTTTATAAATATGAAAACTCGAGGAGGATTAATTCATACCAATGAGTATTTCTTTAATTTAATCAATTATGTTGAAAAATGCTTTGTAAAGAATGCTTCTGATGCTGATGTGTTTGATTTAACTGTGGATGAAGTTTTGGATAACTATAAGTTTACTTTTCCTTGTGAGACGCATGGATCAGATATTTTATCTTATGTAATCTTTTATTATATTAGATTACAAATGCGCCAATTCACAAATCAAGAAAAGTATCAAAGTTTTATACTGTATAATTTTTTTAGACTTGTATTTTCATATTACGTTACAATGGTTTTCCATTTTATATTATCTCACTGCTGTATGAAAAGTTAAATCTTGTTATTAAGACTGAATATATAAATACATAAATATATAATACTCGTAAATAGATAATAATTATATGCAGGAAATGTTGAACTTATTTACGCGCAGATATAAAAATAGATTATATGCAAAAAAGAATATCATAGAATACCTAGTCGTCGTTTGTAAAATTTATGTATGCAAGAAATATTGCTTGAAAAGGCAATGAACACACCGCGCAGTTTTGTGCACTATACATTTTTTAACTCTTTTCTTCTGCTTTTTTTAATTTGAAATTATAAACATTAAGATTGTGCACGAAATGGTTTATACGAATAAATATTTTTCTTTGTAATATCTAATAAACAAACAGTTTATCTATAATAAAATATTGATCTGTCTTATTTATCAAAAAGATTGTAGAAAATGGCCATAAAAATATTTAAATTAATATCAAATTAAAGAAATATATATTATTAAGCTTTCTACCTTTAAATAATATAATATTAATAATTATTATTGTATAGTAAAAAATTATAGAAGTTTCCTCTTAAAGTATAACAATAATTTTGTGATGCCAATACAGTTGTATTGCTTATTAATATATGCAACATCGTATTTTGTGTACTTTATTATACGTATACTAAACTGTACCAGACTTCTATCCTGTATACATTTAATATATCTATATGTATAGGCCACTTGGCTTCACGTGACTTCGGTCTGCGGCCACTGCGTTACATATCTTGTACTGTGATGACCCAGGCTGGGGATAGATTGGGTAGGGCGTGAGCCGAGAGCGGTTTATTTAAATAAATTAGAATTAAATAAATGAAATAACATATAATAAATGCGGATTGAAATAATGATCTTTTATTTAAGAACGACAATTTCTCTCTGAATCTAATCCGGGCTTGAGACCGGTTACGGCTGCATTAAAAGTGTTTGAAACAAGAAATAACGAGGAGAATGAATAAAATGAATATCGCGAGAAAACTCGTGTGTCCTTTAGCACGCCTAGACTCTGACTGACTTTACTCATGGTCTACAAATTCGTTGTAGCCCTGTTGAGTCCCTCTCCTCCTTCGGTCCCTTTTTGTACATGCAGTCTAGAGGCTGCTTCCAGTCACATGTTGTTGTCGTACAAGCGACAAGCTTTTCATCCCGGAAAAGCACTTGAACCCGGACCCCTCGATATCGCGCAGAACAGAGGTTCTTTGTTTTAGTGAGCGTATTTTCTTTGCCTTTCAGAGACACAGTCTATAAAGTTGAATATTTCGTGTCTGACCCTGTTCGAGAATCGAGTGATTATATATATTTTCGTGTATTTTGTATTGAAATTATTATGATTTAATTGGAATATTTGCGGGTATAAAAATGACGAATAACACGTGACGCGTATTTAGATAAGGACCGAGACGACTTTTTAAATAAATATTTCAAAATAAAATAATATTCTGTTTTGGTCAATCTAAAAAAAATGTATATTAACATGATGCAACTAAAGGTGAGACATTGATTGGTACGTAAATCTATAGCAGTGAAATGCAAATTTAACTTATCATTAAGTAAAATTTATAAACCATTATTATAATGTGCTATGCATATGATACGATATATTCATAAGTTAGTAATTATAGCATCACAAATATTTATTCAAAACTATACTTTAACTTTTGTTTGATTTATCATTCTATCCTAATTTTGAAATCTTAATTTATTACAAGTTTAAAATACCTATAGTTAAGATTCTTGAGGATTTAATTTTTTAATTACGAGGAAAATACAATTTCGTAAACTGGCCTAAAATACTAATCAAAATAAAAATTGACATTAGGAAGAATAAAAATAGCATTTTATTCTTTTAGCAAAGTATAAAATGCTGATTTTATTTTTTAGAGAATTTGACAATGACTTTAAAAGATTAAATTGTACAATTTATTCTTTTCTAAGGAATAAACTTAAGCCTTTATTCTTTTAGAATAAACGATGAATTTTATTATTTACAAAATAATAAACTCAAGAAATTATTCTTTATAAAAGAATAAAATACCCCCCGTTATTTTAAAAGAATAAATAACGGATTCTTTTCGTAAAGAATAAACTCAAGATATTATTCTTTATAGAAGATATATAAATATATATATATATATATATATATATATATATATATATATATATAGAAAGATTTTTGTATGTATGTACGTATGTTCCCCCGATGTCTAAGAAAGTACTTGACTGATAGAGCTGATATTTTCAACATGTCCTAATTATGGACACCATGTATATGTCCTAATTACCAACACTCTGTATATGTACCAATTAACGACAGCCTGGGTATGTGCTAATTACCGAGACTCTGTATAGGTTCTAATTATCGACACCTTGTATAAGTACCCATTATCGAAATCTTGCATATGTCCTAGAACCGATACCTCTGTATGTCCCGATTATCGACACCTTGTATATATCCTAATTACCGACATCCGTTTATGTCCTAATTACGGACATCATGTATATCCCTAGTTACCGACACATTGTATGTGTACTAATTACCGACACCATGGATATGTCCTAATTACTGACATCATGTATATTTCCTAATTACCGATACATTGTATGTGTACAAATTACCAAACCTTTACTGTGAGATGGCACTTCACTTGCTCAGAGGTAACATTCCTGGGCTACCACCTCAACACCAGTGGCCAAGGTCGTCGTCATAGCCGAACACACGACCAGCGACCATCATGGACCTCCATAGCCTCTGGTAATTGGAGGCCACGGGCTTCTGTGTGAGACATCCACAGGAGTCGTCCCACCCTACATCCCCCAAGAGCTTCGAAGGACAGCGTTTGACATCGTCCATTCGCCTGTACACCACAGCGGGCGCACCACTTCGTGCATGCTGAAGGAGAAATTCGCCTGGCCCGGGATCAAGAAGGACGCAAGTAGAGAATACCCCCCTATGGCGAGACGGTGACGTCACGCGGTGGCGCCGTAGGCGGAGCCAGGTCTATGGCATATACTCCCGCCACGTAAGGCTGTCTCTCTCGCGCCCATGTGATAATGGATATGGAGACCCCCACTCGCGCCCTGACAGATTGTCTGTCTCTGTCATACGCAAGGGATGGGTGCATATGGCGTTCCCCACCCTTACTCAGACGGTGTCTCTCTCTCGCACTCATGCGTGGGGTGTGTTATGGCGTGGGTTCTCTCTTGCACTTGTGTGGGAGATAGGCAGTGGTACCGATGGCATAGTTTCGCTCTCGCTCGCACTCATACGGGGTATGGTATGTCGTGTGCTCTCTCTCTCTAACGCATGTGGGGGTGGAAGCCGGAGCAGTCGATGCTGTAGTCTCCCTCTCTCTCGCACTCATAAGGCACTATGTTATAGAGCGGGGTCTCTCTCTCTCCCTCGCACTCGTACAGGGTATGGTATGGCGTGTGCTCTCTCTAGCGCACGCGGGGGGTGGAAGCCGGAGCAGTCGATGGCGTAGTCTCCCTCTCTCTCGCACTCCTACGGCACTATTCTATAGCGAGGGCTCTCTCTCTCTCTCTCTCTCTCTCTCTCTCTTGCACTTGTGTGGGAGACAGGCAGTGGTGCCGATGGCGTAGTTTCTCTCTCCCTCGCACTCGTACAGGATATGGTATGGCGTGTGCTATCTCTAGCGCACGCGGCTGGTGGAAGCCGGAGCACTCGATGGCGTAGTCTCCCTCTCTCTCGCACTCATACGGCACTATTCTATAGCGAGGGTTCTCTCTCTCTCTCTCTCTCTCGCCGTCTCTCTCTCTCTCTCTCTCTCTCTCTCTTTCTCGTACTCTCTCTCTCTCTCTCTCTTTCTCCTGCGTTCTCTCTCTCTTTCTCCTGCGTTCTCTCTCACCCTCTCTCTCACTCTCTCTCACACTCTCACTCTCTCACACACTGACACAAAAATCATGCACGTTTAAAGGTGGGGTTATCGCAATAAAAACAATATATTTTTGACTAAAAATTATATTGTTCACAATTTCTTTTTTTACATTGAAGAAATGACTAGTTTTTACTTTTAAATTTGAACTAACATCATCTTAATCTAGCATATTTAAGCACTTTGTGCACTTGCATGGTAACTCCAACTGCAGTTCCTCGCGTAATTTACGCGTCCGAAGCCGTATTGCGTTGTACTCCAAACGCTCTAGTCTGGTTGCTTCATTCTAAAACATAAATTAATAAAAAATATATTAGTATATGTAAATATTGCATAATATAATATGTTAAATTATTTTTAAAAAAGTTGAACTACTTACAGAAACGAGGATTTTGTCCAGCATCTTTGATAGCTGTCTCCGATGCATAGCTTTTCCATTCTGCGATTTTTTCTGTAATTAAAAAAAGGAAATATTTGTTAATTAAAATAAAAATTAAAAGCATAATTTTAAAATATAATATAATATAATATAGCTACCTTATCATTGTTTTCTTCGTATTTCTTATTTATTTCGCTGGGCGAAAGTACTCTAAAGCCTCTGCTTTTGTTCCGGGTAGTTCGTTGCTGTAATAAAAGAAAAAATATTAATTAGAGAAAAAGAAATAGAATTATTAAATAGCATTTATTTATATACATACCCTATTGAGTTGAATCGTCTCCTGTAGTTCGCGAAACCAATCCTCCATTCTGCTTACGCCTCTGACTAGGCATAGACTCACACTACGGGATTCTGATGGCTGCAAATTAAAAAATATATATTAAATTATGTTTATTATCCTAAGAATATACTGATTTTCTCAAAATAGAATGTGATGGTGGGGCTTATCGTAAATCCTTACCAGTTGTGAAAACATAAGGGTTGGAGGTGTTTCTGATCTTCTTTTTGTGACATCTGATAAAAATTGAAAAACAAAGGAAGGAGTATTTTTATATTTTTAAAATAAATAAACCATTTAATATTTACTTCATCCTGTTTTATGTAAGGTTTAAATAATATACATAAAAATAAAAATACAAATATATATTGTTTTGAGAAAAATTATTTACATAGATAACATACGCAGACATAAATCTTAAACTTTATGTAATTTTATAACCAAATGGTAGTGAAGTTCCATCGGAAAAGAAGCGCCGTTTGGTGAGGACGATTTCACATGTCTGTTTCTCGTCAGTCGTCCCAACATCGAAAGTCGCGGTTCGCCGAAAACTCTTAGACGATAATTTAATGGAATCTATTTCTCTTTTTATGAGACTAAGCATACTATTAAAATTAATGTATTGACTGTTGTGGTAATTTAAGCGAATACCCTTAATTTTGCAACATTCGAAAGTCTTATTACTTGAAGAGGTGCCTTTATAACTGTAAAACTTTGGTCCGCCAGATAAGAAATGTGTAATGTAAGCGTCGTCACCATACGACGCAAGCTCATTTGTCATTTGTCCTAAAAAATTACCTAACTCGGGCTCGTAGGTATCCGATGAGTTTTCATTTGTTACGAAGATGACCGAATCTGTGTCTGTGTATAACAAGCTCCTATTTAATTTGCTTAGATATTCGTACAAAACGAGTCGCGCTTGAACTGTTGTATAAGCAGCTATTGCAACATTAGTATGGCTAGAACCTTTTATGGAATCATCTTTGTGTATCCAATTAATACATATAATATTCTCAGCGATGAGAAGCATACCTGTGATTTCCTTATCTTTAGCCATAATAAAGCTTAGCAGCTCTTTTCTGCATTTAACGAATTCAGTTTACGGTATATTATCTCGCTGTCCGAATTTACCCCAAAATGAATTCAAGCAGAGCTTTGCTACAGCTCTAAGTCCTGGATTTTTATCAATTTTTTCGTAATCGAGTAAATGTATGAGTGTGGGAATTTGTATTTAAAAATTATTGACCAAAGTTATAGTCTATTTAAGCGAAAATTCTTCGTTTTTTAAAAATTTTATTATGAAATATGGGTTAAATTGACTATAACTTTGGTAAATAATTTTTATATACAAATTCCCATACCCATACCATAACTACACGTATTTTGAACATAATAAAACCTTGAAAGCGTTAATTCGATCACATTAGCTCTCTAAACCTTGCGGTAGTCGAAGAAATATAGAGGTTTTCATTATAGCCAATCAAATGGACCTAACGACCTTCATGAATTTTTTTAAAATTTGTATAGTTATATTTAGATAAAATGTTCAAATTTACCGAAAACATCAGGTAATATATGATAAGTGCCTTAGTTTTACCGTGAAATATATTATCAATTAATTTTAAATTTTAAGGTGTATCTGTCCCCTTAAAAAAACGCGTGTTGCGGATAAATATTGAGGACGCGACAAATCGATGTACTTTTGCAATTTTACTGATAAATATAAGGATTTTAGGTATCATAAATAATTGTATGTGAAAAGTACATAAAATATTACATTTTAATCACTTATTTTATTGATTTAATTAATATCCACTACATAAGCAAGCATTGCAGACGTGACATTTTTTCGTTCGTTTTTGAATCAGCTCATTTAAAAGTCTTTTAAATCTTTTATGATTATTTTAAGAATAAAAATAAAGCAGCATCTTATTTAAAATAATACTGTTTTTATATTCTATGTACTAAAAATAGTTTTTAAAGTAATTTAATTGTATATCATTAAGTTACTTTTTGCGTTGCGATATCCAAAATCTATGACAATATTCAAATCCATTTAATTTCGGTTTTATGAGAAAAATGTAATTATTATTCAGATCATTTGATTCCTGAATGTTTTTCAAGTGTTAAGGTAATTTTTTTATTTTTTAATTAGTAATTTATAGTGACGATTAACGAAAATATATTTGAAATCGGGCATTTGACGTACACAAAATATGATATTTCGAGTTTTTAATTAATAAGTATAATTAATTTATGACAGAAAGTGAATATAAAAATATTAAAAATAATAAATTTAAATCTTAAACAACAGTATATATAAGCATGCATGTTACAGTTAAAATTTACTTAAACGTGTAAGAAAAGTAATTTAAAGTTTATGACACATAGTTTAAAGGTTCTAGAGATTTACCCATATAGCGACTTTATATTGTACATAAATCGGTAGAAGACGGGGACATCGAACTCGTTTATTTAAATAAAACTATATACCCTGGTAGAAAATTAATCTAGAACTATGTAGAACTATCTAGTTTGCCAAGGAAATAATCGAGGGCCTCGATAAAACTAGATAATTTTCTACCAGGGTATTGTTAATAAATTTGAATATATTTTATTAAAATATTATTAAAAGAATCCTTTTTTTTTTAATTAAGGGTCATTAGGTGTCTTTGAATGACAATACTGGAAACCTGTACATTTCTTATGCTAATGCAGGGTTTTGAGAGAGAAATATGTCGGATTAGATTTTTAAGGCTTTATTGTGATAAAAATACACATAGTTATGTTGTGTATGTAGAATATAAAAATAAAAATTATTAACCAAAAGTATAGTCTATCAAAGTCATAATTCATGAATTGTTTTAAATTTTATCATGAAATATGATTTTTAAAGACTATAACTTGGTCAATAATTTATATTTTCAAATTCCCACATTCATATGTGCAGAATCTGACCGTCCTGACTTTCGAAACCTTGCGGTAGCGCAAGAAATATATAGGTTTCCATTATTATCATTCAAAGGGATCTAATGACTCTTAATTTCAGAAAAGTATTTTTTCCGTATTATTTTCATAAAATATAATTATTTTTCAATAATCTATCTGACTGACGCAATACATTTTTCCATGCAAGTTCCCTATTGGTGGTCGCGGGTCGTGTTCTTATGCGTCTGAATGTTTGACTCCGGGTTCAAGTCCGATTTATTTAATTATTTTTTATGAAATACGTTCATTGGTTTTTGTTATCACAGAAAAGGTAAGTTTAACTACAGCATCGTATTTAAAAATATATTTTACTATATTATCATCATCTGTTTTATGGAATAATTTTTATTTTACAATAATAATCTTTTTAACGTTTAATCTCTTTTTATTACAATGTATATTTTTTAATGGGAGCGTCGCCATTAATCTTGACCATTATATCGAAAATTCCTTCAATTTTTTTTTTAATGTTGATCATATAATTTAAAATCATTTCAGAACATGTCAAATTTAAAATGTTTTAACAAAACTATAGTCTAGAAAGTAAAACAATTAACGTTTGATAGCATATCACATACAAATTTTAAACGCGTTTTTGTAATTTTAATAAAGTTCCTTCTATCCATTTAAATGAACATTTTTTAAGCTTGCAGGAAATATCGATTTAAATATAGTATTTCGAAAAGTATTTTAATTTAAGGTAAAATAATGTATTACATAAAGCGTATGTCCAATTGAGTTATTGGGTTGATCTTGAGTTCAAACTCGACCCACTTTTATCATATAATAAATATATGTATTTGAAAAATGTGAGTTATATTTTATGAAATTATGCGTTATATTGTCACATACACATATTCTCTAAGAGAAAGCTTTGTAATGTTGAAAATTTCGGAAAAATAATTTTTTTTTATCTTTATACGTCAAATATATGAAAAATATGAACGATTTCATAAAAAGACGTAATTTTATTCCAATTTATATATCTGGTAATTACCAATGCTATTTTAATAGAAGAAATACGATTCAATCTTGAATACATATATTTCAAAAATTGACCATTTTAGCAAATAAGGAAATAATTATTTAATCTGTTCTGTATAGGTTCAAAAAATATGTGTATAATTTTAATCAAGATTTTAATAAACATAATTTCAATTCGGTAAATATATGGGGAATTCTCAGTAACCTTTGAATTTTTAGTGAAAAAAATCAATTTAAATGTTAAAGCACACTTCTGTAATTTTGTGTGGATGGTCTAGTAGCTTTAAGAATGCAGAGTCCAACGAGGTGCAACATTTTAGAGCAACGCACCAAACGTTATAAACGTTTATTACATTTTTTAATATTTACGTAGAAGACATGTGTTTTTGTTTTGTACATTTTTTATTTTCTACAAGATTTGGTTTTCTACCAATCTTATTAATTTTTTTAATATTTGTTACTAAAATCATCGCACTCCAGGTTGACGAGACATTGTCTACGGAGGAGAGCAGCAGGTACTCAAAATAGAAAATTTTTATCAACTTTAAGGTAGGATTCTGGTGTTTTTGACCAAAATATCAAAATTTTTTTATTGAGTTTTCTTAATGTTTGTAATTGTAAGAATGTTTTAAAAGTTGTCTGATGTCATAACTCGTTTTTTTAACAAGGTTATACGCCTTCAAGTAAAACAATTAACATTAGATACTATACAAAGTTATATTTTTAAACGTGTTTTTTTTTCGAAACTGATTTTTCTAACTTTAAAAAGATTTACGCGCATTAGATTTTAATGAATCTTTCTGTAACTATCAGAGTAAATGAATTATAATATTTAGAATAAAAGTTAGCAGCTTTTGTGAAGAATTTTGGGCTCAATTTTTATGTCATTATAAAACTTTTTTAAAAAATTTTTGAAAAATATTATTTTGAATAAAAAAGTTTTGAATTTAAATTTATGGAAAGGTTAATTTATGAAAACAAAATTATTGGAAAGATAAAATATTTCATTAAAAATTTTTGAAATTTTAATCTATGAAAGTATAAAATTACGAAAACAAAATTTTATAAACCATATATTTTGAAAAAATAAATTTTGAAATAACAATTTTTTAAGTATAATAATAATTATTATTTTAATAGAAATTGTCAAGAATTCAATAAAAATAAAGAATTTCAATTTTAATTTTTCAAAATTACATTATTTCCAATTGATTATTTATCTAAATAATTTATTTTCATACTTTTATTTTTTCTATGTTTTCCCTTTCGTTAAATCTTAAATTCCAAATTTTCATTTTAGGTATTATTTTATTTCCTAATTTGAATTTTCAAAACTTTAACTTTCGTAATTTTACCTTTTCCAATTTTTATTTTTCAGAATTTTTACCCCCACCCGTTTTCAGTTGGCGTAACTAAAATTTCTTTTTCGATTTTAATAAATTGCATTTTTTCTTAAAGAAAAACACTGGGCGGTAAATGCGTTTGAATATTACTTCAATAACACATTAAAGAATAGAAAAATGCAAAATCGACTAGATTTTTAACAACATTCGATGTGAGAACAAAAACTACATGTTGTTGGTACTGTGCACGTTTTATCTCCATAAACATAAGTTTGTATTTTATCAACTTCTAGAGCACATAACTATAAAGTCTAGAATTTTTCCTATTCAGCTCCAAAATTGAATTATCGCAGACTTCATCAGGCTGTAACTTCGGTCAAGATTTTTATTTTTCAAAAACCCACACTCAATCTATAATTATATGCATTATGAACACAACAAAATCTCAATAACGCCAATCTTATCACTTTGATAATTTTTAATCTTTACAGCCATTTTTTTTTAAAACTACATTTTTCGTTTTTAGGCATTTAAAATAAAATTGCGTTCGTATGCCTCTTGCCACTCGCCGAATTACAAAAGAATTCTAGCAAACCGTACGTCACACATGCGATCGAGATGTTGCAGTAGGCGCGTGACAAAGAATGTCTTTCCGCAGAAAGTCGGCCCACTAGCGATCATAGTGAATGAATGATGAAACCGTATATCCATGATGTATGTCAACAATCACCGTGTTCTTGATGCAGGAAAAAGAAAGCATGTACATGCATGTACGATAAACGACTGTTTGGCACTGAATATCGTATGTTAGAGTTTCAAATTTAATTGTATGAAAAAAGAAAATTAAAACATCGAAAATTTTGTCTGATAATGCACGCTTATCACCGCGGCGGGGTTGGCCACGCGGCGCGGTCAACACACGCGGAAGAAGTTGATTCAACAACACGTTTAAAAATATAACTTTGTATAGTATCTAATGTTAATTGTTTTACTTGAAGGCGTATAACCTTGTTAAAAAAACGAGTTATGACATCAGACAACTTTTAAAACATTCTTACAATTACAAACATTAAGAAAACTCAATAAAAAAATTTTGATATTTTGGTCAAAAACACCAGAATCCTACCTTAAAGTTGATAAAAATTTTCTATTTTGAGTACCTGCTGCTCTCCTCCGTAGACAATGTCTCGTCAACCTGGAGTGCGATGATTTTAGTAACAAATATTAAAAAAATTAAGGAGATAAAACGTGTACAGTACCAACAACATGTAGTTTTTGTTCTCACATCGAATGTTGTTAAAAATCTAGTCGATTTTGCATTTTTCTATTCTTTAATGTGTTATTGAAGTAATATTCAAACGCATTTACCGCCCAGTGTTTTTCTTTAAGAAAAAATGCAATTTATTAAAATCGAAAAAGAAATTTTAGTTACGCCAACTGAAAACGGGTGGGGGTAAAAATTCTGAAAAATAAAAATTGGAAAAGGTAAAATTACGAAAGTTAAAGTTTTGAAAATTCAAATTAGGAAATAAAATAATACCTAAAATGAAAATTTGGAATTTAAGATTTAACGAAAGGGAAAACATAGAAAAAATAAAAGTATGAAAATAAATTATTTAGATAAATAATCAATTGGAAATAATGTAATTTTGAAAAATTAAAATTGAAATTCTTTATTTTTATTGAATTCTTGACAATTTCTATTAAAATAATAATTATTATTATACTTAAAAAATTGTTATTTCAAAATTTATTTTTTCAAAATATATGGTTTATAAAATTTTGTTTTCGTAATTTTATACTTTCATAGATTAAAATTTCAAAAATTTTTAATGAAATATTTTATCTTTCCAATAATTTTGTTTTCATAAATTAACCTTTCCATAAATTTAAATTCAAAACTTTTTTATTCAAAATAATATTTTTCAAAAATTTTTTAAAAAAGTTTTATAATGACATAAAAATTGAGCCCAAAATTCTTCACAAAAGCTGCTAACTTTTATTCTAAATATTATAATTCATTTACTCTGATAGTTACAGAAAGATTCATTAAAATCTAATGCGCGTAAATCTTTTTAAAGTTAGAAAAATCAGTTTCGAAAAAAAACACGTTTAAAAATATAACTTTGTATAGTATCTAATGTTAATTGTTTTACTTGAAGGCGTATAACCTTGTTAAAAAAACGAGTTATGACATCAGACAACTTTTAAAACATTCTTACAATTACAAACATTAAGAAAACTCAATAAAAAAATTTTGATATTTTGGTCAAAAACACCAGAATCCTACCTTAAAGTTGATAAAAATTTTCTATTTTGAGTACCTGCTGCTCTCCTCCGTAGACAATGTCTCGTCAACCTGGAGTGCGATGATTTTAGTAACAAATATTAAAAAAATTAATAAGATTGGTAGAAAACCAAATCTTGTAGAAAATAAAAAATGTACAAAACAAAAACACATGTCTTCTACGTAAATATTAAAAAATGTAATAAACGTTTATAACGTTTGGTGCGTTGCTCTAAAATGTTGCACCTCGTTGGACTCTGCATTCTTAAAGCTACTAGACCATCCACACAAAATTACAGAAGTGTGCTTTAACATTTAAATTGATTTTTTTCACTAAAAATTCAAAGGTTACTGAGAATTCCCCATATATTTACCGAATTGAAATTATGTTTATTAAAATCTTGATTAAAATTATACACATATTTTTTGAACCTATACAGAACAGATTAAATAATTATTTCCTTATTTGCTAAAATGGTCAATTTTTGAAATATATGTATTCAAGATTGAATCGTATTTCTTCTATTAAAATAGCATTGGTAATTACCAGATATATAAATTGGAATAAAATTACGTCTTTTTATGAAATCGTTCATATTTTTCATATATTTGACGTATAAAGATAAAAAAAAATTATTTTTCCGAAATTTTCAACATTACAAAGCTTTCTCTTAGAGAATATGTGTATGTGACAATATAACGCATAATTTCATAAAATATAACTCACATTTTTCAAATACATATATTTATTATATGATAAAAGTGGGTCGAGTTTGAACTCAAGATCAACCCAATAACTCAATTGGACATACGCTTTATGTAATACATTATTTTACCTTAAATTAAAATACTTTTCGAAATACTATATTTAAATCGATATTTCCTGCAAGCTTAAAAAATGTTCATTTAAATGGATAGAAGGAACTTTATTAAAATTACAAAAACGCGTTTAAAATTTGTATGTGATATGCTATCAAACGTTAATTGTTTTACTTTCTAGACTATAGTTTTGTTAAAACATTTTAAATTTGACATGTTCTGAAATGATTTTAAATTATATGATCAACATTAAAAAAAAAATTGAAGGAATTTTCGATATAATGGTCAAGATTAATGGCGACGCTCCCATTAAAAAATATACATTGTAATAAAAAGAGATTAAACGTTAAAAAGATTATTATTGTAAAATAAAAATTATTCCATAAAACAGATGATGATAATATAGTAAAATATATTTTTAAATACGATGCTGTAGTTAAACTTACCTTTTCTGTGATAACAAAAACCAATGAACGTATTTCATAAAAAATAATTAAATAAATCGGACTTGAACCCGGAGTCAAACATTCAGACGCATAAGAACACGACCCGCGACCACCAATAGGGAACTTGCATGGAAAAATGTATTGCGTCAGTCAGATAGATTATTGAAAAATAATTATATTTTATGAAAATAATACGGAAAAAATACTTTTCTGAAATTAAGAGTCATTAGATCCCTTTGAATGATAATAATGGAAACCTATATATTTCTTGCGCTACCGCAAGGTTTCGAAAGTCAGGACGGTCAGATTCTGCACATATGAATGTGGGAATTTGAAAATATAAATTATTGACCAAGTTATAGTCTTTAAAAATCATATTTCATGATAAAATTTAAAACAATTCATGAATTAAGACTTTGATAGACTATACTTTTGGTTAATAATTTTTATTTTTATATTCTACATACACAACATAACTATGTGTATTTTTATCACAATAAAGCCTTAAAAATCTAATCCGACATATTTCTCTCTCAAAACCCTGCATTAGCATAAGAAATGTACAGGTTTCCAGTATTGTCATTCAAAGACACCTAATGACCCTTAATTAAAAAAAAAAGGATTCTTTTAATAATATTTTAATAAAATATATTCAAATTTATTAACAATACCCTGGTAGAAAATTATCTAGTTTTATCGAGGCCCTCGATTATTTCCTTGGCAAACTAGATAGTTCTACATAGTTCTAGATTAATTTTCTACCAGGGTATATAGTTTTATTTAAATAAACGAGTTCGATGTCCCCGTCTTCTACCGATTTATGTACAATATAAAGTCGCTATATGGGTAAATCTCTAGAACCTTTAAACTATGTGTCATAAACTTTAAATTACTTTTCTTACACGTTTAAGTAAATTTTAACTGTAACATGCATGCTTATATATACTGTTGTTTAAGATTTAAATTTATTATTTTTAATATTTTTATATTCACTTTCTGTCATAAATTAATTATACTTATTAATTAAAAACTCGAAATATCATATTTTGTGTACGTCAAATGCCCGATTTCAAATATATTTTCGTTAATCGTCACTATAAATTACTAATTAAAAAATAAAAAAATTACCTTAACACTTGAAAAACATTCAGGAATCAAATGATCTGAATAATAATTACATTTTTCTCATAAAACCGAAATTAAATGGATTTGAATATTGTCATAGATTTTGGATATCGCAACGCAAAAAGTAACTTAATGATATACAATTAAATTACTTTAAAAACTATTTTTAGTACATAGAATATAAAAACAGTATTATTTTAAATAAGATGCTGCTTTATTTTTATTCTTAAAATAATCATAAAAGATTTAAAAGACTTTTAAATGAGCTGATTCAAAAACGAACGAAAAAATGTCACGTCTGCAATGCTTGCTTATGTAGTGGATATTAATTAAATCAATAAAATAAGTGATTAAAATGTAATATTTTATGTACTTTTCACATACAATTATTTATGATACCTAAAATCCTTATATTTATCAGTAAAATTGCAAAAGTACATCGATTTGTCGCGTCCTCAATATTTATCCGCAACACGCGTTTTTTTAAGGGGACAGATACACCTTAAAATTTAAAATTAATTGATAATATATTTCACGGTAAAACTAAGGCACTTATCATATATTACCTGATGTTTTCGGTAAATTTGAACATTTTATCTAAATATAACTATACAAATTTTAAAAAAATTCATGAAGGTCGTTAGGTCCATTTGATTGGCTATAATGAAAACCTCTATATTTCTTCGACTACCGCAAGGTTTAGAGAGCTAATGTGATCGAATTAACGCTTTCAAGGTTTTATTATGTTCAAAATACGTGTAGTTATGGTATGGGTATGGGAATTTGTATATAAAAATTATTTACCAAAGTTATAGTCAATTTAACCCATATTTCATAATAAAATTTTTAAAAAACGAAGAATTTTCGCTTAAATAGACTATAACTTTGGTCAATAATTTTTAAATACAAATTCCCACACTCATACATTTACTCGATTACGAAAAAATTGATAAAAATCCAGGACTTAGAGCTGTAGCAAAGCTCTGCTTGAATTCATTTTGGGGTAAATTCGGACAGCGAGATAATATACCGTAAACTGAATTCGTTAAATGCAGAAAAGAGCTGCTAAGCTTTATTATGGCTAAAGATAAGGAAATCACAGGTATGCTTCTCATCGCTGAGAATATTATATGTATTAATTGGATACACAAAGATGATTCCATAAAAGGTTCTAGCCATACTAATGTTGCAATAGCTGCTTATACAACAGTTCAAGCGCGACTCGTTTTGTACGAATATCTAAGCAAATTAAATAGGAGCTTGTTATACACAGACACAGATTCGGTCATCTTCGTAACAAATGAAAACTCATCGGATACCTACGAGCCCGAGTTAGGTAATTTTTTAGGACAAATGACAAATGAGCTTGCGTCGTATGGTGACGACGCTTACATTACACATTTCTTATCTGGCGGACCAAAGTTTTACAGTTATAAAGGCACCTCTTCAAGTAATAAGACTTTCGAATGTTGCAAAATTAAGGGTATTCGCTTAAATTACCACAACAGTCAATACATTAATTTTAATAGTATGCTTAGTCTCATAAAAAGAGAAATAGATTCCATTAAATTATCGTCTAAGAGTTTTCGGCGAACCGCGACTTTCGATGTTGGGACGACTGACGAGAAACAGACATGTGAAATCGTCCTCACCAAACGGCGCTTCTTTTCCGATGGAACTTCACTACCATTTGGTTATAAAATTACATAAAGTTTAAGATTTATGTCTGCGTATGTTATCTATGTAAATAATTTTTCTCAAAACAATATATATTTGTATTTTTATTTTTATGTATATTATTTAAACCTTACATAAAACAGGATGAAGTAAATATTAAATGGTTTATTTATTTTAAAAATATAAAAATACTCCTTCCTTTGTTTTTCAATTTTTATCAGATGTCACAAAAAGAAGATCAGAAACACCTCCAACCCTTATGTTTTCACAACTGGTAAGGATTTACGATAAGCCCCACCATCACATTCTATTTTGAGAAAATCAGTATATTCTTAGGATAATAAACATAATTTAATATATATTTTTTAATTTGCAGCCATCAGAATCCCGTAGTGTGAGTCTATGCCTAGTCAGAGGCGTAAGCAGAATGGAGGATTGGTTTCGCGAACTACAGGAGACGATTCAACTCAATAGGGTATGTATATAAATAAATGCTATTTAATAATTCTATTTCTTTTTCTCTAATTAATATTTTTTCTTTTATTACAGCAACGAACTACCCGGAACAAAAGCAGAGGCTTTAGAGTACTTTCGCCCAGCGAAATAAATAAGAAATACGAAGAAAACAATGATAAGGTAGCTATATTATATTATATTATATTTTAAAATTATGCTTTTAATTTTTATTTTAATTAACAAATATTTCCTTTTTTTAATTACAGAAAAAATCGCAGAATGGAAAAGCTGTGCATCGGAGACAGCTATCAAAGATGCTGGACAAAATCCTCGTTTCTGTAAGTAGTTCAACTTTTTTAAAAATAATTTAACATATTATATTATGCAATATTTACATATACTAATATATTTTTTATTAATTTATGTTTTAGAATGAAGCAACCAGACTAGAGCGTTTGGAGTACAACGCAATACGGCTTCGGACGCGTAAATTACGCGAGGAACTGCAGTTGGAGTTACCATGCAAGTGCACAAAGTGCTTAAATATGCTAGATTAAGATGATGTTAGTTCAAATTTAAAAGTAAAAACTAGTCATTTCTTCAATGTAAAAAAAGAAATTGTGAACAATATAATTTTTAGTCAAAAATATATTGTTTTTATTGCGATAACCCCACCTTTAAACGTGCATGATTTTTGTGTCAGTGTGTGAGAGAGTGAGAGTGTGAGAGAGAGTGAGAGAGAGGGTGAGAGAGAACGCAGGAGAAAGAGAGAGAGAACGCAGGAGAAAGAGAGAGAGAGAGAGAGAGAGAGTACGAGAAAGAGAGAGAGAGAGAGAGAGAGAGAGACGGCGAGAGAGAGAGAGAGAGAGAGAACCCTCGCTATAGAATAGTGCCGTATGAGTGCGAGAGAGAGGGAGACTACGCCATCGAGTGCTCCGGCTTCCACCAGCCGCGTGCGCTAGAGATAGCACACGCCATACCATATCCTGTACGAGTGCGAGGGAGAGAGAAACTACGCCATCGGCACCACTGCCTGTCTCCCACACAAGTGCAAGAGAGAGAGAGAGAGAGAGAGAGAGAGAGAGCCCTCGCTATAGAATAGTGCCGTAGGAGTGCGAGAGAGAGGGAGACTACGCCATCGACTGCTCCGGCTTCCACCCCCCGCGTGCGCTAGAGAGAGCACACGCCATACCATACCCTGTACGAGTGCGAGGGATAGTGCTTTCATAGTAGTGAGTTCCCGAGGGAATTTTAAACTTTAATCTGCATGTCTTGAGTTACGCACGAATAAGTAAAAATTATGCAGTTTGCACTTGAATCCTATGAGTATACGTTATATTTGAGTCTTGAGACACAGTTGAGAATGGCTAAATTTAATTCTCGAATGCAATAAAGACAGTGTGGTTGCCCTAATGCACAGAAATGCTATTGGGATTCGATCTCGCTATTCGAGGATATGCCAGATACGTAATGAAACTTGCACGTATGCAAATAAATGCTATAGTATAATGTAGCCACACTTTTCGAAATGAGTGCCCATCTAAGTCCCCGTTCAAATACTTGCGTAAACTATAAGTGTTGACTACAGCGTCCTGAAATGCTGAATTATATCTAGCGATACCTTTGAACGTGCACGCACACTGAATGTGAGTGCAAGCATTACAAGAATAGTATAGGACACTCGCAGAAGCCTCTTTGTTCTGCGCTATAATTAGAGAGGCTCCAGAAGCATCAGCTATGACTCCAAATTTTGACTCGGAGAGGGACCAAGTAATGTATTACTTGCAAGGATCCTCAAAGCAGGCCTCTTATAACACAAGTTGCATCAAGTATCTTAAAGTTTTTGAATATACGCGCAGTTCCGCTGCGTACGCATCGAAAACTATAATATACTTATTGGCACTTCTGTTGCGAAGATAGCCGTACGTTTAACACGAGCACGAAGAGAGACCGTGCGTATACCCGCGCACAAGAGGAAATCCAAAAATCATATCGAGCGCCGACATTTGCGCTTCAGGTGAGCCGAAGCGCTGAGCGATACCTTGAGGCGCGACTGCGATTGACTGAATTTCCGAGGAGAGAACAGCGTCGCCGCGAACGTTCTACGGCAACCTTCATGCTCGATAGCAGAACCGCGTCGCCGCGAGCGCTCTAGGCTACCTTCATGCTCGAGGGCAGGCTGGGGTCTACCTGTGGGTCTACCTTCATGCCCGAGGGTAGCTACAGTAACCTGACGTAACCTGCGGTAACCTGCGGTAGACTTCATGCACCTGGGCTTGCTTTCATGATCGATGGTACATCGGGTAATTCGATGGCTAACTTCATGCCTCAGACCTGTCGCCGATCACGAAGATAGCTCTTAGACGTGTAGCTGAGTTGCTTTTGTCACTTTTGAACTTGCACTCACAGTTCTTTTTATTTAAAATATATTAAATATAGTAAATGAGTAGACAATAGTACATGCGTAGAAGTAGTACATGTTTTGATACTTTTTTTCAAGACGATATTTTTTTTTATATCGCAGAGATCCAAAATGAGTGCAAGATTGAAACTATTATATACCACGGAAGCCGAATAATCATATTGAAGTTATGATTATGAAATAATAATAATATATTATTATTATTTATAATAATACACCGTATTCCGTACACTCTTTATAATCTCAAAACAAAACATTTATCAGCTGATAGAAGTAAGCTGCGAATTATCTGCGACGCCAGTAAAACCGACAATGTCCCATATGATAAAGTATATAGGATGAAAGGTGTTCCATATTATATCCATAGTTTCTTGAATTATTGTAGAAACAGTAGAAATACCCATCCTAAATGAAAATGACAGTTGACTATAAGACATTCCTGTCGCAAGAAACCTAGAAATACAATATTGTGATTATTTATCATTGCTAGAATTCTTTATTTCAGACCAATTTCAAAAAGTTAGGGTAATATTAAGCGAATGATTGGAATAATAATAAAAGTAACATAAGGGCATTTCATAATTAATGAACAAAGTCGCATATTTCTGCATATTTTGTTAAATTCTATTAAATAATTACCTTAATGTAAGAACTAATCGTTCTTCCGGGTGGCTTGGCTGTGTGTGAAGATTACACCAATTCTTGGTTAGATTGGCTGCTATTTTAGATAATAAATAATTAAAAGTTTCAACATTCATCCTCAAATATTGTTCAAATTTATCTGGATATCTTCTCAATACTGGAAATAGATGATGGTATTCGCCATAACACTGTCTGCCTTTATTTATTTCATGTGCTTGGAAGTCTCTTATATTATTTACAACTAGCTGCATAGAAATAGTATCATTAAGTAACTATAATAGTTTCAATCTTGCACTCATTTTGGATCTCTGCGATATAAAAAAAAATATCGTCTTGAAAAAAAAGTATCAAAACATGTACTACTTCTACGCATGTACTATTGTCTACTCATTTACTATATTTAATATATTTTAAATAAAAAGAACTGTGAGTGCAAGTTCAAAAGTGACAAAAGCAACTCAGCTACACGTCTAAGAGCTATCTTCGTGATCGGCGACAGGTCTGAGGCATGAAGTTAGCCATCGAATTACCCGATGTACCATCGATCATGAAAGCAAGCCCAGGTGCATGAAGTCTACCGCAGGTTACCGCAGGTTACGTCAGGTTACTGTAGCTACCCTCGGGCATGAAGGTAGACCCACAGGTAGACCCCAGCCTGCCCTCGAGCATGAAGGTAGCCTAGAGCGCTCGCGGCGACGCGGTTCTGCTATCGAGCATGAAGGTTGCCGTAGAACGTTCGCGGCGACGCTGTTCTCTCCTCGGAAATTCAGTCAATCGCAGTCTCGCCTCAAGGTATCGCTCAGCGCTTCGGCTCACCTGAAGCGCAAATGTCGGCACTCGATATGATTTTTGGATTTCCTCTTGCGCGCGGGTATACGCACGGTCTCTCTTCGTGCTCGTGTTAAACGTACGGCTATCTTCGCAACAGAAGTGCCAATAAGTATATTATAGTTTTCGATGCGTACGCAGCGGAACTGCGCGTACATTCAAAAACTTTAAGATACTTGATGCAACTTGTGTTATAAGAGGCCTGCTTTGAGGATCCTTGCAAGTAATACATTACTTGGTCCCTCTCCGAGTCAAAATTTGGAGTCATAGCCGATGCTTCTGGAGCCTCTCTAATTATAGCGCAGAACAAAGAGGCTTCTGCGAGTGTCATATACTATTCTTGTAATGCTTGCACTCACATTCAGTGTGCGTGCACGTTCAAAGGTATCGCTAGATATAATTCAGCATTTCAGGACGCTGTAGTCAACACTTATAGTTTACGCAAGTATTTGAACGGGGACTTAGATGGGCACTCATTTCGAAAAGTGTGGCTACATTATACTATAGCATTTATTTGCACACGTGCAAGTTTCATTACGTATCTGGCATATCCTCGAATAGCGAGATCGAATCCCAATAGCATTTCTGTGCATTAGGGCAACCACACTGTCTTTATTGCATTCGAGAATTAAATTTAGCCATTCTCAACTGTGTCTCAAGACTCAAATATAACGTATACTCATAGGATTCAAGTGCAAACTGCATAATTTTTACTTATTCGTGCGTAACTCAAGACATGCAGATTAAAGTTTAAAATTCCCTCGGGAACTCACTACTATGAAAGCACTAGGAGAGAGAGAGACCCCGCTCTATAACATAGTGCCTTATGAGTGCGAGAGAGAGGGAGACTACACCATCGACTGCTCCGGCTTCCACCCCCACATGCGTTAGAGAGAGAGAGAGCACACGACATACCATACCCCGTATGAGTGCGAGCGAGAGCGAAACTATGCCATCGGTACCACTGCCTATCTCCCACACAAGTGCAAGAGAGAACCCACGCCATAACACACCCCACGCATGAGTGCGAGAGAGACACCGTCTGAGTAAGGGTGGGGAACGCCATATGCACCCATCCCTTGCGTATGACAGAGACAGACAATCTGTCAGGGCGCGAGTGGGGGTCTCCATATCCATTATCACATGGGCGCGAGAGAGACAGCCTTACGTGGCGGGAGTATATGCCATAGACCTGGCTCCGCCTACGGCTCCACCGCGTGACGTCACCGTCTCGCCATAGGGGGGTATTCTCTACTGACGCACTCAAATGGGCGCGCGAGTGCCTTCTCTGCCAGCGCACAAAAATCCACCGGCACGCCCGCGTGCCGCCAATGACCATAGCTGTGCCCGACCAACGCTTCAACCATGTGCATCTGGACATCATAGTCATACCTCTGCTCAACGACTACAGGTACTGCTTGACGATGATCGACCGTTTCTCCAGGTGGCCTCACGCGATCCCGCTTAAGGAGCAGGTAGGGTCAGGACAACGCCCTACCACCCACAGTCTAACGGGATATTGGAAGGGTGGCACAGGACGCTGAAGGTCGCACTCATGTGCCATCCTGGCGTACCATGGCTCGAGCGACTACCGACTGTCCTCCTTGGACTCAGGACTGCCTACAAGGAAGACCTCAAAGCTTCACCGGCCCAGCTGATGTTCGGCACTACCGTACGCATACCCGAGGACTTCTTCACGACGCAGGAGTGCCCGGCAGACTCTTTTTTTTCTAGGAAAGCTTCAAGTCCACTTCAGGATGCTGAGGCCGCAGCAAACCGACCGCCACGTCGCGCCCACCCTACTGAAAAAAAACAGGTGATAAATCAAGTGATTTTTCACCTGATAAATTGACATAATATGTCACCTGAAACCTCCACCTGATATATCACCTAGTTTATAATTTAAAAGTATCTTTTACAAAAAATATTGAACAAATGTTAAAAACCGTAAAGTGGCATATATCAAGTCCCATTTTGGAAGTGTCATCCGGATGATACTACCCATTTGGACATTTAGTTTTGACATTCAACATCTAAAAAAAACAAATTTTTATAACAATATTTTTAGGTGATAAATTAGGTGATAAATCAGGTGATCAGATCATGTGATTTAATTATAGGAGAAAAAAGTCGGTATAATCAGGTGGAAAATCAGACGATAATCCAGGTGAATAATCACCTGATTTTTCACCTGGTTTATCATCTGATTTTTTTCCAATAGGGTTGATTTTCCCTTACGCCGAACACCTGGACCTGGCCTTCAAGAGTACCCGGGCGATCTGCTTATCGCCACAAGCATCAGACTTACATACACATGTTAAAAGCTACGGAGCGAAATACCTAGACTTGATTGTTCCCTGTGCCGAACACCTAGACCTTGTTCCCGAGAATCCCCGGTGATCGGCTTTTTATCGCCCTGAATAGACCTACTCTTACCTACACTTTTTTCAAATTTTACGTTATCATCAATATCGTAATATTTTCGATATGGTTTTCTCGGTGTATATATAGATATAGCACCCGTGTTAAAGAAAGAAATATTTCAGATGTAACGATATATTTTCACTAACGCCACCACTACGGTGGTGGTAGTTTTCATTCTCAATTAGTATAATTTTTTAGTTTAGAAATTTAACCTCAATATCCGCTCTAAGTCCTGCAGTAATAAGGTTGTAATAATAATTTAGTTATATAATATTGATTACAATACCTATTTAGATGATATTATGTTCTACATAATACATACTACAATCATGTAGTACTGATTGCAGTACTTTTATAGAGGATATAAAAGGGGAGATGGAAGCCAATAGAGATTCCTATATGCGCATTTTCGTTAAACTCATTCGATTTGTTTTCAAATATAATCTCAGTCATCAGGTGTCCGCAAGATCTTAAAGAACATCGAATAACTGATATAATAAATCAACATTAAAAATTGAACATGAATAACGAAAAATATGAATATGTCGGTAAGTACGAAACTGGATACACTATCATCAGCATCCTCTTAAAGTGACTCCAGCAAAAATCGATCATGTGTAGAAAAAACAACAATATTTTAGTTTAATATAGTTTAAACCCTCTCAAAATTTTAGACCCTTTTGTCGATGAAATAATCGCAAGAAAAAGGACTGAAATACTACTTTTCAACACAGTTTAAAATCACTCCTGAAAGACCTTTGACACGTAATTATTATTTATATAAAGTACATATATTATCAAAAGACTAGAAGAATATTAAACATTATATGGGGCGTTACGCACGGATCCTTCCAGCCGTACGCGCGCGAGCGCTAAAACACTGACTTGGTGCTTGTACAGTGGGAGAAATAAATTGATATAAAGAGAAAGATTAATAAGTTATTAATACTGCACGATTTACAACGGGGTAGACGATGTAGGGCTGAAGAAATCGAATGGACGATGCGGGAGGGAGGAGGAGGTAGTAACTCTGATAGTGATATATCTAATAGTGCAATGTGTAAAGATGAGGTCGAGTCTCTTCTCCGAATGTCCGAGGATGTTCGTTTTTGCAAGCGATTTGTGCGAGGTCTTGGATCCCTAGTAAATTTCAATTTAGTCGGAAATATGCACCATTTTTTGACCTTACAGATAACAGGATACTACAGTAAAATTATCCATTATTCGTACGTTAGCGAGCTCATCTATCTAATGAACGACTGATCACGAATGATAAGCTTAAATCATTTGAATTTTCTGTTTAATCATGTACGCAGAGAGATAATTAAAAAAAGCACGTAAAAAATCCTTTCAATAGTAAAAAATTAAATTATCATCGAGCGTTAAAGATCAAATATATATTATTCGAAAATTAATCGCAATGCGCCATATCTAAGAAATCTCTGGAGTAATGCCTATTTACAAGGAGACATAGAAAGATAATTCGATTTTTCAATAATGCCCCGTACTGGTAAAATGTTATCAATATTTTAATATTGAACTTTCCTAAACATCGGCAATCCCATTGAAGTGTACACAATATTATACGCACCTGAAATACATTCGTAAAGTTCGAAATAAACTCGCGTGTACAATCTACTTGGAATGGCAGCTGAAGAGACTATTGCATTATATATCATTCGAGATACTTCTAAACAATTGTACAAGCATACAAGCAGCATTAGAGTTCTAACCAATTTGAATCGAAGAAATATGCTTATAATAGGAAAAAGAGGGAGATGAAACGATTCCCTCTCTATCACTCTCGTGCGATTTTAAATAAACTCTCAGCTGTTTCTTCACTTCGAGGTCCGATCGAGCGTCTATAGGTACGCACGGAGGTCGTTCGAGATCCGCTCGAGTCTCCTTCGATATCAATCGGAGCGTCCGAGATACGTCCGATGAAGTTCGAACGCTTCCGAGAGTTCCGAAACTTCCGAGGAGTTGCGAGTCTTCGTGTCAGATCGATATTCACTCGATCCGCTCGATATCCAGCAACCTACTTTACCGACATACCTTAACAACCAAGATAGTACTGAGCTTGTGCGGATGCTCCCGAACGAAACTTGGCAACGCCGCACTAGTCAAATCGGTCGAGACGAGATGATTGCCGGCTAGCTTTTGTTTACAATACACACGAGTCGACGAGTCTATACGTGTTCGTGCTAGTACCTATAAGGTACGTGTCTGGTGTCTCCGGTAATGGATGAAAGAAAAGTTACACATCTTATTGAAGAAGTTCATCGTTTTCCAGCAATTTGGAATAAGACCGTACCAGAAAACAGCAACAAACACTTTGTTGGTTCTGAGTGGAGTAAAGTAGCTGCCAATATCAATGTAGCTAGTAAGTAATATGTGCCTGATAAGTGCCTGTGATGTGCCTGTGATGTGCCTGTGATGTGTCTGTGCCTGTTAACAGTAAAATTTCAGACATCATGAAAAGCGTTGTTAGTTTTCGTTTAAATTTATTCTTTAACAGCCTTTACCTGTAAACCTTCACTCGGCTTTACAGGATCTCAAGATAAACTTTATGAATGAATAAACTTAAACGAAAACTAAGAAGGCAATTAATTTTCTCATGCTTTAAAAAGTAAGTGTGTAAAATTTCAGACCTCTAGCTTGAATAACATTGAAATGACGAGCCATGATTTAGTTATATATATACTGATCGTGGAATGCTTTTCATGAGATCTTGTCAAGTCTACCATTCCATATCTATTTGCACTAGCGGGCTGAAATTTTGTATAGATGTTTTACAGCTAATTACAAAACAATTTGCCAGTACAGTTTTTATTTAACTGTATCCAATTTGCATGATCACCTTGAAACAACACCCGCCAATTCCGGTTTGTAAGTGGGATTATGTAAATTGGATACTGTTAAATAAAAACTAAACTGGCAAATGGTTTTGTTACAAGCTCCAAAGGAATTATTACAAAATTTCAGCCCTCTAGGGCAAATAGATATGGAATGGTAGACTTGACAAGATCTCATGAAAACCATTCCACGATGGGTATATATGTAACTAAAACATGGCTTGTCATTTCAACGCTATTCAAGCTAGACATTTGAAATTTGACACACTTACTATTCTAAGCATGAGAAAACTAATTGCGTTGTTAGTTTTCGTTTAAATTTATTCTTTAACAGCCTTTACCTGTAAACCTTCACTCGGCTTTACAGGATCTCAAGATAAACTTTATGAATGAATAAACTTAAACGAAAACTAAGAAGGCAATTAATTTTCTCATGCTTTAAAAAGTAAGTGTGTAAAATTTCAGACCTCTAGCTTGAATAACATTGAAAAGACGAGCCATGATTTAGTTGTATATATACTGATCGTGGAATGCTTTTCATGATATCTTGTCAAGTCTACCATTCTGTATCTATTTGCACTAGCGGGCTGAAATTTTGTATAGATGTTTTACAGCTAATTACAAAACAATTTGCCAGTACAGTTTTTATTTAACTGTATCCAATTTGCATGATCACCTTGAAACAACACCCGCCAATTCCGGTTTGTAAGTGGGATTATGTAAATTGGATACTGTTAAATAAAAACTAAACTGGCAAATGGTTTTGTTACAAGCTCCAAAGCATCTATACAAAATTTCAGCCCTCTAGGGCAAATAGATATGGAATGGTAGACTTGACAAGATCTCATGAAAACCATTCCACGATGGGTATATATGTAACTAAAACATGGCTTGTCATTTCAACGCTATTCAAGCTAGACATTTGAAATTTGACACACTTACTATTCTAAGCATGAGAAAACTAATTGCGTTGTTAGTTTTCATTTAAATTTATTCTTTAACAGCCTTTACCTGTAAACCTTCACTCGGCTTTACAGGATCTCAAGATAAACTTTATGAATGAATAAACTTAAACGAAAACTAAGAAGGCAATTAATTTTCTCATGCTTTAAAAAGTAAGTGTGTAAAATTGCAGACCACTAGCTTGAATAACATTGAAATGACAAGCCATGATTTAGTTATATATATACTGATCGTGGAATGGTTTTCATGAGATCTTGTCAAGTCTACCATTCCATATCTATTTGCCCTAGAGGGCTGAAATTTTGTATAGATGCTTTGGAGCTTTTAACAAAACCATTTGCCAGTTTAGTTTTTATTTAACAGTATCCAATTTACATATTCCCACTTACAAACCGGAATTGGCGGGTGTTGTTTCAAGGTGATCATGCAAATTGGATACAGTTAAATGAAAACTATACTGGCAAATTGTTTTGTAATTAGCTGTAAAACATCTATACAAAATTTCAGCCCGCTAGTGCAAATAGATATGGAATGGTAGACTTGACAAGATCTCATGAAAAGCATTCCACGATCAGTATATATATAACTAACTCATGGCTCGTCATTTCAATGTTATTCAAGCTAGAGGTCTGAAATTTTACACACTTACTTTTTAAAGCATGAGAAAATTAATTGCCTTTTTAGTTTTCGTTTAAGTTTATTCATTCATAAAGTTTATCTTGAGATCCTGTAAAGCCGAGTGAAGGTTTACAGGTAAAGGCTGTTAAAGAATAAATTTAAACGAAAACTAACAACGCAATTAGTTTTCTCATGCTTAGAATAGTAAGTGTGTCAAATTTCAAATGTCTAGCTTGAATAGCGTTGAAATGACAAGCCATGTTTTAGTTACATATATACCCATCGTGGAATGGTTTTCATGAGATCTTGTCAAGTCTACCATTCCATATCTATTTGCCCTAGAGGGCTGAAATTTTGTATAGATGCTTTGGAGCTTGTAACAAAACCATTTGCCAGTTTAGTTTTTATTTAACAGTATCCAATTTACATAATCCCACTTACAAACCGGAATTGGCGGGTGTTGTTTCAAGGTGATCATGCAAATTGGATACAGTTAAATGAAAACTATACTGGCAAATTGTTTTGTAATTAGCTGTAAAACATCTATACAAAATTTCAGCCCGCTAGTGCAAATAGATATGGAATGGTAGACTTGACAAGATCTCATGAAAAGCATTCCACGATCAGTATATATATAACTAAATCATGGCTCGTCATTTCAATGTTATTCAAGCTAGAGGTCTGAAATTTTACACACTTACTTTTTAAAGCATGAGAAAATTAATTGCCTTCTTAGTTTTCGTTTAAGTTTATTCATTCATAAAGTTTATCTTGAGATCCTGTAAAGCCGAGTGAAGGTTTACAGGTAAAGGCTGTTAAAGAATAAATTTAAACGAAAACTAACAACGCAATTAGTTTTCTCATGCTTAGAATAGTAAGTGTGTCAAATTTCAAATGTCTAGCTTGAATAGCGTTGAAATGACAAGCCATGTTTTAGTTACATATATACCCATCGTGGAATGGTTTTCATGAGATCTTGTCAAGTCTACCATTCCATATCTATTTGCCCTAGAGGGCTGAAATTTTGTATAGATACTTTGGAGCTTGTAACAAAACCATTTGCCAGTTTAGTTTTTATTTAACAGTATCCAATTTACATAATCCCACTTACAAACCGGAATTGGCGGGTGTTGTTTCAAGGTGATCATGCAAATTGGATACAGTTAAATGAAAACTATACTGGCAAATTGTTTTGTAATTAGCTGTAAAACATCTATACAAAATTTCAGCCCGCTAGTGCAAATAGATATGGAATGGTAGACTTGACAAGATCTCATGAAAAGCATTCCACGATCAGTATATATATAACTATGTTATTCAAGCTAGAGGTCTGAAATTTTACACACTTACTTTTTAAAGCATGAGAAAATTAATTGCCTTCTTAGTTTTCGTTTAAGTTTATTCATTCATAAAGTTTATCTTGAGATCCTGTAAAGCCGAGTGAAGGTTTACAGGTAAAGGCTGTTAAAGAATAAATTTAAACGAAAACTAACAACGCTTTTCATGAGGTCTGAAATTTTACTGTTAACAGGCACAGACACATCACAGGCACATCACAGGCACATCACAGGCACTTATCAGGCACATATTACTTACTAGCTACATTGATATTGGCAGCTACTTTACTCCACTCAGAACCAACAAAGTGTTTTTTGCTGTGTTCTGGTACGGTCTTATTCCAAATTGCTGGAAAACGATGAACTTCTTCAATAAGATGTGTCACTTTTCTTTCATCCATTACCGGAGACACCAGACACGTACCTTATAGGTACTAGCACGAACACGTATAGATTCGTCGACTCGTGTGTATTGTAAACAAAAGCTAGCCGGCAATCATCTCGTCTCGACCGATTTGACTAGTGCGGCGTTGCCAAGTTTCGTTCGGGAGCATCCGCACAAGCTCAGTACTATCTTGGTTGTTAAGGTATGTCGGTAAAGTAGGTTGCTGGATATCGAGCGGATCGAGTGAATATCGATCTGACACGAAGACTCGCAACTCCTCGGAAGTTTCGGAACTCTCGGAAGCGTTCGAACTTCATCGGACGTATCTCGGACGCTCCGATTGATATCGAAGGAGACTCGAGCGGATCTCGAACGACCTCCGTGCGTACCTATAGACGCTCGATCGGACCTCGAAGTGAAGAAACAGCTGAGAGTTTATTTAAAATCGCACGAGAGTGATAGAGAGGGAATCGTTTCATCTCCCTCTTTTTCCTATTATAAGCATATTTCTTCGATTCAAATTGGTTAGAACTCTAATGCTGCTTGTATGCTTGTACAATTGTTTAGAAGTATCTCGAATGATATATAATGCAATAGTCTCTTCAGCTGCCATTCCAAGTAGATTGTACACGCGAGTTTATTTCGAACTTTACGAATGTATTTCAGGTGCGTATAATATTGTGTACACTGCAATGGGATTGCCGATGTTTAGGAAAGTTCAATATTAAAATATTGATAACATTTTACCAGTACGGGGCATTATTGAAAAATCGAATTATCTTTCTATGTCTCCTTGTAAATAGGCATTACTCCAGAGATTTCTTAGATATGGCGCATTGCGATTAATTTTCGAATAATATATATTTGATCTTTAACGCTCGATGATAATTTAATTTTTTACTATTGAAAGGATTTTTTACGTGCTTTTTTTAATTATCTCTCTGCGTACATGATTAAACAGAAAATTCAAATGATTTAAGCTTATCATTCGTGATCAGTCGTTCATTAGATAGATGAGCTCGCTAACGTACGAATAATGGACAATTTTACTGTAGTATCCTGGTATCTGTAAGGTCAAAAAATGGTGCATATTTCCGACTAAATTGAAATTTACTAGGGATCCAAGACCTCGCACAAATCGCTTGCAAAAACGAACATCCTCGGACATTCGGAGAAGAGACTCGACCTCATCTTTACACATTGCACTATTAGATATATCACTATCAGAGTTACTACCTCCTCCTCCCTCCCGCATCGTCCATTCGATTTCTTCAGCCCTACATCGTCTACCCCGTTGTAAATCGTGCAGTATTAATAACTTATTAATCTTTCTCTTTATATCAATTTATTTCTCCCACTGTACAAGCACCAACTATTCAACTCGTGGTAACAGCACTAAAAATTCTGATGGTGACATTCGCTTTTCAAAATTTTGCCTGCATCACCTTAAAAAACATCGATGCCACTTTGTCGATTAAATGCTCGAAAATATGAAAAACGTCCTGTATATGAAAAATACCTATATCTGTTCCGTCGCAGACATCAGTGGTACGTGGCGCCACCTTTTCTCGCAGACGCGATGCGAGCGGCGCAAACAGCGAGCCATGTTTTCGGCGACCGATAGAAGCGAGCGCGGTTGGGGTTCGCGAGAGCGCAAAGGACAGGCGCGAACGCGCGAATTCGAGTCAGTCGCTCTTGAGCAATCAAGCTACTACGTGCTTTTGTGCAAGAGTCCGGCATCTTCTTTCGCTTTGTTTACATAAAGTGCAAAGATTTTCTCGTCCGTCCGTCGTATTAATAAACTTCAGCATCTTGTCGGGTTTGCATCGTAGTATTCGTTTTTCTATTATTTGGTTAAGGAGAAATAAAATCATTGGGTCGCGTTTTGTCCGGTACATGGTAAGTGGGATAGCAGCGCGCGGTCGATCATAAAATAGGTGTTCTGAACGCCATCGACGCGATCCGTGACTAGTGCGGATCCGTGTGGCCCTGCGACTACCGACGCAATTCACAAGGTGAATTCGTGTGGCCCTTGTCACAAATCGCGATCGAAAGATCCGCAGGAGGTGCGCACTCCTTGTCATACACGCGTGCACGCAAATACATACACACACACACATACGAAGATCCATACCTCAATTTCTTCGCAGCTTGTATATCGACAACGAGAGGGGTTTTATGCCGTAAGGCTTTCCTCTCTCAGAGCCTAATAAATTCTTCGTTTTGTGGCTCAAATTTCGAGTCGTTTATTTTACCCTCTCCCTTTCTTTTCCTTTTTCATATAAAATCAAACATCGGGATTTTCTCGCGTGTTAGAAAATCTCGACCAAAATTCAATATCGATGTTAAAATAACCCTCAGCTTTCGATGAAGTATAAAAAAAAAAGATTAAACGTTTAACACAGAAGATACAGCTCGTTTTATGTTTTTTTAAGGTGATGGAAGCAAAATGTTGAAAAACGAATGTCATTATCGGAAAGCTGAGGAACAAATATGTCAAAAACGTATATTAAATAATTTTTTGCACCGTTACCGTGAGTTAAAAAGTCAGTGTTTTAGCGTTTGCAAGCGCGTGGCTGGAAGTATCCGTGCAAATCGCCCCATAGAAGGATTCGAATGTGCTATCAAAACTATTAGATCGATGATAGTTTAACACAATTATCATGTAATAAATCTGAAATTTGACGTTAAAGTACATAAATTAAAGACTTTGATTCTATATAAAAGTACATAAAAAGTCTTAAATTTACATTTCAACTACAGCTTTTGCACAATTAAGTTAATAATATCTTTCTTAACATTTTGTAAGCAGCATACATATTAAAAGTAAAAAAAATATTTCGAGGTTCTAGACGTGCCTACTTATTTCGGCCCTTCGTGCAGGAGCCACCTTTAAATACATCATTCGAAGTTAATTCTATTTTACTATGCTACTATTTGAAACAGAAATACAAAACAATGTTGTTTTTACAAAAAAAAGTTTGAAAAAATAAACATACAATTGTTGAAATCCAATTCAAGAAAAACAATTAGATGTTTTATAATTGAGCGTCCGGATCGAATAACTCGCTGAGCGCTCGAACTCCGGTAAAAGTATTGTCCATGTAGCCGATTTTGAAAATTGTTCAAATTCCGGTTTTAATGATGGATACTTGTAGAGAATTCAATTGCGCATCTTTTTGTATTTGAACCACATTTCTATCTCTTTTTGTTTTTGAGTTATTTAGGAAAAATGCGATTTACGGCGTAAAAAATTTTCATTTAATTTTTGACTTAGATCTGCCGTATCTTTGCTGGATTTTAATATTTTCTTTTGATAATTTAACACAATATTCTTCAACATATTCTACGACTGTTAAAGCATTTACAAAGTATTAAAAGTAGTTCAGGGCCAAATAATGATTTTATTTCAACAATTTCTCCGAAATCTAGGATTTATATGTTCAAACGAAAAAGTTGTGCGAGGAAGTTTCGCGTTGTAAAAACTTTCAGTGACGAAAAACTTCCTCATGAGTCAAGGAAGTTTTTCAAAAATATTTCAGACCTTTATTGATAATAAGTAAAAAGATCGATTTCAAAATCGTGTACGCCGCGGCCGCGTTCACGGTAAACAGCAAGATTTTCACGTACCGCGGAGCCGCCGCGGCCGGCAGATGCACTTTTGTTTACAAACATGAATTATATACACGCTGTTCTTAACTGCAGTCGTGAAGCATTGAGGAGACATCATTAGTAGCAGCAAGATTGTTTTGATTGCATTGCTTATGGTTTTGGTAATTGCTGAAGGTTTTGCCTGTAGTTTTATTTAAACATTTGTTTGTACAACAATGGCAGATAAAACGTGTTCACAATCTAGCAGAAAAAGAAAAAGAAACGAAAGTGACTGGGAACAGAATAAAAGAAAAGTTTGTAGAAATGAGGTGAATTTTTTAAACATAAATTATTAAGCGATAAGTGAGCAAACGCTGGGGTTCGATTCAAACGAGCCCAATGGTTAATTTTGTCTTTTTTTTGTTCGTATCCTAGGATACATGATCATATTTCAGTAAAAAAATAAACTGCAACGTATATATATATATATACGTTGCAGTTTGAATCGGACCCCTGCCGAGGCTCCTGCGATTCAAGCTAATTATTTATTCTTCAAACAAATCTACTTTCGTTTTAATACATAATAATTATAAATCTTTGACCATTTTAAATGATTGATTTCGAATAATAAAGCGCACAGATGTATATGAATAATCAATAAAGTTATCGATATGATTGTTCTTAAACATTCAATTGCATATTTGATCTTACAGGGAAGTGAATACATATCTCGTTCTAAAAAAATTGTTCCTTCTAAGCAATTTGAACCCGTTCATTCATGCTGCGTAAAAAAATGTTTTGAGAATATTAGCGCTTCGCAGCAACGTGGATTTTATGATGCATTTTGGAAATGTTCTGGCGGTTATAACTCGCAAAATATTATACTCAATGGGTTGATAACGAAGAAGCCTTTAAGTACGATTCAAGGGATTGAGAGCAAAGTTACGTCGTGGGAGTATTCTTTCCATTCTGCATCTACTCGCGTTACTGTTTGTCAAAACTTTTTGTGCACTTTACTGAACGTAAATAGAGGAAGATTCACTACAATTCAAAAGAAGGTAATAAATAATCAACCGTTAGAAGACAATCGAGGGAAACACAATAAACACTCAGAACGCTTAACTGATGAGTTAAAAAAAATTATTCATGAACACTGTTTATCGATACCCCATTCTGATTCTCACTATAGGGGAGAACATTCTTCATTGAATTATTTTGATCACCCTGACTTAACTATAACTAAATTATACAAATTATTTATTGAATATTATAGTGAGACGACAAAAGATTCAAATCCCCCAATTTCAGAATCTACTTATACTAAGTATTTTAACCACAATCTTAACTTTACTTTTTCGAAACCACGCACCGATGTGTGTAATTTATGTTTTGAGCATAGAAATGATACAGATATAGAGAAAAGTGTAAAAAGAAAGATTCTATTAAAAAGGATTCTAAAAAATCTGTTAAAAAAGCTGTAAAAGACGCTGCGAAGAACAAAAAAAAAGTGAGTAAGGAAGAATCAAAGGAAAATGTTTCTGTAAATAAAGAGTTCTTAACAAATAAGCGTGTGAAAAAAGAGTCTGCGAAAAAAATTCTACCAGACGAAAAACTGTAACAACGGCTGTGAAATAATACAAATAAAACTATAAGTATAGTGTACAAAGAAAATTCTTCTAAAATGTATATCAGCAAAAAAACGTTATATAAGTGTGTAACGATTTATGTAATAAAAAGTGTATAATTCAGAAATAAAATTCAACATTACTGCTAATAGTAATCATGTTCAATATTTGTCGACTGCAGTAGACATGTTTGTAAACAAAAGCGCATCAGCGCACGGCCGGCCGGGGCGGCTCGGCGGTGCGTGAAAATCTCGCTGTTTACGGTGAACGCGGCCGTGGCGTACACGATTTTGAAATTGATCTACCTTTTTTCTTATTATCAATAAAGGTCTGAAATATTTTTGAAAAACTTCCTTGACTCATGAGGAAGTTTTTCGTCACTGAAAGTTTTTACAACTCGAAACTTCCTCGCACAACTTTTTCGTTTGAACATATAAATCCTAGATTTCGGAAAAATTGTTGAAATAAAATCATTATTTGGCCCTGAACTATTTTTAATACTTTGTAAATGCTTTAACAGTCGTAGAATATGTTGAAGAATATTGTGTTAAATTATCAAAAGAAAATATTAAAATCCGGCAAAGATACGGCAGGTCTAAGTCAAAAATTGAATGAAAATTTTTTACGCCGTAAATCGCATTTTTCCTAAATAACTCAAAAACAAAAAGAGATAGATATGTGGTTCAAATACAAAAAAGATGCGCAATTGAATTCTCTACAAGTATCCATCATTAAAACCGGAATTTGAACAGTTTTCAAAATCGGCTACATGGACAATACTTTTACCGAAGTTCGAGCGCTCAGCGAGTTATTCGATCCGGACGCTCAATTAAGGGCCATCCGTATATTTTTTCAATATTATAGTTATAAATATAATATATACTATAATCATATAATACTGATAATGGTACCTTTTCGGCGAATGTAGTTTTTAATATAGTTAGGAATATAATCATATAGTATGCTATAATTATTTTTTAGAGTTATAGTTTCGATTATAGTGAATATTATAATCGTGCAGTATTGACAATAGTAACCTTTCGGCGGATATACTTATGAATATAATATATATGAGGAGGTGGCGAACGAAACCGGATAATTCCACTTTCCTTAATTGTGAGAAAATTATGAAAAACTGTATTCTTTTTCTATTAGTTTAAATGGAATAACGTATTTAAGGTACTATGTGAATGGCTGAATTTTAAGTTTAGATTAAAAGTAATACCATAAATATAAAGACAACAATGTTTTATGATGAAAAAATATATAAAATCAATTTTCACAAAAAGTGGAATTATCCGGTTTTGTTTGCCGAATTCTCATATTATAATCATGTAGTATTGATAATAGTATATTTTTGGTTGATATAGTTTTGATTATAATTAAGATATAATCATGTAGTATTTCTTATAGTTTGCCTTTTCTGAGATATAGTTATGAATATAATATATATTAATCATATATGTTGTGGACATAGTTTGGATTACAATTTAGATGCTAATCATGTAGTATTTAATATAATTCTTTTTTTAAAGATATAGTTATGATGATAGTTAAGATTATAATCATGTAGTTATTGACAATACTAACTTTTTAGCGGATACAGTATGAATATAGTACGTATTATAATCGTATAGTATTGATAATAGTACATTTTTGGTGGATATAGTTTTGATTATAATTAAGATTATAATCATGCAGTATTTATAATTCCATTTTGGAAGATATAGTTTTGAATATAGTAAATATTATAATTATGTAGTATTTACTATATATTTTTAATATTACAATTCTGAATGTAGTGTATACTATAATCATACAGTACTTTTTGGCGGATATAGTTATGAACATAGTATGTATTATAATCATATAGTATTGATAATAGTACATTTTTGGTGGATATAGTTTTGATTATAATTAAGATTATAATCATGTAATATTTATTATATTTCTTTTTTGGAAGATATAGTTTTGAATATAGTGAGTATTATAATCATGTAGTATTTATTATAGTTTTCATATAGTAAGGTGCGAAAAAAATTTAATAAAAATTAGTATTATGATTATAGTAATACTTTAAGAATTACTATATTCAAGATTATACTTATAAATATAAGTTTTCTTCGTAAGGGACAAATTTATAATAAAAAACAAACTTTCCTGTTTTTCTACTTCAACGCTATGCTGTACAGACCTGATTTGAAATATATCAGTATTTGCCATATGTCAAACAAATCGTAAGAAAGTTGTACGTCTTAGAACAAAGATTATTACAACTTTGAATGACTTGATAATTATGGCTCAGTACTGTGATCACCCAGGCTGGGGTTAGGTTAGGTGGCGCGTGAACTGAGAGCGGTTTACTTAAATAAATTAGAAATAAATAAACGAATAAAAATATAATGAACGAGGATTGAAATAAGGATGTTTTGATTAATAACAACACTTTCTCTCTGCGTCTAACCAGGGCTTAATGGGTCTACGGCCGCATTAATAGTGTTTGAAACAAGAAATAACGAGGAGAATTAATAAACTGAATATCGCGAGAAAACTCGTGTGTCCTTTAGCACGCCTAGACAATGACTGACTTTACTCGTGGTCTACAAATTCATTGTAGCCCTGTTGAGCCCCTCTCATCCTACGGTCCCTTTTGTATATGCAGTCTAGAGGCTGTTTCCAGCCACATGTTGTTGTCGTACGAGTGACACGCTTTTCTTCCCAGAAAAGCACTTGAACTCGGACCCCCAATATCGCGTAGAACAGAGGTTCTTTGTTTTTTAGTAAGCGTGTTTTCGTTGCCTTTCAGACACAGTTTGTAAAATTGAATATTTTGTGTTTGAGTCTGTTCGAGAATCAAGTGATTATATATTTTCGTGTATTTTGTATTTAAATTATTATGATTTTATTTGAATATTTGCGCGCATAAGAATGGCGAATAAGACGTGCCATTTATTATGTTACAGTACACAGTTAAAGCGAAGGTCCGACAAGAATGCTGAGTGGCTATCCGTGTAACGACGTGGATTTCTGGTGTACTAAGTATAAAAGTTAAATAAAACCGCGAGGTTTTGTATTTATAAAATATTTAATTAATGAATTTACTAATGAACTAATAATTTACTTATTAATTGTAATTAATCGTTCATACCACGGTCAAAGATTTGAGGTTAAGAATTTCGGCGGGAAATTTGAATGGTTTGGCACCGTATATTAATGTGAAATGTAATTGTCATTATGACATTTTACATGTCATTATTAAAAGATATACAAGAGCATTACTCGTTTTCACACACACTGATGTGATGTGACTGTGACGGCTTATGTGAGGTTTATCTACCCCATTAACCAGGCTTGCTGCGGCAAAATCGCGGCAATAGTTGCTGTGTAATGTTTGTTAGCAATTTGCTTCCAAATTACGTTCAAGAAATGACGAATATCAAGGATTGAAGTCAATGTACCGTAAACTTGACTGCGCATGCTAGCCACCAAATTGCTGCCATATACGGACACAGATTTACTTAGGGTGCGTTCACTGTATCAAGATTTTGCTGTAGTAGCCAGTTTTCGATTGAAGTAAAAAATCAGAACATCGGTATGATTCGGATAAGATTGAGTCGGAATTCGAAATGCTAGTCGTATACCTTGCAAATGTAGGCGTTCAATATATTTCAATGTCTGCTGATACGCGGATCTGCAGCCATAGCGCTCAGATTGTGGGACAAGTTGCAAGATGACTCTCGACTGAATATAGTTACTCTTGAGCTTACACTCTGGATCGAAGTTGGATTTCGTTCAAAACTTTAGCGACGTGATTGAATGGTAATAATTAGCTTTTTTTGGATAGCGCATCAGAACTACGTGGAGGTGCATTCCGTAGCACTATCACGAAAGATCATAATGACGTAACGTCATTGTAGAAGTTCGCGTAGAATCGGGACGGTAACATATTTTAACGGCCGTTTTTGTATTTTGTATTTTGTATTTTGAGAAGGTGAATCGTAACATACCTATTATAGCTGTTATCTTTCATCTAGCTCATAGCCTGATGCCTCACCGTCACAGAGCATCTTAAATCCGAGCTCAGCCCGTGCGACTTTCGATTTTCCCCGAGTGACCTTGAGTGAAATTGCACAAGTGTAGGTTAGGTTGTGTCGGCTAAGAACAAACTTAACTGATTAACTGTACAACTAACCACAACTAAATCGAGCTTCGGCCGATGCTAATTTATGCTACGGTTAAGCCTCGGATTAACTAGACTGACCGTAGTCTTTACCCTGGCTGATTTCGAATCACCCTCGGGTGACCTTGGATCGACCCTAGCTCAAGCTTAGATCGATCTCAGATCGATCTTAGGTCGACCATAGAACTATCCAAGGTCGACCTTAGAGTATGTAAGGCTCAACCGAAGGTCAACCACGGCTAATCTAAGAGCTCGGAACTGGCGGAACGCGGAACAATATTTTTCATGCCGTTCGCCAAGAGGTGGCGCCAGGAGCATAATCAGAAAGCATCGCAATTTTTCCAGGCACAAAAGCGCTTCGTAGCAGACGACAGAGCAGTTGATCTCAACTTAGTCTCGTATTCAGCTGGGTTAATAGATCGTATTTATATACTCCGAGTAATGTATTCGGATATATTTTCTTATGTGTCCGCAGGCAGCGTGCCCGCAAGGCAGCGTACCCGCGCCTAAGCGATAGTTCGAAATGGAAAAAGCAACTAAATTATTATATTCTGATTCAATTTATATCGAATTCGACACTCAATGTTATCAATTGAGCTCAATATTATTAATATATTATATTATTTTATTTTCAATATTATTCACGTAATATTCAATAAAATTACTCATATATGCGACAGTGCAAGAGAGAAAGGGAAGAAATTAATAACAGAATATTGATGGAAATTTGTGTAACACAAAAATCGAGAAATGTGACGACAATATGATGTCAATGTATGCCTATGATACGCCTGCATATCATGAGCAATAGTTGTTATAATTTTGCCTTCACTTTGCCCTCATAATTTACTTCAATACTTGATACATAATTTCCAGCATATACGGACGCAGTTTTTCGTCAAACTTACGGAAATCGATAGCAAAACGTGTATGTCAAATTGCTAACAATTTGCAATACATCCGGCTAATGGGGTACTTATGCTGCGTAATCATCGCTTTAAGAGCTCGAAAAGATGGAAATAAGTACTACATAAAGTTGAGAGAATACTTTAAAAATTTTAATTATCAACAAATATGATGACAATAAGCTGTCAATATAGTCCTTCCCTTCTACCTCACTGCTGGCTGCTCGAGCTCTTATGATTACGCAGCATAGGTAGATGGTGAGCAGGCGACTTGTTCTAGCGTGTGCCTATTCACACGGAACAGTTATAGTGCTTTCACAGTAGCGAGTGCGCTAGACCGTTCTGAATTCCTATATGTGTACGAGCAATTGTCGAGGATGCGTTAGCGGGACTATGCTTTGCCTCTGAGACACGAGCCGTGCTCGATCATATTATATAGATTGGTGGTCAGGAGCAGAAAGGCACCAACATAGTCTTGAGCTACCAGAATATAATCGGTTTCGTACTTATGGTGCAAGGGTATACCAAATTTTTCACCATCATGTAAGAGATTTGATGCGCATCGTCATTTTTTCCCGCTTTCATTTGAACAGGTAGGGGCTGCCCTGGTACATAAGTTCCCGTCGGTACTGGCCTGTTCATATTAGCACCATTCGCTTCTAGCTTCGAGTGCGCGCAGCCTGCTTAGGTACTGCTGAGGTACTTCATTCGCTAGAGCCGCTCAGTACTATCTTCGTTCATTATCCTCGCTCGTGACTAGATTCGATTGTGCGCGGCGCGATTAGATGCTGCCTCGTCGCTCAGGGTACATCCACATGAGGCGATCTGCGCGGAACCCATTTGAAGCCGCGAGTGCGAGAGAGAGAAAGCCTCCGCCAACCTCTCTCTCACACTCGCAGCATCATATGGGTTCCGCGCGGATCGTTCCGCCTCATGTGGATGTACCCTCAGTACTGGACCACTTAACTAGCGACGCTACCGCTGCTCTCGGCTACCTACAAGTGTGCGTAACTGCGCGCAACTAGCTTATCTGCTGCCTCCGCGCTCAAGCGCCGCTGAGTACTAGCCCCATTCACTAAGAGACGCCAGCGCCGCTCGCAGCAGTCGCAGCAAGCCTTAGATTCGCGCGGCTACCCTCGGATGCGTGCAGACACCTTCAGGTACCCTAGCGGGCAGTTAGCGCATTCGCGGGCAGATAGCCCCCTCGTGGGCTGGCGGCCCCCTCACCCCCCCCCCCCCCCCACCGTCCAGCCTGCAAAGATGATATTTTTTATATAAAAAAATACTAGTCGACAGATCTTTATTTGCCCAATTCAACTACATTGGTATTTTTATTTGCCCAAGCTTAGATTTTTCAGGAAAAATCAAAATAAAAAATATTTTTTTCACAATTTTAAATGTCTATATCTTTTGAATAAGAAGGTATTATCAATTTTACCAAACGGGAAAAAATTGCCCCCGAGCTAATTTAATTTGTCCAGGTGTCAAATGTTATAAATATTTAATAATTATTATGTAAAAAATAAAAAACCGTAATGGGATTAGTATCCGGTACTTCTACATAATGCGCATGCGCGGTACATAATGCGCATGCGCGGTACCGTGCGGTCCGATCGTTCCATCCTGTTCCGCGGTACATACTAATTTGAGAAAGTTGTTGTTCAACTTTTTGTTCATTGGTTGAGGTCTTAAAGAGTTAGTTGTTGTTTAAGTTGTGTGCGTCAACACCTTTAAAAAAATCGAACTTGAAATCAAGGTTGGTTCAAGCTTCAATATGGCAAATTTGTTGAAACAAATTTTTTTCATCACTCTATTTAAAAATGTATTTCGGAGCAGAGTCAACACAACATTATTACAGTGTAGATTTCAGAGCAGTGCGTTCTTACGAAAGCAATTGACAATCTTTCTGTTGTGGATGACATCTTTGGCAAAGGCCGTAAAGCACTACAATTTCTTTCTGGATTGGTTAATTTGTTCTTTGATCTCACAGATGCAACCTGTTAAGTACGAAATCTTGATCCCTCTGTTTTCCGGGTATATGCTTAGTGAGTATCAATGATTGATCTTTTTCATGAAATCTTTCAATTTTGGAGCTTACTCTGATTTATGCTTGTTTTTTACAGAGGTATTGTAAAATAAATAGTACTTGTGTTGGATCCGGACTTACTAATATGCACCGGTTCAATCGATGAAAATTTCAGTTTTTGGTTTACAGTGGGTGACCGAAAAATGGAGCCAATACAAATGTTGAATTTTTCTAAAAAATGACCTATTGAAGCTGGATTAACTCTTTTACAAAGTTAACCTGTGGAGGTTTCAACATTTTTATAAAGCCCCTAAGCAATGAAGACCAGAGAAAGCACGCACAGCGAGTCAAGCAATTGTAAATGTGTCATGAATCTTGCAACAGGAAATAACTCGCGATATCCCAAAAATAAGTGGTCCAGAACCGTCCGACTTTTAGAAGCTTAGATTCGTCAACATTTTAACCTTCGCTGTACGAGGTATTTGAACTTCTGATTCTAATTTGGCATAGTAGTTAGTGAGGCTGTGTTTCATAAATTCTTCTTTTAAACAAATTTCATTAACTATTGCTTTAAATAAAAAAATGGACCAGCCTACTCAAATAATTCTAGATTCTTTTGATATCTACTGATTTATATACTTTTTAACTTCTTGAGTTAACATTATTTTTAATAGTCAAATAAGGGGCCTGCGGCGGCTCAGTCGGTAGAGTGTCGGATTCCCACGCCGGTGACCCGGGTTCGAATCCTAGTCTCTGCCGATTGATACAAGCACCTCTGTAAAAATTACATGTGCTTTGTTTACAAACACACCGCAGACCCCCGTCGTCCATTAGCACCACACGGAAGCACAAACATGGCGACGTTAAAAAAAAAAAAAAAAAAATAGTCAAATAATTCTTCTTATTTTAAGCCATCTTTCTATAGTTTCAAAGACTATAACAAAGAATATCATTTGGCAAGTGATGCTTTGTGCAGGCAGAAAAAAACATAATATTCCAAAAAAAGCTTCAAGTTAAAAATGAACACAATACTCAAGTGTACCACTTATTTTTAAACTTAAATTCTCTTACTTTTAATACGCTTGATTTTTAACTCTTTATCAATAATATCTTTATCAATAATACATTTCTAAGCATAAATTTTTCATTTGTAGGTACAAGTTTTAATTTAAGATTTTTAAAGTTATTGTAGTTTTTATGAAAACCAAATCTTTATAGCGGTGCTAGGAATACATTTTAAGAATTGTCTCTCCAGCCCAAAGGTGCAGACTTTTGTCAGACTTGGAATATTTTACAAGAGACACTGTCAAATGTGTGATAACACTAGCTGATGTTCCACAAGCAACATGGAATGATAGATTTAGCCATTTAGGTAAGCAGTATTTAAAATAAAATTGATTATTTAGCTCGTGTGACTTTTTTTGCACAAGAGCCGAATAATCATATTGAAGTTATGATTTTGAGCTTAGAGTAGTATAAAATACTTTATTCTACATGTTTAATTATACAAAGAAGAAGATAGTTCATAATGTTTTATATTTTGTTTTATAGCGATGTTTTTTGACTACGTGTGGCGCATCCTGAACCAGGCTGATCATTCGTACAATGAAATCGAAAGTTTGCAATTCAATTAATTTTAAATATTTTTAAACAAGTTTGTTAATATTATTAATAAGATTAATGTAAGCCGTATAATGCTAGAAAAAAAGTCGACAAGTAAGAAAAAGCGTTAACAAAATAATTAGATTAGTAAAAAATATTAGATTAGGACAGATTAATTTCCAGAAAGTGTACTACACCAATTGCGTCATTGCTCAGTACTTAAATCACAGACAGTGTATAAGGGCATTTGAACGTACCTCTTGCAAATACTACAAAATAATGTTAACGATTGGGTTAAATAAAATTGTTTGTATACATATTAAAATATGAACTTGCTATAAATCATCTTGATTAGCTATTGTACAAACTTTCTGTGCATGATCTATAACAATTAAGAATGGGCAAAATTGAATATAATTAAATTAGTCGTCAACATATTATTATCGTAATTAAAAGTTTAAAGTCCTATAATTTACCTTTCCTTAATTCAATTTCTTGAGTTTATTTTGACTTGACACATGTGAATCTTATTATAAATTTTAGTCAATTATCTAGAATTGGCAGAAAGTTACAGAGATGAAAAGAGATAAATCTTTTGAGTTGTTTTTCCTTTACACAATTATATTAAAATCAATAAACTAACAAACTGAGATTTGTTGTTCAACTTGACGTAGAAGTTTTGGTAGAGAGCCAAGTATACAAATTTAAATGCAAATCTTGTTTTACCAACTATTTGTTATTTTCTCTCACTTTCGAAAATCCTACAATTTGTTGACTAACTGAGTTCTTGCTCACTCTTGCTCCAGAAAGTGTAATACACTCATTGCTCAGTACTTAAATCACAGACAGTGTATGATGACATTCGAATGTCATTTGTAAATACTACAAAATAATGTTAAAGATCGGGTTAAATAAATGTTTTGTGTACAAATTAAAATATAAACTTGCGAGAGCAATAAAATCACTGTATTTTGGTAGACTCGAACGTTTATATCCCCGTCATATGCCTTACTTGAATAGCGGTACGGGTACACAATACTCCAACACAAAAGTCGGTGCGTTCGTTGAGCTAATAACGCATACAGAAATTTGTCGCGTTGGTCACCATGCCACCGGAAGCTGTTGGCCCGCTAGCGGGCCGTCAGTCCACGAGGGGGCCGCCAGCCCACGAGGGGGCTATCTGCCCGCGAATGCGCTAACTGCCCGCTAGGGTACCTGAAGGTGTCTGCACGCATCCGAGGGTAGCCGCGCGAATTTAAGGCTAGCTGCCACTGCTGCGAGCGGCGCTGGCGTCTCTTAGTGAACGGGGCTAGCACTCAGCGGCGCTTGAGCGCGGAGGCAGCAGATAAGCTAGTTGCGCGCAGTTACGCACACTTGTAGGTAACCGCGAGCAGCGGTAGCGTCGCTAGTTAAGTGGTCCAGTACTGAGGGTACATCCACATGAGGCGGAACGATCCGCGCGGAACCCATATGATGCTGCGAGTGTGAGAGAGACGTTGGCAGAGGCTTTCTCTCTCTCTCGCACTCGCGGCTTCAAATGGGTTCCGCGCAGATCGCCTCATGTGGATGTACCCTGAGCGACGAGGCAGCATCTAATCGCGCCGCGCACAATCGAATCTAGTCACGAGCGACGATAGTGAACGAAGATAGTACTGAGCGGCTCTAACGAATGAAGTACCTTCCCAGATAGCAGCCCGTGCCGAGCACGATGTGCTGGCACGGCGTGACGAATTTGTGCCATCACTGTGCAGTCGCGGCGTGCTGTCCGATTCGGTGGCACGTCGTGACCGCCCTGTGCCGTCATCGTGCCGTCACGCAACATCACTTTTTTGAACTTTTAGATTCCAGCAGAATGACGGCACAGTGCAAGCCCGCCGTGTCGGGAAAATCGTGGCCGCAATGTGACGGATTATGGACAGCACGACGTGCCATCAATATAACTATAAAAATATAATTTAATTGCATATTTAAGTTATTATTTCTATTACAAATAAAATTGATAATAATAGTAATGATTTGTTAATTTATTTATATGGGGCTCAATTGGTGTAATTGAATAAATAAATAAATATAAATAAATAAATAATAGTATAATTTTATGATTTATATTTTTATTAATAATAAATATATTTGTTTATAATTGAATATTAAAATTGATTTACATTATAAATTTAAAGTCTTGAAATAATTTCTGTTGTTTGAAGTAATATATCGCATCCCGCCATTGCAGTAATCTCCCTGCTTTCATGAAGACTTGATCTTCAATTGCAGACGCGTGCAATAAGTGAAATTGTTCTTAATAATTATAGCGGTATTATTGTAGTTATTTATTATTGTAGTTATCTGTGGTGTAATTTGGAATTCTGAATTATATAATTCGACTGTGGCAAGTTTGTGGTGGACGTTCGAGAGGAAGTGCAGCTCGTCTTGTGGATAATCCTGGCGCGCGCACGTGCAATTGCAGTTCATAGTAAATAATTACTATCATTAATTATTTACATGCTGCAATTTGGATTTCCCAAGAGAACTGTGGCAACTATCTGGACATTTCAGAGTGAAGAGATTGTCTTGAGGATCACCCTGTCTGAGATGTAAAATTTTTTTATTTATAATTATTCTAATAATTATATTAGGTTAATAAATAGGTTAGTTTTGACGAGGAAGGACGAGTGGCCAGGACGAGGAAGTACGACGATGGATGCAGCAGGAGGGGTATCTGGGCTACGGTCCCCACGAAGGGGCACGAAGATGAGAGCTGCAAGGCCCAGGACGGCGTACTTGCGGCAGCAGCAGTGGCACGGTTAACCTCGAAGAGGTTATGTTTACATACAGCTTCCTACTGCATTCGTCCACTGCCAATATTATCAGGTGAGATTAGTGTTTAATTTATCACTGTAATCTCCCCTTACTAATGCTGCGTTGTTTCTAGGTGTCTGGTGAGTGCTTCGGAGGTTAAATGAACACTCAAACTCTAAAATCCATGAATCTTCAAACATATGAAACCTACAACCCATGAACCGTCAAACCCCTGAACGCAAGACTTAGTTTTATAATTATTAAATTTTTCATTTCTTAAATATATCGTTTATTTTTAGGTCAACTACTAGATTTATCTTGGTGGTAGAATTACCGATGACTCTTAAGCAATTTTTAAAAAAAATTGCTTTGCAGTCAACACAGAGCTTCTGTGCAATGTTACTTGGCTTGGAGATAAGAAAAAAATGTCACAAGACTACGTGATACCCGTTTTGTGTCAGCTTGTGAAGGTATATTGTTTTATATATTTTATTTTACTTGTCACACTAGACTTATTATATTAATTATGAATGTTTCCATTTTTTACCAGGGCCCTGAAAAGCCTTACGCAATGTCTACGGCGTCTCGAAGAGATACGCAGAGACGAGCTACTGCCCGAAGAAAGAGATGAGGAGCAGCTGCCACCATCTCCGAGGAGAAGACGAGCTCCTGATGAAGAAGAAGAAGAAGAAGAAGAACATCAAGAACCCCTGCCATCCAGTCCAAAAAGAAGAAGAGTTTTAGAAAAAACTTCAGACGACGAGAGGGAGAGGGATGATCATCAGCATCTGTCCAGTCCAAGGTGCTATGTAGGATTGGATGACCTGAAGGATGAAATACCCGACGAAGATCACGCACCTACAGAAAATTTCGACCATTTACAGCAGAATCCACCTGATAAACTCTGGTAAGTGGCCTCCTGTTAAATATTATCATAGAACATGTAAAAAACCGCTGGCAATTCCTTGGCACTTTGCTTCCTCAAACTTAATTGATTGTTTCAATATGAAATTAATTTTAAATTTACTTATCTTTTTTTAATCAATATCTTAAAAAAGCTGTGTTTTTAGTATTGATGAATTGTCAAATGATAATTTTTTACTAAAATTACATATTTAGATTAAATTACAGTTTTTCACGTCTTTTATAACTATTGTTATAGATAAGTTATATCTAACATTCCAAAAAACCCTACAATGTGAAAGTAGATTTCGCCCTCGAGTGATTACTGCCCTCGTGAGAAAATTCTTCCCTCGGGTGATTACTGCCCGCGGGAAAAACTGCTACTTTCGTCCCTTGTTGCATAATGTACTATTCTGTCCGGATAAGCGGGTAAAAAAGTTTTTTTACCCGTTGACTACTTTTGTTGCCCGCCAAAAAATTTCTTTTTTGCCCGTTTATTTAAAAACTTATTTTAAAAAACGCAAAAATCCATACATGTGTTACAAAAAAATATGGTGTGACACACACACACGCACACGCATACATGCGCACACACTAACTCACTCACACGCACGCACACACACTCACACGCAGGCACATACACACTCACACGCAGGCACATACACACTCACTCACACGCACGCACACACGTACACACACTCACTCACACGCACGCACACACACATACGCGCATACGGACATACACGCATGCACATACACATACACGCGCACACACATGCACGCATGCATGCATGCATACACGCAGCACACATACACGCGCACGCACTCACGCACGCACATTCATACAGACATTTTCTAAAAATAGTGTATGTTGATTCCTATTGTCTCAAAAGATATTTCTATAGTGATTTTAGCAAAACTTTTTTATTACGATCCCAAAGCTTCCTCTGTGATGCAGCAAAATCAAATTAATTTAAAATAAAATATAAAATATATCAGGGAATCAGAGGACGGAGAATTCGATGGAAGGACCCACTCTGACGAATACCCCTCGGAGTATTTGGAGGATTGTCGACCTGACAGAGGAGGTGCAGAACCTTACCCAGACGATGATACGGAGATCGAATGCGACGCCGAGAACATCAAGGATCATGACGACCACAGCAACACCATAATGGAGGACAACGGCCAGCCTGAGGATGGGACCGAAGAATTTCCGGACATCTACGCATATATAAAACACCAAGAAAAATACTAGCTTGCTACATTTTCTTTGCGTTTTATAAAGGCGACTTTATTTATGTTTTTACTTTTAGGGAAGTTCATATAAAAAGTACACGTTTATTATATTAGTTTGCATTCTTTTTATATTATCGCTTGCTGAAATTAACGTGGACTTTTTATATGAATAGAACGTTTTCTTACATTTTATATTTTATTTATTTGTTCATTTATTTAATAAATTCAATAATCAATTTACTAATCTTTTATTTTTTAATTATATTTTAATTTTTAATTACGTATTTAAATTTAAAAAAAATGTAAGGAAGCGTTGGAGGGGCAGATAATGTTGGTTGTGCCTCACAGAGATGGGCAAGATCGGGGCCCTCTCACACATAAAAAAAATTCTTTTATTTTTGTTTGAAAAAATAGCAATATTGAGGTAATTTTTACATTACAAGAGAATAATTCTAATAACAGTATAATTATTATAATTGTTACCCAGACAGCAAAAAATGAATTTTTTCTAAGGATTTTTTTCGAACACTAAGAATACTTATGCATGTAAGTTAGAAAAGGATTCTTAAAGAGTTTGAAAAGAGTTCATAAAGAATTCTTACGTCTGCGACATTCATGAAATTTGTTTTGCCGTCTGGGAATTCTTTAGTGTTATTATTACTTCTATTAAAATAAAAATAATATTGTTTTCAGATGCCGTTGAGAGACGTTAGAAAATGACTCTAGAACCGATCCAGCACGTACTGAGAGACGACGTGAAGGAATAAAGACTGCCGATTCAGCGACTGACCCAAGACTGAGGTAGACAAGCTGAGGCTGGGAGCGACAAAAATGACATCGTTTTCAGACTTGCAAGCTGAGCTTCAAGGAGGGCCTAGCAAAGGTAATTTATTCATCATTCTATTATAACTTTCCAACCCATAATGCCATAAAAATCTTATTTTTTTCGTTTTTTTCAACAGAGTTCATAACACTTCGAGCGCAGAAACGGTGTGCACCTGCCTGAAAGTGATAGCGATCTATGGATGGACATGCCTGCAAAACTCTCGATGACGCAGGGGCAACGAGAATGATGTTGAGTAGGAGGCTTCTTGCGAGTTGCAGCTCAGGCAATCCCTGTTAAAAAATTGAAGCTGGATTTCAAGCTTGAAATTCAGCGATGAGCTTGAATCTGGTTTGATCGAACTTAAAATCCAGCTCGATTTCAAGCTCGAAATCAAACTCAAAAAATCGACCCTGATCGACCTACATTTCAAGTTCGATCGAGCCGGATTCAAACACGTCGACCATGGAAGAAATTTTTTACATTTCGTTTTAAAATGTTTTCACCTGAGATTTTTTGGTAGGGATATATAAAAAAAAAAATATATATATATATATATATATGTATATAATCATGCGAAATATCATGCGAAAACCTCATGAATGTTTACTCAAAATTTCACACGAGATCTCTGGTAAGATCTCAGGTGAGATTTAAAATTTCAAAATTTGATATATAAAAATTTTCAAATAAAAATTGACCAAAAATGTATTATACTTTCCTGATGTATTGTAAAGACGAAAGAAACTTCAAGACTAATAAAAAAAACTGTAGTAAAAGTTCATTCTGAACGAATTTCAATATTTCATAATAATATATATTTCACGTAAACCCGTGAAGAAATTTTTTACATTTCGCTGAAAATGTTTTTACTAGTTCAGAATAGTGAAAAAAGCATGTAAATAAAATTTTAGCTCATAAGACCCAAATCTTGCAGAACCGTGACCCTAAAAATAAAGTTTATTTAAATTTTTAGAAAAGTAGAAAATTCAATTCGAGATAGGTGCAATTTGGGTATTTACATATATATACGCATTTTTTTCTGTAAATTTTCTGTACAATATGCTGACATTTTTTTCAGACCCCAATTGTCACGTTTCTGATTGGTTTATAAAAGATATCCCGTTATATGCTATTTAAAAAATTTCGGCAGTTTATTTTAATCTCAAAATTTTGTAGTAATAAGAGCTTAAAAATGAGAGCAGGTAGACCATGGACCGAGCTTTATAACTGACGTTACAGCATTTTGAAAGAAATCTACATACAATTTATATATCTATATGTATGTAGTGTATATCATTTATAAAATAAATCTTCATATATAGATATACAAATTGTATGTAGATTTCCTTCAAAATTCTGTTACTTCGGTTAATAAGCTCGGTCCATGGTCTACCTGGTCTCATTTTGAAGCTCTTATTACTATATAACGGTATATCTTTTATAAATCAATCAGAAACGTGGTAATTAGGGCCTAAAAAAAGTGCTAGCATATTCTATAGAAAATTTACAGAAAAATATACAGAAAAATAATAAAAATGTATATGTGTAAATACCTAAATTGCACCTATCTGGAGCTAAAAATTATTAAAGTTTTCTCTGTTTCTAAGAATTGAAAAAAACTTTATTTTTAATAGGGCCACAGTTCTGCATAGTTAGGGTATTGTGATCTAATTTTTTTTGCATACATTTTTTAACTATTCTGAACTAGTAAAAACATTTTAAAACGAAATGTAAAAAATTTCTTCCATGGTCGACGTGGAATATATATATATATATATATATATATATATATATATGAAGAAATTTTATATATATATATAGTCCCTGAAAATATTTACGTAAATAATGGTGCAGGCCTTGTGCAGGTTCCCCTATTGAAAATATCAAGCTAAATCTCAAGCTTCAAATTCAGCGATGAGTTTGAATCCGGCTCGATCGAACTTGAAATTCAGCGATGAGGTTGAATCCAGCTTGATCAAACATGAAATGTAGGTCGATCAGGGTGGATTTTTTGAGTTTGATTTCGAGCTTGAAATCGAGCTGGATTTTAAGTTCGATCAAACCAGATTCAACCTCATCGATGAATTTCAAGCTTGAAATCCAGCTTCAATTTTTTAACAGGGATTGTTTGAGCTGCAACTCGCAAGAAGCCTCCTACTCAACATCATTCTAGTTGCCCCTGCGTCATCGAGAGTTTTGCAGGCATGTCCACGCGCTCGTACGACAACAGCATGACCTTGGGAACCATTCACCAGATCGCTATCACTTCCAGGCAGGTGCACACCGTTTCTGCGCTCGAAGTGTTATGAACTCTTTTGAAAACAAACAAAAAAATAAGATTTTTATTGCATTATGGGTTGGAAAGTTATAATAGATTGATGAATAAATTACCTTTGCTAGGCCCTCCTTGAAGCTCAGCTTGCAACTCTGAAAACGATGTCATTTTTGTCACTCCCAGCCTCAGCTTGTCTACCTCAGTCTTGGGTCAGTCGCTGAATCGGCAGTCTTTATTCCTTGACGTCGTCTCTCAGTACGTGCTGGATCGGTTCTAGAGTTATTTTCTAACGTCTCTCAACGGCATCTGAAAACAATTATTATTTTTATTTTAATAGAAGTAATAATAACACTAAAGAATTCCCAGACGGCAAAACAAATTTCATGAATGTCGCATTCAAAAACTCTTCTTCTTTTTGGACTGGATGGCAGGGGTTCTTGATGTTCTTCTTCTTCTTCTTCTTCTTCTTCATCAGGAGCTCGTCTTCTCCTCGGAGATGGTGGCAGCTGCTCCTCATCTCTTTCTTCGGGCAGCAGCACGTCTCTGCGTATCTCTTCGAGACGCCGTAGACATTGCTTAAGGCTTTTCAGGGCCCTGGTCAAAAATGGAAACATTCATAATTAATATAATAAGTCTAGTGTGACAAGTAAAATAAAATATATAAAACAATATACCTTCACAAGCTGACACAAAACGGGTATCACGTAGTCTTGTGACATTTTTTTTTCTTATCTCCAAGCCAAGTAACATTGCACAGAAGCTCTGTGTTGACTACAAAGTCAGAGTCATCGGTATTTCTACTACCAAGATAAATCAAGTAGTTGACCTAAAAATAAAGGATATATTTAAGAAATGAAAAATTTAATAATTATAAAACTAAGTCTTGCGTTCAGGGGTTTGACGGTTCATGGGTTGTAGGTTTCATATGTTTGAAGATTCATGGATTTTAGAGTTTGATTGTTCATTTAACCTCCGAAGCACTCACCAGACACCTAGAAACAACGCAGCATTAGTAAGGGGAGATTACAGTGATAAACTAAACACTAATCTCACCTTTTTTTTTTATTTTCAAACGGTATACGAACTAATGACTAATCTCACCTGATAATATTGGCAGTGGACGAATGCAGTAGGAAGCTGTATGTAAACATAACCTCTTCGAGGTTAACCGTGCCACTGCTGCTGCCGCAAGGACGCCGTCCTGGGCCTTGCAGCTCTCATCTTCGTGCCCCTTCGTGGGGACCGTAGCCCAGATACCCCTCCTGCTGCATCCATCGTCGCACTTCCTCGTCCTGGCCACTCGTCCTTCCTCGTCAAAACTAACCTATTTATTAACATAATATAATTATTAGAATAATTATAAATAAAAAAATTTTACATCTCAGCCAGGGTGATCCTCAAGACAATCTCTTCACTCTGAAATGTCCAGATAGTTGCCACAGTTCTCTTGGGAAATTCAAATTGCAGCATGTAAATAATTAATGATAGTAATTATTTACTATGAACTGCAATTGCACGTGCGCGCGCCAGGATGATCCACAAGACGAGCTGCACTTCCTCTCGAACGTCCACCACAAACTTGCCACAGTCGAACTATATAATTCAGAATTCCAAATTACACCACAGATAACTACAATAATTAATAACTACAATAATACCGCTATAATTATTAAGAACAATTTCACTTATTGCACGCGTCTGCAATTGAAGATCAAGTCTTCATGAAAGCAGGGAGATTACTGCAATGGCGGGATGCGATATATTACTTCAAACAACTGAAAGCTCGAAATTATTTCAAGACTTTAAATTTATAATGTAAATCAATTTTAATATTCAATTATAAACAAATATATTTATTATTAATAAAAATATAAATCATAAAATTATACTATTATTTATTTATTTATATTTATTTATTTATTCAATTACACCAATTGAGCCCCATATAAATAAATTAACAAATCATTACTATTATTATCAATTTTATTTGTAATAGAAATAATAACTTAAATATGCAATTAAATTATATTTTTATAATTATATTGATGGCACGTCGTGCTGTCCATAATCCGTCACATTGCGGCCACGATTTTCCCGACACGGCGGGATGGTACCCCAATAACATCACGTGCTGGGCATTTTTGGGGCATGCGTGCTCGTCACGCGTGCTGTCGATGTGCAGGCAATGTGCCGACATGCGTGGACAAAAATCTTTAAAATTTTTTTCCTGCCACGCTGGACGGCACGTTGGCGGCATAGTGCGAGCACGCGTGCTCAGCACGAGTGCTGTCAATATGACGACACGAAATGTTGGCACATTGGCGACACAAAATCCCGTTCCATGGCCGATTTTTCGAACGTTTGCATGCCGGCAATGTGTCAGCATTATGACAGCACCGCGTGCTGCATGAGTTGAGCAATTCGTGAGCATGCGTGCCTCGACACGCGTGCTCGCACAGTGCTGTCATTTTGATGGATTACCGTGCTCCGCGCGAAAATTTGAACCAACACGCGAGACAGCACGTTGGCGGCACGTGCGTCCTGCATGATTTCGGCACTCGTGCCCGCTTTTCGATGGCATTCCAGGAGCACGCGTGCAGACACTTCAAGAAGCTAGGTGCTGACATGCGTGCTGCATGCGTGCGGCACAGGTGCATCATATACGGGGCATTTGGACGACACGCGTGCGCATCTTTTAAAATTCGGCTAAGTCCCGAGACCGATAATTGTCTATGGAAAAAACAGCTTCAGGGCGCTGTGTACTATCAAAATGATTTAATTACGAGTTGTACCCTATATATGATGATAGATGATTGCTCAAACGTACATCAGTTTAAAAATTACTATTTTCACAATTAGAATTTGATTAATGTAACACATCCTCGGCACATGTGCCAAATTTTTAAATGTTCCATTTTCAATGATTTTACAGGTTAATTTGGGCCATTAAAATAGTATAAAAAAACATTGTTTGCAATGCAACTACAAATATCTGTGTTTATATGTATTTTTGTACATATATATACACTCCTAACAATAATGCAACTCGATAAATTATTATATATATATATATATATATATATATATATATATATATATATATATATATATATATATATATATATATATATGCGATCTACCCATTGCATTATATACGCATAATAGTTATTATGAAAGTAAACGATTCACATTATTATTTGTTTATCTAAAACTTAATGCAAATTTATTTGCTTATGCATTAATTGTTTACCACGTATGTGAATACGTATATTCATTATTATATATCGCATTAATGCACTGCATACATTTCGATTTTTATTTATTTATTTATATAAACGTTATTATTTATTATGCACAATGCTATTGTTTTCTTTGCATGTGTCAATACAACTACCTAATAATTAAATAATTTAATTGTAATCGTTTTCAAAAGTTTGAATAGTACGTTTGAATTCGCGCCGCGCGATACGTGCACTATATATGTGATTTTCCGTTCTCTCTGTCATTGTACTATAGTTAATTAAGCGGGAAACGCAACAAAGTATATTACTTTTTGCTTTGATGATTTCCCTCGTTAACAGCAAAAAACTTCGTTCGCTGAATAATCGTTGAATATCAACAATTGTTTACTGCAAACTTGGATAATCACTTGTGTTATTGCTTAATCAACTCAATTAGGTAAGTTAGTGCTATAATTTTGTTATTTATTAATCAAGTAATTGTCGTGCGGTAAAAGTGAGGTTAGAAAAATCGTTCGCGGAGACGATTTCTTTGTCATTGCCTTATTAATGCAACTTTTGTGCAAATATTTTACAGTCATTATGGCTACATGTACCATTCTTTCAATAATTATTAGTTCAGCAACAAAATTTTGGTACATTCATTTGCTTTTTTTTATCAGACCCGGCTAGTCGAAGAATCTTGCCGCATTTCCTGAGGAAGCTGTTGATCGTCGACCCTCGCTTGCGTCCATCTCCAGCTAGAGAGGGGCTGCTCAACAGGTCCTGGAAGCCTCGTCTTCTTCGACTGCACCTGGACATTGAGTTTGTCAGGCAGCTTACACATACATATATTTTCTGTTTCATACACTCCATCCTGCAACTTGATTACTTTTCTTTCATTATTTCTCATTACAACAATAGTTCATATAGACTTTACTCATTCTTTCTTATACTTTCTATTTTCGAGCCTAATATTGTCAACCACACCATCGTCTGGACCATCTACCACACCACAGCACCTGCGGTTCCTAGAATATTATATAAAGGTAAGCAGGATAAATACTAATTTCTGTTTAATTATTAATTTAATATTTAATTGTATAATTCTTTATTTGTTTTAAAGCTGTCCTTGCAACATTTCCTAATTCACTCAATGATTTCCTATAAACATTTCCTATTTATTCTTCTCAACCGTCTTCCAAATACTTTTTCTAATATAAAATTGTGTTTATAGTTAGCTGAAAAAAAACCACAGACAACAACAGCCACTCAGCGGAAGATAAGAATTGCAGCTTGCTTCTGAGGTACTTCGACAGGTTCAGCTCACCGTACTCACCAATATAGTTGGAATAGCAAAAAGTAAGCTAGTATGTTTATTTATTTACTAAAATCAAGTAACTTCTCTTTATCAAAGTCCCAGCTAGTAAGAGATTTTTAGTGATAAAACATTTCCAAAGTCTAAGTCTGATAGGTCGAACCCGGGTGTAGCTTGTCAGATAAACATCTGCTCTGAATGCATTTAAATAAAATGTGTCACAGTAATTACTTTTCAAAGTACTGTTAAAGTATCAGTAGAAAATTATAAATATTTATTTTAATAATAATAGATGGTTTTTGGACAATAATGATCTCTGGAGAGACATATTGCCAATACAAAGTGATTGATTTTTTAAATAGAGATGGCAAATTTTATACACAGTTTTCAAATGTAATTACACAACTTATTACCGTGCCACATTTTATTTCAATGCATTCTATGTATATTCATACCTGAATAGCCTCCCTCAGATTTTGCCTTTGCGACAAGGAATTGTAACATATATTGTTATACAAGGTATATTAACAGCTGAGACTTTGTTTCATAGTTTTTATTACATTGTTAATTGCAAAAGTTGATATAAGACTGCCTATGATACAGCATGTTACAATTTATTGTCAAAAAGAAAAAAGCCGGGTGTGGCTTTCCAGGTAAGCATATATGTAGATTGGATTAAAATAAAATGTACCACGGTAATTAGTTGCAAAACTGCTTTCAAAACATGTATGCAAATTTACACATCTCTATTTTAGTAATCCTTGATTTTTTATTGACAATAATGATCTCTGGAGAGACATATTGCCAATACAAAGTCATTGATTTTTTAAATAGAGATGTCAAATTTTGTACACAGTTTTTAAATGTCATTACACAACTTATTACCGTGCCACATTTTATTTCTATGCATTCTATGTATATTCTTACCTGAATAGCCACACCCGGCTTTTGCCTTTTCGACAAGGAATTGTAAGATATAGTGTTATACAAGATATCTTAACATCTGAGACTTTCTTTATAACATTTTATTACATTGTACAGTTCAAAAGTTGATATAAGACTTCATATGATATATCATGTTTCAATTTATTGTCAAAAAGAAAAAAGCCGGGTGTGGCTTTTCAGGTAAGCATATATGTAGATTGCATTAAAATAAAATGTATCATGGTAATTAGTTGTAAAATTGCTTTTAAAACATGTATGCAAATTTACACATCTCTATTTTAGTAATCATTGACTTTTTATTGACAATAATGATCTCTGGGCAGACATGATGTCAGTAAAAAGTCATTAATTTTTGAAATAGAGATATCAAATTTTGTACACAGTTTTCAAATGTAATTACACAACTTATTACCGTGCCACATTTTATTTCAATGCATCTTGAATACATGTTTACCAGAAAGGCAGCACCCGGGTTTCTTGATTTTGATAAACCATTGTGTTTCAATTCTGAACATATATTAGATAAATCATGTACAACAAGATAAATCATATATATTCGATTAACTCTGTTATTTTTTAGTCTTTGCCTAGAGATCCATACTCGTATTTAGATAAAAGTGACTCTACGCTAATGACTATAACTGAGATACAAAAAGTGAACTTATCTCTAAACCTATTCAATGTAGAGCATAATTGTAAGAGGTCTTTTTTGTTTAGAATAACAATATCAACCTATAAGTACTCTTAGAATTATTGAAAATGTCATTTTTTGAAAAACTTCATTCATCGGCAATTGGCAGCCATTTTGAACTTTTTTAATTTGAGGTCTAGAATCATTTTAAATTTTCGAATAGATTATTTCAATGATTTAGAATAAAAAGTCCCTCAAGTATTTTTCTTCTAAAGTCAATAGATCTTGAGATAGAGAAAGATGATGGTATAAACATGTGATTGGTATAAAGAGTAATTTTTTTCAAAATCCAGTGACTTGGGAACAAAAATGCTTCAGGGACTTTTTGTTCTAAATGATTTTAATAATCTATTTACAAATATTATTTTGAAGGTAGCAATAGGTAATATTTGTTATTTCAAGCAAGAAAGGGCTCTTTCAATTTTCTGGTAGAATCAGATGAATGATACTCACTGACATTCTAAATTTTCTTGCAGATATTAATTTATTATTCTTTTTACATAACGATTTTTTTTTCTTCTAATCACATATAACGTAATGCTATCCTTTTCTGCCATGTACATATTTTAATGCATGTTTACGTATGTTTATGCAGCGGTTCCAGAATCTTATCTGCCAACTACATTCTTCACGTCTTCTCTACACGACTACGTTCTGCTGGAAAATCAAGTTTTCACGGTACCTTCACTGGGACGTACGAATTTATTATTAGTTTCTATTAGTAATAGTAGTAATTGTAATAAGTATTAGTATTGTATCGGACGTTATTTGAATATCGCGATGTATAGGGTTCGAACATTCCGTTCGAGGAAAGCTTTAAGGGATTGCGTGCCTCAACATAGGGCTCGCGTTGAAAGAATTCTGAAAAGAGCTTCCGAAGAACGTTCTCTTCCAAGTTTTTCGAATAATTCTTTGAATGTTGAAGCAATCGCACGTCTTCCTATCGATTGCCCATCTCCTGACATTTCTTATGTCTCCGATTCGAGCGAATCTGGTGCGAATGAGGAACAAATGTTAGCTGCTGCTTCTTCATCCGTTACAGTTAATGCAAGTGCTTGCGAGAACGCTGCGAGTGAGTGCGATTCAGTTGAATCAGATCGTTTCGAGAGCGTTGAGGATTTCGAAGAAAAGTTGGGTATCCTTTTTGCCGAGGAGAATCTGACGCACACTCAGATAAAAGCTGTTTTGCAATTGTTAAAAAGTCACGGGTGTTTCTCCAGCATGCATATAGATCCGAGAACTGTTTTGAACACTCCGAACGTGAGTGTGTCTCCGGACCAAGTTGCTGGAGGAGAGTATCTTCATCTAGGTGTAAAGCAGGCTTTACTGAAAATCGTTTCTTCGACTCCACCGCATATGCGAAGTAATCATATCGAAGTAGATTTTAACACAGACGGAGCTTCCCTCGATAAAGTAGGTAAAATTGTCTTATGGCCAATTCAAATTAGAATAGCGAATTTTCCAAATAGCTTTCCAGAAATAGTTGGAATATTCAAAGGTACAGCAAAGCCATCGAGCGCGTTAGATTTTTTTCGGCCGTTTATTCTAGATTTACTGGAGGTTCTTCGAAACGGTTTCGACTTCATGGACGAGAGTTATCATGTTGCCTTGAGATGCTTTATCGGTTATGCTCCAGCTCGTTCATTTTCGTTGGGCCATCGTAGTCACGGTTCCAAGGCTCCTTGCTCTAGGTGTTGGGTTCGAGGCAAAAACATACGCCCAGGCGTTATGGCTTATTTTGGGAGTAATCATACGCCTCGTACGAAAGAGGAATATATGTCGAAATTGGACGTGGATCATCATAGTGTAGGAATAGATTGTCCTCTAGCTGACTTGAATCCTTTTGTCGACTTAGTCAAGTCTACGGTGTTTGATTACATGCACCTTGTATGTCTGGGTGTAATGGACAAAATTTTTGCCGGTGTGATAGACGGCAGGTTCGTCGAGTCAGTCAAAATCTCCGACCCAGCTGCTATACGAGTCCTCAATGATCGTCTGGAGCAAGTGAAAAAATACTGCCCGCAAGATTTTGCTCGTAAGCCGACGAATATTGAGAAGCATGGGAAATTTAAGGCCACCGAACAACGGCAGTTGCTTCTTTATACTGCTCCTGTTATTTTGAATGGTTTGGTTAACCCCGCTGTTTACCAGCACTTGCTTCTACTTCACGCGTCTATGAGAATTTTGACTAATCCTGACGTTCATTTAGAGTCTGTCGCTTTCGCTGAAAAATGCATAAAGATCTTCGTCGAAACAGCTCCCGATGTATACGGCGTTGAATTTCTATCGTTCAATTGTCACGCTCTTTTGCACCTTGCTGATGATGTCAGGGCTTTCGGACCTTTAGATTCATTTTCAGCTTTTCCTTACGAAAGCAATATGAGCTATTGCCGAAAATTATGTAGAAAGCCGAACCAGCATTTGCAACAGATTGCAAACAGAAGGGCCGAAAACTGCAAGACAGCATCTTCCAAATACATTGATCCAAATTCGTTGAAATTCGTTGGTCAGCATGCGAGAGGTCCTACACCGCCAATCGACGGCTTTACGAATTACATTCAATACAGAAAAGTTGTCACCGGGGCAATTCACTTGTCGATTCTTCACCCGGATAGTACCATTTGTCTTAGAGACGCATCCATCTGTGTTATTCAAAATATTATTAAACACGATGGATGCTGCTATCTTGTCGTCAAAAGTTTTGCCAAAGTCGAAAATTTTTGTAATCGACCCTGCGATTCTTCCTTACTGGGTGTTTTTCTTTGCTCTATGATGAGTACAGAGGCAAAAGTTATCACACTCGATCAAGTCTCGGACAAATGTTTTAGAATGCCATATTGGCCTGTAGACGCTCGAAGGATGGATCGGTATTCTGACTTTTTTGTAGTCGTTAAAATTATGTCCACTCATTGTTCAGTCGATTAATTCGTTCTTGTAATAATCGTTGTTGCTGTTCCGATTATTCTTCTTATTATTATTATTATTACTATACTACTATTATCATTATTGTGATAATTTTTATTATTTCCAAAAGCAAAATGAAGAAAAATCCCGGAGCGTCGTCTGTAGACTCGGCATTAAATAAAATGTGCGGTATGATGCCTTCCGATACGCACAGTTTCTCGGCACCCGCACTCGCTCAGCCATCCACGTCATCCGCGCATGACAAAAAGAAGAAGAAGAAGAGTAAGGAGGTGGACAAAGAGCGGCCGAAAGGACCATCAAAGAAGCAACCTTCAAAGTCACAGCCATCGGACAGACCCCACTCAAACTCGCCACAGTTATACCCACGACGTTCAGCCTCACAACAATTACACAAACAAGACTCAAACTCACAGCAAAACTCACAATTACACGCATCACAGTCATCCTCACAAGATCCATACGAGAAACACTCGAACTCACAGCTAAACTCACAATTACACGCATCGCAATCACCCTTACAAGAACCGTACAAGCAACACTCAAACTCACACGTAAACTCACAAGTACACGCATCACAATTATCCTCACAAGAACAGAACAAGCAACACTCAAACTCACAACAAAACTCACAATTACACGCATCGCAATCACCCTTACAAGAACCGTACAAGCAACACTCAAACTCACACGTAAACTCACAAGTACACGCATCACAATTATCCTCACAAGAACAGAACAAGCAACACTCAAACTCACAACGAAACTCACAATTACACGCATCACAACCATCCTTACCACAATCAGGCAAAGAACGATCAAACTCACACATAAACTCACAATTACACGCATCACAATCATCCTTTCAGCAGCATTCAACGCAAAAAAAGCCAAGAAAAGAAACAAACGTGCAGCAATCGACACAGTTTCAACGTAAGAACATTTTCAATGTTATAATAATAATATTCTTTAATTGTTAATATTAATTTTAATTATACTTTAACTTTTATAAATTTAATAGCATGCACTTCAACTGAACCACGTAGAAACGTAACACCGTCAGCGCCGATAACAGTCGATCTGTCGACAATTTTGGATAGATTAGAGTGAGTAATAATTCAATTATTTATTTTCTTTTTTTTTACAATGAAACAATATTGAATACCTCAAACTCGAATTTTACAGTTCACTTAACCGAAGAATGGTTAAAATCGACGGCAACATAACGTACGTATTCTTTATTCATCATTTTTTTATTGTGTATATTTATTTATTGTGTACTTCATTTATAGAGCCACGAACGCGAGAATGGTCACTTTGGAGAAGGATATGAAGTACGTATTACCAAATGAATATTGTTATTGACATTTAAAGTTATATCTTATTTCAATTTTTAATTTTCAGATTGGTGAAAGAAAGTCTAGGTCGAGTGGAACAATTAGACAAGTATGTAAAATATTTTTTATTTTTGATATGTATTTTAGTTGAAAAATAATACAAATATTATATAACCATTCGTTTTCCAGATCCATAGACAGAACGCTGAAGGGCATCGCCAAAAAGCAGAACAGAAAGGCCGTACCTCGTCCTTCCTTCCTGCCCTTTAAAACGTCAGCGGATATTCTGGCGTTTAACTATGCCAGTGAGGAGGACTACAACACTCTCGTAAGTATCAAAATTATTTATTAACCTTAACACACATTAATAATATAATAATTTTAATCAAGTCATTGAATATATTAAGGTGGAGTATCTAAGTAGCCAAGGTGGCGCGAATTTCACTGATTCAGCGGCCATATACTTCAGGGAATGCATCGTCATCGACCAAGATATTTTCCGCAACGTCACCTGGAGTACTTCCAAAGCTGAAGGTACAATGGCCTTAAAGAACACACGCTTTGCAAATGCTTGTAAAGGTACGCAACATATCTGTATTTCATAAATTTCATTCTTTGCATTATCTTAAAAATGTTTCATTTTTCAAATGTTTTGCAGATTCGATGCCAGCGGACAAGACGACCTTGCGAGCACCCGAGCCTACTGATTTCAAAGTGGCTATGATGAAAGCCTTGAAAAGTGCCAAGGAAGCTTTTCGGCGCAAAATGAAGCGACCTGCGGATAATCCTATTGAACCACCGCCGCCGATACATCGTCCGCGCGTTTTTTTGGCATCGGACCTAGATGAGGAGCCAGGCGGAGAGCAAAGCGCCGGCAGCGAGGACGACAACGACGAGGAGCAGGATACCGAGAGCAAGAGCGGCACAGAGAGCGAGGTGGACGATGATGATGCTGGGATCACCGACGGCGAGATCAGCGACCAAGGCGACGACAACGATGATGACCACAGAAAGCGTGACTACGCCTCCGATGCCTCGGAAATTTTTAATAATTTCTAATTTCTTTTCAAATTTTACTTGTTTCTTTTCTTGTGCTTCTTCTTCTTTCTCTTTATTATTTCACTATTATGCTCTCTGATGTTTTAGTTTTTTCAGTTGTTCATTATTTGAGTTTATTTTCTAATGGAAATGTCAGGGAGCATCAGTGGGGTTTTCGCGTGGTGGAGGTCTTCCGGTTTCTAATTACTTTCATAAATACTGTTGCTCATTTCTTCTTCTTTCGCTTTACTATGTTTTTGTTCTATTAATTAATTTGTTTTCAGGTCTATAAAAATACACATGGTTGCCTTTCATATTATTCTAATTATTAATTATTGTATTAGTGCACATGTGAATTTTTGAACGCTCTCTGATCTTTTACTTTTCAAAGATGTATAGATATTGTTAATATTTCTATATCTCTATTTATTTATTTATTTATTTATTTATTTAGTGCTTTATTATTTTTGTATATTTTTAAATCAAAAAAGATGAGGGAGCGTCGGAGGAGCTGATGCTGTGGTCGAGCTTCACGGAGAGGGGCGGTGGTCGGGGCCCCTCTCACCCAAAAATATTAATCATTATTTTTATTTTTAAATTTAAGCACCATCAGAAGCGCAGCCAGGAATATGCGTCAAAATTAGGATTATCTTTATAGATAAGTATATTATCTAGCGTTTATAATTTATTCAATTACAAATTTAAATCTGTTTTATATTTATTTGCAGCGGCAGCAGCAAAGTCAACAATAATAACAAGGAAGTGTGCCGATTGTTCTCCTCGCCTCCAGGAGTCGTCCAATTTTCAACTGCTTTATTATTATTTAATATTGTTCGTTTATTAATATTATTATTATTCTTGTTATCATTATATTAGATTGATCAAAGCTCAAAAATTGTTATGTATATTTTATTCGATATCATTGTTATATTTTTATATTTGTACTGCGCTATAGTTTTATTGTTTCAATTGTATTTATTTATTTATATTAATGTTTTAATAAATCATACATATTAATTACCTACAATCCTCATCTGTCTCGATCATTTATTTGCGAGGCTCGGCCTCCAGTAAATGCGAGCACGCATTTCCGGATTTTCCGGAAAAGTGCTCGCATTATGCCCGCACGAACCCCCGCATATGCCTGCATACGAGGAGCATGCCGTGCCGTGCGAAAAATACGCGTCCACGAAATCGGGAACATGCGCGCAAAATGCCTGCATACGAACGGCATTATGCTCGCATTTTATCGGCACCCGTGCTGGACAGATCCACCACGGAAGCAAGCAAAATGCTCGGTCATATGCTCGTCATATGACTTTCACGTGCGGATGCAAGTGGACCGTCATGCGTGCCCATTTAATGCCGGCACGTTTTCAGCATTTTCAGAGCACGCTGTTATCTGGGCAGGGAACATATACCCAGATAGCAGCCCGTGCCGAGCACGGCGTGCTGGCACGGCGTGACGAATTTGTGCCATCACTGTGCAGTCGCGGCGTGCTGTCCGATTCGGTGGCACGTCGTGACCGCCCTGTGAAGTCATCGTGCCGTCACGCAACATTACTTTTTTGAACTTTCAGAATCCAGCAGAATGACGGAACAGTGCAAGCCCGCCGTGTCGGGAAAATCGTGGCCGAAATGTGACGGATATATGGACAGCACGTCGTGCCATCAATATAATTATAAAAATATAATTTAATTGCATATTTAAGTTATTATTTCTATTACAAATAAAATTGATAATAATAGTAATGATTTGTTAATTTATTTATATGGGGCTCAATTGGTGTAATTGAATAAATAAATATAAATAAATAAATAATAGTATAATTTTATGATTTTTATTTTTATTAATAATAAATATATTTGTTTATAATTGAATATTAAAATTGATTTACATTATAAATGTATAGTCTTGAAATAATTTCGAGCTTTGTGTTGTTTGAAGAAATTTATAGCATCCGGCCATTGCAGTAATCTCCCTGCTTTCATGAAGACTTGATCTTCAATTGCAGACGCGCGCAATAAGTGAAATTGTTCTTAATAATTATAGCGGTATTATTGTAGTTATTAATTATTGTAGTTGTCTTTGGTGTCATTTGGAATTCTGAATTATATAATTCGATTGTGGCAAGTTTGTGGTGGACGTTCGAGAGGAAGTGCAGCTCGTCTTGAGGATCATCCTGGCGCGAGCACGTGCAATTTCAGTTCACAGTAAATAATTACTATCATTAATTATTTACATGCTGTAATTTGGATTTACCAAGAGAACTGTGGAATTTCCAGAGTGAAGAGATTGTCTTGAGGATCATCCTCGCTGAAATGTAAAGTTTTTTATTTATAATTATTCTAATCATTATATTAGTTAATAAATTATAGGTTAGTTTTCATGTTTGAATAATACTAGAGTTTGTTTTACATTGTCTTCTGAAATCAAAAGTTGCTAAGTGTAATAAATATTAAATAGACTTATTAGGTTTCTTTATTGATATTAGTATTTTGAAATTGTAGAATTTTATTAGTAATTACATTGATTTTTTTATTTATAATTATTCTAATAATTATATTAGTTAATAAATTATAGGTTAGTTTTCATGTTTGAATAATACTAGAGTTTGTTTTACATTGTCTTCTGAAATCAAAAGTTGCTAAATGTAATAAATATTAAACAGACTTATTAGGTTTCATTATTGATATTAGTATTTTTAAATTGTAGAATTTTATTAGTAATTACATTGATTTTTTTATTTATAATTATTCTAATAATTATATTAATAAATTATAGGTTAGTTTTCATGTTTGAATAATACTAGAGTTTGTTTTACATTGTCTTCTGAAATCAAAAGTTGCTAAGTGTAATAAATATTAAATAGACTTATTAGGTTTCATTATTGATATTAGTATTTTGAAATTGTAGAATTTTATTAGTAATTACATTGATTTTTTTATTTATAATTATTCTAATATTTATATTAGTTAATAAATTATAGGTTAGTTTTTATGTTTGAATAATACTAGAGTTTGTTTTACATTGTCTTCTGAAATCTAAAGTTGCTAAATGTAATAAATATTAAATAGACTTATTAGGTTTCTTTATTGATATTAGTATTTTGAAATTTTAGAATTTTATTAGTAATTACATTGATTTTTTTATTTATAATTATTCTAATAATTATATTAGTTAATAAATTATAGGTTAGTTTTCATGTTTGAATAATACTAGAGTTTGTTTTACATTGTCTTCTGAAATCAAAAGTTGCTAAATGTAATAAATATTAAACAGACTTATTAGGTTTCATTATTGATATTAGTATTTTGAAATTGTAGAATTTTATTAGTAATTACATTGATTTTTGTATTTATAATTATTCTAATAATTATATTAGTTAATAAATAGGTTAGTTTTCATGTTTGAATAATACTAGAGTTTGTTTTACATTGTCTCCTGAAATCAAAAAGTTGCTAAGTGTAATAAATATTAAATAGACTTATTAGGTTTCTTTATTAATATTAGTATTTTGAAATTGTAGAATTTTATTAGTAATTACATTGATATTTCGATTCATACTACATATACAATAATAATTAACAATCTCTAGTATTATTGTTACATAATCATGTATAAAGCGAGAAGCATTCGCACTCGCAAGCCATCAGAACAGTGTAGTTATGATCATAGAGCACGTGTAAGGCGTATGATTGATAGAGCAAACAGTGATATCTTAATTGAAATTCCTGTTAAGACGCCTGATCAGTCAGCTGCAAATTTTGATAACAGTGTAGTAGATCATTTTCTTGTTGACAATGTTGGTCCCATGATAAGTGAGTCATCAAATCTTATAGATGATTTGTCAATAGAGCAGGATGATGAGACGATGCTATCAGACAGTGCGTCTACAGTTGGATCTGTTCATTCATCAGGTGTTTCTAATCCAGAGTCTACTTATTCGTGTGAATCAGATAGCATAGAAGAATTTGAAGTGCGGCTAGCTTTAGCTTTTACAGACACTAATATGTCTCATCAGCAAATTAAAGCTGTCTTACAGAATATTAAAACGCATCATTGTTTTGCAAGTTTACATGTTGATCCACGAACAATTTTGAAAACTCCCAATTTTTCTACTCCTACTGTACAAGTAGCCGGTGGGGAGTACCTTCATTTAGGTGTTAGACAAGGTTTTCTTCGCATTCTTCAGTCAACTCCTCTAGATCTGATTCCTGATATTCTGCAAGTGGATTTTAGTACTGATGAGGCATCGCTGGATAAAGCAAGCAAAATTATTATGTGGCCCATTCCAATTAGAATAGCCAATATTCCAAATAGTGCTCCTGAGATTGTTGGTGTTTTTAAAGGTGTGAAAAAACCAACAAGTGCTTCAGAGTTTTTCAAACCAGTTGTTGATGAACTGTTAGCAGTATTACAAGATGGTGTAGAATTTAATGGGGAAAATAAATTAGTACAATTAAGGTGTTTTATTGCTGATGCTCCTGCTCGAGCTTTTGTACTAGGTCATTGCGGGCACAATTCTAAAGCTCCCATCCAGATGTTGTTTGCGAGGTGAATTCATTCGTCGTGGAGTGATGGCTTATCGTGATACTGATCATACACAACGAACTGATGAAGATTATTCCTCGATAGTTGATTATGATCATCATAAAAGAACAGAATGTTCTATTGGTGCTCTTGGTTTAAATCTTGTTTCAAGTACAGTGTTTGATTATATGCATCTAGCGTGTCTTGGTGTGTTGGAAAACATTTTTCAGGGAATAGTTGACGGTAGGTTTGTAAAATCAGCTAAGCTATCTCCAGCTCATATAAAATTATTAAGTGATCGCATGGAACAAGTAAAGCAATACTGTCCCACAGATTTTGCTCGGAAACCTGTAAATGTTGAGAAGCATGGAAAATACAAAGCTACCGAACAGCGACAAATACTTTTGTATAGTGGCCCTGCAATTTTTTATGGTTTGGTGAATTCAGCTGTTTATATGTACTTTCTATTGTTTCATATATCCATGAGAATCCTCGCAGATCCTGCATCTACTTATGAATCAGTCGATACAGCACAGCAATGCATGGAAATATTCGTAGAAAGATCAGTAGATGTTTATGGTGTTGAATTTTTGTCCTATAATACGCATGCTTTGTTACATCTTGCTGATGATGGAAGATCATTTGGGGCTTTGGATTCTTTTTCTGCTTTTCCATACGAAAATAACATGACGTATTTTAGAAAATTATGCAGAAAACCCAAACAGCATTTACAACAGATTTCCAAAAGACGAGCTGAAAATTGTAAAGTCAATGTTGCAAAGCTTGTTAATAACGATTCTTTAAAATTCATTGGAAAACATTGCACTGGTCCTGAACCTGCAATAAATAATTCCACATACACTCAATATAGAAAAGTAGTTTTTGGAGCATCTCAGGTATTATCGATCTTCCAATCGGATAATACATTTATTCTTCAATATTCATCAATATGTGTAGTTCAAAATATTATTCGATTTGCTAACAATGATTGCTATATTCTTGTCAAACGTTTCAGAAAAGTGGAAGATTTTTTCAATCTTGCTAATTGTCCTTCTTCATCATTCGGAGTTTTTCTTTGCTCCTCACTTTCTTCAGAAATTTCATTCATAAAATTTGAAGTAATAAAGAGTAAATGTTTTCGAATGCCGTATTGGTCAGAACTCCCTACAAAAGTTTGTTGCCCTGGATTATTTATTATTATTAAAATTTTGTCATCGAACCTGTAAATTTCTTGATATAATAAAAACAATTTTTATTACATTTTTTAAATTAAAATTTACATTATTATTGTAAAAAATAAATTTTTAAATCGTAGTAAATTGAATCATAAATAATAAATATATGTCAATAAGATTTTAATTTTGTTTTCATAAATTTAAACATAATTATAATAAAATAAATTATAACAAAAATAAAAAATAAAAAATTGTACATTAAGGCCAATACTTTTGTTGGGTAGTTTTGCTAGGTCAGTATTTTCTTCTACTATATTTATGTTTGAAAGCTACTTTTGAAAGTTTACTTTTGAATTCCCCAGTATGAATGACCCCTCTCCCAGTATGAACACCCATATGGGTATTGAGCCCCTACCATTAAATTGCAGATGTCGTCGTAAATTGCGTCGTATTATCGTCGTTATTTTTTTTATAATATTTTTATCGTCTCACTTTACCCTTTTGAAAGTTCTTGCAAAAACAATTGACAGGTAACTATATATATAACTGCAATAAGTTTTTGTGTTAATAGTAATGATCCCCGCACATCATGAAATATTTCTGAAGTATTATTGTAATATTTCATGAAATATTTATAATCTTACAGAAATATTTCACTAAAAACTATTCCCGAAATATTGTTATGTCCGCCTACGAAATATTTCATAAATGTTTCGTAAACGTAATATTTTCTGCAATATAAATGCAATATTTCTGAAATATTTCAACGATCACATTTTTTTCTGAGGAATACATTACAAAATATTACAAAAATATTTCAGAATTATTACTAGAAAAATTACATGAAATATTTCTGAAATATTCCCAAAATCAAATGGCTTTACTGAATCTTTTGTGGAATATTTCAGGATTATTTTAGAAATATTAAGGTGGTTTCCTCGGACAAAATATTACCACACAAGATTTCTTTTATTTCAATATTTTATAATGTATTGACTTTTATATTATTATGAATAAATTTTGTGTAATCTAACAAAAAATAAACTTTTTTATCGAAATAATGTTATTGCAAAACCATGTATCTTGGATTGAAAATCGTAACATGTTCGTGCATTCTAATTTCTTTTATTTTTTATCCGATTTGAACTTTAAACCACTTATTTTGATCGTTAAACAATTTCAAATCAATTGACCGTTGGAAATTAAAAAATTGGCAAAATCAGCAAAGTCTAGAGCCTTAATTGTTATGGGTAAATTGTTACTAATTAAATGTGAATAAATTTATAAATTCATTCACATTTACATTAAACAATTGGCTCTAACTTTGCTGATTTTGCCGATTTTTTAATTTCCAACGATTAATCGTTTTTAAATTGTTTAACGATTCAAATGAGTGGTTTAAAGTTCAAATCGGATGAAAAATAAAAGAAATTAGAATATTGCCCGAATATCGGTTTGCACTGCAGCTGTGGAACGTCGTATTGCGATGTTTCGACGATATTGCAGAGATACATTGATGCGATATGCAACACTGCGGCATTGCAAAATATCGCCGTCATATTGCCTTGCTCCAAAGCTGCCGAAAATCGTATCACAATGTTCCCGTGATATCGCAGTGATATATCGTGATATTTAACTTTGCGATATTGCAAAATATTGCTGTGATATGGCATTACGGCAACGTTGTATGCATGTATGTACGTCTGTCTGTATGTATGTATTTATGTGTGAAGTTTTAATGTATTTACATAGAATCAATTTTGTTACGAAGCGAATCTTCGTTATTGTTATTAAGCATCCTACTGGCACCACATTTATTTTTTAGATGTATTCACGACCGGCTAAAAATCGTGGCGGAGTGTCACCCGATGTTGCTGCTAAAAACATTTTCGACCAAATGCAAAAGATGCGATCTGGAGCTTCGACGAATCTTGCGTCTTCCCACCGCTCTCAGCAAGCAGAATCTCGTGGCATGTCGATTTTATCACAAGTGGGTGGACCTGCGATAAGAGCATCGTCCCAATCGCTATCAAGTCTAGAGCATACATCAACAAGAAGCGACTATACTCCAAGTCCAGTGCATAAATCACATTTTGCACAGGAAGGGCTGCCATCTGAGCCTTTTCGCCCGCACATACTCCAACGAGTGCGCGATATGCAATCACCTATCACTCAACAAAAACCACACACACTTGACAACAAGTCTTCTTCGCAACAACAATCACAAACACCAGATCAATCAAAACAATCATCCTACACTCACCAACAACCACCCACACTTCACAAGCCATCTACACAAAAGCAATCACGCACACCAAACCAATCGAAATAAAAGCAATCATTCACTCAACAGAAACCACCCACACATGACAAGTCATTTACACAACAGCAATCACGCACACCGGATCAATCGCACTATAAACATCCGCGCGATAAACAATCATCCCACACTCAAGAACAACCATCTACACGTTACAAGTCACCTACACAAAGTCAATCATCCACTCAACAGCAAACACCCATACTCGGCAATTCACGCACACAAAAGGTGAATATGCAGCATTCGCTCGCGCTCAACGGATCGCAGGTAGGATTACGTCAAGAGGAACCAGTTGGTTTAATGTCTGCTTTTGGGGACGCATGTTATTCAAATAAATAAAAATTGTAGTTTATTCTTCAAGGGGGTGTCATACCATTCAAATTTCCCGCCGACAATCCTAACCTCAAATTCTTTAACAATGGATTACAATTAATAAATAAACTAAATTATGAAAACCCAAGGCATCATTGCCCTCCATAATACAATTATCTACCACTGTGCGAAGTTTTAAACAAAAACTTCAAAACCTCTACGAATGCCATTGGAACGAAATTTATATTAGTCTATACTCGAATCTTCAAATTTCGTTCCAAAGCCATTCGTAGAGGTTTCGAAGTTTTTATTTCAAACTTCGCACAGTGGTAGATAATTGTATTACGGAGGGCAAGGACCTCTTAGTTTTTCATAATTATACTTATTCTTTTAATTAAAGCCAATATTTTATAATTCTCGGGTCGGTAAGGTAGGAAGGATAAAAATTGACTTTGACACCCCCTTAAGGTGGCTCCAGCGGTGGGTACCGTGTCAAGTGAGAGCTCCATGGGAGGTTTTATTTTCGTTTTTAATTTTGGTTCAATTATATTATATAAATTTTATTCTAAAGCATTGTGAACTATTTCTCAATGTTTATAACAAACAAAATATTATATTAATACGTAGAAAACGTCGGCGTAACTTGGTATTATTAATAATAACTTAAAACAGCTCATTCTCATAAGTTACGTGTTAAAAGCTAGTTGAAAGAAGTCGTTGACCTCAGATTTTCTTAATCTATATCAAAAGTTTAATGAAGATTTTTGGAAAGATTCAATGACGTCTTTGTTATTATAAAATGTCGCTGGAGTCACGTTAACTCATAATTTTATATTAATCACTAATACCAATTAATGTTCTAACAGCATCATCATCGAGGTTTACGCCATCTGAGAATGCTGTTATGCAAGCCCTACAGTACGTAACAATACGCAGATACATATATACATTTTATTATTTATGATATATAATAATTTTACAATTTATCGTAGAAACCTTAATTCAAGGATGGCTCATGTTGAACAATTAGTTAAGTATGTATAAACTTGTATGTATTTTAATACCATAAATTACTTGATTAAGAATTAATTATTCACACATTTTTCAGAGAAAGCCATAAAATGTTAAAGGATCTGTCGAAGAGTAGGAAGAGAACGGCACGAGATATTCCAGACTGCCTTCCCTTCAAGACACGTAAAGATCTTCTAGCTTTTAACGCTGTCGATGAAGACACATACAATGATGTTGTAAGTACGAAATATGTACAAATATTTATTAATATTATTTATTTATTTAATCAGAAATACATGTCATTAACCGTCAAACCCCTGAACGCAAGACTTAGTTTTATAATTATTAAATTTTTCATTTCTTAAATATATCGTTTATTTTTAGGTCAACTACTTGATTTATCTTTGTGGTAGAAATACCGATGACTCTTCAGCAATTTTTAAAAAAAATTGCTTTGCAGTCAACACAGAGCTTCTGTGCAATGTTACTTGGCTTGGAGATAAGAAAAAAAATGTTACAAGGTTACGTGATACCCGTTTTGTGCCAGCTTATGAAGGTATATTGTTTTATATATTTTATTTAACTTGTCACACAAGACTTATTATATTAATTATGAATGTTCCATTAATTTTTTATAGAAGCCATCTCCTCAAATGCCATGATCTTACAGAGGCCAAGTAACTTGCAATTCACAGATTCGATGACCAGGGCCCTGAAAAGCCTTAAGCAATGTCTACGGCGTCTCGAAGAGAACAAGATACGCAGAGACGAGCTACTGCCCGAAGAAAGAGATGAGGAGCAGCTGCCACCATCTCCGAGGAGAAGACGAGCTCCTTATGAAGAAGAAGAAGAAGAAGAAGAAGAACATCAAGAACCCCTTCCATCCAGTCCAAAAAGAAGAAGAGTTTTAGAAAAAACTTCAGACGACGAGAGGGAGAGGGATGATCATCAGCAGCTGTCCAGTCCAAGGAGCTATGTAGGATTCGATAACCTGAAGGATGAAATACCCGACGAAGATGACGCACCTACAGAAAATTTCGACCATTTACAGCAGAATCCACCTGATAAACTCTGGTAAGTGGCTTCCTGTTAAATATTATCATAGAACATGTAAAAAACCGCTGGTAATTCCTTGGCACTTTGCTTCCTCAAACTTCATTGATTGTTTCAATATGAAATTAATTTTAAATTTACTTATCTTTTGTTAATCAATATCTTAAAAAAGCTGTGTTTTTTAGTATTGATGGATTGTCAAAAGATAATTTTCTACTAAAATTACATATTTAGATTAAATTACAGTTTTTCACGTCTTTTATAACTATTGTTATAGGTACGTTATATCTAACATTCCAAAAAACCCTACAATGTGAAAGTAGATTTCGCCCTCGAGTGATTACTGCCCTCGCGAGAAGATTCTTCCCTCGGGTGATTACTGCCCGCGGGAAAAACTGATACTTTCGTCCCTTTTTGTAATAATGTACTATTCTGTCCGGATAAGCGGATAAATAGGTTTTTATACCCGTTGACCATTTTTGTTGCCCGCCAAAAAATTTCTTTTTTGCCCGTTTGTTTAAAAACTCATTTTAAAAAACGCAAAAATCCATACATGTGTTACAAAAAAATATGGTGTGACACACACACACACACACACACAAATGCGCACACACTAACTCACTCACTCGCACGCACACACAATCACACGCTCGCACATACACACTCACTCACACGCACGCACGCACGCACGTACACACACTCACTCACACACACATACGCGCATACGGACACACACGCATGCACATACGCATACGGACACACACGCATGCACATACACATACACGCGCACACACATGCACGCATGCATGCATGCATACACGCAGCACAGATACACGCGCACACTCACGCACGCACTCACGCACGCACATTCATACAGACATTTTCTAAAAATAGTGTATATTGATTCCTATTGTCTCAAAAGATATTTCTATAGTGATTTTAGCAAAACTTTTTTATTACCATCCCAAAGCTTCCTCTGTGATGAAGCAAAATCAAATTAATTTAAAATAAAATATAAAATATATCAGGGAATCAGAGGACGGACAATTCGATGGAAGGACCCACTCTGACGAATACCCCGCGGAGTATTTGGAGGAGTGCCGACCTGACAGAGGAGGTGCAGAATCTTACCCGGACGATGACACGGAGATCGAAAGCGACGCCGAGAACAACAAGGATCATGACGACCACAGCAACACCATGATGGAGGACAACGGCCAGCCTGAGAATGGGGCCGAAGAATTTCCGGACATCTACGCATTTATAAAACACCAAGAAAAATACTAGCTTGCTACATTTTTCTTTGCGTTTTATAAAGGCGACTTTATTTATTTTTTTACTTTTTATGGAAGTTTATATAAAAAGTACACGTTTATTATATTAGTTTACATTCTTTTTATATTATCACTTGCTGAAATTAACGTGGACTTTTTATATGAATAGAACGTTTTCTTACATTTTATATTTTATTTATTTGTTCATTTATTTACTAAATTCAATTATCAATTTACTAATCTTTTATTTTTTAATTATATTTTAATTTTTAATTACGTAATTAAATTTAAAAAAAAATGTAAGGAAGCGTTGGAGGGGCAGAGAATGTTGGTTGTGCGTCACAGAGATGGGCGAGGACGGGACCCGCTCACACATAAAAAAAATTCTTTATTGTTGCACGGTTTTCAATTTTACTTAGTATTTTATTTTGTATTAATCTTTAGTTGATTAAAAGAATAATGAAATTATGATACGTACTTAGAAGCACAAATTTACATTATTGATTCTGACTTTCGAAGAGTATGCTGTATTTGGTATATGACATATAAAAATGTTGTATCTTTCTAGCAGTGTTTCCGAGAATAATATCACAATTTCATTATTTTTTTCTGCTTCTGATGTTCCTATCCGTTTTATGTAGTTCCTTTAAAAGTATAATTTCGTTTTAAAAAAGGGTGAAAAATACTGCATATCTTTGCTCTTCCATGCGGGTGTTAAGGGCAAAAAAAAGTCTAAATGCTCTGAGCATATCGAAAATTGACGTATTACTAGGTTTAACAAAAATTTGTAAAAAAAATATATAACATACTATTCTCGAGCAGATTCAAATATATAATGTAGGGAAGTATTTTGTATTAATCTCCAATCAATTACAAAAATAATGAAATTAAGATACATATTTAGGAACATTGTTTTTGGAATTTAACATTTTTGTTATATGAAATACGTGGGGCAACATACTCTTCGAATACCAGAACTAAAGAAACCCGGGGGTGCCTTACAAATTGACATTATCGATTCTAACCTTCGAAGAGTATGCTGTACCTCGCATATGTATGGCCTATAAAAATTGTGTATCTTTCTAGTAGTGTTTCAGAATATACCTCGCAATTTAATTATTTTTTAAGCAATTGTAGTTGTATACAAAAAAATATCCTATTTTTAACTTAATTATAGTTCGTTTATAGCTGTATTTTTGTAAAGAAAGTGTCTATTCTTGTCACTACTTTTATACTAGTTATAATTAACGATAAACAAGACTGGCAGGTGCTAATTTTTTGGTGCGAAACATTATGACAAAAAAAAAAAGTCTGCGAGCCCACAAAAAATTAATGCATCACTATGTTAAGCGATTGTAGTGTTAATGATACAATGTAGGTATAGGAAATGCGTTTGTGCAAAAAGCATTGTAGCATAAAAACGAAAGGAATGTTAAAAAGAGAACCCATTAAAAAGAGAGACATGCAAATCGACAAATAATTATGCATAAGAATCCTAAGTCGAGCTGTCCTACTTGTGCCTTCAAAGTTTTAGAACATTTTCTTAATTTTCTTTTTGTTTTTACATCCTTTTTTTATTTTGTATTCTGGGTACAAATGATGCCAATAAGAAGGGTTGCTACGACTGATGCTCTCATTTGACAAAGGAAAAATTAAACTTTATTTTTGTTTTTGATCAGTATCAAAAACACAGTTGTTTATCGTTTTCTGCATATTTTTTACATCCTCCGAAACATTTTTGGTGAAATACTGTATTTCTTGAAAGAATAAAGTAATAAAATAACATTAATGTACTATAGAATAATTTTTAACTACTTTATTAATTATTCAGTAAGGTTATCTTACAACGATCAATTGTAAGAACGTTTAATTTCAGTTTACAATTATTACTTGGTTTAATTATTTGTTAAAATAATATCCTAGATTATTTTTTTTTAAATTAATAAAAATAAATAAAATATTTCTGGTAAAGTTAGAAATTTATTAAATGCTTATACAACTTTCTTCTTTGAATGTAGGTTCTATAACTTCCCATGCATTAGGTGGGGGCTTCTTACTTATAAATTTTGACAGATTGATAAAGTTCAAATTACAAATATATTTCTTTATTTATCATTTTACGGCCAAAATTCCCTTTACAATTGAAAAACTTGAACAAATGACCAATGATAGATTCCTATACATAGATCCTGCAGAAACAAGCTCGGACTGCAATGTTCGTAAATTTTGCAGGAAAAATCATTAAAATATGCATCTTTTACAGTTAACAGTCATCTTTTACAGTTAGCGTTTACGAGATAAGAAGGTTAGAGACCGAATATTTTAATGACGTATCGATGGGGCATCAGCGGCACCTTAAGTATAATATTGGTGAATAAGACGATTCCTCTCAATTATACCTGCTGCATAATCTCTATTTCTTTCTCCGTTTCCATTGTTGGCAGGATAATGAGCGTCCTCTTCAATTTCATCAAACATACTGTAATGTAATTTTCAATAATTAATCTAAAAATTTAACTAATAATTAAATTTAATAATTAAAATTAGGGTATATTAAGCATTTCTGAGGAATGTCAGTTAATCAAGATAATTATTAGATTAAAAATACTTATATATACCCATGTATTCTTCGAAAGTTGTGCAAAATACATGCAGCATGAATAAAGTTGGTCACTGCCAAGGGCCCATAATATAATATGCGGCAGCGTTTAATTGCCATCCATACATTGGTGAGTAGGCCAATGGTTTGCTCGACGTAGCGCCGAGTGCTCACATGCTCCAATGTATAAATAGACGCTGGTGTACCTTCGGCTGCATGTAATGCAGGTGTCAGCAACGTTGGAGAAGGCGTGTAGCCACTGTCTCCTGCAATTTATGAAAATTGAAAATAACGATTTTTATTAAAGGGAAAAGCCACCTTTAAAATATAAATAAAAAAATAAACATTTAAAATATTTCTATGTATATATACATAAACAACATGTTTTCTACCTTTAGGAGACACATTTACCTTCAATTAATTTACTATTTTCTATTTAATTTACTATTTTCTATTTAATTTACTATTTTCTATTTAATTTACTATTTTCTATTTAATTTACTATTTTCTATTTAATTTACTATTTTCTATTTAATTTACTATTTTCTATTTAATTTACTATTTTCTATTTAATTTACTATTTTCTATTTAATTTACTATTTTCTATTTAATTTACTATTTTCTATTTAATTTACTATTTTCTATTTAATTTACTATTTTCTATTTAATTTACTATTTTCTATTTAATTTACTATTTTCTATTTAATTTACTATTTTCTATTTAATTTACTATTTTCTATTTAATTTACTATTTTCTATTTAATTTACTATTTTCTATTTAATTTACTATTTTCTATTTAATTTACTATTTTCTATTTAATTTACTATTTTCTATTTAATTTACTATTTGGCTATTTTCAACAGGGTACAATTCCTAGTTATGGTACGGATTCAGTACAAATACTTTATTCGCCAACCGTAAGATTCCAAGGATCCGGATAAAAGGTAAATGTGTCTACTAAAAGTAGAAAAAATGTTATTTATGTACATATACATAGAAATATTGGAAGTGTTTATTTTTTAATTTGTATTTTAAAGATGGCTTGCACCCTTAAATTAATTAACATTACTTGAAAATTTATTTAATCATTTTTTTTTGCTTACCAAGTATGTAGTAATGTCCTTCTTGCTGAACAATATTTAGTCTGTTGTAGCCTTTCCATATACTCCTTTGCCTCCGAGAATTGCCACACAAAGCGGTCGTTGTTGCTTCCGGGGCAAACTCGTACATTAAGAATATTATAATCTGAATTTACAATCTAAAATTTTGTTATGCTATATATTTTAATTTTTACATTAAAAAATTTGGTAAAATATTTTACAATTTTTGGCCACTTACAATTTGTACGTTCATCGAGCTCTCAACTCTATAATTGAAGAAAGCTTCTTCATTTTCTGATGATCGCCGAAAACTGACAAGAAAGCCATCTACAATCCCAATAATACCTGGAATCCTAATTGTCCTCTGAAAACTAAATAAACAAAAAAATTATAGTGGTTAGACAATTTTTTTATAGAGAAAAAACTTTTTCCGCTTAACGTAGAATACTATGGACAGTGCAAATATCCAAAAATCAGTTTACACTTAGCAGATATGTCAACGAAGGTCCAAACACCTATTTAGCAGACCTAAATTAATGATTCAGTTATTTACTTTAAGTAAACAAATTAATTTTTTAACAGAATTTGATTATACAATACAACACTGTTTTTTATATATTTTAATTTTCCAGATAATAGGGGTGTTTTGTAACATTGAAAAGCTGAATGTATTAATACAAAATTATGATCTGACTTATATAATTTGACTTGTAATAGTACATTTCGATATGGATGCGAAAGGTGATTATTTACCTCATGTAACGTTTTTCGCTTGAGCGAAGCAAGTGTGAAAAGTCATATGAGTAAAAGATCTTCTTACGCACTAGTCTCGAACCATATTTTATACCACGAGAGCCGAATAATCATATTAAAGTAATGAATTTGAGGTAAACAATTATTACCGATTTTAAATTCTTTTTCTCTCCTGATGAGTAGTTGGGAACTTGATGAATAAATCAGCCATTCCAGCAATTGCCTCGATCACCCTCTTGATGCATCTACTTACTGTTGTTTGGCTGACAGGGTGGTTGAAGTCTTGTGATAACCCCTTCTGAAAAGACCCTTCATCTAAAAATCTCAGTGTAATCAGCACTTGAAGGTGCACTGGGATTGCTGTATTCCTATCCGGCCTCAGTGTATTTTCGAGCAAGTGGATAAGTCTAACTACGACTTCAGCAGACATTCTGAACATTTGAAAAAATAAAAACATCTGAATTTTTTAGATTTTGTTGACCCTCATATAAAAAGGTACAAGATCTTATGGCTGGGCAAGTGATTGCAGAATACCTCGTTGATCTTTTGAACGAGATAGAAGAGGAGCAAAATATTCAATTTGTCAGATTCCGACAGCTTCGATTGGAAAGGAGGCTGTTAAGAGATGCGTCCGATCAATTTACTTTACCACCTCAATACTTTAGAAAGTATTACAGGTAGTGCTTTTTGTTCTTTATTTGTTTATTTATATAAAATTTATTCTATATGTTTCTATTCTATATGGTTCAAAAGATCAACGAGGTATTCTGCAATCACTTGCCCAGCCATAAGATCTTGCACCTTTTTATATGAGGGTCAACAAAATCTAAAAAATTCAGAGATCATATTCAAGTTACAAGAAATCAATAATCAATAAATAATATAAAAGTAATATAAATATAAATATAGTACATTTTGTATTAAAGGTTATCTAGTATTATTTAGTATTTAGTTTTAGTTTTAGTTTTAGTTTTTAGTTTTTTTAGTTATCATTTTATATTTAGGTTATATCAGTGGGGTTATGCGATTGCATAATTAATTAAATGTACATATTATACTTACTTTTTTTAATAGTAAATTAAAAGGCATATTATTTAAAAAGGTAGATCATGCACTTTTTCTTGTATTTAAAACTTATCGATAAAAATGTTAAATTTATGTTTTTGTTCATAAAATAAAGTTAATGCTATCAAATGGGATTAAACGTTTTTGTATAGTTAAATATAAAATATATATTTTATTACCAAGCAAGTAAGATTCTAATATGCTTTATAGATATATGTATAAGGTCAACATTTTTTTAGTTAGCAAGAGTAAGAAATTTTCTATGATTTAAATTTAAAGTACATACAGAGAATTACAATGAATTTAAATCTTAATATGCTTTTCATACTTAAACCTATTGTTTCAAGGAGATATGAGCAGCAAACTAATCATAAATTAATATTAATTTTATAAATAGTTATTATACAAATATTAATATGTGATATATTCTGTTGAATACATTATTTTAAAATAGAAGTATTTAATGATTATTTATTTCCTTTAAAATTTTAGTAAAATGAAATCAATTATTCTACAAATGTTGTGACGCATCGTTTTATTATTTTCGATATTTATTTGTTTTATGCTTTTGATATGCATTATTTCACTGAAACATATAGAAACTCTTTATATTATATGTATGTAATATTTAAACTTTCAAAAATTTGATAAACTTAATATTTTACGAATATTTAATACAAATGCATACATTTTCATTCATTTTAATAGCTAAAGAATTCGGTTTCTGCAGTAAACATTTTAAATAAACACAAAAATTTTAAATGAAATACATTTCTAAAATTTCCATTGATATATCATTTTTCTGTTTGGTAGCAACATTTTATTAAGTATTTAAGATACATAAATTGAGTCGAAGAGTTTGAAAAGAATTTGCGCTCATACTTTCTTGATACAAGAAGTACGTATATACAAAAACAATTAATATGTTCATGAATAATTTATAAATAATTTTTATAGCAACATTTGCAATTTTCAACTAATGTTGAATTTAAAAAAAGGAACGAGCAAATTGATAAAATAAACAGGAGGGTCTATTTTACTTAGATATAAAGCTAGATGGAGTATGAAATTTTAGGATAAAATTAAATTTAAAATCAACGTGCAATCAGAAAACTAATGAATTTTATTGGGTAGTCTAATAGTATATCACATATCTTACGCATCTATACTCAAGTGCGAGTACAAATGTAAAATAATATTGTACCTTTTCACGGTGCATGTTAAGCTTAAAAGCGCTATGCAAAATTCATGATTATATAAATTACTTCTACAAAGTATATAAGTAAATAGTAAGTTTGAGAAATGCTGTTCATTAGACTTCCGAGGGAATGTTATTTTTATTAGAAATATTATTATGATTCTTATTATGCTTATTATGCTTACAATTTTTATAAAATCATTTGATTTAAGTGAAATATACATGGATTACGCATGCATGCGAAGTAAGCTCTAGAGACGTTACGTGTGATTATTGCTCAAAAGTTTCATATTAATTAGATACCAAGCAATATGTAGTACGCAAAAGTAATCCACAAAGTCACATCTATAAATGGACTTTTTGAGTCGTCAAAAAGAAATAGATACAATTAATTCGCGTCAAGTAATGGCGGAGGAAGGGTCTCCTTCGTCCGAAGACGATGACATAGTCTTTAATTGTCACCCAAACGCTAAAGTTGGAGTTGTTGTGTGTGTTATATGTGAAAACGTATATCACAAATCTGACTTCAAAAGAAAAAAAGGAGTATACCATTTAGGAAAAGTATTAGTTGTTTGCCCAAATCATGATAAGTTGGACCTAACCTACAAAGACAGTGATAGTGACGGAAAATTAAGTATTACGGCAAAAAATATAATCGCTTCTATTAAATTGCATGAAAAAGAAAGAGCACAGAGTGAAATATTAAAAAATGTTTCTATAACAGTAGCAGAAAAAAATATTGAAAGAAACAATCTTACTATATGTGGACATGAGGAAGATGAATTTACAAATCTACAAGCTGAAATTATCCTGTTGAGAAAACTTGTAAACGAAATGCAAGACAAAAACACCATCTTAAAAGAAGCATACGAATGTGTTAAAGAACAATTAAAAGAAAAAAACAACGAAAAAATAAAGTCTGCAACTTTTGCGGATGTCACCAAATCAAACCAAAAGTATAAAGAGCGAGTTCCTAACATAATAGTCACTGCCAAAAATCACATAGGAAAAAAGAAGTTACAAAAAGTTGTTCTAAATAAATTACAAAATGAAATAATCTTACCAATTAGAAGAATTCAGGAAAATGAGGATGGTACTATGACTATCAAATGTACTGATAAAGGTAATGCAGAAAAAGTGCAAGAAAAATTGGTGGAAAAAATAGGTAATGAATATACAATAGAACAAGAAGATTTGAAAAACCCAAGATTAAAAATCATTGGAATTGAAAGTGAACTAAATATAGAAGAAATGGAAGCAGACATTAATGAAAGGAACTTTCCAAACAGTGATCATTTCTGTACAGTGATACATGTATATAAAAACAATAACAGTAAGACTTTTGGTGCAATATTGGAAGCTACTCCAGACACTTATTCTGTTATTAGGAAAAACAATAGTAAAATTTTCATAGGTCATCAGTGCTGTAGAGTATTAGATGATCTCAACATAAACCCTTGTTCCAAATGTGGTAGGATAGGGCATAGTGCAAAAAAGTGTAGGAATGAACTAGCATGCTTAAGATGTGCAGGAAAACATGCAACAAAAGATTGCAAACCAGTAAATCAAATAAAATGTTCCAATTGCACGTTTTTTAACACAAAGTACAACACACAAAGAGACACTAATCATATAGTTACAGATACAGAAAAATGTGTATACCTAAAAAATCTTATAAAAAAAATAACAAGAAAAACAGAATATCCAATAGAGCCAGTAGTACCTAAATTTTTAGGATACAATGGCTCAATTAATATTCAAAATCACATTGTTATAACAGCAACTAACACACAGGAAAAATCTACAGCAACATCTAACACACAAGACTTAACAGCTGAAGCACAAAGTTTGATATCTAACTTACAAGATTAATCAAAGTAAAGTTAACTACATTATCGACGAACAGTAAAACATAAGAAGATGGAAGATACGAATCAAGAAGACGCGGGAGTTCAAAAACCTTCGGCACAACAAACACAAGACATAATTACAAGGAGTGATTCTAGTTATGAATTCAAAGCGGAATTCATACATGATACTATAGAAAACTTTAATAATAATGTTGTTAATAATAATAGTCTAAATATAATGCATGTCAATATTAGAAGTTTGAATTGCAATGTAAATAAATTAATGATTCTGGTACAAAGCTTATTAATTAAGCCAAATATAATAATATGTACTGAAACGTGGCAGCTAAAGTGCCCTTCTGATTTAAGCTTGGATGGTTTTGACATGCACTATAACTATGGTAAAATCAATCAAAATGATGGTGTTGTGATATACATAAAAAAGGTCTACAATATGAGGTTTGTATAGAACCTGATAGTGTACTAAACATTGTCAGTATAGTTTTAAAACAAAGTGATAATAGTTTAATAAAAATTAGTGCATTATATAGATCTCATGATGTGCAAAAGCGAATGTTTATTGAAAAATTAAATATATATATATTAGAGAATAAGAAAGTACAAAATCATTTTATTATTGGAGATTTTAATATCGATATATTAAGTTCAGGAAAAGAGGATATAGAATATCTAAACAATTATCTAGTAAATGAGTATTTACCATATTTTCGTTCAATTACTAGAAGTAATGATATAGGGGGAGGAACCTGTATAGATAATTTTTTTATTAAAGCCAAAAATATAGAAGTACAAGCACATAAGATTATGTACAATATTACAGATCACTACCCTTTATTCGTACAAATTAATAATGAGATAAAAACTAGAGATGTAAATATGAATAAGATGACCAGCTACATTGATTATAAAAAATTAGAAAAGTTATGCATACAAACAAATTGGAATAATACTAAATCGGATGACGTTAACGTATATTTCAATAACTTATTAGAAAAAGTTAAGATTAACATCCAAAAATCTACTAAAAATAAAAAAAACAATACAAGAAGTAAAGCGAGATCAACTTGGATAACCCAGGGACTGATAAAATCATGTAACGTTAAAGAGAAACTATTTAAAATATGGAGAAAAGATCCAAATAATCTAGTACTAAAGAAAAAGTACATTGATTACGCTAACAAACTACATAATCTAATTGAATATACGAAATTTAAATATGAGAAAAGTAAGGTAGAAAGTATAAGTTCAGATAGTAGAAAGCTCTGGAAGTATACAAAAGACAAAATTGGTATACAAAACCGAAAAGAAAAAGAAGTAGATAAATTGATAGAAGGCAATAATATAATTAATAATAGCTCGGATATTGCCAACCATTTTAACGAATTTTTCAATTCCGTTGGTACAAACATTACAAAAAATATTATTAAAAAAGACAATAAATCCAAAAAAAATAAGATTAAGAATAATGTCAAATCAATTTTCCTAGCACCAACAGACGTAGAGGAAGTAACCAAAACAATCTCATATCTTAAAAACAAAACAGGGGGTATAGATAATATAAATGCTTACGTAATTAAAAGAATGTGTAATTACATACGAGAGCCGTTAACTAATATAATTAACCTAAGCATAAAAACCGGAATATGTCCAAACCATTTTAAATGTGCTGAAATTATACCGATTTACAAATCTGGTGAAACAACAAAAGCTACTAATTATAGACCAATCTCACTAATATCAAACTTTGCAAAAATTTTTGAAAAAATTTTACATTGTAGATTGCTTAATTTTCTTGATAAATATAAAATTATCTCAAATAGGCAATTTGGATTTAGAAAAGGAATAGGTACGACACAGGCATTAGATAAGGTAACAGAATTTATATATAAAGCTCTAGATCAAAGTAAACCCATTATAGCAACTTTCTTAGATCTTGCAAAAGCATTTGACACAGTTGATCACGCAATATTAATTCAAAAACTAGAGAAATATGGCATAAGGGGCATTGCTCTGCAATTGATAAAAAGCTATCTTTATAATAGAAAACAAATAGTCAAAATCAAGAATACTAGAAGTGACACACTAATTGTAAAATCGGGTGTACCACAAGGCACCATTCTAGGACCACTATTATTTATTATATATATTAATGATATTTTTGATTTAATGCCAGACGGTTTTATCAACTCATATGCTGATGATACCGTCATACTATGTATGGCAGAAAATTGGGAAAAAGCTATAAACTTAATGAACAATCATTTGTATGCAGTGAATGAATGGTTAGCATTCAATCAACTGGCATTAAACGTTGACAAAACAGTTTATATAACGTTCGTAAGCTATAATGATAAAATACCAAATAATGTAGAAATAAGAATACAAGATAAATCGTTAAGAAGAGTACAAAGTTGCAAATATTTAGGGGTTACTATTGACATGAATATGAAATGGAAAGAACATATACAAAGTGTTGTACAACGCACTAAATACCTTGTTTATTTATTTGCTAAATTAAATAAAGTAATGGACAAACATTCTCTAGTTATCATATATTATGGTTTGTTTAACAGTCTGGCTAGTTATGGAATTTTAGTATGGGGTTCAGCGTATTATAATGCTATGAAACCACTATACCAACTGCAGAATAGATTAATAAAGATAATAAGAAGTAACTCAAAAAGACAGATGGATTCTATTTTAAAAGTTAAAAAAATTTATGTACTACAAACATTATTAAATAATTACAATTTGCTTAGAGAAAAGTTTATAAAATCAAAAAGCAAAACTACGAACAAAAACCTAGAACTACCTGAAATCAATCTTGAAATAGGGAAAAAAAGTAATATATATAATGCTACCAAATATTTTAACCAATTACCAAACGAACTCAAAAATATCAAGCATAGTAAGGAAAATATAAAAATCAAAATAAAAAAATGGGTGATATTGAATGTACAATTAAGAGATTTAGTTTAATAACGTTAATAGTTTATAAGTATTTAGTTGTAAGTTATTTTTATACAGTAATTTAATTAATATTAAATAATATTAATTTTAATTACACATAATTGTTAAGTTTTTGTAACTAGGGTCGTGTACAGGTAGTTAAACTATCTCCTGCGATCCTTGATGCTTGCCCTAATGTAAAGCATCAAGGTACCTTGTACCTGGTTAATAATAATAATAATAATAATAATTGAAAGTTTATTCACAAGAAAAATATAATAGGCAAAGTAAATTTTATAATTACTTATCATGGCTTATTCATTATACACATAAAGAATTATACATTCTTGAAAGTGACTATTAAACGGCTTGTCAAGTGAATTTAAATGCTGATGATTTATGAAATAATCCTTTGAACAATAATCCTGTAAAAAATTAACACTATTGAATCTGAAAAGGATGGCTGTCTGCAGACTCCCCATCAGTTACAAACGCAAAAAACAATAATACCTTATCAACTCCAAATTCCATTTCTCAAAATTATTAACACTGTATGAATATGTAAATTAAAGCCATATAAAATATAAGTGAATAAAATGATAGAAAGTACTCAAGATGCAGGTTTGTTGAGAAAAAGATGCTAAATGACAATGAAAAATTGAATAAGATGCAACAGTCGATGGAGTTTGACTGTTCCAAGTACTAGACGCGCTGAAGAAGGATTAATGAGTTAGTCTCGTAAGATGCAACAGTCGATGGAGCTTATTTATATTAATTTTCTTGCATGCGTAGATTTGTTTTTAAATTTTCCAATTCACCGACCATTCAGCTACGAAAAGCTAAAACATACTGAGAAATAAAACTGCTCTTCAGGCTATTTAAATTAATTTTCTCGCTTACGTAGATTTTGTTTTGAATTTTCAAATTTACTGATCTTTCAACTTCGAAGTGCGAAGATAGACTGAGCAATAAAACCGCTCTTCTGGCTATTTATATTAATTTTCGCGCAAGCGTAGATTTTGATGTCGATTTTCAAATCCAACAACACTTCCGCTTTGAACTGCAAAGATAGACTGAGCAACAAAACCACTGTTCTGGTTATTTATATTAATTTTCTTGCATGCGTAAATTTGTGTAAAACTTTCCAATTCACCGACCATTCAGCTTCGAAAAGCTAAAATATACTAAGAAATGTTAGATTCTATGTAATTCTTTGTATGAATGTGTGCGTGTATAAATGATTGAAAGAGTGTATGAAGTTGCGAGGGTTTTGAGGGGCGAGCGAGAAGCCATGAAGTTGGCGTATGATGTAGATCGGATAAAGAGAAAGAGAGGGAGCGATCTCGCGGAGAGCTTCAGATTCAGCTGGACGGTCTTACGAGACGGGCGTCTAGAGTCGGTGAGTTCATCGAGCGAATTAATACCTCAGGACGAGGAATTCAAACTTGGCGTTAGCGCCGAAGGCAATTGTGCCGTAATATCTCGAGTGCGGCTTTTTTTAGAAGCGAGGCGGAATTAGAGTAAGGCAACGGGCCGTAAACTAAGCCAACGAGGTAACCGCAACGTGACCGAAAAGCCCTACAGTGCGATTGTATTCAAGTGCCAGTTCATAATAAATATTACCTTAACATTAAACTGTGTACGTTTAATTCCTGCATAAACTGCCTCTAATAATTCAGAAGTGGGATGGACGAAGCTGAAAAGCTTAATAAAAATGGTTTGTGACGCGATCATTGTGTTGGCGAAGAAACTGTTCGAGTTAGAATATCAAAGACATTTAGTTGCTGCTACTGTGTGAATTATTTATTCAGTAAGTGTATATAAGTTCACGCTAATTGAAAATCGTATTGTGAATTGAGATATTTGTAAAGGACAAAGGAAAAATTCTCGCGTTTGCGAATCCAAAATGGCGGCCGATCGAGTTCAAACGCGTTGCTAACGGAAAATCGACGGCGTCGAATCGCGAAGGTGCGCGAGAGTCGAGATGGCAGACATTGCGTAACCGTCATGAAGCGATAGATACGCAAGTGAAGTGTATAATTACAAAAAAATAGGACTTCTTTAATGATCAGTATATATAATAATGCGTTATAATTTCGTTTTAAAGAAGTATAGAAGTAAGGGTTATATTGTTAGAAAGAGAAATTTGATAAATCGTGGTAGTCAGAATACGGAAAAGCGATATTACCGACGCGATTTAGATAATTATCGGCAGAGCGCGTATCGTGTTGGTAAAAGAGAGTATCTTCAGAGGAGTGTGACCATTCGATCAATGACGGAGAGTCAAGTGGCTGATGCGTTGTTGCAGCTGCAAGCTGGACAAGGACAAGACGAAGCGAGAGGCGGCTCCAGACAGCAGCAGTCTGCGGTGGTCGTTCAACAAGCTGTTGACAAAACTGTTCCCCCAGCTGCGAACTCAAAAAGCAACGAGATGCAAAGCAACACGCAACCATCACAACAACTACCGCCGCAACAGCCGCAGAGCGAAATGGATAAGCTCATAGAAGCAATGACTCTAATGATGAAGCAAAATGCGGATTTACTGAGTAATGCAAATAAAAATCAAGGACAAGGTATAATGCACTATAATATTCTTCTCGATTTGTCTCACAATATATCGGATTTCAACGGTATCTCGGGGCCGACAAATGCGCGCGTGTGGCTAAAACAGCTTGAGTCGACGGCGACTCTGCATCAGTGGACAGAGGCAGTGGCCTTTGAGACAGCACGCAGCCACCTTACAAAGGCGGCCAAGAATTGGTATCTCGCTAATATTGACACCCTTACTAATTGGCAAAATTTTCGACAGGCATTTTCGAATACATTCCTGGTTCAGAAAACCCTTACGGAGAGATTCCAGGAAATGCAGCGGCGCTCGCAAGGTCCGGGTGAGAATACAACGGAGTACTTCTTCGATAAGGTACGCCTTTGTAAGGCCTTGAACTTTGGTCTTGAGGAGACAAAGACTCAAATCGCCGTTGGCCTATGGTCCAGAGAGATGAGCACCGCCATAATGAGTCGATCGCACTTCGACATCGATGAGCTATTGCGCAACATTCATGAGCTGGGAAGTCTGGAGGCTGCAAGGAAGCAGCGAATAGGAGTCAAATCATCGGCGGACGACAAGCGCAAGCTTACAGTAGACGGCAGATCAACAGTACAGCGCAATGGCGAGATACAGCGGAGCAATGAGATACAACGCAACAGTGGCGTTCAGCGCAGCGATGAAAAGCGCCTAGTCGAAGGTATTGTTGGGCAACCTAGAGCGACTAAGGCAGAATGTTACCGGTGTCATGCGACAGGACACATAGCCAAAAACTGTACGGTTAAGCGTGATGTTAAATGCTTTAATTGCCAAGAAAATGGCCATATTTCGAAAAATTGTACCAAGCCGAAGAAAATGTCAAATGCGTCGATAAATTTTGTAAAACCGGATGTAAGAAATAATATAGCCAAGTATTGTAAAAAAATTAAGGTCGAGGAAGTTAAGTTAGACGGGTTAATTGATCCGGGTAGTTCTGATTGCACGATAAAAGCGTCCCTCATATTAGAATATAATTTCAAGTTTATTCGTGCGACTAGTATATTGATAGGATTCGGTAAGAACGGTAATGAAGTCAAATCGAGTGGTATAGTAAAAGAAAAAGTATCGGTCGATGAATGCAATGCTGAAAATGTTACCTTTAGAGTAGTTCCGGATGACGTACAGCCGTACGACGTCATTATCGGCCGTAATTTCACTGAGCTATCACACGTAGCATATTGTAAGGTAGATGATAAGTTAGTGTTTCGTAATTGAGATAATTTTGTATTTGGAGAATATCCTAAAGTTGAAATTCAAAAGTCCGAACAGAAAATAGCGTGCGTAGATGAAACCGTAGATATTCCGTGCGCGAGTATAAATTTTGTACGTGTTATACTTGGATCAGACGACATTTATTTACCGATAGAGAACTCAAGCGATAGTACAGTTTCTGTAGCGAAGGGAACGGAATTAAATAAATTCGTCTTAACTATAAACGGCAATATACCTGAAATAAGTCCCCGAAAAGAACCGATATTGGAACAGGACGTATGTATTTCGCCGTCAATGAGTACTGAAAATAAAAAGTCTCTATTGTATTTACTTAATAATTATCGTGAATGCTCTGCAATGAATGAGTTTGAAATAGGATATACGGAAGAGCAGTATATGGATATAGTGGAAGTACCGGGTAGCGTACCTGTATATTCTAAGCCGTATAAGGCAAGCACCCAGCAGCGTGCGATTATGCACAAGATTGTTAGTGATTGGAAACAAGCCGGAATCGTGAAGGAAACAAATTCAGCCTATGCAAGCCCTTGTCTTCTCGTGCAAAAGAAAGATGGGTCTCATAGATTAGTTGTAGACTTTCGTAGACTTAACAAGCAGACAGTACGTATGAACTTTCCTCTTGCGAACATGGACGATGGTTTAGAGGAGTTGCACGGAGCCGAAATTTTTGCGGTCCTCGACTTAGCGCACGGCTACCTTCAAATGCCGTTGTCCGAGAACGCGAAGGAGAAAACCGCTTTCATCACCCCCGATGATACGGGACAGTTTGAAAGAGCGATGCTGGGACTGATGAATGCGCCGTTTTATTTTTCTAAACTTATTAAGAAAGTATTCGGACGTTACGGTAATAAATTAGCCCTAAATTTTTTTGATGATTTTTTACTTTATGCTAAGACATGGGCGGAGTTTTTCGAAAAATTAGAATTGTTTTTAAAATTGCTGAAAGATGCAAGGTTAACACTTAACCTAAAGAAATGTACATTTGGACTTGAGGAAGTAGTTTATTTAGGAATAACTATCGGTAAAAACGGAATTAGTCCCGGTCATCGTAAAGTCAAGGCAATCGAAGATTTTCCGACTCTCCGAACCGTTCATGAGGTTCGTCGATTCTATGGATTAGCAAGTTTTTTTCGGCGGTTCGTTCCTGGTTTTGCGCGTATTATGCATCCGATTATAGACTTACTGAAAAAAGACAACGTTTTCTTGTGGGGTGAGCGGGAGGAACAAGCGTTCTGCGTTATTAAATCAAAGTTGAGTAGTAAGCCCATTTTAGCGCATTTTAATCCGAGGGCGGAAAGAACAGAGCTTCACACGGATGCTTCAGCTGAAGGTCTTGGAGCCATGCTCTTTCAACCGGATAAAAACAACGAATTACACCTCGTTTACGCTATTAGCAGGCGAACGTCAGATGTAGAAAGGTCGTATCATTCCAGCAAGTTGGAACTTTTGGCGATTATATGGGCAATGGAGAGGTTACGGCCATGGTTAATCGAAATTCATTTCAAGGTTTACACCGACTGTCAAGCGCTGATTTATGTAAACTCCATGAAAACGAAAAATCAGCAAATTGTACGATAGCTAGGAATGATCGAGGAATACGATTTCGAAATATATCATCGTAAAGGCGAGCAGATGAAGCACGTTGATGCTCTTTCTCGTGCGCCGGTTGAGCAAGCCGAAGAGGCTCAGTTTTCAGCGACTATATTTAATGTTTAAGTTCACGAGGATGAAATATTAATGTACCAGCGCTGTGACGAACTTTTAGATAGAAAAATTAAGATATTAAGTAAGTCGGTACGTGATAGATCGCGCCGAGTGAAGGGGGAGGTTCTCGACTACGTGCTGCGAAACGGTATTTTATATAAAGTAGATTCAACCGACAAAGAACTGTACGTTGTCCCGCGCGCGATGAGAAAAGCTCTCGTGATTAAAAATCACGACCTTTCCAGCCACTTTGGTGTTGATCAGACAGTTGCACGTATTCGGAACTTCTACTACTTCCCTAAGATGCGCAATTATGTAAGAAGTCATATAGCTTCTTGTATAGAATGTTTACTCGCGAAAAATAAGGTAGGAAAGCAGGCGGGGGAGCTGCTCCCTATTCCAGTGGGCAAAAGACCTTTTGCAATTGTACACCTGGATCATCTTGGGCCATTTATCACGTCTAGTCAGAAAAATAAGTATGTGTTAGCAGCTATTTGTAACCTAACAAAGTTCGTTCAGTTGTACGCGGTGAAAGATGTTAAAGCAATAACAACTGTGAGAAAAACGGAAAAATTTGTACAACGATTCGGAGCACCCGAACGTTTTATCACTGATAGAGGCACTTCTTTTACTTCAGATAGGTTCAAAGACTTTTGTAATGAACACGGTGTAAAACACACCTTAAATTCAAGCCGACATGCTCAAGCGAATGGCCAAGTCGAGCGCTTGAATCAGACACTTTTACCTGCGCTACAATCGAATTTGTTAGATAGTGAAGGTTCTTCTTGGGACAAAAATTTAAAAAAGTTAGAATATGATTTGAACAGTTCTTTAAGTAAAACGACGGGTCGTACGTCTTATGAAATGCTCTATGGTTATTTACCGAGAATCAACGAGGGACACAGTCGTGATCTTACTATTAACGCTGAAACCTATACCATTCCGGAAGAAATAAGACGCGAGGCTATACGGAAAATTGAGCATGAACAAGAAGTAGCAAAAGAGCGATATGATAAGTCGCGAATCAAGAATGTTAAATACTCAATCGGTGACATTGTATTTATGAAAACCAATCGTATTGCAACGGGGGAGTCAACTAAACTCCAAAAAAGATTCAAGGGACCCCTTGTCATCACTCGAATATTGCCATCAGATACTTACCAAGTTCAAAATTTGAATGCTAAAGAGTCGTCAAAAATAATTACGACGGCGCATGTCAGTCAACTCAAGTTGTGGCGAGGGCATGACGACGAGGACGATAGCAAAGACGACGATGATATAAGTTCTGTATGCGAATTACAAAATACCTATGAAAAAGAATCGCGGGAAAATGTAACAAAAAGAGCGAGTCTTAATTCTGTAAACGAGAGTATTCAGGAAAATTTATTTGAGGAGAATCATCCAATACCAATTATAAATGCGAATCAAAACGCGAAAGACAAACAATCGATAGAAAAATGTGAATTAATACGGAGAAGCGAGCGAAACCGCCAGCGTCCAAAAAAATTCAACGACTTTGAAACGTAAGGCGCCAGAGAAAAAAAAAATATATATATATAGCTTGGGGACCAAGCTGCGATTAGGATGGCCGATTGTTAGATTCTATGTAATTCTTTGTATGAATGTGTGCGTGTATAAATGATTGAAAGAGTGGATATTTATATTAATTTTATGAAGTTGCGAGGGTTTTGAGGGGCGAGCGAGAAGCCATGAAGTTGGCGTATGATGTAGATCGGATAAAGAGAAAGAGAGGGAGCGATCTCGCGGAGAGCTTCAGATTCAGCTGGACGGTCTTACGAGACGGGCGTCTAGAGTCGGTGAGTTCATCGAGCGAATTAATACCTCAGGACGAGGAATTCAAACTTGGCGTTAGCGCCGAAGGCAATTGTGCCGTAATATCTCGAGTGCGGCTTTTTTTAGAAGCGAGGCGGAATTAGAGTAAGGCAACGGGCCGTAAACTAAGCCAACGAGGTAACCGCAACGTGACCGAAAAGCCCTACAGTGCGATTGTATTCAAGTGCCAGTTCATAATAAATATTACCTTAACATTAAACTGTGTACATTTAATTCCTGCATAAACTGCCTCTAATAGAAATAAAACTACTCCTCGGGCTATTTATATTAATTTTCTCGCTTGCGTAGATTTTGTTTTGAATTTTCAAATTTACCGACCTTTCCACTTCGAAGTGCGAAGACAGACAGAGCAACAAAATCGCTGTCAAATTTTGAATTTTTAAATTCAACGGCCTTTCCGCTTTGAACTGCAAGGACAAACTGAGCAACAAAAATACGCTCATTTGGCTATTTATATTAATTTTCGCGAATGTGTAGATGTTGTTTTGAATTTTCTAATTGACCAACCTTTCCGCTTCGAAGTGCGAAGATAGACTTAGCAACAATACCGCGCTTTTGGCTATTGATATTAATTTTCGCGAATGTGTAGATGTTGTTTTGAATTTTCAAATCGACTGACCTTTCCACTTCAAAGTGCGAAGACAGATTCAGCAACAAAACCGCTCTTCTGGCTATTTATATTAATTTTCTCGCTTGCGTAGATTATATTTTCAAGTTTCAAATTCACCGACCATTCAGCTCCGAAAAGCTAAAACATACTGAGAAATAAAACTGCTCTTCGGGATATTTATATTAATTTTCTCGTCTGCGTAGATATTGTTTTGAATTTTCAAATTTACCGACCTATCCACTTCGAAGTGCAAAGACAGACTGAGCAACATAACAGCTCTCAATTTTTCAATTTTTAAATTCAAGCGTCTTTCCGCTTTGAACGGCAAGGATAAACTGAGCAACAAAAATACGCTCATTTGGCTATTTATATTAATTTTCGCGAAAGTGAAGATGTTGTTTTGAATTTTCAAATTGACCAACCATTCCGCTTCAAAGTGCGAAGATAGACTGAGCAACAAAACCGCTCTTCTGGCTATTAATATTAATTTTCAGGCAAGCGTAGATTTTGATGTCGCTTTTTAAATTCAACGACACTTCCGCTTTGAACTGCAAATATAGACTCAGCAACAATACCGCTCTTCTGTCTATTAATATTAATTGTCGCGAATGTGTAGATTTTGTTTTGAATTTTCAAATTGACTGACCTTTCCACTTCAAAGTGCGAAGACAGAATCAGCAACAAAACCGCTATTCTGGCTATTTATAATAATTTTCTCGCTTGCATAGATTTCGTTTTCGATTTTCAAATTCAACGACTTTTCCGCTTCGAAGTGCGAAGACAGACTAAGCAACAAAACCACCGTTCTGGTTATTTATATTAATTTTCTTGCATGCGTAAATCTGTTTTAAAATTATCCAATACACAGACCATTCAGCTACGAAAAGCTAAAATATACTTAGAAATAAAACTGCTCTTCGGGCTATTTATATTAATTTTCGCGAATGAGTAGATTTTGTTTTCAATTTTCAAATTGACCAACCTTTCCGCTTCAAAGTGCGAAGACATACTGAGCAACAAAAGCACTGTTCTGCTTATTTATATTAATTTAATTGCATGCGTAGATTTGTTTCTAAATTTTCCAATTCACCGACCATACAGCTACGAAAAGCTAAAACATATTGAGAAATAAAACTGCTCTTCGGGCTATTTATATTAATTTTCGCGCAAGCATAGATTTTGATGTCGATTTTCAAATTCATCGACACTTCCGCTTTGAACTGCAAAGATAGACTAAGCAACAAAAATACGCTCATTTGGCTATTTATATTAATTTTCGCGAATGTGTAGATGTTGTTTTGAATTTTCAAATTGACCAACCATTCCGCTTCAAAGTGCGAAGATAGACTGAGCAATAAAACCGCTCTTCTGGCTAGTAATATAAATTTTCGCGCAAGCGTAGATTTTGATGTCGCTTTTTAAATTCAACGACACTTCCGCTTTGAACTGCAAAGATAGACAAAGCAACAATACCGCGCTTTTGGCTATTAATATTAATTTTCGCGAATGTGTAGATGTTGTTTAGAATTTTCAAAATAACTGACCATTCCACTTCAAAGTGCGAAGACAGAATCAGCAACAAAACCGTTCTTCTGGCTATTTACATTAATTTTTGCACATACGTTGATTTTGTTTTGAATTTTCAAATTCACCGACCTTTCCGCTTTGAACTGCAAAGATAGACTGAGCAACAATACCGCGCTTTTGGCTATTGATATTAATTTTCGCGAATGTGTAAATGTTGTTTTGAATTTTCAAATTGACTGACCTTTCCGCTTGGAAGTGCGAAAAAAGACTGAGCAACACAACCGCTCTTCTGGCTATTTACATTAATTTTTGCACATACGTTGATTTTCTTTTCAATTTTCAAATTCACAGACCTTTCTGCTTTGAACTGCAAATATAGACTTAGCAACAATACCGCTCTTCTATCTATTAATATTAATTGTCTCGAATGTGTAGATTTTGTTTTGAATTTTCAAATTCATCGACCTTTCCGCTTCGAAGTGCGAAGACATACTGAGCAACAAAAGCACTGTTCTGCTTATTTATATTAATTTAATTGCATGCGTAGATTTGTTTCTAAATTTTCCAATTCACCGACCATACAGCTACGAAAAGCTAAAACATACTGAGAAATAAAACTGCTCTTCTGGCTATTTAAATCAATTTTCTCGCATGCGTAGATTTTATTTTGAATTTTCAAATTGACCAACCTTTCCACTTCGAAGTGCGAAGACAGAATCAGCAACAAAATCGCTCTTCTGGCTATTTATAATAATTTTCTCGCTTGCGTAGATTATGTTTTCACTTTTCAAATTCACCGACCATTCAGCTCCGAAAAGCTAAAACATATTGAGAAATAAAACTGCTCTTCGGGCTATTTATATTAATTTTCGCGCAAGCATAGATTTTGATGTCGATTTTCAAATTCATCGACACTTCCGCTTTGAACTGCAAAGATAGACTAAGCAACAAAAATACGCTCATTTGGCTATTTATATTAATTTTCGCGAATGTGTAGATGTTGTTTTGAATTTTCAAATTGACCAACCATTCCGCTTCAAAGTGCGAAGATAGACTGAGCAACAAAACCGCTCTTCTGGCTAGTAATATTAATTTTCGCGCAAGCGTAGATTTTGATGTCGCTTTTTAAATTCAACGACACTTCCGCTTTGAACTGCAAATATAGACTCAGCAACAATACCGCTCTTCTGTCTATTAATATTAATTGTCGCGAATGTGTAGATTTTGTTTTGAATTTTCAAATCATCCGACCTTTCCACTTCAAAAAGCGAAGACAGACTGGAGCGATAAAACCGCTCTTCTGGCTATTCATTTTAATTTTCGGGCATGCGTACATTTTGTTTTGAATTTACAAATTCATCGACCTTTCCACTTTGAAGTGCGAAGACAGACTGAGCAACAAAACCGCTCTCAAAATTTGAATTTTTAAATTCAACGGTCTTTCCGCTTTGAACTGCAAGGATAAACTGAGCAACAAAAATACGCTCATTTGGCTATTTATATTAATTTTCGCGAATGTGTAGATGTTGTTTTGAATTTTCTAATTGACCAACCTTTCCGCTTCAAAGTGCGAAGATAGACTGAGTAACAAAACAGCGCTTTTGGCTATTTATATTAATTTTCGCGAATGTGTAAATTTTGTTTTGATTTTTCAAATTGTCCGACCTTTCCACTTCAAAAAGCGAAGACAGACTGAGCAACAAAACCGCTCTTCTGGCTATTCATATTAATTTTCGCGCATGCGTAGATTTTGTTTTGAATTTTCTAATTCATCGACCTTTTCGCTACGAAGAGCGAAGACAGACTGATCAACAATACCGCTCTTCTGGCAATTGATATTAATTTTCGCCAATGTGTAGATGTTGTTTTGAATTTTCAAATTGACCAACCTTTCCACTACAAAGTGCGAAGGTAGACTGAGCAACAAAACCGCTCTTCTGGCTATTTATATTAATTATCGCGCAAGCGTAGATTTTGATGTCGATGTTCAATTCAACGATTTTTCCCCTTGGAAGTGCGAAAATAGACTGAGCAACAAAACCGCTCTTCTGGCTATTTACATTAATTTTTGCACATACGTTGATTTTGTTTTCAATTTTCAAATTCACCAACCTTTCCGCTTTGAACTGCAAAGATAGACTGAGCAACAATACCGCTCTTCTGTCTATTAATATTAATTGTCGCGAATGTGTAGATTTTATTTTGAATTTTCAGATTCATCGACCTTTCCGCTTCGAAGTGCGAAGACAGACTGAGCAACAAAAGCACTGTTCTGCTTATTTATATTAATTTAATTGCATGCGTAGATTTGTTTCTAAATTTTCCAATTCACCGACCATACAGCTACGAAAAGCTAAAACATATTGAAAAATAAAACTGCTCTTCGGGCTATTTATATTAATTTTCGCGCAAGCATAGATTTTGATGTCGATTTTCAAATTCATCGACACTTCCGCTTTGAACTGCAAAGCTAGACTGAGCAACAAAAATACGCTCATTCGGCTATTTATATTAATTTTCGCGAATGTGTAGATGTTGTTTTGAATTTTCTAATTGACCAACCTTTCCGCTTCGAAATGCGAAGATAGACTTAGCAACAATACCCTTCTTCTGGATATTTATATTAATTTTCGCGAATCTGTAGATGTTGTTTTGAATTCTCAAGTTTACCGACCTTTCCATTTCGAAGTGCGAAGACCGGCTGGGCAACAAAACCGCTCTTCTGGCTATTTATATGAATTTTCGAGCATGCGTTGATTTTGTTTTCAATTTTCAAATTCCCCGACCTTTCCCCTTTGAACTGCAAAGATATACTGATCAACAATACCTGTCTTCTGGCAATTGATATTAATTGTCGCAAAAGCGAAGTTGTTTTTAATCTTCAAATTGAGCAACCTTTCCGCTTCAAAGTGCGAAGATAGACTGAGCAACAAAACAGCTCTTCTGGCTATTTATATTAATTTTCGTGCAAGCGTAGATTTTGATGTCACGTTTCAAATTCAACGACACTTCCGCTTTGAACTACAAAGATAGACTGAGGAACAATACCGCTCTTCTGTCTATTAATATTAATTGTCGGGAATGCGTAGATTTTGTTTAGAACTTTCAAATTGTCCGACCTTTCCACTTCAAAAAGCGAAGACAGACTGAGCAACAAAACCGCTCTTCTGGCTATTCATATTAATTTTCGCGCATGCGTAGATTTTGTTTTGAATTTTCGAATTCATCGACATTTACGCTTCGAAGAGCGAAGACAGACTGATCAACAATACCGCTCTTCTGGCAATTGATATTCATTTTTGCGAATGTGTAGATGTTGTTTTGAATTTTCAAATTCACCGACCATACAGCTACGAAAAGCTAAAACATACTGAGAAATAAAACTGCTCTAATGGCTATTTAAATTAATTTTCTCGCATGCGTAGATTTTATTTTGAATTTTCAAATTGACCAACCTTTCCACTTCGAAGTGCGAAGACAGAATCAGCAACAAAATCGCTCTTCTGACTATTTATAATAATTTTCTCGCTTGCGTAGATTATGTTTTCACTTTTCAAATTCACCGACCATTCAGCTCCGAAAAGCTAAAACATATTGAGAAATAAAACTTTGATGTCGATTTTCAAATTCATCGACACTTCCGCTTTGAACTGCAAAGATAGACTGGGCAACAAAACCGCTCTTCTGGCTATTTATATGAATTTTCGAGCATGCGTTGATTTTGTTTTCAATTTTCAAATTGAGCAACCTTTCCGCTTCAAAGTGCGAAGATAGACTGAGCAACAAAACAGCTCTTCTGTCTATTAATATTAATTGTCGGGAATGTGTAGATTTTGTTTAGAATTTTCAAATTGTCCGACCTTTCCACTTCAAAAAGCGAAGACAGACTGATCAACAATACCGCTCTTCTGGCAATTAATATTAATTTTTGCGAATGTGTAGATGTTGTTTTGAATTTTCAAATTGACTGACCTTTCCGCTTCAAAGTGCGAAGATAGACTGAGCAACAAAACTGCTATTCTGGCTATTTATATTAATTTTCGCGCATGCTTAGATTTTGTTTTCAATTCTCAAATTCGCCGACCTTGCCGCTTCGAAGTGCGAAGACAGACAGAGCAAAAAACGCTCTTCTGGCTATTTACATTAATTTTCGCGCATGCGTAGATTTTGATTTCTATTGTCAAATTCACCGACCTTGCCGCTTCGAAGTGCGAATACAGACTGAGCATAAAAGCCGCTCTTCTGGCTATTTATGGTAATTTTTGCGCATGCGTAGATTTATTTTTATGTTTTCCAATTTACCGACCATTCCGCTTCGAAAAGCTAAAACTGATTTAGAAATAAAACTGCTCTTCTGGCTTTTTATATTAATTTTCGTGTACGCGTAGATTTTGTTTTCAATTTTCAAATTGACCGACCTTTCCGCTTTGAAATACGAAGACAGACTGAACAACAAAACCGCTCTTCTCGCTATTTACATTAATTTTCGCGCATGCGTAGATTTTGTTTTCAATTCTCAAATTCACCGACCTTGCCGCTTCGAAGTGCGAAGACAGACAGAGCAAAAAACGCTCTTCTGGCTATTTATATTAATTTTAGATTGACCACTTTTGTAATTATTATCTCATATTAAATAAAATACAACAAAATTCAAAAATAGATACAATTAAATTCAAATATAAATGTGTTTGGATATTTACCTCATAAGTGGTGTAGCTATTAAATGTGACGTTTATTCTGAAACAAAGAAGTTACTGGTCCTTCCAGCGTTAGCCAACGTATTTTCATTGTTTCCCGACTCTCAGGACATGGACATGCTGGTAAGGAAGGTTTTTGAGAGTTATATCTTTTTTCCCGTTTTCCGATTTTTCTTCATTACAGCGCTGCATTGTAAAACTGCTGCTGCTGATTATCTTTATTACCACCCTGCATTCTAAAAATGCTGCTACTGATTACCTTTATTACAGCGCTGCATTGTACAAATGCTACTGCCGATTACCTTTATTACAGCGCAGAATTTCAAAAATTACGCAGCCGATTTTTCTTTGTTACAGCGCTGGATTGTAAAAATTCTGCTGCCGTTTGTCCTTTATTACAGCCGTGCATTGTAAAAATGACGCAGCTGATTATCTTTATAATAGCAATACATTTTAAAAATGCTGCTGCCGATTTTCCTTTATTACAGCGCTGCATTGTAACAATGCTGCTGCCGATACCATACGGTTTGATTTAACTCATTGCGTAAATTTATAATACTTCTTTAAAAACTATATTTTTAGTGTAGGTTTATTTTCTTGTTTCAATTTATTTCCTTTTATTTTAGCATTGTTTAATAATAAAATGTTTAAATTATTTCTATTTCTTGTTCTTGAAAGAGCAACATATAATTGAGTGTGACTAAAAACAGGTGATGGCAGGTAAACACCAACTTGATCATACGATTGTCCTTGAGATTTATTAATTGGCATTGCAAAACCTAATCTAATGGGAAATTGTTTTCGACGCATATTAATAGGTATTTCTTCTTTACATGGTGATAAAGTTATGCTTGGAATTAAAACTAATTTTCTAGTATTTTTTCCACTCATAATTTCAGCTTTAATTGAATATTTTAATAATTTTTTTATTGATAATCTTGTCCCATTGCAGAGCCCTTCATTGATATTTAAATTTCTTAAAAGTGCTACTGTTGCACCAATTTTTAGATGTAATTTATGCGGTGGAAGACCATTGGGAGTTAACGAGTTTAAAAATTCTGTTGGTAACATTACATCCAGATTTTCTGGATTATCGTCTTCTGCTGTGTCTATACTTCAATATTCAAATACTTCTCCGCCCATTATCTTTAGAATTTCATTGTTAATGTTAATAACATCACTATTTTTCGGAGCTAAAATAACTTTATCCTTCAATTGTTTATCTTTTATTTTTACATAATTTCTAAATATTTCTGTAATGATATCTTCCTTTTTGGTTAATATATCATTAGGAATTTCGAGTAATTCATGTTCTTGCTCATATGAACTGGAATGTTTTCCTCCACCTACATTTTATAGCCATTGTTTGAAATTATTATCATCATCGGATACTCTCAAATTTTCATTTAGCGTCATGCGTATAAAATTCGGCCATAAATAACTTTGTTTCACTGAATTTTCAATAATTTGTATTCGACTACCACGTCGGACAACTGGTAATGTTTGCGTAAAGTCTCCTGTAACCAGTGTAGTTTTACTACCAAATATATTTTTTACGTTACATATGTCTTGAAGAAGACGATCTACTGCTTCAAAAGCAAATTTAGATGTCATTGGTATTTAATTTTTAACCATCATTAGAGTTATGTGTCACATTACATGTTGAATTGTTTTTAATATTAAGTGGCAATTTAAATGTGGTATGTCCTGTTTTCCCATTAGTCAATAAACTTGCTGCAATGCCTGTCCAAGCTACACACAAAAAAGGTATATTTAAAAATTTTAAGTAGTCTATTAAAATGTTAAGTGAATAACTTTTTCCACTTCCTACTTGTCCATCAATGAAAATGCAATTATTCTGTTTGTATTTTAAACATTCTAAAACCGCATCATATATATATTTATGATTTGCGTTTAATGATGTGACTTTTAATTGCAAATCATTAAATACGTTGTTTTTATCATAAAATGTTGATACATCGTCATATTCTTCCATATGAGTTCACATCAGGCAAATGAAAATCCTTTAAGAAAAATCCATTTATTTGTAAATTTTTTCAATTATATTCTATGCAATATTTTCACCTATACTTTTCTCATATTTAGGGTGATAGAAAAATTCTTCATATTTTTCATACAAATCTCTTGCATTAATAGGTTTGTGATAAATGCATATAAAAGCAAATAATTTGCAAAGTGTAGTAGGAAATTGAATTTGCGTTGCTTCTTCTAAACATCTATCCCATTCTTCATCTTCACTGATCAACTGTTTAGCTATAGCAGCTTCATAAAATGTATTATACACAATACACCATCGACGGTACGTAAATCGTTAAATGAAGTTGAGCCTTTGACATGTAAAAGTAATAATTTTATAAAATACCGTTCTCGTTCTTTCGGGTTAACTAAGTACATTCTGCTCAATATGGGCTTATTAATTTTTTTTCTTTTATTCCACATTTTATATTTATCATCGAAAGTGTAGAACATTGGTATTTCAGAATATAGATAATTTAATGGTTCAGAATCTGTTTGGTTTAATTTAAAATATGCTGTTAATGTAGTTTCTACATTTTTGTTCTTTATTGTTTCTTCTTTTCCTTTTTCAAAATATACGTCTTGTGCATCTTCTTCATATACAGCTAATCTTATTATAGCATTTGATATTTCATTTAGCACATATTCTAATAATCTATACATTGCTTCTGGAGGACATAAATATCTTGTATTAATATATTGCCGAATTTCATCATATTCGTATTCATTGTTATTTTCATTATTTTCTGTGCAGTTGTCTTCTTTAGAATACATATTAGCATTACGTATTTCAATATATGCACAATCATGTCCTTTATAACAATATTTAAACAAGTATTTAATACATTGTACAGTTGAACATATTTCTACGTTAATATGACAATTGAATTTTAACAACAAATACGGATTATACGTAACAACAAATCGGTTATCAGCTACTTTATTATGATGCTGACTTTTATAACTTATTTTTCTACATCATTTTTTCGTTTATAGATTGAATATCCGTTAGTTTGAAAATTCGTTGTATCGTTATAATTTTTTGGAAAGTATTTCGTACATTTTCCTGTACTTTTATCCATGCAAGGCGAATTCATATTTTGACTTCCACAAGGACCGTGTATCATAGATTATTTTCCGGCACAATATACGTACTAATAAAAGAAAAACTTTTGACAATTTAAAAATCAAAAATCAATATTATAGTAAGTATATTTTAATATGAACATAATTATTATTTAAAAAATCTAAGACCTCGTTATAAACATTCCATTTTGTAGATAAAAAAAATGCAAAATATAGTAAAAATAATAGCAACTATCAGTATCAAAACCATGAAAAAACTGCATTTCATACTAAAAATAATTCACAAAAACAAAAGGTAATTTTTTTTTTTTTTTTTAATTTAACGTCGCCATGTTTGTGCTTCCATGTGGTGCTAATCGACGACGGGGGTCTGCGGTGTGTTTGTAAACAAAGCACATGTGATTTTTACAGAGGTGCTTGTATCAATCGGCAGAGACTAGGATTCGAACCCGAGTCACCGGCGTGGGAATCCGACACTCTACCGACTGAGCCGCCGCAGGCCCCTAACAACAAAAGGTAATATAATGTTTCTTTATCATTTACAATTAATTCGTACTTCAATTTATAAAAAAATAAAATCTTGATTGAACTTTAAATAAATATATTTTTGATAGAAGATTTATAAATAATAACTTCTTTTATAAGAATTAAAATTATACTTATATATGTTGAGATTTTCATTTTTGAAATTCGTAATAGAATCTTGTGTAATATCTTAAATGTATTTGAAATTTACAGGACGTTACAGATGTAAAAAAGATGGACAAAGACATTGTCATCATAATTTTAGAAAAAATAACGATAAAGTACAATAGAATATGAAAAACATTTTTACAGCAATATTAAAAGCAGCAAAATCTACTTAAAAATAATTAAATGAAATGTACTTACTACTAACTTAGAATATACTTTTCTTCCACCTTATTCTTTTACTTTTATTTCTGCCTCTTATTACCTATAATTATTTTTCTTCTATTTTAACTTTACAATTTAAAATTTTGTACATATTTGTATCTCAATTATGAATTATCACTGACTCTTATTCTAATTTCTAATTATGACAGTATATAATTTTAGAATTCTTTATTAAACATGTTATTATATTTTGCTATCAAACTATTACAAATTTCTAATATAAAAAGTATTTAAAGTATTCTGATACAAAATTTAATATTTAAAAATATTTACAATGTAAATTTAAAATAAAATTGTCAATTCTTTAAATATTTACCATTATATAATTGCAGTAATTAATAAATGTTTTCGCAAAGCTTAGTTCCAGATATATGGCGATACACACACATACACACACACACACACACACACACACACACACACAAACACACACACATACATATTCACACACACACACACACACACACACACACACACACACACACACACACACACACATATACACACACACACACACACACACAAGCATACACACATATACACATCTATACAGTCATTTTCTAAAAACGCGTGATTGAAACTGCAAACACCACAAAACGAAATGCTGATGTGTTTTTTATGAAGTTCAAAATAATATTGTACTATTACAAAGCTCTCTCTAGGAGAAAACAAATTTTTTTAGAAAAATAACAATTCAGAAATTGAACTTTAACTCCAAAACCGGTCACCAAAATGATTTCAAAATTTTTACAACTTATTGTTTTATTTTGTAAAGTCTCATCTTGAATTTATTTGAAAAAGTCATCCGCTTATCTTCAGAGATATAGGCAATAAAAGATTTTTATGAAAAAATTTCAACCTCGCTGACTATAAAACCATAAGGTTTTAAAAGCTGCGCAAGAAAAGACGCCAAGACAAACAAAAGATCTATCTAAAGAATTTTCATAATTTTTAGAAAAACGTCATTTTAACATGAATTAATCAAAATTTCTGCCCAAAATATGCTTAATTTCCTACCAATATATTTTTTTTCTGAGTCATTATATAAATTTTGCAAATGCATATTTTATACATATATGTTTAATAAACTATTATTTTTTAAGATACTTCCAAAATTTGTATACTTATCTCAAAAGTAACAGTTTAAATAAAAACTATTTTCAAATACTTTAAAAGTTATATTTATTAAAATCACATATTTAAAAATACATCTATGCAGTATGATCAAAGTCATAAACTACAACCGAGCAAGCGTCAGCGAGCGAGGTAACTATCGCTAGTTTAATATTACTTATAAAAATTAGTGACCAAAAAATGTCAACTTTAGACGTATGTATACTGTAAACACTATAGTTAGTATGCAAGATTTCTCAATAAAATTAGTAAGTAATATAGGGTAGTATTGGGCCAGTTTACGAACTTGTATTTTCCTCATAATTAGAAAATTAAATCTCAAAAAATCTTAGCTATAGTTATTTTAAAATAGTTTACAAATTTCGCTTAATCAGTTAAATTTGTATAGCAAAGCTACAGATTTACGTACCAATCAATGTCTCACCTTCAGTAAGATCACGTTATATAAATTTTTTAGATTGATCAAAACATTAGAATATTATTTTATTTAGAAACATTTATTTAAAAAGATGTCTCCTTTATAGTCAACATCTTTTTTGCATAAGGGAAAAGGTGTAATGTAATGACACATCACGTGTTATTCGCAATTTATACGCTCAAATATTCAAATAAAATAATACGCATTTATTTAGAAAATATTCAAAAATATATAAGCATTCGATTCTCGAACAGACTCAGACACAAGATATTCAATTTTACAAACTGTGTCTGAAAGGCAAAGAAAACACACTCGCTAAAAAACAAACAACCTCTGTACTACGCGATATTGGGGGGTCCGAGTTCAAGTGCTTTTCCGGGAAGAAAAGCGTGTCGCTTGCACGACAACAATATGTGGCTGGCAACAGCCTCTAGAATGCATATACAAAAAAAGGGACTGGAGGAGGAGAGTAGCTCAACAGGGCTACAACGAATTTGTAGACCACGAGTAAAGTCAGTCAGAGTCTAGGCGTGCTAAAGGACACAAGGGTTTTTTCGCGATATTCGTCTATTTCATTCTCCTCGTTATTTCTCGGTTTAAACACTTTTAATGCGGCCGTAGCCGGTCTCAAGCCCGGATAAGACGCAGAGAGAAAGTGTCGTTGTTAATCAAAACATCTTTATTTCAATCCGCGTTTATTATATTTTTATTCATTTATTTATTTCTAATTTATTTAAATAAACCGCTTTCGGTTTACGCGCTACCTAACCTTACCCCAGTTGGGTCATTACAAGCAGAGATGAGTAGAGAGATTGCTAACGTCAATGCTACGGTGCGAGCCCAAAAAAAGCCACTGATTCGAGCGCCGCGCCGCGGGTTAGCGTCGAAGCTGGCGCACAATTCGGTAGAGCTATGGAGGGGGTATATACCAAACGTGCGCCTGCTGTAAGAAGAGGGGGAACGTGCGCCTGGCTGGTGGGCGGAGCGAACGGCAGCATATTTTCTCTGGGCGCCGCGAAAGCAATTCGAGAGTCGCGTAGTTTGTCCTCGTGGCGCTACAATTGAAATTTTATTTTATGCACATTACATGTTTACCTCAAGTACAATAGCAACTACCTATAACTTAAGCTTCGATAATTAAATGTAAGTGCTAACGCGCGTGCCTGTCATCTTTGCTTTTGCTGTCTCGGGTTCGAGTCCCGCTTGATCCATATTTTTTTTTGTTTTAATTCTTCATATGCTAATTAAATATTCTTTTTTTTAAACATTCGTTAACGTTTATAGATACACATTTCAGCTTAGAAAAAATATCCTTACGGCAAGAAAAAAATATTAATCTATACATTATTTTAATAATTGTACGAACCAATTTCAGTTTATTCAACGCAGTTTATTCATTACAAAAATTGAAAATTCCCTCTTAAATTTAACCAACACATTCAATTTCTTTCGAATAAATACTGCACTGAATAAGTTGCAATTGATTAATAGTACTTTCATTAAAATAATGAACCGATTCGTATTATTTCGTTGGCATTGGAAAAATTTATCAAAATAAATGAGCAAGCACATTTATAATTTTTTAAAACTGAATTCTTGAGTAATTATACAACTAATTTTTATTCGTGTACACGTTTTTAAAAGTTGCCCTTTATGATATTTTAATTGCTTACAAAGATTAAAAGTAAGAGGTTAAGGAATATCGTAGTCATATCATTTTTATATAGTTTTATTAACTATAAAGATATAAAATAGATACCTACATGGATTATATTGCTTTTTATTTATTGTTACATACTTTTTACTTGATTCAAAACGCTAGAAAATTCTCTGTATTAACTTTTTTATAAAATCTTAAATAGAATTTATTTAAATAATAACAACTGCGGTTTTTAAAAAAATGCAAATGTGAGTACAGCGAGCATGGTTTTCCGCTCGAAAAAAGTTTTAAATAGCATGCTATATGGCTTAAATTGTTTGTATTGCGTGCAGTAAGAACTATGTTAAAGGCCAGGACCGATAAGTTACTCCAAGACCCTAAACCAGTACAAAAACATAGATATCACGGTACTCACATTTACTCGGGAACACGTTTTTTATGCAATTTTCCACGGTTTTTCACCTAAATCCATCCACAGATTTTTTTTTTATCGATGTTAAAAAAAATTTCTTTTGATCTATATTTTCGTTAACTTAGAAAACTATAAAAAAAATATTTGCATGTCTCAAAATAAAGTTTAAGTATTGATTTAAGCTAAGGACACGTATATTGCCACTTTTTTGCAAATAACCCATAACTGAAATTAAATTTTAGAAATTTTACATGATTTTGCGGTATTAGTAAGTATTTATTATTATATTATTATATTATTCTTTGTATACTGTTTCGATGAATGTAAAAGTAAGTTTTTGATTCTGTTTAATTTGGCTACATTTACGTGGAGCTTCAATTGTACATAAAACTTGCGTTGGTAAGACGGTTTGAATATCATAAGGCTCTGGCCACGTAAAATTTTTGTTTTTTTTTAGCCATAAATTTCGTGATTAATTCATTATTTTTAATTTCTAAAACACGATCTAGATACCATATCTTATTATAAATTACTATACAAACCAATCGTCTTTGATGAAGCTGTTTAAATTATACATTGCAGTTTCCTGTTTTGTTGTATTACGCCAATTTAAGTATTATCGTAAAGCACTACTTTTATGGGTATTTTTTCTCTGTAAACCATAAGCAGTCATATTATAAAAATTAAATAATTTTCATGGAATTTGAAACGAAAAAAAACTACAAATGAACTTCTAAAAAGTGAACTGAATAATTTAAAAAAAAAAGATACAATATTTCGTAGAATATTAACAGTAAATAGCGAAGAAATGCAAAATTTAGAACATTTTATTTGATGTGCTAAAATTATTCTTTGAACAACTAACTTAAAACCAGCGTTGCTGAATTGTTAATTAGCCAATTAATAATTAAAATTTAAAATTTAATTTTCAATTAAAACTTTTTTAATTGACAATTAAAATTTAGTTGTCAATTAAATTTTTTTTAATTAACAATTATAATTTAGCTGTCAATTAAAGTCTTTTTAATTAACAACTAAATATTAATTGTCAATTAAATTTTTTTTAATAGACAATTAAATTTTAATTGTGAATTAATACAAAATTAATTGACAATTAAATGTTAATTGTCAATACAAATTTTTTTAATTGACAACTAAATATAATTGTTATAAATTTAATTGAATAATTTTCAATCAATAATTATAATTTAGCAGTTAATTGAATTTTTTTTAATTTACGCGTATACCAAGCATATGAACAATAGTGAAAAATATTTATGTCAGGGTAGGTACTTTTACACTTGTACTTTACGTACTTGATGAGTATTATTATCTAAATATAAATTTTTAAATTAGAAGTTTATTAGAAAATTTTTTGAAACTTTTATATTTAATCGTTTCAGCACCCTTTACACGAATAACCATTCATCTTTAAAATTCAAAACACAAAGCATTTTTATTACACAAAATACCTATAGTCTTAAAAAAATCAAAAAATTATTTAGAAAATTAGTAAATAATTTCGATGTACAAATATTCATTTTTTAAAGAAATATTAACGTGAAAATAATATACAAAAAAAATTTAAGCGTATATTTAAATTTGAGAACACAATTTGTAAATCTTTTGTATTTTTAGAATCATTTATACATGTGAACTAACTACGCTGCTTAACAATATAATTATAGTAATAACCTATAATTATTAATTTATGTTATTATTAACAACTTTGAATTTAATGAAAACTTTGCTATAACTACATTCAACCGACCGACGTTAGGAGCGAGGTATGCCTTGCTAGTAGTTGTTATTCTTGTATGAGCTACTTTACCTGCAAATATCACGTATAAAAATGTTGAGTTATAATTCTTCTATGATCATATACAGCGAATCCAAAAACTCTATTGTGTATTAACTTTGGGGAAAAAAACATTCAAAATGGTTTACTTTGGAATGATCATATATGATCATATACAGTGAACCCAAAAACTTAATTTGTGTATCAACTTTGGGAAAAAACTTTCAAAATCGTTTAATTTGGGAGGTTCATCAAGAAATATTTTTTTCAATTATAATTGCAAAATGTTCAATTCAAAGTTAAATTTTAGTTGTCAATTAACAAAAACTTTAATTAACAATTATATTTAGTTGTCAATTAAAAAAAATTTAATTGACAATTAATATTTAGTTGTTAATTAAAAAGACTTTAATTGACAGCTAAATTATAATTGTTAATTAAAAAAAATTTAATTGACAACTAAATTTTAATTGTCAATTAAAAAAGTTTTAATTGAAAATTAAATTTTAAATTTTAATTATTAATTGGCTAATTAACAATTCAGCAACGCTGGTTTTAAGTTAGTTGTTCAAAGAATAATTTTAGCACATCAAATAAAATGTTCTAAATTTTGCATTTCTTCGCTATTTACTGTTAATATTCTACGAAATATTGTATCTTTTTTTTTTAAATTATTCAGTTCACTTTTTAGAAGTTCATTTGTAGTTTTTTTTCGTTTCAAATTCCATGAAAATTATTTAATTTTTATAATATGACTGCTTATGGTTTACAGAGAAAAAATACCCATAAAAGTAGTGCTTTACGATAATACTTAAATTGGCGTAATACAACAAAACAGGAAACTGCAATGTATAATTTAAACAGCTTCATCAAAGACGATTGGTTTGTATAGTAATTTATAATAAGATATGGTATCTAGATCGTGTTTTAGAAATTAAAAATAATGAATTAATCACGAAATTTATGGCTAAAAAAAACAAAAATTTTACGTGGCCAGAGCCTTATGATATTCAAACCGTCTTACCAACGCAAGTTTTATGTACAATTGAAGCTCCACGTAAATGTAGCCAAATTAAACAGAATCAAAAACTTACTTTTACATTCATCGAAACAGTATACAAAGAATAATATAATAATATAATAATAAATACTTACTAATACCGCAAAATCATGTAAAATTTCTAAAATTTAATTTCAGTTATGGGTTATTTGCAAAAAAGTGGCAATATACGTGTCCTTAGCTTAAATCAATACTTAAACTTTATTTTGAGACATGCAAATATTTTTTTTATAGTTTTCTAAGTTAACGAAAATATAGATCAAAAGAAATTTTTTTTAACATCGATAAAAAAAAAATCTGTGGATGGATTTAGGTGAAAAACCGTGGAAAATTGCATAAAAAACGTGTTCCCGAGTAAATGTGAGTACCGTGATATCTATGTTTTTGTACTGGTTTAGGGTCTTGGAGTAACTTATCGGTCCTGGCCTTTAACATAGTTCTTACTGCACGCAATACAAACAATTTAAGCCATATAGCATGCTATTTAAAACTTTTTTCGAGCGGAAAACCATGCTCGCTGTACTCACATTTGCATTTTTTTAAAAACCGCAGTTGTTATTATTTAAATAAATTCTATTTAAGATTTTATAAAAAAGTTAATACAGAGAATTTTCTAGCGTTTTGAATCAAGTAAAAAGTATGTAACAATAAATAAAAAGCAATATAATCCATGTAGGTATCTATTTTATATCTTTATAGTTAATAAAACTATATAAAAATGATATGACTACGATATTCCTTAACCTCTTACTTTTAATCTTTGTAAGCAATTAAAATATCATAAAGGGCAACTTTTAAAAACGTGTACACGAATAAAAATTAGTTGTATAATTACTCAAGAATTCAGTTTTAAAAAATTATAAATGTGCTTGCTCATTTATTTTGATAAATTTTTCCAATGCCAACGAAATAATACGAATCGGTTCATTATTTTAATGAAAGTACTATTAATCAATTGCAACTTATTCAGTGCAGTATTTATACGAAAGAAATTGAATGTGTTGGTTAAATTTAAGAGGGAATTTTCAATTTTTGTAATGAATAAACTGCGTTGAATAAACTGAAATTGGTTCGTACAATTATTAAAATAATGTATAGATTAATATTTTTTTCTTGCCGTAAGGATATTTTTTCTAAGCTGAAATGTGTATCTATAAATGTTAACGAATGTTTAAAAAAATGAATATTTAATTAGCATATGAAGAATTAAAACAAAAAAAAATATGGATCAAGCGGGACTCGAACCCGAGACAGCAAAAGCAAAGACGAGAGGCACGCGCGTTAGCCACCTCGGCTGTCGGTACACTGAACATTTATAGCTTGTATGTCGCATATGTTCATAGAGAAGCTCTGGGACTTACATTTAATTATCGAAGCTTAAGTTATAGGTACTTGCTATTGTACTTGAGGTAAACGTGTAATGTGCATAAAATAAAATTTCAATTGTAGCGCCACGAGGACAAACTACGCGACTCCCGAATTGCTTTCGCGGCGCCCAGAGAAAATATGCTGCCGTTCGCTCCGCCCACCACACTGAAAGAAGTTTGGCTATCAGAAAGCACCAAAGTTTATACGTTTCATACGTCCAATTAGTGTTGAACTCTGAAAATACCAGAATGGGAGTCCTAAAGATCCATAATAGTAGTATACAACTTCAATGATTGTTCGTGCTCTCATACTTCCAAAGTTGACTCGCTATACTCCCAAAAATAGTATCGATAGAGTTCAATGGAACATTGAGCTCTCGAAGCCTCAGAGATAGGCGCGTGACAGACCAAACGATGGGAGTCTGAGACGCCCATCCGCCTCGAGCGTTGAGCGACCCAACACAGTGGAGCTGCCGTGCGTCATTTGAACTGGCGGCGGCCGGCTCTACTCGCCAGCTGCGGAAACTCTCTTTTGCCGGCTGGGTCGGGGTTCAAATCCACTCTCCCGAACTTTTTTTTTTTTTTTTAATTAAGTATTATTTAAGTATATCGTTAAACAGTTGATTAAACGTAAAAATTAATGTTATTGAGACTTTTTAAAGATAAATTAGTATTTATGTAAGTGTTAATATACTGCTTTTATATACATTTTTGCTTCAACATAATTTTTTAAATATAATACACCATAGAATAAGAAAATAAATAAGATTTTCCTTGTAATTGCAAAAATCAAAGTGAATCCTATTTAGATTATACAGATGTGTTCGTTAAGTCATGAAAATATTTTATAAATTTTTTGAAGATAACATTCAATGTAAGATAATAAAAGTTTATTTCTCTTTAATATAGCATTATTGAAGAGTTAAAAGGAATGTTTCTATTTAATTTATATGCATCTATATGAAATATATAACGGAAGGTGAGATGGCCTGTACCTATACCCTTATTATCAAGAACGGTACCATTAATTATTATTGTTAATGTTAATATGATATTAACATTAGTAATTATTATAAGCAAAATAAATTAGTTAATACATTTAGGATATAAAAAAACGTAGTATTAATTAAAAGTTAGTTTTTTATAAGAAATCATTTAATTAATTATTTAATTATTGCGGAAATGATTCGGTTTTATATTTGTTAACTAAGATGATACGGCGGGGCCAACGTAATGGCTAAGAACGCGCGCGTGTGCATATGCACACACGAGCGCGCAGACATACGAAAGCGTGTTCAGCGAGGAGCAACGAATTCGCGAATATTGGAAGAGTGGGGATTCGCGAATATCGTGAGAAGGAGGACGGGAGCGAGAGAGATGGAGAGAGTGGGCTCGGGTATATATCGGCGACGCACAGCCGAGGAAGCACTGAGTTTTCTCTGACCTCTCAAGCCGTGGCTATCCAGCGAGCAGGCCTCGCGCTCGGGATACTAGGGTGAACTCGGGCCGCTTCTTGTGGTGAACACACGGTGATGTGGCGAATCCTTGCCTATCTACCGCGTGTAATCTCTCTCTTTCGCTTCCCTCTATCGCAACTCCACTCCTCTTTAATTGTACTTTTACCCTCAATAAAAAACCAAGTTTCACACTAATAATTATAACTCATTTTTCCCCGCCTCCACCTATTATTCGGGTGCGCCGGTCGTCCTTCAGTAGCCACTGGAGGGGGAAACGCGCTAACGAATTTCATAAAAGGCATAGCTCGGGGCGGCCAACGCGCTGCCCGAGACTACGTCTTCAGGGTTTTACCCGAGAAAAGCGCGCTGGTGCCTTTCTCAGGGTTTTGACTGCTTGCCCGGCGGAGAGCTAACGCGTCCTCCTGCTGGTTCGAGTTAGCATACCAAAACCCAAAGCACAGTTGCACTTCTGCAGCTCCGACCTCGGCGGCTGCAGGAGCGTAACTATCAGGGGGAATCCAGGAAGAGGTTGTTTCTCGCGCACTTCTTCGGGTCCGTACGCGAACCGCGTGTAACAAAAACACAACTGGAAAACGAACTCTCCTACGTTGGAGCAGAAGAACGGCTTAAGTCCGTCACATTGGCGCCCGAACAGGGACTCGAGGAAAAAAACACGTAGAAACAGCCTTAAATGATTCCGGAATGGGACGGGACGTTCACAGAAACGCGTATACATTCGCGTATTACAGACACGCAAAAATTGATAAATCGGTTAATTAAGATTGATGAGGAGAGATGGGGAACGATATTAAGTCTTGACGAGGAAGTACGAAATTTAAAAACAGAGAATGATAATTTAAAGAATAAAATTGCACATCAGCGTCAAGACATGCAAAATCTATGGAAGTCGTTAGATGAGGCGATACAAGTTGTCAACAAATTAACGATAAAAACCGAAAAATTGAGTGGCCATCTGGGAATAGTTACAGGAAAAATGATAACAAAATTCGGGAAATTCGAAAAAATACAGCAGGAACAAGATGATAAGATCATTGAGCTCACGCGCCGTATAAATTCGTTAAAAATTGAATAAATTTAATGAAGGGAAAGTTCAATCCATTTTTTGCAAAACGAGCGAAAATTTAAATAATAGATGAAAAATTAGGTCATTAAAATTATAATTTCTGGCGGATATTTATATTAATAAAAATATATTATTTATAAAAATAAAATATTTTACAAGTATTTTTTTTATTAATATTTTTTCTTATAAAAAAAATACAAAATGCCGCAAAATAAAAGGTTATCGGGGGCGTTTATGACAGACATCGAGACGACAGCTCCCGTGGAGAGTCTCGATGATGAGCAACGTAAGCACCGCGATTGGGAAAAGGCAGTTTCCGAGGAATTAAAATGCCTAGATGAGAGACAGGACGAATTAGAAAGTAAAATTACTAATTTAGTTAAAACTCCGGATGGACTAGAGTCACCTCCTTTAAATACTTCACGTATTGAAGCGATAAATACCGATTTAGTTGCACGCATAAATGCACTGTCAGACTTGTTAAAAAAAACCCAAGACGCGAGCACCGCAGAAACGCAGCGGGGCGCGAAACTAGAAGCGGCCGTGAAAGCCTTAGAAAATCGTGTCAAAATACTGGAAACGGAAAATGATAATTTAATAACGGAAAATACAGAGTTATATTCAAATTACGAGAAGTTGAGTAAACAATTTGAAGATAGTGATAGCGGGGGAGAATTGAAAAAATACTTAATCGCGCGATTAGATGAGGTATATGAGAAAAACGAACAGGCGGTTAAAAAACTCGAAAATTCGATCAACAAACACAATGCGGGGCGTGCCAGTTCGGCAGGGACCAGCGGAAGTGAAGCATCGAGAAAAATAAAATTAAATATACCTAAATTTAAGGGGTTACCCTCGGAAAGACCGATGAAATTTATATTTGAGTTAGAAAACTATTTTACATTAATACGGCCGGATGCCGATGAAACACTATGTGTAATTTCGCAGGCACTAATAGACGATGCTCATAACTGGTGGTACCTGCAGGAGGGCCAAATAAAAGATTACGACGATTTTTTAAACAAATTCAAAGAGAGGTACTGGAATTCGAATATGCGACGAGTGGCGAAAATAAAAGTAGAGTTCGGGCAGTGGTATGCTTCAGCGTCCATGAATCGCGTAAATTACGCGATTTATATCCTGGGATTAACGAAAGAACTTGAACTCGAATTACCCGAGGAAGACCTGGTATTAAAAATCGGCGAGCATTTTGAGAGGAGTATCAGGTTAGCTATAGCAGGGCAAAGGGTAAAAGATAAAAATAGTCTATTGAAAATACTAGCACAATACGACAGCGATGATCAACGCACAAAAGGCGACCGCGCGCCCGTTAACACGGTAGAAACAAAAAAATTCATGAGTAACGCGCCGAGCCAATCCGCGGCTCCTGTTGCAAATACGGAAGGTAAAAAACCTTGGCAAACGAAAAATATAAGTGCCATGCAAAATGCGAAACCAACCGAAAGTCAAAGAACCGGGAATAATACGTATAAAAATCCTAAAAAATGGGAAAACAACCAAACCAATAAGTGGAGAGATAAGAAAGATCAATCGGACATAAACGTGTTCGATATAGATATCAGCGATGTTCGAACCCCGGGAAACGGGGATTAGTTGCGTCACGTAATTCGGATCTAGAAGTAAAAAATAGACGGGGCGCAACTGAGCACTTAAATGTAGCTTCTATAATAGAAGACCCGCGGGAAACATTATTATACGATGTAGAACCCGCTGGAGAAAATGCCGAAACCACGTGTTGTCCGGAAATCAGCATAAGCGTATACGGAAACGAAGTAAAAGCGTTAATCGACACGGGGAGTGAAGTCACGGCGATTTCAGAAGAATTTTATTACGCAAATATTGATAAACTTAAAGAATGCCCTACACTACCTATAAGTGGAAAAGTCATTAAAGGCGCGACGGGGGCAAAATCGGCAAGATTAAAGTTCCAAATACTGCTAACTATAACTATCGGAGGATTAGAGGCAAAATTAATAATTTTAGGAGTGCCAAAATTGGTAAAACCGTGTATCATCGGGTATGACTCAATAAAAGCGTTAAAAATGCTAATTGACACGGTAAATCAAAACTTATTATTTCAAGTAAATCAGAAAGACGGTGTTATCGGTTACGCAGATAGGCGGTTCGCGTCGAACGAATATACGTCTCTGTGCATCGAGCATGCAAATGAGTACCTCGAAAATGAGGTAGATCTCAGGAATCACTTCGACGAGGACGAAGGAAAAGGTACGGAATCCCGCGAAGAATCGTACGATATCTCAGTAGAAGAAATCGACGATAAAGTAAATTTATGTGAAAATCTAAATGAATCACAAAAAACGAAATTAAAAGAATTACTTGTAAAATATAAAAAAGTGTTTGAAAAAAAACCCGGTTTGCTAACTACCTATGAGCACGAGCTAATTTTGAAGGACGATACACCCTTCTATACTAAGCCCTATCCTATACCACTAGCATATCGCGAGCAGGTAAAAAAGGAAATAAACCGAATGTTGGAATTAGGAATCATTAGGCGCTCGACCAGCCCGTATATTAACCCAGTAGCCGTAGTTAAAAAAAAGGACGGTTCTGTGCGATTATGTTTAGACGCTCGAAAACTGAACGCGCGGCTTATTGATGATTACGAGGGGCCGCCAGGCGTTGAGGAGGTATTGCAAAGATGCGCGGGAAAGCCGATAACAAGTACCTCAGACTTCACGTGTAGTTATTGGCAGGTAAAGCTCGCGGAGTGGTGCAAAAAATATACGGCTTTTAAGTGTGATAATCACATTTATGAGCATAACGTGGTACCATTTGGGATAAAAACTAGCGGATCAGCCTTAATTAGAGGACTAGATCAAACAACGTCAGATTTTGACGAATTTTTAGTATTGTTTGTGGACGACATGGTGATAAAATCAAAAAATTTCGAAACACACCTGTCGCACTTAGCTGCGCTGTATGAAAGACTCTTAGCCCATAATCTAAGATTAAATTTTAAAAAATCAAACTTTATGTGCGAGGAAATCGAATTTCTAGGCCACTTTATATCAGCACACGGAATCAGGCCGGATCCCGAGAAAATAAAAACAATAAAAAATTTTAAAAGACCCCGTAATGTAAAGGAGTTACAGAGTTTTCTGGGGTTTGTCAATTTTTACACTAAATTCGTAAAAAATTATTCGCACCACACAAAACCTTTGATTGAGCTGCTTAAAAAGGGTTCATTTTTTGATTGGACCGCAGTGCAACAAAGAGCTTTTAACAATATAAAAGAAATTTTTGATGAAAACATTATTTTAAAATACGCAGACCCGAAACGGCCTTACATACTTTCCACCGACTCTTCGGATTTTGCGTGCGCCGCGGCACTATCGCAATTAAATGACGAGGGTGAAGAAGAAGTCGTGTGTTTTGTAAGTAGAACTTTAAAAGGAAGCGAGGGCGCATACTTTACCACTGAGAAAGAAATGGTTGCATTAGTATGGGCATTAAAGAGATTGGACACGTTTTTACGGGGGGCAATAAATATTTACGTGAGGACAGATCATGAAGCTCTGGCCTTTTTAAAAACATGCAAGTACCGTAATGCCAGGTTACAAAGATGGAATTTAGCTATACAAGACTTTAATATCGACCCGGAATATATACCGGGCAAAGAAAACGTCGTCGCGGACTATCTAAGCCGCGTCACCGATTTAGAGCCGAACCGCGCGGAAAAAACTGAAATAATTATAGCCGCAGTGGTACAACAAAAGCCAAGCCCGGCGTTAATCAATTTGTGTAAAAATATGGATAAATTACAAAGAAGTGAGCCATACGCGTCTCAGATTATGGAAAAACTAAGGGCTGGGGACGCTAAAATAAAAAAGAAATTCGAAATTCGAGAAAATATATTATATAGAATTATGATTAATTGTGCAAAAATATATATACCAGAGGGGAACTTAAAACCACTTGTAACGGAGGTACACGTGATATATGGACATGTGGGGCCGCGAAAAGTATATAAAATAATTTTAGAGCATTTTTACTCACGAAATTTACGAAAAAGGGTAGCTGAAATACTAAAAACGTGTGATACATGCCAAAAAACTAAATATTTAACGCAGCGATATGACGAAATCACGCAACCTATATTAACTAATAAACCGCGAGAAATGTTATCGATAGACTTTTTTGGTCCCTTGCCCGTGTCGAGAGGTGGTGTAAAATACATTTTAACTACTATAGACGTATTCAGTAAATACGTAGTATTTTATCCTCTAAAAAAGGCGAACACGACAGCGGTAATTAGAAAATTAATGAATGATTACATACCAACTTATGGGAAACCGGAGGCAATAATATCAGACCATGGGACGCAGTTTACGAGCAAAAAATGGATTGATACATTAAAAAACGAGGGGATACGCATAATATATTCATCTATCAGACACCCTCAAAGTAACATAATCGAGCGTGTACACCGAGAATTGGCAAGGTTTTTACGCACTTTCGTAAAGGATAAACACGGCGGGTGGGCTCTGTATATTCGAAAAATTCAAAACATTATAAATGAAATTAAAAACATTACAAATATGGGCCATAAGCCAACAAGGATATGGGAAAAATATTTAAAAATACCAGAAGAGGACAACGATGTGTCCCGCGACAATAGAATATCACTGGCTCGCGACTATGCGCACAAATTCTTAAAGAATAGAGCAGCGAAACGGAATGCGAATAAAACACACTTTAAATTTAAAGACGGCGACAAAGTGTTAGTGAAAGCTTTAAACGTATCGGATGCGGAGAACGGCAAAATAGCAAAATTTTTTGATGTTTTTGAAGGGCCATTTATCGTGCAACAAGACGTGGGAATCGATACGTATTTACTTTACGACCCGGTATTAAAAAAGAACGGGGAAAATTTCACTTGGCAAATTTAAAACCGTATTACAGTGAGTAAGTAATCAAAAGAAAAATCTATTATTGAAACAAAAAATTGACAAATTAGATAAACTAGAATAAACTTTTATAGTATAAACTTGTTTTTGTTCACACGAAAATAATCATAAATTGGGCAAGTGAAATTTGATACCGTTAGGGTATTCTCTCTCTGGCGCGGTCAAATAAAATTTTCAAATTTTTTTCAAAAATTCAAACTTTTTTTGGGGGGCAGTAGGGAGAGAGAAACACACAATAGAATAGAACAGGCTTAAGAGTTTATAAATTTTAGATTTAAACTCTTTATTTAAACAAATGTAAAAGAGCATAACATGTAATTAAGCGAAAAACAAAAACACATATGTAAAAACGAAATGTAATTATTTAAATAATGCAGAACAGAACATTATAAACAAAAAGAGGCACCGTGAAATCGGCCCAATACATAATTAAGGTATATGCATTATTAAAATAAATTAAGTAAACAAAGAGACACTTGAACCATAAAATAATAGAATACAATAATTCAATGAGTGCACGTATATATTGGACACCACGTGTATACACGTATACGTGCAAACATCAATTAAAACAAATTATAAAATTAAAAATAAAAGAGGCACCGTGAAATCGGCCCAAAGAAAAAAGAATATGGTTCAAAATACTCTAAGAAAGCAATGTAGCGAGAAAGAATAGAATTAAAAGGTAGATAGAGATAGGGACAAGAAGAGAGCCAAATCGAAGAAACATGCGATGTTTTCGGAGAAACACAAGCAGGGAGGACCGCAGGTCCGGTACGCGCATGGGAGAATTCAAACGTAAACAAGGAGCTGGCACGTGTGCGAAAATTCGGCAGAAGGGAGGGGGAAAGCCGAGGTGACGAGTCAAGGTGCAAGACAAAAGGACCTCACAGTCGATTTTGATCGAGCATCGTGTGCGAAACCCGAAACGCGACCCGCGACGCAGCGACGAGTACCGAAAGGCACGTGCGATTCGGTATGTGCGATCAGGAGACGGTCGTGTGCGAAAGAGACCTAGCGCTGGGAAGCGGGTACCATAGGACGGTGCCATATAAAACGACACGCATCTCCTGCGTACGCTTTAAATGCGCAAGGAAGGGAGGATTCCAGCGAGCCGAGGGACTTGCTCGATGGAACCCACCCGGAGGGCCAAAAGAGGACAAGCGGCTGGGCCCGGACACAATGTCGAAGCAGAAGGGAACGCAGGTGGCCGGAGACATGGAGAAATCCATACGGAAACACCGAGGGTGGGTGTTTTTTGGAAGCGCGCAAGCTCGGCGACCCGGAGCTTCACCAAGGAAGCCCGAATTTTACGGGACCACTCCAACAGACATCGAGCTGACACCCGACCCGGAACCAACGCAAGCCCTAAAGAAGGGCCGAAAGAGGAAAAGGGGAATAACGCATTTACTACCATCTCCCACTGCGCTAAGCGACATGGAGGAAATCGCAACGGCCCAAAAGGCCTTACCAAGTCTAAGCGACGGCGAGGAATACGAGCCCCGAGCCATAGACCAGCTAGAAGACAGTTCCTGGAAACTGCAGGCACGCCAAAACATCATAGCGAGGCAAAAGGCCAGGGAGGGACAGAGCGATGTCCAGGAGGGAAGTTCAACCGATAACCCCGAGCAAAACCCAATCTCAATGGCACCCGATATCGGAGGATCGGACGTCGACAAAGTATTAGCAGAGCTAGAGGCCCCATGCCAACACCTTCAATCGGACGACCTGATGGATGCCATCAACGACTTTGAAGAGTGGCTTCAACAAGTCGAAAATTAGGAATTTTATTTTTTTTAATTTTTAATTATTTGTTATTTGGATTATTGTTTCATGTTTTTTTTATAGAATAAATAAAAACAGAATACGTTATCTGACGCGTTACTTTTTTATTAGGAGAGCGAGCCAGTAAAGGTATACGCCGCCTAGAAAACAAAATAAAATTTTCAAATTTGGTTTCCAAAATTGAAACTTTTATTGGGGGGCACTGAGACGGCTTGTACCTATACCCTTATTATCAAGAACGGTACCATTAATTATTATTGTTAATGTTAATATGATATTAACATTAGTAATTATTATAAGCAAAATAAATTAGTTAATACATTTAGGATATAAAAAAACGTAGTATTAATTAAAAGTTAGTTTTTTATAAGAAATCATTTAATTAATTATTTAATTATTGCGGAAATGATTCGGTTTTATATTTGTTAACTAAGATGATACGGCGGGGCCAACGTAATGGCTAAGAACGCGCGCGTGTGCATATGCACACACGAGCGCGCAGACATACGAAAGCGTGTTCAGCGAGGAGCAACGAATTCGCGAATATTGGAAGAGTGGGGATTCGCGAATATCGTGAGAAGGAGGACGGGAGCGAGAGAGATGGAGAGAGTGGGCTCGGGTATATATCGGCGACGCACAGCCGAGGAAGCACTGAGTTTTCTCTGACCTCTCAAGCCGTGGCTATCCAGCGAGCAGGCCTCGCGCTCGGGATACTAGGGTGAACTCGGGCCGCTTCTTGTGGTGAACACACGGTGATGTGGCGAATCCTTGCCTATCTACCGCGTGTAATCTCTCTCTTTCGCTTCCCTCTATCGCAACTCCACTCCTCTTTAATTGTACTTTTACCCTCAATAAAAAACCAAGTTTCACACTAATAATTATAACTCATTTTTCCCCGCCTCCACCTATTATTCGGGTGCGCCGGACGTCCTTCAGTAGCCACTGGAGGGGGAAACGCGCTAACGAATTTCATAAAAGGCATAGCTCGGGGCGGCCAACGCGCTGCCCGAGACTACGTCTTCAGGGTTTTACCCGAGAGAAGCGCGCTGGTGCCTTTCTCGGGGTTTTGACTGCTTGCCCGGCGGAGAGCTAACGCGCCCTCCTGCTGGTTCGAGTTAGCATACCAAAACCCAAAGCACAGTTGCACTTCTGCAGCTCCGACCTCGGCGGCTGCAGGAGCGTAACTATCAGGGGGAATCCAGGAAGAGGTTGTTTCTCGCGCACTTCTTCGGGTCCGTACGCGAACCGCGTGTAACAAAAACACAACTGGAAAACGAACTCTCCTACGTTGGAGCAGAAGAACGGCTTAAGTCCGTCACAAAGGCATACATGTTGAATATATTTTAACTTGAACCCTACACAATTTAACAAAAATTATATTTTCAAACTATATGTATAACTAAGTTTTACATAACAAAAATCACTGCGGGGCCATAAAAAACCCACAATAAACACAATTGGGTCCTCGCATGATTTTTAAAAATGCATAAATGATTTAGAAAATAGTTCATTATTGACAGTAAAGAATTTTTCAGAATTTTTCCAACTAGAATTTATTGAAAAAAAATCATGAAACGATTCCTATTGGTCAGTCGATTTACGACGTCACAATGGTATACTTTTGGAAATTAAGAACGGCAAAACGATTAAACACTCAAATATTTCTTGGAAAATATTTATTAATAAAATAATATGGTACATATCGTTTATAATTTTCGATCACAAATCCAATGGTGATATTAGATTTTGGGCCCGATATATTTATAAGGCCCATTTAAGGCCCAACTTAATTTTTTTAAATGAGAACGTATCTTTTCTATTACACGTTTAATTTCCTCATCTCAAAATATGGGCGAATACGTATTTATGTTTATTTAAATCCACTGTCTGATTTTAGATAGAGGAAAACCTAATTTTGGTAGGGCTAAAACTAATCTGGTTACATTTTAATGATCTAATATAAATAATTAATAAACTAAAGATGTATCTATATGTATTTTTATTCGAGGAATTCAAATATATAATAAAAAGATAGGTTCTCATTTGAAAAATGAAGTTGGGCCTTAAATGGGCCTTAAAAATATATTGGGCCCAAAATCTGATACCACCATTGGATTCCTGGTCGAAAATTATAAGGAATATGTGTCACATTATTTTGTTTATAAATATTTTTCAAGAGATAATTGAGCATTTAATCATTTTCCCGTACTAAATTTTCAAAATTATACGATCGCGACGTCACAAATCGACTGGCAAATATAAATCGTTGCGAAATAATTTGCGCGAAATTCAAAATTGCATAAATAAATAGTGATTCTTTTTCAATAATTTCTAGTTGGAAAAATTCTGAAAAATACTTGACTGTCAATAATGAGCCATTTTCTAAGTGATTTATGTATTATTGAAAATTATGCAAAGTCCCAATTGGTTAAATATTTATATAATTCCAGCCTGAATAGTACTTAGCCACTAGTTTATAAAGATATTTTAACATTTCTCTTTTATGTTCTCGCGTCTTTTTACCCGGAATAAATTTTAGTGCGAAATTTCGTCTGTGTTAAAAAAGACGCAAGTAGCCAATTTTTAAACCAATTTTCCAAGTGTATAATGGACTTTTTTTTGCACAACTTATTTTGTGTATAAATATCAAGATAAAACAATTTATAGTTATCATTGTGCTGGCAGTGCCATGTGTTATATTTGCATTTTGATAATAAAGTAGAAGGGTATAGTAAAAATAAACAAATTATGAATCGAAGAGGTATTTTTATTGCTTATGAGTGTGCGCTCGTGTGGGTGTGTGTATGAGCGCGTGCGTGTGTATACGTGCGCGTGCATAAATGACTGTAAATATACACGGTGAAAATTAATATTGTAGGGCTCATTTTTTGCTCTTCTTCAGAAAGATGGCGCAAAAATAATTATTTTTTGTTATTACCGATTTTTTGATTTTTAAAATTTATTTTTTTTTTTGTACCGTTAGAAGTAATGTCATTCATTTAGTGAAAATTCATTTCAAAGAGCAGAATAATACCTAAGTTTACCAACGAAAAATTTTGGATAAGATATTTTGCTTGCTTTTTTTTATACACGAAAGAGTCATTTTTTGTTTAAACGGTGATATCTAGGAAATATAAAATGAATAATTTTAAAAAATTTTGTGATGATTCGAAAGGAATATAGAGAAAAATATTCAATCAAATTTTCAAGCCTTGATCTTTAACTTTTAACAAAAATAAAACTCAAACTGACTGACTGAAATTTTCGAAAAAGGTTGCTTCTCTTCTTTGCTCAGTTCATAACGACCTTTATAATTCGTGATACTTAAGGTTATGAATTTTTTGAAAAATTGTTTTGATCGCTATATCTCGAGAATGGCGTGATGATTTTTTAGTAAACATCGCTCTTTTTTAAATTTTCTAATGATGATTTGAAATTAAAAAGAATTATCAATATTCATCGACTCAATTTGGTTTTATAACAATTATTTATTTAAATGTATTTAGAAGAGCATGACAATACATTATTTTTTCAAACCCGAAATTTCGTATACCTCCCTTCTTTTGTTGTACACAATAACGTAATTTATTGTTAATTTATTGTTTATTTATTGTTTTCGTATTTTTTTTTGTTTTTCTGGGAAATATATGTTGGAAAATTTTTTAAATAAATCATGCTAATTAGTGAAAAATTTTATTACTCAAGATATTCGAGGTTATAAATTCTTTTTTTTTTAATTTGTTCGCTTATATCTCGATAACGGAGCTTCTATTTCGTATCAATTAAGGAAAATTTGTCTTCACTCTTTCATGAAGATTAGAAATGAAATGGAATTGAAAAGATTCATCCATTCGTTTTTGTTTTATAACGATTTTTTTATTTTATAATATTCAGAAGTCGATAATGCTATTAATGAACATAATCTTATAATCTTATTTGGCTTCAATGCTATAGTTAAAGAATTGATAAAAAAGTACACCTTTTTGAACTATTTATTAGAAACAGATATAACATTTTGAAATTATTTGATTAGAATAAAGACTTTCATATTGGAACAATTAATTTAGTAGAATAAGCAAAGTGAAAATGAATTGGATTGGTGTTTAAGATATCTATTGGAAAATGCTTCGAGTTAAATAACTTCGTAGAAAATCTAACAATTTTTTATTATATAGTATAAGTAATTTTGTATCTTCCATATCATACAGAGGATCTCTTAAATATACATAGGTAATTAAATTCCACTATGATTAAGAAAATGTCATATGTAATGTATGAGGTAGGTATTCAAAAAATTACTAAATTTATCATTTTGTTTTTTTATTATACAAAAAATACAAATATTAATATTACATAATTATCAATATATTTTATTAAGAAAAATACACTTTCAATTTCTAAATATTTTATTTTAAATATCATATCTAGTGGTCACATAATAGTCCGATTCGATTTTACTTAGCAAACAAGGTCCTACTTTATACAACATTTTAGTATTAATTAACATATGAGGTTCGTCATGCACAATAACTTTGTAAGCATAATACTTAGAATGAAAATAAAGGTTCTCAACTTCGCTAACAAGTAAGTATGTTTCTTCCAAAACATAATAAATTTGTAGTACCTTACCAAATTCTAAACCATCATCGCTTATTTTAGTAACAATAATAGAGCCACAGACATACTTTTGCCCACAAATTTCTATAAATTTATATGATTTTGCTGCTTCCAAAGATGGAATGAAGTCCGAGATACTCGTATCTCTGTCTTTCTCAAGACTTCCTAAAATCGTATCATTTGCAACATTATCACACCTTACTTTCGCATACGATTGTGTTAACTGGTTTCTCACTCCAATAGTTAATGGTAGATTTTTATGTGACCTCGTACTTACAGCCGCTTCTTTCAGGACTCTATTTTTCCTTTCAAAAGGCATGCTCCAAAAATGGATAACCGGACCATTGTCTAACATAATTTCGGGTATGTGTAGCATAAAGTGCATCTTTGGTTTCAGCAATCCGAATAATTTTACATACATATCATTGTGCTTCCTTATTAGATATTGAAATTGAGACACGTCAGCCCTGTTAAACCTTGGAGCTGTTACTATACCGATGATCTGTCGTAAAATTAAGTATAAATTCCAATAAATGTTGTCTCCTGGAATGAGATCGCCAATCATAACTGACAAATATCGACATAAGCACAGCATCTGCGCAGAAGATTGTTTAAGTTTTATTTTATTTTTTATTATGTCATTTTTGTTTGCTTTTGCGTGCTCCTTTAATATGGGACGAGGTTTATTTCCTTCAACTTCTCCATAGCAAAAATGACTAATACGTGTATTTAAGGTGTCCAATGATATTACTTTATCTTGATAAATTAAGCAGGTAAGAATTTTGGAAAGTGTGTAGTTTGCCACTCCCTCAAAGAGGTCATGCATTACATCAACTGTCTTGTTTTCTACTATATGAAAATCTATTAATTCATTGAACACGCATTCTTCCTTGATGCCAGTAGTAATAGATCTTCTTTGTACATCTTTTTTATAGTTTTCTCTTGTTCTTAATAACATTGTACGTTCTGCTATCAATGTTTGGCACTCCGCCGACGTCACCCTGCATATCCGACAATACCTTGTAGCTGAAAAACTTTCGACGAAGCCACAAACACAATTCAAACCTAAATTGTCTCCAAGTATAAGAACGCATCTGAAATATACAGTTACATTTGATCCATCAATATTTAAAGATATGCCATCTGCGCATAGTTTGTTGATTTCCTCTATAACTTTTTGGAAAACTGCTTTATTGCCAAAACGTTTTCTATGCTTCGTATAAAATAAAGCTACAGTGAAAATGTTTGTCAATTTTACCACAAGATGTGGTGGAAGAAAAGGCAGTGAAACATACACTCCGCCAAGTTCTTGCTCTCCTCCATGACTACCTAAGGTATTGCCGGTATCAAAATCGTCGTAAAAAAGAAAAATAGGTAAGGTTATTTTTTTATCTGTGTCTTGATTAACATTATATTTAGTTTTCCATAATTTTCCCTGCATTACATTTGAAATAACTACATTTTCATTTTCTAGAGATTGCATGTACTTCGTAACTTCGTTGAATAAGCCAGGTGATTCTAATAAGTTTATTAACGTATTTTTTAAAGGCGTCAGAATACCGTAAACCTTTACATATTTAACTTGTATTTCTGTTCTGTTAACAATTACGAAAATCATGTCCGTTCCAATTTCGTACGGTTCTGGGTTAACAAAACCACAATTCTTTTCATACATTTTAAACCGTAAATATTCAGTCGACAATGTTTCTAAGGGGCTTCTATTATCGTTCAGAGTTACATTAATTCTCTGAATAATACTTGGGTCACGAATATCACGTAATTCAGTTGCAATTTTTTGTTGTAAATGAGGAATATACGATTGACTGATGAAAGTGTTCATTTTTTGTATAATATCGTCGACTGCGTTACGGGGAATATTATAATTATTGTACAAAGACAACGTTAATTTAATAGCATCTGTTTCTAGATCCGGTATAGGCATTATTAAGCTGATCCTTTAGTGAATTTAGAGAAACTAACACCTAAACCACACAGAACTTATATTATTGTCATGTCCGAAGTGACTTAAGAATCTGCTTTATATAATCAAAATAAAATAATCTGTTTTGTGTATTGGAATTATTTCTTATTATTCTTTATATACCCTTAGCCGCAGAGAGACAGAGCAGATAAGGTTTTGCGGAGGGAAAACCTTTGGCTACTACTTTCTCTCTCTCTCCCTTACTCTCCTACTCTGTACCCTTATAGGCTCTATACCTTTACAAATGTTGAATTATTCTTAGAATCTACATTTATTATACGCAGTAACAGAACGTTAAAACTGTTATTCTATGACAGTTCATATGAAAAATAGTTATATTACATTACAATATGATATTGTAATAACACGCAGTTATTTATCTATTATAATTGAATAACAGATAATGTTTTGTTACTTGTACTTTTTATATTTAATGAAGAAATCCTTAATATTCAAATAATATTTAAATTATATAAAAATAATGTATGCATTTACAAATGAAACAATCATTAAAAAAACTGCTTGTTTCATTAGTTTAATGTACTACTCATAAAGTTTTAATATAAATAGTACGTTTACTTATATCAAACTTGGATGTTTTAGAAGAATAAAAATCTAAAAATTAAATATAAAAATACATACAAATATTTAAAAACCTTTCTTTACAAAGTAATTATGCTAGAAGTAGGTTTTATTAAAATAAAAGTTTGAAAAACGTATAGTTAACATATATTGTATGTAACTTATTAGTATAAAAGTTTTGCAAAACGTAATGTATATATACAATAGTTTTATAATATAATTATGTATATAAAATATAAAATACGTTTACAATGAAATATAATGTATACATAAAGTTTCTAAAAAGGTAATCTACAATTCATTCAACTAAACCTTTACTAAAAGTAGAATACTCAGTCTAACCAGAAAAATTTACTTAAACTCAGTTAACTTTACTATATACGTGTTGCAATGAATTAATATAACTAATAAATTATGATTTTAACGAAACCTTTTATTTTTTCTTATTTTTCGTACATAATAGAATAAATATATAGAATAAATTAATTTCTTATCGCACCTATCGCCTTCGCAAAATTTATGACAACTTTGTGCATGCCTGACTGAATTGTCTCATAAATAATATATTCAAAAAACTGCACAAGGTGCCGGCAGATTTTTGCGTAGCGTTGCTGAAATACGGTGAAACTTTTCACATAAATATCGACGGCTTCCATCAGATTTTCGACCTTGTATTTCGTTATTTTGTTAATAATGACGTATACGGAAGTGTTGGACGATAAACTTCCGCATAAAACAATAAATGGCATTACTACCGATTCTTCGGTTTTCAAATGCACATTCTCTACGCACTTGTACACTTCATTGAAATGCTCCTCACATTCTAAATCTTCAAAATCTTATTAAAGAGAAAAAAATTTTGATTCAAACTTGAAAATTTTAATATTTTTGTTAATAAATGAATATTACATACGAAGGCATAGCGCGTTTCTTACACATAAGAATTATACACGTAATTATTGTACACAATTTAGCATTGGTCATTATATATAGATATATTTGACCAATGCTAAATTGTGCACAATAATTACGTGTACAATTCTTATGTGTAAGAAACACACTATGCCCATACGAGTAGGGGTAAAAATTTTCAGAAATAAAAATTGGAAATAGTATAAGTTTTAAAAAATTAAGATTGTATATCTTTACATTCACAAAATTTTTATTTCAAATTTTGTTATTTATTTTTTCATTTTATACTTTCTTAGATTAAAATTTCAAAATTTATTTTTTCAAATATTTTCTCTTTCCAATGATTTTGTTCTCATAAATTAACCTTTCCATAAATTTAAATTCAACATTTTCTTCAGTCAAAATAATATTTCTTTTTTCAAAATAATATTATTTTTATAATATTTTTCAAAATTTTTACCCCTACTCTAAGAAAATGAAACTACTGCACAAATAGAAATAAACAATTTTCTGGAAACAACGAAATACTTTGCTCGATTAAGGTTGTACTCGCGGCTATATAATAACAGTTCAGATTTTCATAAAACTCAACATGCTGGTACATATTAGTCTGAATGTGACTCAGATAAATGTTTGTGAGGCCACAGTACGAGAGAGAAAAGTTATTAGCATTTTCATTATGACGTGTTTAACACGGAGTTTTATGGGAAATTTACGTATATTATGGCATTGACTATACAATTTTTGTGAAAAATTTTAGTAACAAGAGATAAATGTTTGCCGGACTTATATCACTTTCGAAAACTATGATTAGGTACCTATAAGTTTAAAAATAAATTAATTCAATACAAAAAAGGTGCATTTAACCTCAAAAACAGAGTCGAATCAGCATCTGTATTAAGTTCTTTTGTTGGATTGATAGGATGAATACATTTGTTTGATTTCAATGTATAGTCGTAATTTGATATTACTTTATTTATGTGCTTTATTAGCTTAAATATTAATAGTACCACCTAAAATTATGTAGATTAAATATTTTGAAAATAGAGTTCCACCTTAAATTATGTAATTACAAAAAACTGTGGCAATAAACATTGTTATAAAGACAAAATGTATATTTTATAAATCAATTTGTTTAAAAAATAATTAAAATAAAATAAAATTAATACATTTAATTGTTATAACAAATTCAATAAACAAATTTTTGAGGTCGTAAAATATATGTTTTAGATTCTACAATATTAATTGCTATATGCTGAAGTTATATAATTATTATCTTTAATTGTTATCACGGTTATCTTAAGGAAAGGCACTACTGAAAATTGGCGTTTTAGCAGTTTTTCTTTTCCATCTTAAGAGAAGATAGATTTTCAGCGTATGCTTTTTTGTATTAGAACATACTTAAAAAAATATGTCTTGTATAATTTTTAATATTTTCAGTTGAAACTTTTTTTACGTGTTTCTGTGATGATTTTAAAAGCTTCTTGCATGGGTTTGTCATAATGTTTTGAAGATGCAGAGATAAAAGAAAAATCGATAATACACTAATTATCAGTACTACCTCCCCTAAAACTAAAATTAAATTGCAGCATAAACAACAATTTATTGTATAAATAATAAACATGATTCATTTTATCCCTGTGTTCACTTTACTTGGATTCCCCGTACATAGCTTGCCAGTTATAAAACAAATCATTAATTTTTTCAACTTAAAATTTTGTAAGTATTAATTTGCAACAATTTTATTTCAAATTATCGAGCTTACAAGAATTGTATAATACTCAAAGCAAAGTGAATAATCGAGATTGTATAATTTTAATCAATTATTTTGTTGCAATTATTTAATTTTATAACGAAAAACTGTTATACCTATTCTATTAAAACAATCGATAATCATATGAGAACTTAAATTGTTAGGCAAAGTATAAAATAAGTTTAAGTAATTACAAACTTTTATCAAAAATTAACTAAGAAATGTTAAAACCGGATATGTAAGTTAAAATTGCAAATAAATATTCAGATATTGAGATATAGATATATAAAATCGAAATTTAAACGTTAAATACATACACTTTGTTTCAATAACTTCAATTGGGATTTTGCATACTTTTTTATTGTACATTAATAACAGACGCCATGTGCACTTCGTTCTTGACATGAAATATATATATATATATATATATATATATATATATATACACTTTAAGGTTAAGTTAGAAAATGAACTTCGACGTCATGTTTTAATGCGGTCTTAGATAACTTTAAATAAATATTTAAATTTTAAATTGAAAAGTAAATGTTTATAACAATAAGTATTCTATTGAAGTAAAACTATTTTTATTATTATGATAGAGTCTAATCTTTTCATTCCACCATTTAGGTAAAGTAGTACAGAAACGCAATTGACTAACTGCATGAAATACTAAATGATATAATTGATATGATATAATTATGATATATTTTTGCTATTTATACAAAATCTCAATTCATATAATAATTGTATTTTATAGAGACGTATAGATACTAATTATTTGTTATAATATGCACATACCTTTGCAATGTAGATGAACGTGTTTGCTATATCATTGTCGTTTATTACTTCTCCTTTTCTTGCAATTACTAAAGAAGGAGTCTTCTTTAGTAAGCGAGGCAATAAAATTAGAGCTATATCTTCTTTTGCTGTAATACGTTAATTTTATTACAAACTAATCGAATGAGCAAAGTATTACAACATTATGAATTTAAAGGCTATTAATTTCAGTTTAACAAATGTAAAAGAATTTGGTGAAAATTCACTTTACACGAGAATTGGAAACATCAGTGTATATCAACTTAAGGGGAAGTCGTAGCTGAAAACCCGTTTTTTCTATTACTAATAACTTTTCATATATAAAATGCAAAGAAAAACTGAAAGAAGAGCCATATAGATATGAATGATATCAACGCTACTGTGCAAGGCAAAGTCATTCTGTTGCGACATTTATATAAATAATTGCAAATACGGAAGGTATATTTCAGTTTAACATAACCTGCAAATATTTTGTATTTCGTATTATTTATCAAAACAATGCAACAGAATCCCTTCTCTTTGTACACTAATATTGATATCGTTTGTATCTACGTTCCCTGCTTTCAGTTTTTGTTTAAATTATAAGCAGTCAAAAATACGCATTTAAATCGTGTAAGGACAGGCCGAAACCGACATCCCGTTAAACCCATTTCAACAAAACATGAAGAACCGCTTAAGGGGTAACGCCATTTACCATCCAGAAAAAGGGGGCAGAAAATAATTGTCACTTTTGACAATATTTTACAAGAATAAAAAATCTGTTTAAGGGACTATGTTGTATATATCTTAAAGTGCTGTATACATTATTATCAACTGTATAATATATGTACCATATATATAATGTATCAACTATTTACGAAAGTAAATAGAATGTTAATACTTAATATGTGATTTTAATTATTGATATTTTCTTAATTATTCTAAATTTATGAACGTTATTTTAATTCAAACGTATTATATTGACAATAAAATTTTATTCTAACTACACATTGGATGCACAACAAGTGATATCATACAAAGTATTTGTACTTACAATTTGGAAGTAACTCCTTGTTGTCATTATAAATTATTTTAGCATCGGAACCATCTGTTGAATCTGCAGCTATTTTTATTATTTTATCAGCGAATGTCGGCCAGAATTTAGCTAAATTATCTACTTTACTTTTGTGAATTTTCTTGAAATCTTCGTTTATCTACAAAAAATATCAAAGAAATTTTATAGTATTTTTCAAATAAATAACGGGTATTATTAAGAGAATCTGAAAGAGTCCTATTCGCATTGCTTACCACGGAAAATTATCAAAATACTTTCCCGACTACAAATAACAACCGAATCTTTTGTTCCGAATGTATATATATATAGTCTATTATGATACTTTCTTATAATCGCTACTGAATTTAAGATATATATATATATATATATATATATATATATATATATATATATATATATATATATATATATATATATATATATATATATATATAAGAAAGTATCATAATAGACTATTCTACTAATCAAAGAAATACGGGATTTAAATTTCTGAATGGTACAATTAAAAAGATAGAAAATAACGCATTATTTTAACTCTATTCAACATTCTATAAATACGATGACGAACTTAATAATTACCAATTTATATCCAGTTGATAATTGTAAGCATGGGTAAATCTTGCAAATATCAGGAATACTATTTTGTTTGAAAACTTTGCTCCTTCTGTTAAATGATGAATTCCAATCATGTATTACATCGTCATCAATACTAGTTACGTCTAAAAATTCTTCATCAGTTATTTTTTCATTACTCTCTAGAAATAAAAATTTTAATGTTTATTATTCATAAAAAAATTAACGCATTCCTGATAAAACCCTTGTCGAGTTTCAAGCCGCGTTCTACACAATGTGACGAGAAAATGCAGCCTTTAACCCATTTCTACTCACAAATTTATTATTTTCTACCAATAGCAAAAATTACAAGATTTTACATACTTTCTTTCGTTTACAGTTTATTATCGTATTTTTTAAAATAATTACTTGAAAAAATAAAATTCAAACGGACTACAGATAAAAGCAATTTACATATGTGTATTTACTAAATGCATGCTAAGATGATTTCATAACAATAAGAAATGCATGTTCATTTAGCCACTTTTTTCTATCATTAAACCTACATCTAATCTTCAAGAATGCTTTTATGTAAATAACTAAGAAAATATTACATACTATTTCCTCCTCTTCTTCTTTCACTTGTAATTAATCCTAAATCCAAACATCTACCTCTTAATTTCCTGTATGCACTAAATAAATAACCTCTACTTGATAAACCACCACCACTTGGCATGTACCATTCTATTTTAAAATTTTTAGCCGGAAATAAACTAACTATTTCGTTACTTAAAAATAGGAATCTGTCTCGTGCAATCCTGTAAAACAATTTAATTTAAATGTCAAAATAAAAATACTAAAATACGAAATATTCTCTTTATTAAATGTTATATAGTATACAGATAATGAAACTTTTTTATTTCAATAGATTTGTACATAAAATAGTACATTGTATAAAGTGGGTCTTTTTAGATCGAGTGTGGAGATTGCAGTACGAATGGAAGATGAGCTAGTACGAGCCGAAGGCGAGTGCATTTGCGAGCCGAAGACGAGTACTGAAACCACACGAGGTCAAAAATCCCACTAGCCCTTGGTGCACACCATATTTTTTGTGACACATGTATTGATTTTTACGATTTTGAAAAATGTTAGCGAGCGATAAAAATTGAAAAACGCTCTTTGCTCGAGCGGTCGATAAAAGCTGAAAAACGCCCGCATTTGCGGGCAATACAAGTCGCCAAAAGCCCGCTAAAATTTTTTAATTTGTCGGTGTGAAAAAGGTTACTTAGTCCCGCTTAATTGGCCAAAAAACGCAAAAATCATGCTTGTGTTACAAAAACTATTTTATCATGATTGATTTACTTAGTATTTAATGATAATATCATGTTAGTGATATTTAGTATCTTACTTATGTCTAAAGAGCCATTCACAAATTTAGTCTGGTAAATTTTTATTTTTTGTACCTTCTTTGAAAGATTATTTATTTATTTATTTATTTATTTATTTATTTATTCATTTATTCATTTATTCATTTATTCATTTATTCATTTATTCATTTATTCATTTATTCATTTATTCATTTATTCATTTATTCATTTATTCATTTATTCATTTATTCATTTATTCATTTATTCATTTATTCATTTATTCATTTATTCATTTATTCATTTATTCATTTATTCATTTATTCATTTATTCATTTATTCATTTATTCATTTATTCATTTATTCATTTATTCATTTATTCATTTATTCATTTATTCATTTATTCATTTATTCATTTATTCATTTATTCATTTATTCATTTATTCATTTATTCATTTATTCATTTATTCATTTATTCATTTATTCATTTATTCATTTATTCATTTATTCATTTATTCATTTATTCATTTATTCATTTATTCATTTATTCATTTATTCATTTATTCATTTATTCATTTATTCATTTATTCATTTATTCATTTATTCATTTATTCATTTATTCATTTATTCATTTATTCATTTATTCATTTATTCATTTATTCATTTATTCATTTATTCATTTATTCATTTATTCATTTATTCATTTATTCATTTATTCATTTATTCATTTATTCATTTATTCATTTATTCATTTATTCATTTATTCATTTATTCATTTATTCATTTATTCATTTATTCATTTATTCATTTATTCATTTATTTATTTAACTGATGGCTACTTATCCAATCATTCGAATAAGATTGTTGTACAAAAAGCTGAAAGGATTGTTTTAATACATACATTCAAAATTGAACCCGAAACACGAAATGTGCGAAACTTGGGATTGTTTTAACAAATAATTTTTAAATGAATCAGTTGCTGTTTATCCATGAGACCCCGGTGTATTGATTTCATAAATACAAAATAAATAAAAATTTTAATTAAAAATTCTAAAATCGCGAACTTAGGAATTCATTTAAAAAATACATTATTATATTTATGAACAAATAAATGAATTTATTTTGCTTCGTGTGTTTGTAGTTACTACTTCACATTTAAATTTGATATTCTCCAACCCTCGCACTCCACTAAGAGCTCCACGCAATATGCGAATGGCCCCTTATAATAAATCAACACTGTTAAAATCAAAGTAAATCCTTGAGCTTCAATTTGTACGAAATGATAAAAATGAATAATTTCAATTATTACGTCATATAAGAAATAAAAATTATTTATTAGGAATATAGTTAAAAAATAATATACTTTGTTCTTTTATTTTGAAATTCATTGTATATAACAAAATCTGCTAATTCGTGAACATATTCCAACAACTTATAGTTTCTGTCATCATCAGATTTTTTCTTGTCAATATCATAAGCTGCAAAAACCAGGTCTTTGAGATAAGAATTTTTTATTACGTTGTATACGAAATTCTTGTGTAGATTGCAACTTTCATTTTCAGTTTGACCTAAGCAAAATTGTTATAAGAAATTTATTTAAATTATTATTCTATAACTGACTTTATAAAACATATAGACATGTTTATACATAGACGTAATATGAAACACAGTGACTTTTGATAAACAGTTAGGCAACAATAAAACGAATAAAAAGCGTATGATAATAAATATTATTAAGTTAATTACTTTGTGAAGCAGTATTAGCATTAACAACTTGTGGATTTGTAACTGTTTTTAAAAGTGGCTGCGCTGGGGTATCAATAACTTTGAAGCGTTTAGAGCCATTATTTATCACAACGTAACTTTCTCCACTATTATGATCTCCCTCAATTCTTTCAAATGCTTCCACATATCTCGAAGCACCATTCCCTGCAAACTGCTCATTTACATGTACTGTAGATGTTTTTGCAATAATACCTTCATAACTGTAGTTTAAATCGAAATTGGGATTTTCTGAAGACAATGTGCCTTGATTGGAATGAGGAATAGTGGAGTACATTAGACTGTCAGTGTTGTTTGATGGTATGGGCATTGGAGCATTATATCCAGGCTTAAAAGGATTTGTAACAATACCGGGATTCTTTTGAGCACACATTTGTGATGTCAAATATGGGGAAGTATCATTATTCGTAGCATACTGTGAAAGGTGGGCATTATCGGGAAGATTAACTGTGAAAGTTCATACGAAAATTAAAAATTATAAAACAAGCATGAAATTAAAAATAAAAAAGCGAAAAAACAAAAATCACCATTAAAATGCGAATGCGTTACGAATGGCTGAAGGCGCGTTTGAGCAGTTAAACTATTAGTAAATGATGATGGTATGTTCATGATGATGCGATTTGTAATTGTTATTCTGAAAATTATCTGATATTCTGAAAATACTAAAACAAAATACTTTTTAATATATTATGTACACATTACAACTTTATGCATAAAAAATTACGGTAATTTTTTATTATAAGCTTAAGTTTCTAAAAAAATTAAAAAATTAGACGAAAGAGAAATCCATTGAAAGAAACCTGCTTTATTGACAACTGTTGAAATATTTCCAAACCATTTTTCTCTGCAAAATATGAATGGAATCGGTTGAAAAACAGATCTATAAATTAAGTTATAATTCGTAGGACCTGTTACAATGTTTTTTTAATAGTCTTTTCCAGGTTTCCCAGTACAAAAAACGTAAATTTTCCCGTCTTTGAAATCATATAGAGTATATTTTAAGAGTAACAGATATTTTTAAATACAAAAAGAAATTTTTATTAGGCTGTAAAGTTTTTATATTTAAAAGTAAACTTTTTTAATTTTATATAATTTCACAACTTTACACTCAAAAGATTTAATTTTTTTTTACTCTTTTAAAATAGTTGTGACCCACATAATGTTTACAAAAATAACTATAAATTTTGAAAGATACATATATTTTGTCTTAAATTCTTTTATTACCCTAATGTGGTGAACATTATTTCTGTAAAATAATGTTAATGTACGTAAAAAAGTTAAAGAAAATGTGAAAAATGCAATAAAGCGTCGTGAAGGGTAAATTTATGTAAGTAACGGTCTAAATTCACATTTTTCTCATGCTTTTATTACACTTTTGTATACCTTTCTTTTAAAACAATAATTTTTGTCAGGGGAATTAACACGTACATTTTCATTCCAGTGTTTTTTTTTTAAATAATCAAAAAGGAGTAAATTTTAGTATTTTATTAGTTATATTCGATCATTCTCTATGTGCTCAACACATGAAATGTGTAAAGTAAAAGTATAGCTTTCAAACCCACTTAAATAGTGAGTGCCAATAAGAAATAATTAAAAAAACATTGTTGATGAGTACAGGTTTGATAGTAGTTTGATAGTTATCTGAAAAGAATGAAATTATATACTTGATTAAATTAAGTGAAAAATAATATAATTTCTTTTTCATTATACCCCGTCACATTTTTTATAATATGGTTGTCAGTACTTTGTCCTGCCTTTAAGTCTTATTAAACAGCATTCAGAGAAACTTCACATTAAATATATTAAGGGAGTAAAAGGGTGTCTAAATATGAAAATTATAAGTATATTTTTTTCTAAAAACAGCTTTAATGTTCAATTTTATGCTTTATTGATTACGTACATGACAAAGAAGTTAAAAATCGTAAATGAAAATTATCTAACCTAACCCATTGCTACCTATTGTCTTCATTGGTAACTCCCAAAATTGACAAAATCAGTTGTCGTAGAATATGTTTACAAATTTTCAGTTCTTTGGCCTAAAAAAATTTGTTTACATTATGTATACATGTATTCATTGCTGTGACCAGAAAACCCTAAAGTTCTTTTGAGATTAATCCAAAAATAAAATTACAACTTAAAATATTTATATTTTTGGATCAATGCTAAAAAAGCTTCAAAATAAAAATGTATTTACAATAACAATTAAATAAAATTGTTCAGAATTCAATTTTTTGCTTCAGCAAAGTAGGTTAGCAAATTTTTATACATTGTGAGCACTAGACCTGTTAAACACCCATTTACTCCCTTAAGGAGGTTTGGGTTTAAATCTTAAAGTGGTAATGTGGTCTAAATATACAAGTATAATATCATATCTCTGATTCATTCTTTTTCTATGCTCTAAAAGTGTTGCGGACACTGACTTTAGAAACTTCATCTTGATCTATTTATCAAAATTTATGGCTAAGAATTTTCTTATAATATTTATAACATAGAATACAAGTGGTGCTGCTTCGTCCCAAACATTGTACACCTTGCATTCATTGACGCTGACATAAATATTTTTGACTATTCAATACCTATGAAATTGTTACGCACAAATTATAATGTCTAGATACATAAAATTAAGGTACGATAGAGACAGTATATCACCACATCACCATTAAACTATGACTTGATATTTCATTCCAACAGGTTGAGCATGTAATAACAGTTATGATATTTTTATAAGATTTGAAAATCATTAAACCATTGTTATTAAAGCTTTTTTTTTACTTTCATATCTTACAGCAGCATTAGTGAATAACATTTTATTATACATAGGATTATTATCGTATTTTACACTACAAAGAAATTCGAACTTGAAAATTCAAGTGTTTATGATATAATAAAAGTAAGGTTTTTAAGATTAGTGTGCAAGACACTTGGCGCATGATGTGATAATTATGATTTGTTTTTAAATTTGGAAATCATCATTTTCTATTAATGTTTATTTCATTTAAATTGTTATCAACAAATTTAAAAAGATAATCATAATTTTCGAATCATAATTCTATAAAGTTGGATAAATCTTATAAATAGATTATCATATCTCTGATTCACAAATTCTACAGTCGGTAAGTATCTTGTACCTAATCTTAAAAACCTCACTTCTATTATATCAGACACTTGAATTTTTAAGTTAGAATTTCCTTGTATAGTGTAAAATACGATAAAACATAAGATTAGAAGGTGTTTAATAATTCCATGTATAATAAACTTGTTATTCTGATTTTGTTGTAAGATATGAAAGTAAATAAATAACTATTATTACATGCTGAACCTGTTGGGGGGTAGTTAAATATTTGGAAAGCTGAAATTGTATAAAAGCAATATTCGGAAAGATATTTTATGGAAAAAGAAACATTCTGAAAAGTTTATTTCGAAAAGAAAAAGATTCGGAAAATATTAGTATTGAATATAGAAATATTGAAAGATCAAAGTATAGAAAAAAAGTTCGTAAGGGTGAAAATATGATAAATAAAAATTCGTAGATCTAAAATATTGAAAATCAATAATTTTATAGATTAAAATATTGAAAATTGCTGATATGCAACCCGCTAATTTGGTAAGGACAGTAATACCTGTATATTTAAAATAAAAAAGCAAATTAACAATTTTCAATATTTTAACCTATAAAATTATTGATTTTCAATATTTTGGCTCTACGAACTTTTATTTTCCATATTTTCACGATTACGAATTTCTTTTTCTATACTTTGGTCTTTCAATGTTTCTATATTCAATACTAATTTTTTTCGATTTTTCTTCTTTCCTAATTTAACTTTTCAGAATTTTTCATTTTCCATAAAATATCTTTCCAAATTTTCCTTTTATGCAACTTTATCTTTTCGAATATTTAATTACCCCCACCTGTTGAAGTGAAATTTAAGTTCGTGGTTCAATAGTGATTTGGTATATAGGGTACTTGTCCGTATTAGTGTGCCATGAAGCAATGTTTTGAATTTAATAATTGATTGCTGAACGTATATAGCTTTAATCTTTACTATTGAAGTTTACATAGGTACTCTAACGTTCCGTGTTTAAGATGGAATTTGTTTTAATTGAATATATTAAGCATTCATACAGATATATTAGAAATAAAAATAAAGGTTTTGGTCCATATTAGTGTGCTTCTTCAATGGGCTATAACGTATTACTGTGCCCAATCTGCCCGTATTAGTGTGCGTGTCTACAATTCTGTGACCCCCATTAGTGTGCTCATGAAATCTCATTTTAATTATTTTTATAATTACTGCTAAATATTAATACTAATGGAATCTATTTTTTGTTTAAGTATAAGATAACTTAAAATAAGCTTAATTAAATAATTTTATTATTATTATTTTTTATTCATATATTATTTTGAAATAATATAATAAATAATTGTAATTAGACAGTTTTTAATTAATAATTAATAAAAATAAATAAAGTTTCAAAATATTTGAAATTAATAAATGTGATAGACACAGAGATATTATGAACAAAACTAAGTATTTGACACAGAATTAATAATCTATAAATTATCTAAATTCATGCAAACTGATACAATGATAATGATTTTATAGCACACTAACCTCAAAATGCCAACTTTATTGTCGAGTTTGAGATCGTTGTGCTATAAAATATCGTATGAGACTGTTGTGGGAGGTGTTTTTCTACCTTGCTCGATTTTCTCACTCGCCTCGCTCGTGCGAAAACCCTCGAGCAAGGTAGAAAACCATCTCCCACAACAGTGTCATAATATACTATATTATGCACTATTCCATAACAACAGCTTTGGAAAAAATAAAGCTTGCGAAAACTTCTTCTCCCTTCTACAAGCAGAAGTGTGGTTATTCCGTCGATCATGAGGGGGCGCATAAATACGGACAAACTTCGAAAATCTCGCGGTATTACTGGATTCATTAATAAATTAATAAATTGAATCTAAAATGTTCATTTCACATTTTTTAATATTAAATTGAATTATTTTATGATACAATAAATATTTTGTTTGTCATAAATCACGTCTGAATAATTAAATTAAGTTTTGAAAAGTCAAGCAATCCTTAGCATTTTAGACAAGGAAACAAAGTAAAACCACCAAATCATGATTCATTTGTTTAAAAAAATTATAAGTCTATGAAAAACATTTTAAACTTTCATGTAACTCTTGTAAACTCTAACTTAATACTCTATCTTAGTTTTAAAAATAGTTTTACTGATTCATTTATGATTTAATCGCTGCAAATTACATTTAAAAAAAAGGCACACAAATATGGACAGGCTCATAAATATGGACAAGTACCCTACTGTCTCTATCGAACCTTCATTTTTGTATCTAGATAATATAATTTTTGCGTATAACAATTTCATAGGTGTTGAATAGTATTGTTGAATAATATTGTAAATTTTTTGATAAAATCACCGTAGAGCCCTTTAAGCCATGCAAAAAAGTGAGAGCATGCAAGTTTCAAATACAAATACAAATGCCTTTTAAAACTAAGCAAAATTGTTTTTACAACTCTCTCTGCTAAGTAAAAATTTTACATGTTACTAAGTTAGATACAATCACTCATATTACTATTCAATTAATGTAGCACAAATAATTGAGTAATAATTGAGACCAATGTATTAACTATAACATTCAACACACACTTTAATAGAGATAAATAAATAATCCTAAATAGCTGTTATAAAAAATCATATGCAATGTTTATAGTCCCTAACCTTCCAATTATTTTCTAACTGGATACACTGCTGTTATATATATATACATCCCAAATTTAATATTTGTTATCATTACAACTTACCTTAAAATGCGATGATTATCCCCGGTGTGTCATTTATTCTTGTTTTTTTGTTTCCGTAATATATTCTTGCCGATTTCGTTATTATATCACGTGCGGAGGGGACATGAACGTACAATGATTATCGCGCCGTGAGACAAAGTTTGAAGTCGCGGCGGCGCCACTAGTGCCGCTCTGTCAAACGCCGATGGATAGGCATGTCAGACGCCTATCGTTGGGCTTTCACGCGCCTACTCTTGGTCTTTAAAAGCTCAATGTTTCTTTGAACTCTCTTGCTACTATTTCGGGAGTGTAGCGATTCAACTTTGAGAGTATGAGAGCACATACAATCATTGAAGCCATATACTACCAATATGGTTCTTTAGGAGTCCAATGCTGGTGTTTATAGAGTCCAACATAATGGTAGTTGTGAGACTTTATAGATTGTGGAGGCTTCTCATGTCAAAACTTTTTTCAGTGTAGCAATCTCTCTACGCATCTCTGATTTCAAGTGAAAACGTGCTCTTTTCTGTGATGACCCAGCCCGTTGGATCCGAAACCGGCGTGAAGCTGGCCCCCGGGCGAACTTATATAAGGTAGTGGACCCGGTTCTCGATAGGTACCCAGTTGTCGATAACTCGAAGGAATAATACGATTTTAGATATATTTTGAGCAATTTTTCGGTACGAGAAAATTATTTCTATATTAAGAATATATCACTGAATAAATATTTTGAATTATAAAAACTCAGTTAGCGCTACTTGTTAAATAGAAATTCACACTTCTTGACACTCTCAGATTTGATGAGTTTCTCGACGTTTCCTTAATCACGACCGTAACAAACAGTAAACTTTAAAGTGACATTTTTGTAATAAATAGAACGTTTTAAAAAACTATAAAGCCAAGATTAGCTTTAAATTCAACAAAATAAGCGTAATCAAAAAGTTAAATTTTGATTTATTTACTTATAATTATTTTAATTCATATATCGACAACTCCGTCTTAATTATGCGTACGTACCCAGTTGTCGATAGTCAGATAATATATACAAAATACAAATAAATTTTTCTTTAAATGTTATTTCAATGCTTAAAAATACTTAAGCACTACTTTTAATTAATAATTATGTATTTATAATAATCAAAATGTGTATGTTATTCAATCAAGTTTTGACTTAACCTAGAACCTAACCTGAATAATGGGCTTGTTGGTATATCGAGAACTGGGTCTTTTGCATCTATCGAGAATTGCTCCGACTCGTAAAATGGTTATCGACAACTGCTCCCTCGGATTATTTTTTGGTTTATTGAATTTAGAAGTAAACATTACGTTAAAATTTCGTCTTTTTCGAGTTATTTGCTAAATAAGTATATTAATTAATAAATTAAAGCATTTTTTATAGCGAAATAAGTTGAGTCTGTTACTAAGCTATCGAGAACAGGATCAACTACCTTACTTGCTTTAAATAGTTTTCTAATATTGCTCTAATTGCTTCCACTAATCTTTTAATTTGTCCAATTTGCCTTTAAAAGATTTTCAACAGTAAAGTGGTGAAAATGTAGTGCCCCAGCCCCCGGAGAGATATGCGATTTTCTCGGTAAATATTTGACGTACGGTGATGATTTAGTGCTCAAATTGAAGCTATTGATTTGCCCTAATTGATTATCAAATTGTTTTTACAATAAATTAATGGTTATCATCCAAAATTAATAATTATTGTCTTCGCATGCGCAAATGCGCAAGTGGGTGGCTCGAGCAAGTACGCGCGCGTACATTGAAACAATACAAACGATAATAGCAACGTAAACTTTTTTTTTGTTTAAAAACAAAGCATTAATAAATCACATAATATTTTTATTTACCCAATGTACCCTTAAAATATATTTAATGGCAAAGTTATTAAAATATAGCAAGCTAATCCTCCTAAAATTGATTTCATTTTCTCTAGAAATGTGCCACGTAACATAGTAATTCTGTACGTATATCAAGACGGTAAATTGTATCAAACTACTTATATATTTATATTTTGCAATAATGTATTGCAATTACAGATAAATAATTATTATTACTACAGCCCATGTGTATAAGTATATACTTTGATGCTGAAGCACGGGACAACGGAATGTGAACTATGCATGTGTTTTACTTTCGCTCTGTTTTGCTATATCGATACATCTCGTTAATCGATTTAAATGTTCGTTGGTTTTCCGTCAGCTGTTTATTCTCATCAGATATTTTGGCAAATATAAGATATAAATTTTATCGAGGACATAGTCTGGCGATTATACCCCTTGGAAGAAAAAAATATAAATTTTATATCTGCAGTCAATTAGAAAGTGACGTTAGTGCATATTATTGTGTTTGATCATTTTCCATATATAAAAATGTACATGAATACTATAGTTTTCAAGAATAAATAAAATAAAAATGCTTTATATTTTCTTATTTACAGATAACGATTAAAAAGTTGTGTTAAGAAATCTTTATGCCTGTACGCAATTTATGTTTCTATTAATCAGAATTTGAGATGGAGTCAGCAAAGAAAAAATTAATAAATGATAATGTAACTAATGTAAGTACAGTTATTTAATTCTATTTGTTTTAAAAGCGAACTAAATATTTATTCACTTTGTTATTAAATATTTAATGTTTATAATATTTATATGTATATGTGCAGAATATGGTTATATTTTTTATTGTTTAATTCAGGAACTTGACAACAAAATCAAGAAGAAAATCAAGAGAAAATACAGGAGAGAAATAAAAAATATATACTAAAATAGATAAAGCTTTAGCTAAATTCTTTTTGGTTGCAACATTCCATTCGTAACTGTTGAATCTACACTCTTCAAGAATTTACTGACTATGTTGTTGAATCGTGATTATAAACTGTCATGCAGACAATATTTATCATCAACATTATTGGATAATATTCATCAGCTTATGTTATAAGAATGAAAGAAGTATCTACAAAATAAAGAAAATGTTTTGTTGATTGATGGGTGGAAAAATTCTGCTGCAAATAAGACAAAAGTTGTGGTGACGATTCACAATGATGATGAAGGAAAGCAACACTTTGTAGAATCGTATGATCTAACAGCAGATAGTGAGACAGCTGAAAGTTTGACAAAAGTGATTGATAAAGCTAAAAAGTTTGTTCAAGAAAAATACAATGCAAGTATGTACGCAATAGTTTCTGACAATGCATTAAATATGATGTGTATGGGTAAAGCAAGTGATTTTGGCATGTGACATGCAACAGTCATAGTGGCAACTTATTGGCAAATCTCTCGTTGATAAAGAATTTGTAAATAAAGTTAATAATTTGTTAAAAGAATTTAAAAACCCTGGTGTTCAACAGGAGCTTCTAAAATTGGAAGGAAAAGGAGTAGTTTTAACTAGTGAGACTAGATGGTGCAGTTACAGGGACTTATTTAAAAATAACTTAAATAATTTAAATATAATGAGCAGAATTGCAGCCGATAAGAAGTTCAATTTAAAAGATAAGAGTGTGCTATTTCTGAATGATGAAATATAAGAGGAAAAATTGTGAATGAGTATAAGTTTATTGGACCTAGTGTGCGTACTTGTGAACAAATGTCAAAGCGCAGATTACACTTTAGCAGATATAACAGAGTCATGGTTAACTTTGCAATTACCCACTACGGATGATAACATTTTGGCTATTGTTGAAGCCTCTGTAGAAAAAACCTTAAGACCTATACATTTTTCAGTAAATTTGTTTCATCCAGCATATCGAAGAGAACATTCATCAGTTAATCAAATAATTAAACATGTGATTTTATCAACGAGGAGACAAATATAGAAGGCAGAAAAGAATTCGCAATGTATAGTGATAAATCTGATTTTTTTTCAAAATTATGTACAAAGGAACAGTAAAACCAAATGTACTTTGAACAGTTGCTGAAGCAAATGCACCAAATTTATCTAAAATAGCTCTAAATATAATGAAAATTCCAGCGTCATGAGCACAATTAGAGAGACTTTTTTTCAACTGGGCTTATGTTCATTTAACTTTACGCAATCGTTTATCCGAAGAGAAGTCTAAAAAGCTAGTTGATCTTTATTATTCACTTAAGAATATGGAATATTACTATCACGATTTACCATTTCTTAATCAATTTTCTAAATAATTGTAAAAATGACATTGATATGATTAATTAATAAAAATTAAGTATAGTAACATTACGTAAGTATATTATAGTATTTTCAAGAAAAGATTGACTTAAATATTTAAAACCTATAATAGACTTTATAGGTTTTTTTTTTTTTTTTTGTTTTTTACTTACAATTGCTTTCCTTTGATATACTAATCCAGTCAATAGAATACATATTTTTTAATAAACTGTTATTTTAACCGAGTATCCTAAAACACAAACTGTTAAAGCTTAATGCATTTGGCAAGATGTATAATTATTCATATGATTTTTCATTTCTGTGAGAATCGAACCTAATCTGACATGATTAACTTTATGATTTTTCTCATGATTAATCATGTAATTAATATTTTTAATCGTGTAATTAATTACTATTCATACGATTTATTATATAGATTTTCATAAAACTAATGTATCAATAAAAATAACTTTGGGACTTATTATCATAATACAAACAAATTAATATATAAAAATTTATTTTAGTGTATTTAAAAAGAAATTACCTTAAATTATAAATATTTACAAAAAATTCATATATAAAATGCAAATAATGAATCGTACGTATGTCGACCTATATAACTAATCATATTTTTAATCTTAAAAAAATTATAATAAATCATAAGCATTAACCCTGTAAGGACGTCCGTTGCACTAATGCAAAATGAACTTTTTTTGTTCGTAAAAAATTATCACGCGATAAACTTGAAATTCAACAAAATAAGTGAGAGGATCAGATGAAAGTTAATTATATAACCTTCGTAAGGCACGTAAAAGGTATCTGAGTATCTTATAGTTAATAAAAAATGAAAATATTGTAAAAAGTATTTTTTGTGGATCTAAAAAGCGAGCCTAAAGTGCATGTTTTCTAACCAGCAGGCAAAAAAGTGGGTTTCTTTGCCTGCTAGTAGCACGAAATAAGTGGCTTTTTTTTGTCCACTGATGATTTATTTACTTATTTGTACTTTTTGAGACATTTCCGCAAAAATCCATTCACGTGTCACGAAAAATATGGTGTGCACCAATAGTCCTAGGGCCAGACCATGATGTCTCCAACTGGAACCTCTTTTACTTTATGTATTTTGACCGCCTGAATCTGAATATCGAGCGTAGAATGCTAAAAAATGGTCCAGTTAATGGCTAATTAACAATTTTTATAAAAAATTTAAAAATATTTTTCTCGTTCTGGAAAAACTTTATTTACATTCCTTAGGCAATTCTAAAAAAAATATTCTTACAAGTTTTTTTCTAGGACCTATAGATTTCGAGTCAAAAATCATTGAAGTTTCGAAAAATGCGATTTTTACCAGTTTCAATCGTTTATTACAGCAAAGACACTTGAATATTTTGTAATGATCCAGGGCGTAAATTAGATTGTAATAAGAATTTACAATATTTTCGACGATATCGGTGTGTTTTGGACGTCGACTGAGTCATTTTTGTCACACGGGTATAGTGTGACAAAAATGACATTACCCATTACAATCTAATAGTACATGACTTAATGAGTAATTTATGCCCTTGATCATCAAAAAATATTCAAGTGTCTTGCTGTAATAAACGATTGAAAATTGCAAATCTCGCATTTTTCAAAACTTCAACGATGTTTTATTCAAAACCTATGCGTCCTAGAAAAAAACTTGTAAAAATCTTTTCTTCTTAGAATTGCCTAAAAATGTCAGTAAATTTTTTCCAGAACAAAAAAGTAACATTTTTTAATTGTTTATAAAAATTGTTAATTAACAAATAACTGGACCATTTTTTAGCATTCCACCCTCGATATTGGGATTCAGGATACCAAAATACATAAAGTAAAAGTGGTTCTAGTTGGAGACATCAGTTGGTCACGAAATCATGGTCTGGCTCCAGGACTACAAGGGCCAGGGGGCTTTTTGACCTCGTGTGTTTGCAGTACTCGTCTTCGGCTCACAAAACGCACTCGCCTTCGACTCGTACTGCACACTTCACACTCGGTCTAAATAAGCCCAATTTACGCCCCTGGCATACATGCACGATTTTAGTAAAGTAGTTACTTTAGGCACGCTGGTCGTTTTACTTTACGCCTGCTCGTTCCAAATGGTAGGCGAGTTAGCAAGAACCAGAGGCGAGTGCTTACTGTGAGCTGAAGACTCGCATTTCGTCTAGAAAGTCCCACATCTCGGGCTTGGTACTCAATATACTATTGATGGTCCCATCCTTACATTCTCCGGTTCTACAATTATTTTACCCTGAAATACACTAACCTTATACCCGTTACCCTAAGAACCATTTACCCTAAATCCCATTAATCCTACAATTCATTAACCCTTTAACGTCGGAACGGACACTTTCTTTGTATAATTTTTAACGCTGGATCTAACGATCAAAGGAATGTTAAAGAAATTCTTTAATGATTATATTTTATGTTTTTGAGGTCGCTTTCTCAGATCCCGCATATAGAATCTACTCAAAATTCAACCTTTTAAAGTTATAGTCGAATTATCTCAAAAAATTTGGAATTTTTCTGTACTTTCTTTTAGAAATTCAATATTTTTAAAGTGAAACACATTAGGCAGAACACTGGCAGGTTGAAATATCGTGTCCAAAATGTTTCTTTTAGATGGTTATAGTCTACTTTATCCAAAATTTAAGACCTCCTATTTAAAAAGTCACGTGATAAACCGCGTGAGATTATGAAACAATTTCTCACGTGATTCGTATGTTTCCACGCATCTTCTATGTTCTCACGTAACCTATCACGCAACATCTGAATTTGCAAGTAATTTCTTTGACGATTTCTCATCCTAGTATTAAGTTTTGATGTTATATTGTACGTGATATCTGATTTCATATGTGATTTTTAAATTCTGAAACGATTTCTTATTTCTCATGTGAAATCTCCAGCATCTCTCAAATTCTCACGAGATATCAGGAATTGCTTAAGGGGGTGCATACACGTTTCGTAAATTTATACTAATTAAAAAAATGTACCCCTTTCCTACGCTTATAATGTACCGTTTCACCGGATAAAATGGTCCAAATATCGATTGCAAGCCCACAAGTCGAGCGTCTAACTTTCCATGAAAAATTCACTGATACAGTCCAGCGGTCATAAAGTATAGCATCTCACTTTAAGCCAATGTCAAATTTTCAAGTTTTTTTCACTCTGTTTTGATACTGGCTACCTGCAGAACCAAACTCTTGAAGAAATACAGATTATAAGACCCTTTTCTAGTGCTACATTTATTTTTATGCGTATAAATAATAAAAATTGAATGATGTTCTGCATTTAAATAAGTATTTATAGTAGGTTTACGTTTTCAATCCATGAGATTTTGCTTCTGCAGATAGCCAGTGTTAAAACAAAGTGAAAAAACTTGAAAAAATGACATTCGTTTAAAGTGAGATGCTATACATTACAACCACTGGACTATACAGTGAATTTTTCATGGAAAAATTATACGCTCGACCTCTGGGCGTGGAATCGATATTTGGGCCCTTTTCTCCAGTAAACAGTACTACATATGTGTAGGAAAATGGTAAATTTATTTAATTAGTATGCTTTACATTAAAATTTTTATCATCAAGCCCCAAAAATAATAATTATTATTTCAAACTTAAGGTGTATGTACGCGCTTAAGAAATCACGAGAGAAGTTAAAAATCTTGTTTGAATTTACGATGAGTCTGAAGTTTGGAAAGTTTTTCGAGACAGAATACGAAAAAAAAAATTTATTTCAATTTCTCATTACATATGGGTATACATCGGTGCATTATGCCTAGAAAATACAAACAAACTATTTTAAGCCATTATTTCATCCCCAAGTCATCAACCATTTTAAATAGGTGTTGGAAGAGGAATTAAAAAAGAAAAAGAATTCTTATCAGTGTTTCATTTTATCTGTGAAATTTTTTTGTGGAACATGCCTATTACCTCGAAATATAATAAAAAAAATGACGGCCAAATTCTATGACTACTATCCCCGTGGCGGAGATTCAAAGGGGGTTAGAAACAGTAAAAACAGTCTTACTCTTCAGGGTTTCATTTTATCTGCGAATATTTTGTGGAATATGCTTTTTACCCCAAAACATACATTTAAAAAAAGTTACGGTAAAATTGTACGTCCGCTACCCCCATGGCAGGAGTTGAAAGGGGGTTGGATTGAAAACAAAATAAATTCTAATTTGTCAGCGTTTAAAATATTCATAATAACGTATTTTATTTAATTCTGTATGTTTTATAATGCATTTCACTTTAAGAGGGTCGATTTCTTCTATCTTTGATTTTCATTTTTACGGCAATCTTTACATTATTAAAAAAGAATGTTCGCGTAGATATTGAAAGCCTCGAAGAAAATGACTACGACTACGCAGACACACTAATCGTATATTTGATGGATATGCACTTTTATTTAAAAGTAGTCCAGCTGGCACTAGGTCTAATCTAAGAAATGACCCTACGTTTTGTTGTCGTCTGTAACGTCAGACTTGATTATCTATCACGGTACGTAACATCTGGACCTCGTGTCCAAGAACCACATGAGATATACACGCCTTTCTCGAAAATGATATCTATAAACACATTCCTCGTATATTTACCTTTTATTTGCAAGAGAAACCTAGAGTCAGAAACTCTAAGCTTCCATAAGATATTCCATAAAAAATTTCGATGGGAATATAAAGTCTTGGTTACCCCCGGGTGTAAAATAATCGAGAACAATGTAGATTTATCTACTACGCCATGGGAAATAATCAAGGACCTCGATAGCACTGGATAATTTTTTACCAGGTGTATTTTCTTTTCGATTTAGCTGTGTTTGTTTCAAGGCTCCGATTCCTGCCATAAATCTGGCAGACAAGCGATTTAGCTGTAATTTTGTATAGGTGTATAGTTCACTAATGGCCAAAAAAGTATTTTTCAAGTTTTTATATGAGACCTCAAAAAGATTAATATATTAATTCTCTCTCATTTTAACATGTGATTTTTTGTTTCATAATATCACGTAATTAATTATCACGTGATAAATCACGTGATCATTTTCAGTAGTGTTCCCACAAAAAAATCGCAGATAAAATGAAACTCTAATGAGTTAGAATTTATTTTATGTTTCCAACCTCTTTTAAACCCCTATTTAAAAGGGTTCATGGATTGAGAATGAAATAAGGGATCAAAATAGTTGGTTTTTTCTAGTCATAATGCACCCATTTATACCCATATGTAATGTGATAACGAAAACAAATTTTTCGCCTTCGTTCTCGAAAAGCGTTTCAAACTTCAGACTCATGAATTTACTTAAGAATTGAGTCGTCGGAAATATCACGTGAGGAATAAGAAATCTTTGGAGAATTTACAAATCATTTAATTTTGCGTAAGAACATAGATGTCACGTGAAAATATACGATTGGTGTGAGAAATAACGTGAGAAATTGGAAATTCCGTAAGATATCATGTAAGAAATTGTTTCATAATCTCACGTTATTTCTCATGTGACTTATCACGTGATTTATAACGTGATTACTTTAAGACTTCTAAACTTATTCTTGGGGCAAATAGATGTCAGATTATACATTTATATGATTCCCACGTTATTCCCGGGGAGATAAATGAAAAAATTATTATTTATCAGTGCTATAAGTAACATGTGTGACTGATGAGCCTACTGAAAAGGACACGTGATTTAGCACGCGATAATCACGTGATTTTATCAAACAAAATATTACGTGTTTAAATGTGAGAGAATTAGTTTCTCAAACTGTATAAGATCTCATAAGTGAATTTGACATAATTTTTTATGTAAAAAAAATATGATTATTTATGTGATATTTCATATGCGATCTTAAATGGATTCAGAATTTTCATATGATCTTTTTTAGTATGGAAGTGTATATGTTGACAATTATGTGCCCCAAGAATAAGCTTAGAAGTCACACTTAATCATTTAAATCACTCGTCTATGAAATTAAATTTAATGACCATGCTTTGATCATTAGATGCAACGCTGAAAAATTTACAAAAACAGTGTCCATCCTGGCGTTAAAGTACTAAACCTAAACCCCGTTTAAACTAAAACTCATTAACCCTAAATTTACGCTACTAAAACGAGATTTTACCGCAAGCCATAAACTCGCAAATTCTAAGCCATTTCGCATTCCAAATATAATTGCAAATCCATAAACTCTGAATCAATTAAATCTAAACTCATAAACCTTAATCTCATAAACCATAAACCAATAAAGCACAAATCATATAAAACTCCAAAACCAATAAACCCTAAAACTCATAAATTCTAAAACCCATTTACCCCAGAAGCTTTTTAAATCCTATTGACTCTAAAATCTAAAATCCTATTAACCCTTGACCTAAAAAGCATTAACCCTAAAACCTAAATACATGAATATGAAAACCCTGAATTATTTCACACATAAACCCTAATCCATTAGACCCCAAACTGTTGAATCATAAACCATAAACTCTTAACCCACACAGCATAGAATAATTCTGAAATATTATTGGAATATTTCATGTAGTATGAAATATTTGATTGAAATATTTCTAAAATATTTATTAGTCTAGTAAAACGACGGCTAAAACATTTCTTGAAATATTTCGTGAAATGCTTTTGGAATATTTTTGGAAGATTCATCTGGAATGTTTAGAAAAATATTTGTGCGGTGTTTTTGAAATATTTCCTTTTTACTGACTAAAAATATACAAATGTGAAATATTTGGAAAACATTTTAATAAATATTTCAGAAAAATCTTCCAAAAATCTTTCAAAAACTTTTGACGAAATATTTCAAGAAAGGTTTTTAGCCATCGTTTCAGTAGACTTATAAATATTTCAGAAATATTTCAATGAAATCTTTCATGCTGTGTGGGAAACCCTAAACCCTTAAACCATAAACTTTTAAACCCAATAAAATCTTAAACTCGCAAACCCTAACTCTTAAATGCCAAACTCTAAACTCTTCTACCATTAATCACAAATCCTTAAGCTTTAACTTTCAAACCGTAAATTCTTAAACCTTAAACTTGTAAACTTTAAACCGTTTCATACAGGAATCTTAAATTTGTATACCCTAAATGCTTTAATCTAAAATCCTTAATACAAAACTTTAAACCCTGAAACCTCAAAGTATAAGCTTAAGCTATAAATACTTATATCAATTTTATGCTCTGAACTCATAATCCTCCAACTTTAAACCCTTTAATCCTAAACCCTATTCTCTGAAACCCTAATCTCTTAAACTCTAAACTTTAAAGTCTGAAAATGTACCATCTAATTCTACACACTAAACTCTGAAACTCTAGACTCTGAATACTGAAACTCTAAACTCTGAAAGTGTACACTATAAACTCTGAAACCCTGAAATTTTAAACCCTAAACACTAAATTCTGAAATTCTTGAAGCTTAAACCCTAAACTCTGAAACCCTTGAAACTTACAACCATAACACTAAACATTTACAACCATACTGTAAAACTCTAAATCCTCGAACGTTTAACCCTTGAACCCGTAGACTTTTAAACAGTTTCATCATAAACGACATAAACCCTTTAGATTAAAATTTCTAAGTCCTAAACTTTTTAACCTTGCAGCCCTAATTTTTTAAACTTTAAACCCCGAAACCCTAAATTGAGTCGTAAATTTTTAAACGCAAAATTATTAAAATTATTATTAAACCTTAAACCATAACTAGTGTATCTAAATTTTTTATATTTTTTACAACTTTATTTAAAAAAAATTAGATAAACGAGTCTTAAAATATAGAGAAATTGTGTTAATTAAAAAAGTGTACCACTTAAGTTTTATTATATGTCAAAAGGAGTAAAATAAGCCCTGGAAAAAATTATTTCATTAACTCAGGCGTGCAAAATCGTGCGCTCCTCAAATAAGTAAGGTATCGACATGACAATAGATTTGTGAGAAATAAAATCGAAATATTAAGACTTAAAACCTCTCAAAATCAAGGTTAATACCTTGGTAAGTTGTAAAAAATATAAAAAACATTACAGTTAATACGTTGGTTAAGTTGTAAAAAATATTACAGAGAACTTGCAGATAAAAATTTAGTACGTTGCATGAATAGACAATTTTCACGAATAGATAAAGAAATTTGTATTTTTTGATCGTTTAACCCAGGGTTGACTCCTTAAATCGTAAGACCTAAAACTCTTCGACCCAAAATACATAAACTATAAATCTTTGAACACCAAACCCTTAAATCAGAAACTCTTAAACAATAAATTCTTAAACTTAAAATGCATAAAACTTGAACCCTTAAAATGTAACCCATAATTATTAAACCTTTAAACCCTCGCCCATGCATATACACCATAAAGCCTAAACCCAAACCTCTGAAACTTTTTAACCCTCAAACCCAAAACCCATAGAGCATTGAAATCTAGACCCTAAAACCGTCGACCTTTAATTACAAAATCTTTAATCCTTAAATCCTAAATCCTAAATCCTAAATCCTAAATCCTAAATCCTAAATCTTCAAACATAAAAGTCTTACAACGCAAGCTTTTAGATCCAATATACTGCAATCTAAAAGCGTATGAACCAAATACTCTTAAACCCTAAATTTTGTAACTCTAAACTCTGATACCGTTAACTGTATACTCTGAAACGGTTAATTCTAAAATCCTAAGCCCTTAAACTCTTCAACTCTAAACCCTTCAGACGTAAATTATTAAACCCTAAGCTATCTAATCCAGAAACTCTAATTTTTTAATCTTTAAATACTCAAGTCCACATTGAACCATAGATTCTTAAACCCTAAACTTTTTAAGCCTCAAACTCTTAACCATTAAATCAAACACTCCGAAACTCTACACTCTTAAACCATAAACCCTTAAACTGTAAACTTTGAAACACTAATCTGTAAAACTCTAAACTCTTACATCCTAAAGCCTCATAATATGCACTTTAAGCTCTAACACTGAAATTTCTTTATATCCTGAATTCTTGGACCATATATCTTTAACTCTTCAACCCTTAATACTCTTAAACCCAAAATTCTTGAACCCTATAATCTTAAACTATAAACCCTTAATCCCTGAAATACGAAACATTAAAGCCTTAATCCCTATATAACATTCACTCTGGATCCAAAACCCCTTTAACCCTAATTTTTGAAAACTAATCCATTAAACCTTTATCCCTCAAACCCTAATAAACTAAGCTGTGAAGCCCTATAGCTATTAAGGCTAAAGGCTTTCGAATTCAGGGTTCAATATTCAACGGTTTACAGGTTAAATTTATAGGCCGAGGATTCGTGGTATAAGGGTTTAGGATTTAAAAATGTATGGTTTAAGAATGAAGGGCTTAAAGGTTAAGTGAATTAGGGTTTAGGGCTTAAGGTTCATACGTTCAGCGTTCAAGCTTTTAGAGTTCATGAGTTTACGGTTTCAAGTTTTGAAGATCAAGGGCTTAGAGTTCAAATGTTTAAAGCTTCTTGATTAAAGACTTTGGGGTTTAGGGATTAAAGGGTCTGATAAAAATCTTAAGTTTTTGATCAAGGATTTTAAAGCTTAAGGTTATAGTTTAAGGCATTAGAATTTATAAGGGCTTAGGTTCATTGGTTTAAGAGCTTAGGTGTATTTAAAGTTTAGATTTAAAAATTGATAAATTAGGAACATTAATTAAGGGCTTAGACATGAAGTTTTAAGAGATAAGAAATATGAAAGTGCTTAAGTTGAAGGGGTTTACAGGGTTTTTCAGGTTCAAGGAATTTCTGTATTAATGATAAATAGTTAAGGAATTAGGGGTCTAGTGTTTATCGGCCCAGGGTTGAAGGATTGTAGGATGGAGTATTAAAAAGTTTACGGTTTCAAGTCTTGGGCTTCAAGAGTTTTGGGTTCAAAGGTTGAGAGCTTCAGGGCTAACGGTTTAAGGTTGTAGGGTTTAGGGTTTGAAGATTGTAGATTTTAGAGTTGGGTTTCTAGTAGCATTGGTTTTATTACGTAATTCAACATGGAGGATTCAACACGTCGGTTTATCCCGAAAATTTTGTTTTTTTCTTCAATTTTTTCATATTATTGCATGGTAATGAGAAGTATACCAGTTATTATTTATTTGTTATGATCAAAATCAATGAAAGAACGGCAAATATATATATGGGTGGTTCTCTGACAAATCGTGCGCGAAAAAAAAAGGATTTTCCAAAAAGTTTTAACTATGATTTTAATCTTTTTTAGCATGAATTGATGATTATCTTAATTTTTAGACTAAGATACAGGCTCCCCTCCATTCTGGGACCTATACTGGGACTTTTGCACTATAAAAAGGTATCTCCATGAATTTTTTTGTGGTCGAGGCTTTGATCGAACTCTCAGAATCAGCATTTTAAGGTTTAATTGGCATATAAGATAGTTATAACATATATATATGACTTTGCAAGTATTTTTAATGCAAACTACAGAAAATTTTACAAAAAAAAGTATGTATACGTTTTTTGTGAAAAATGCTTCCCTGAGGAGTTATAAATTAATTTGTATGGCCAAAAAATGCAAAAAATGCTTAGATGGCCAAGTTTGACCCTCTGTAACTCGGAAAATAATGATGGAAAAAATCTGAAAAAATTCAGGGATACTCATACATACTATAGGAACATAAAAAAAATATTTTTGGAAAATCCATTTTTTTTTGCGCACGATTTGTCAGAGAACCACCCATATATATTTCTCAATATATTTAAATATACTACATAATTTCGAAATTTAGAGAAAATATGTATACAAATGTGTTGACAAAGATTCCCACGAGTCAATGTGTTAAACAAGGCAGGCCTCTAAACTTTTACCCACTCCTGCATATTTTTTCTGAAAAGTACCAGGGCACATTGCCTACAAAATCTAGAAAAGTAATTCAAAGGGTCACACACCCGCTTTAAAAGTTAAAATTAGATTTCTACATATAAGTAAAGCGTTTTCGTCCCAAATTCAAATGGTTAGCTTTTTCTGAACCGCTTATGCCCCAGTAAAAAGCAGCAGCCCCCATTTGGGGTCATTTTATAATTATAGAGTTCGATGAAATCTTTTATTTGAGCCCTCATTCGATTGCTGAAAAGTGTGACAAGTGGTGGAATTCGATAAGAACGAATTAAGGGTTGATTCTGGTATTTTAAGAATAGCCTTAAAATACTACTAAGGGTTCAAATCCCCCAAAGGGCGATGTCTCCAATCGGTAGCTTTTTTCGTCAGCTTTCCTTTTTCACCTCGGTCGTGAAAAAAAAAATTTGTTACGTTAAGTGATAGTTCTAATTATATTATATATTTTCTCGTAATACAATAATTCAGGAAAGTGCTAAAAAAATGTTAATTTGAATGACAGTGTGCTATATATTACGCAGAAGCCACATTAAAAAGGGTTCAACTGGAACTGATATATAGTTGTTCGACGTTGTTTTTTTTATATTCGTCAAGTTAGCACATTAGCAACTTGATTCAAATTCCAATTTTAATATAATTTTCAGTAAAGTTCTGTTTTAATAGTTAAAAATCGCCCAGTACAAAACCAACTACACAAATTCAGAGAAGGTTCAAACGCCGTCGACTTAGGTATTTTCTCGTTGTTACCCACATTTTAACCCCAATTTGGGGGTGCTCCGCACTTCGGATTGTGTACAAATTTTTTTTTGAACATTTTCTATGATAAAGAACCAAATGCAATAAGAATTTTAGGGTAATATTCAAATGCCGCCGACAAAGATTGTTTTTCGTTCTCTCCGCCACTTCAACCTCTATTTAAAGTGCTCCTCACTTCGGGCTGTGGCAAAATTGTTTTTTCCTAGACATTTTCTATGACAAAGAACCAAATACTTAAAGTATTTTAGAGAGTATTATATTCAAATTCCGCCGGCTTACATTTTCTTCATTCTCACCTCCACTTCAACCTCTATTTAAGGGTGCTCTTTGGGGTGGGCCAACAAATTTCTTCTGTGTATTTTTAACGTTAAGGAACCTAATGTATGATGCATTTTTGAGGAAGATTCAAACGGTGCCGACTTAGAATATTTTTATTCTCATACCCACTTCAACCACTATTTAAGAGGGCTCCACACCTTGGGGCAGGTCAAAATTTTATTCCTATTCATTTATATTGATAAGGAATATAATGGAGCGTCCATAAACTACGTATACTCTGTTTTTACCATATTTGAACTCCCCTCCCCACCCCCCGCGTAGTCCCCCCTTGCTTTTCACTCGACACCCCCCTCCCCTCACTCCTTCTAGAGTGTTACGTAGTTTTTTTCCATTATTTTCAAAACAATTTATCGGAATAAAAGCAAAATCGACGTCTTATATGAGCAATTCTACGGGAAGTCGGACACCGCTGCCCAAAAATAGACATTGTATTTTTGACAGCACGCTTACTGGACCAAGTTTTTTTGTTCATTAGGGCATTATGAATATAAATAAAAAGAGTAGCAAGTCCATAGACCAACAAATAGCTACAGGCCAATTATTGTAAAAAAATATGATGGTATTTTTTCGCATTATATTTCGATAAACTCTATTGTTTAATTAATAACTAGGCTCCTATAGGTCAAAATAATTTTTACGATAAGCTACTAAAACTAGAAAAAAGAGCTTTTATTTCTTATTTGGAACGTTTAAATTGGTTGCGTAGATCAAAAGTTGTAAGCATTCAAAGATATAGTGATGAAAATTAGAAAAAGTCACCGGTGCGAGCCACTAACCACATGCGAGTCTATCACGCACACGCGATCATTCTTTGCAGCAACCAGGTCAGGCTTCCGCAATCCTTAATTCAGATGTTTCGATGTCGCTGAACTCTTCCGCCATGTGTCCGAAGTATCCCTGGATGGTGTGTGCGACTGTTTCAGTAGTGTTGCAGCCAGCACGACACCTCACGTCCCTCTGGTCCTTGCGGGGTCCTTTTGAAGATCTTATCCGGGTGGGTAAGCCGTTTACCCGTACGTGATGATAGTGTATATAATCACGCCCGGGAACGCCGAAACTGTCGGCGTCGATCCACGAGTTCGAAATTGTTGCTCCTCCCACACTCTCGTAACTCATTGCCATCGACAGAGCTGTAGAGATTCCGAGCCCACCACTTCTCCCTTTTCAGCCTGGTATCGAGAACATCTCCATCCAACGTAAGTGCTTTCTTAGCCCACTCTAGGCGTATGTCTAACCATTTAGAACGGGCGACCTCACGTATCGTACGGGATGAAGATGTTTCCAATGACTTGAGACGTGACATCATCAAGCCAGGGTCAGTCGTGGTCAACGAAGGAATGCCCAGATCGCCTCTGTCACACGGAGTGTCGAAGTATGCCGTGGCATTGTCGGCGGGGAGCCCGAGCCATCTCTTGATGGCCACCCTTCACCGCAAGGGCAGAGGGACGAGGTAACGAGGTTTTTACTGAAGAGGCTAAGAGCGAGACTGTAATGGTTACTGCGCATACGGCAGAAAGTGGTGATGGAGGTACGGTTTAAGAGCATGGAGTGAAACCAGGGTTTTGAAGAGGCACGACGGTATTGGAGAAATAGTAGCAGCAGGTAGTAGGGCGGTAAAAGTCGAGGTAGTTATTAAATTCGGAGTTTGAAAGTAAGTGAGCGAGGGGGTAATAGTCTGAGTATGGGAGGGGATAGTCAAGAGTGATACCGGTACTAGAGGCTTGCTTGGCAAGGAAATCAGCCCTTTCGTTGTCAGGAATTCCTATATGGCTGGGAATCCAAGCTAGGCGGATGGTATAGTTGGAGAGAGATGAGGCGTTTGAGAAGTTTGATTTTAAATATACAGGAGAAGGGAGAGGGGACATAGTCGTGGAGGCTGGAAATAGCTTGGAGGGTGCTTAGGGAGTCTGTGAGGATGAAGCAGTTAGAGATATTGTGTGTTCGATGTATTCGAGAGTTAATTGAATAGCGAGGGTTTCGGCCGTGGCGATAGAGGCGTGAGAAGAGATCCTGAATCAAAGGTTGAGATTAAGATCAGGGGAGTGGATAGCCAAGCCGACATAGGAGCCAATGTTGGTCTTGGAGCCATCGGTGTAGAAGGCAACAGAGGAGGAGAGGAGGTTGTGAAAAGAGAGCCTAAATTCGTCGACTGGATTGGGGGAACACTTTATAGTGCGGCCCTCGTCCAATGTGACGTCAGGAGAGAAGATTTGGGAGTGGAGAGAATATGTGTAGCATGGAAGGACGTCAGAGGAGTGGATTAGGCTGCGGTACCTTCTGAGGCGGGCGTAAGCATGAAGGACGGGGAGCTCGAGGAGATTGAGGGTGTTGCGATTGTTAAGAGCGGTGAAAAGAGAGTCGATTGATTCTAGGCTAGTTTTTTAGGACGAAGAGAAAGAGGAAGTTTGCAAGATTCTGCGTATACTATACGGTTAGGGGTGGAACGACGGAGACCCAGACAGGCTCTGAGGGCTCTGCGCTGCGCCATCCCTAGTTTCTCGCGGAGAGATTTCCCGCGCGGAAGGACTGTAATAGAGCCGTAGTCGAAGGAACCTGGGACGAAGACTTTGTATATTTGGAGGAGAGATTGAGGATGCCCGCCCCACCAGGTGTCGCAGAGGGAACGGGTGAGGAGTACATCTTTTGAGAAGGGAGTTGAGATGAGGGGACCAGGTGAGCTTCGAGTAAAAAATGACCCCTAGGAGTTTGACGTGGGGTGAGGTTAATGTGAGGTTAAAGTGAGTTTAATAGTTTGGTCGTGAAAGGTGAGGGAAACGTTGGATATATCAGTTTGTTTGCGTGTGAAGAAAGCGAGTTTAGTTTTTTCGGAGGCAATGGGGAGACCTAGGGAGAGAAAGTAGGAGGCGATTTTGTTAAGGCTGTTTTGTAAAACGGAAAGGCAGAATTCGAGGTTAGGGGAGGTGACGTAGAGAGTGACGTCATCGGCAAGAAGGAGGTAATTACAGTTAGGGTCGATGTGTTCGGGGAGTTTGTGCGTGTAGATGTTGTAACCTGTAGAGCTGCAGCAGCAGCCTTGAGGGACACCTTGGAGTGACTCGAAGGGGCCCTGGATATCGCCGCCAACGTTAAAATGAATGGACCTGGAAGAGGTAATATTATAAAAAAATTTGCAGATTTGCCACGGAAGGCCTAAGTCGCGAAGAATGTGAGCGTGAATGCCAGGATCGACATCGTCGAAGGCACTCTTGATGTCAAGAAGAAGGGCTACAGTGTAGGCGTTATTAACGAAGCCGGAATAGATAGAGCAGGTGAGGATGGAAAGATTGTCAGCGCAGGATCTGTGCTTGCGGAAGCCAAACTGGAGGGGAGGCAGGATTTGGTACCTCTCCGCCACCAGTTGAGCCTGCGAAGAACTAGCCTTTCAAAGACTTTAAGAAGGAATTGAGCGAGAGAGATAGGGCGAAACTTGTCGGTGTTGCCTTTGGGGATGAAGAAAACAATAAATTTTTTCCAGGAGAAGGGAAATTCGCCCTTCATGAAGAGATCATTGAAGATGGAGACTAAGAAGACAAGAATGTGTTTAGGGAGGTAGGAAATAAGGAGATTGTCGATTTTGTCAAGGCCGGGAGCCGAGTTGGGCTTGGCGAGGCATTTATCGACAGAGATTTGTAGTTGAGAATAGGAGAAGGGTTCACAGAAGAAATTTAAAGTGGGGGAGAGGGGGTGAAAACTGTGGGGAAGTTAGGAAAAAAACAGGAGGGGAGGACAGATGGAGGGAATGAGATCCATTTGCGCTTCGACTTTTGTGATGTTATTGCGAGCTGCGGAAGGGCCGAGGTTGCGATGTTTGAACCTCTTGACCAAATTCCAAAAGTGTTTGGGGTTGGAGTGGGGGGAGAGAGAGGCGCAAGTGTCTTGGAAAGATTGTTTCTTGCATCTGTGAAAGGTGGCTTTAGCGTGGTCTTCGGCAGCAGTGAGTTCGTGATAGAGATTAGGGTCGTGGCAGAACTTTTTGAGAGCGGTTTTCCTGGCGGACTCGGCTGCGGAGCAATCTTCGTTCCACCAGGGAGGTTCGGGAGATTTCGGAGTTTTCTTGGAGGAGCGGGAGGTAGGAACAAGATCGTTGATGGAATGGAGGATAGCTGGAGAGAGCCTAATATTTGACGGAAGGGGAGGAGTTTGCAGGGAGATTGTCAAGGGAGAAATTGGAGAGCGAGTCCTCAAAAGCAGACCAGTTCTGCGGGGAGAGTCGGCGGTAATTGGGATGGTGAGTGCGGAAGAAAGTAGATGGGGAAGGAATGCCGATAGAAATGAAGATGGGGCAATGGTCGCTTAGATGAGTATCTTCTAGGACAGACCATGAGCAAATGGAGTAGAGGTGGGAGGAGTCGAAGGCGAGGTTGATACAGGAGGGGTTGTCGGGGTTGCGTCTGTTGAGGTAGGCAGGAGAGCCTTGGTTGATGACCAGGAGATTGTGATCGGTGAAAGAGGAGAATAGATAGTCCCCCAGGTCACAGGTGTGACTGCTACCCCAGGCGACATTGTGGCAATTGAAATCGCCTCCCAGAAAGATAGAGTTGTAGGAGGAGATGGATGCAAAGAAGTGGTGAAGGTGGAAGTGGTCGAAGGGCGAATTAGGAGGCCTATAGATAGAGACGATAAGAAGTTCGCCTTGGGAAGTGGAGAGAGAGACAGCGATGGATTCAAAGTTGTTGAAGGAGTTATAGGTTTTGACTAGGTTGAAAGGGATATTATTACTGTGCCGTCTCCCCTGCCCGCCGGTCTGGCTTTGTGGGCCACAACGAAGCCATTGAGCGAGGCAGAGTCGTCGGGGTTGAGCCACGTTTCGCAGAGAAGAATAACGTCGTAGTCCTTGGAAATGTCTTGGATTTGGGATTTGCGTTGTCTGAAGGAGAGGCAATTCCATTGGAGGATACTAAGATGTTTAGGCTGATGTGCAGTAGCCATTATTAGGAGTCAAGAGGGAAAAAGGATGGAGGCTCGAGCAGGCATTTGCGATTTGAGAAGCAGCGTCGGAGTGTCCAAGGGAGGAGATTAAGGGCAGGAGAGTTTGAAATATGAGATGACGTGTAGGATAAGTCATGAAGAATGTCCTTGTTGGAGATCTCTAGAGGGACATCTCTAATAATGGCTTGTCTGGTGAGGCGGTGGGCAGGAGTTGAGAAACGCTGGTTGTGTGAGGCGAAGGACTGGTTCAAGAGAAGCTCGTTGGCTGTCTCGCGGTCCTTGAGGGTGATGGAGATTTTGTGAGACCCTGAGGCGGTGATAGAGATAATATTACCTTGATATTTGGCAGCCACTAGTCTGCTGACAGTGGTGGGGTGAAGATGTCGTGGGGCTTGCTTGGAGTCCAGTGGCTCAGCGAAAACGATGAAGGGGCTTTGGTTGTGAGTAGAGTAAAGTGAAACCTTATTAGAAGCAGAAGAAGTTTTCGAGTGGCGTGCAGGGTTGACACTGGAGTTGTCGGGAGAGTTGCTGTCAGCGTTGGACGCAGGAGCTGACGAGGGGCCTTTAGAGGCGGATGCGGTGCCACTGGAGGTGTTGATGGTAGAGGATGCAGAAGACGTGACGGTGACGACGAGCAAAGCAGCAGGTGCCTTTGCAGGGGACTGCTGGTCGGAGAAGGATCCTTTTTTTGGAAGGGTGGTCTTCAGAGTGAGATTGGTCAAGGAGAGAGGACAGAGCTGTGCTGTTGTTCTCTCTTCCTCTTTTTAGGGAAGCGTTGGTGAAGTCCATAAGATCGATGTCGCAGTTGCTGCCTGAAAGATTTGGAGAGTTGTAAGGTAGTTGCTGTGGTGTGTGTAGTGTGGTTAGAGTGAGTGAACGAAGGAGAGTTTGCGGAAGGAGAGCCAAGAGGACTGAGAGGAAGGGGAGAAAATTGAGGAGTAACTTGGTGAGACATACTGAGAGTGAGCGGATAGGAGGAAGCAGTGAGATAGATAGATAGATAGATAGATATACTTTTTATTCATCAGAAGACAAAATCTTACAATTTCATGTACATGTAGTTATAATTATAATTAAAAATATCAGTCGATTTAATATAATTGTTATCTTAACTTTCACTTATTGCATATTTCTTATTAAAATAATAATTCACTTTATCAGTTCGTCAGTTTATAAAATTTAAATGTAATGAGCTAGTCACAGTCAAATATCACAGAAAACGCTTCGTCAAAAAATAATAATACATAGAATAAAAAATAAATACAATAGAGATAACATATAAATATAAAAGAATACATACACATACTTTGCTAAATCTTTGCGTATACTATCACGTCTAAATTTAAAACACACTCATTCATAACACTTTAACAATCACGCTAATAAATACATTCACACCTAACTATCACTAAACATATTTAATAAATAAATAAATAAATTAATAAATAAATACGTCGAATAAATAAATAAACAAGATAAATAATTAAATTAAATAAATAAATAAATAAATAAATAAATTTAAATAAATAAATAAATTAAATAAATAAATAAATAAGTTTAAATAAATAAATAAATTAAATAAATAAATAATTCAAATAAATAAATAATTCAAATAAATAAAAAGCCTAAATAAATACTCGACTCATTTTTTATTTCTGAACATACTCTTCACCATGTAATTGCTTAAGGTGCCTGCTAAACGCCGTTTTAAATTTACAAAAAGATGGCAGGCACCTCACACTGCTCGGGAGCGAATTCCAGAGGTGCGCACCTTGAACTCTGAATGAGAAAAGGCCCTTATCGGTGCGCGACCCCGGAACCGAGAGCTCTTTCATACCACCCCTACTTGAAGTCCTGGCCTGGTTTTTTTCAAAGAGGGCAGTAAGATACGGTGGCTGCCGCATGACAACCGCTTTGTAAAGCAGCAGCCCCATAAAATACTCCCTCCTCACCTTCAAATCTAACCAGTCCAGTTTTTTCCTGTAGGCGGTGATATGCTCATCCCGCCTAACACCACATATGTATCTCACACATGCATTCTGTAGACGTTGTAGTCGTGTCTGGAGCTCCCCTGACACATCAAGAAGAACCACTGAGCAATAATCTAAGTGAGGTAGTACCAGTGCACATGCCAGCTGCTTCCTCAGTATCTCTGTGGTGCTTGAACGGAAAAGTTTTAAGCTATACAGAACCCTATTTACCTTTCTAGTGACCGCATTCAGTTGCGGCTTCCATGTCAACCCTCCGTCCATCACCACGCCGAGGTTGGTGACTGTATCGACAAAGGGAACGTGTACGCCGGTCTGTATCTCAATGCCTTGCAAGTCAAGGTTCTGAACCTGTTTGATGTTGTGATCAGATCCAAAAATGATCGCCTTTGTCTTGCCGACATTGAGGCGCAGGCCAGCTGACGTTGCCCAGTTCGACACTGCTTGTGCTACAGCCGACATGCGACCGATACCATCACGAAGACCTCTCAGGGTCACTTGTGTGTAGGTTTGCAAGTCGTCAGCGTAAAGTATGTGTTCGACACCATCTAAGTCGAGTGCGTCTTGTAAGTCGTTTATGTACAGGCTGAAAAGCAGGGGTCCCAGGACTGAGCCCTGTGGAACGCCAAGATTGGTGGTTAGCCAACCTGAATCCCCGTTTGTGATTGTGACGACTTTCTGTCGTCTCCCCATGATATATGACTTAAGCCACAGGAGAACACTCCTGGAGAATCCCATGCGCATCAGCTTACGCAGCAGTTTAGTGTGTGAGATGGTGTCGAATGCTTTGCTAAAATCAAACATTAACAAAATAGTCAATAGTTTTTTGTTGTTGTTAATGCCTGATCTTATGTCCTCCGTCAGTTTCAGTAGTGCTGTCTGTGTACTGTGATTCTGTCGAAAACCAGTCTGCATCGGGTCCAAAGTATTATTTTCTCGTAAGAAGTCAGTTATTTGGTCGTGTACAATTTTTTCAAGGACCTTAGAAAGGAAACTCAGTAGGGCAATTGGTCGGAAATCTGACACCGTAGATGGGACAGGCTTCTTCTTCAAAGGCACCAACTGAGCTCCCTTCCAAGCTCCCGGAAAAATGCCACTGGACAGAGAGGAGTTAAAGATCTTAACAATATGATCTCCCACAAACGGAAGAGCCTTAGCCACTATACTTTGGGGAATGTCGTCTTCCCCTCTGGCTTGTGATGAGAAGTGGGCAACAGCCAGAACCACGTCCGAGAAGCTGACTTCTCGGAAAACAAAACCGTCATCACTGGCAGTGGTCAGGACGTTGTCAAGTTCTTCATCACCCTCATTTTGGGAGATCGACACCCCTGCAAAGTGGGCATTGAGCTCTTCCGGTGAGAAACCATGAAGCTCCTCTCTTGTCTTTGGCAGAAGGCCCAGAGCCTTGAGCTCTTTCCAGATATCTTTCTTATTATTAATCGCTTCAGAAATTTTATTTTGTAAAAATCTTTCCCTTGTTTCCTTCGTTCGTAATTCAGCTTCAGCTGCAAGGCCCTGATACTCCCGCCACAGTCTGTCATCATTGGTCCGCGAATAGCGTCTTCGTACGGAGTCACGTTTTTTGTAAAGATGTATTAGTTCAGCATCAACCCATGGTGGATTTGTTTTCTTTTTCGGCATGAATTCTTTTAACGGTGCAATTTTATCTATCACAGCCATGAGGTTGACACTGAGGCACTCTAATTGACTGTCAACACCCGCCGCGGGACCATCGATCCGCGACCAATCACAGTCAGCTAGGTGAGACAGGAGGTCGTCTTGCTGGATCGACTTAAAATCCCTGTAGCTGAATGATTCAACCACAGGGGATGCAGCAGTTTCGACCCCAATCTCGACCTCTATGATGTTATGATGACTGGGAAAATGCGCCGGCCGATTGTCCCTGCTCAGTACAACGTCATTATTATCTGTCAAGATCACATCAATCCACGTGTGATAATCCGTGAGATGATGAGTCGCACCATGATCAATTATTTGAAGGTTAAGATCATCAGCCAACCGTCTAACAAATTTCGCATCGGCTGACGTTCCGAGTAGGTTCGCATTCAGATCTCCCATAATAATTTTGTGACTAAAGTCTTGAGTATGTATCGTCAGTTTGTCTATTAAGTCAGAGCCCTGTAAAAACGGTACGTGTGGTGGTCTGTCTATTAAAGCAACAAAGACGGGGGGAAGGCTGCCCTGCTGAACACTGCACATTAAATATTCAGGTATAAATGGTCTGCCCTCCTGTGTTGTTGGAGAGCTGCATAGTAAATTTGCCTTGAAAGTGTTATGAATGTACAGGACTAGCCCGCCTCCTAGTTTGTTGCGATCAAGTCTAAGTAGTGAGTAGTCATCGATCTGAATGAGATCACTCCCAACATCAGGGTCAAGGTGCGACTCAGCAACCCCAAAGAGATGGTAGGTAGGACGAGCTGAAAGGTGTTGTTTAATCATGCCAATGTGCCCCTTCAGTGAGGTAACATTGACAAAACCTGCCCTCAGTCCCTTACAGTGAACCCCCCAGCAGTGTCTGCGGATAGTCAATTTTTTGCAGCAGTTGACGGAATTACATTATTATCAATTTCGATTTCATTATCAACAGTTTTTTTTTCAGTATTTACAGTTTGAGATGGTTGATTAATGGCATATGATGCCACTATTGTCTGTAAATCAGCCGCAGTTGAAAATTCATGAGAGACATCGCCATCGCGCCTCTTCATCAGGAAACGGCCCCCTCTATGCCAAACATATTTAAAATTAAGTCTCATCGCAAGGGCCTTGAGACTTCTATATTTAATAAAACATTCTTTTGTTAACAATTCATTTATAAAAATTTTCCCATTTATAATCCCATCCCTTGTGTCCTGGTCAAGAGCTGCAATGTCGACATCTCTAGCATGAAAGCCAGTGATAAGCTTTTTGGCTCGCATTATTTTCTCGCCTAACGTACTGCTGGAAAGGGTAACAACCCATGGTGACCTTCTACGTTCGCTGTTTGTATCTGCTAATGCCGCAGCTGTTGATTCTTCTGACCGAAGCAGGCGTGTGCCTATTATATCAATTTTTCGTGTTGATGGAAGGACACGGCACAGTATCGTGTGTGCGACGTCAACACGCTTAGAGACATCACCGTCGAAGATGTTTGAAATAATGAGCTCCGTATTACCGCTTCTAATGTTTTTACTGTGCATTGTCTCCCCATCAATCGTTTGCACCCGCGTGCTTCGTGCAGGTGATGCTGCAGCGTCAGCATTGTCGTTATTATACTTATTCAAACGCCTAGACATTTTATTTCTACTATTTACAATTTGGATAAACCCGTCATTATTGCTTTCACAATTGTCAATTGTTTCGCTTATATCACTATAATTGTCAAGTAAGGTACTATTCGTAGCAGACGCATTATTAACAGTATTACATTTTTTTGTACTTATAAGAGAAACGGTATTGTTTTGTGTACTGGGGAGTACTGCGATTTTTTGGAATTCTATTTTATTTAGTATGAGTTGGTTATCTTTTTGGATGTTCTCAACATTTCTTTCAATTTTCTCAATGGTAGTAGTATATACAGAGGTAAAATCTTCTTTTGTTATTATTTTTTCTATTTTTGTTATTATTTCCTTGTTGTCACGTTCAACTCTATTGATTTTATTTGTTAAATTTAGGAAATCGTTTTCAAAAGTGTTTAATACAAGATTATCAATTTTAGTCTGTGACTCGAGATTTGTCTGCTCTAGATTATCGATTTTTTCAATTAACATGCTATAATTTACCTCTGTATTGGTCAATAAAGTGTTCGTTTCTACGTTATTATCATGTAATTTTTTATTTTTAATTTTTAGGTTATCTATTTCTTGATAAAGCACTTGCTTCTTCTTTTTCATCTCCTCCAGCTGGGAGTGTTGTTTCGACAGTTTTTCCTCAATTTTTTGCAGCTTAGAGTCAATTGAAAGTGCCAAAGTATGTACTGCTGGTAACGTATTTAGCCTATTTACAATTGCCTCCAATCTGCCTTCAATAGAGGTGCAATGTCTAGCAAGTGCATTATCAATGTTTCTTGAAGTAGAATTCGCGTACTCCACTAGGCAGGAGACCGTTGTTCCCTTTTTTAACGCGGTACTATCTAGCATACGGATGACGGACGCATTTATATCATTAATACTGCTGTTATTTTTGGAGAAGGAGGACTGTGAAGTATTATTAGCTCGGTCCGCATTCTTGGCCGTGACGTCACTCGGGGATTCCCCACTGTGCTCTGCTCCTGTACTGGAAATGGGCGGGCCTAGTGACGTCACAGGAGACTGTGAGGCCAACCGGAGTAGGCTGCTGGTGGGGGCGGGGCCTAGCCCCTGCAACGGAGAGAGTGAGGAGTTGGTGGGCGCGGCCTTGCTCGCCTGATTGGTGCGAGCAGCTGTTGCAGGCCTTTTATTGGCCGGAGTGGACGCGGCTAGCTCCTTCTCTTTCCCACTCATATTTTTTCTAGCGTTCGTCGCGCGCGCGACTGCCGACTCGAACATCGACCTCTTCGAGTCGATACATGCCTGGCACGCTACCGCTTTAGTTTGTAGCTGCAGTGCATTCCTTTGTACGCGGGTAAGCACTGCAAGAGGCTTGCACGCCGGATGGTAAGTAATATCGCATATGCAGCACTTACGTAGCGAGTTGCTGCTCCTAGGAACCTCCCCGCAGATGGCGCAGTTGTCGACCATGGTGTTAGTGGCGACAAAGATGAGTCGTGGAAGGTACTGATGGTGTGTCTAGGATGCAGCAGGTGTCGCCTCGGTGGTCACGTAGTTGCAGTTCGAGTCGGTAGATGGCGCCTTGATAGTATGGCGCTGCGTGCTGTGTATCCAGAATGAAGTGGTACCTCTGGATTATGCTTCGTGCTTGGCTCCCGCCACTCTGCCGTGTTCACCTCTCTTAACCTCAAAAAACACCTGGCCGGGTGTTGTTGCTTGGATGTTGAAAGCCGTGCCGATGGACCAGTGGAAGCTGTGATTTATTATCACAGCTATGGTTAGAATGTTCCACTGTGCAGGCACCACAACAGACCGGCTCACAGGCGCAGGAGGCAGCAGAGTGCGGTGTAAATGCAGGAGCCAAAACACGAGCAGGTGCACCCAGCAGACGCGCGACGGACTGAAAGAGTGAGGCATATGCGAAGTGACAGGAGGAAATCGCGAGAGGGCAGGCCGGAGGCCCCCCGACGCCTTTTTGAGGTTAGGCGAAGGGGGCAGGATTAGTGCAGTGGGAAAAGCAAAAGAGGAAAGAAATATACAAAAAGAATAACGAGTGGAGGATAAAGAAAAGAATACGGATGCACGGACACCACGCACGGGTATTCGAAGGCACTTATTTCACTGAGAAATCGCAAAAACTGAGAAAGCACAAGAAGCACGTCCGCTCACTCGAGAGCTCGCATAACGACCTCGGGATGCGAATTCTATAAAATTATTCCATGATGTTCAAATGCAAACGGCGGGCGGCGGCGATGCTCGACAGATGCGCGCGGGCTAAATTGCAGAATATATATAGGTATATATTAGCACTCACTGAGCACAATAATAATCTGTGCAACTTACTCTTTCCTTAAGTAGACGTTTGCGGTGGCCCCGAACGTAGAATGCAAGGTAGAAGTACTTGGCACACGCGAAATCGCAAAAGCAATAATCGATGATTAAATGAACTTTTAGTGAGGTTCAATCATAATTATATGAATAACTTGTTCGAAAATAGAATGATATGTAGTACCGCAACTTGTTGCCAGATAACGCCACGTTTTAGAGATTCCCGTTGAAAAAGGCGTTTTCTCTCTTACCTATTCCCACTCTCCTGTCCTACCGCTCTCGCGCTGGTCTCTGCTTCATTAGTTTAGCGCAAGTAATTTTGATGGGTAGGGATTATATATGTTTATACAATTTTGAAAATATAGAACAAAAGCTGTTATAAGAAGGGTGGGACTATATATCTTCTAGCAAGTTATTCGTATAATTATGATTGAACTTGACTACCCTGGTAGAAAATAGACCAACCGAGATGGCCTGTTCGTCAACGATTCACCAATAATGTTGGCCAATATTTACTGCTGTAATTGACCAACGGTTCACCAACAACTGCTCTATTTGTGATTCTAAAATTTTATTTTCAAATTATAAATTGAATCATTAAATGTACATCACTAAATATATATTTTACAATAAACCACTGAATGATAAAAATAATAGCGCATATGCTGTCATGAAGTTGTAAAATATAGTTAAATTTTTATTTAAAGTAGGGTTATGGTTACGAATGGTTCAATGTACATGTGTATATTGTGCTTACCCGCGCTTGTCGCGCAAACTAAGAGCGCGTCTTAAGTTGCGGAGCATACAAATATCTCTTGCAACTACTGGTTTTGATATAATTTTTTACTATCTATCCAACTTCCCATGTTTTCATATTATAGTATAGAATTTATAAAAAGTATTTTTTATTTTATACTTAATTCTTAATTATAATAGTAAATTATATTGTATTACCCTAGTGGAAATGATTTTGATGTCAAAAGTTTGCCAACGTTTGCCAAAGTTTACTAGAGTTAGACAAAGTTTGCCAGAGTACGCAAAATGTCTTTCAATTGGCCGGTTTGGCACACATATGACAAATTTTGGCATATAAGATTTCCTCCAGTAGGGTAGTAAACTAAATCATCAATTTACTACACCTAACCTCAAATTTGAATTAAGTGTATATATTTAAATGTGAATTTTTAAAGTAAGTTATATAATTACGCTCATATAATGACTTTTTATTGATTGCATAATATACCATAACACTTTACATAACTTTCTTAAGCAGTATTTAGTGCTTTTCGCCGTTTTCAAATTTTCAGCATTCGTTGGTCAACGACGGGCGGAAAAGCGTTTCAAAGTAAGTGGGTTCGTTGGCGAACGGTTGGTGAAATTACTGGCCAACCTTAGTAAAATTGGCCAACGATTGGCGAATCGTTGGTGAACGTTTCTACCAGGGTAGAAATTCGTTTAATCATCAATTATAATTCATTATACTTGTTCGAAGATATAATGATATGTAGATTTTAAGAGAAAAAACACCAATTTATTTTTATATTATAGTTTGTTTACAGCACAACAATCTAACAATAAAAATTTTTAGTATGCCAGCGGTAGCTATATCTGCTGTCCATTCAGCGCCTGCTCTGCTGATAGGGTTGCGTCTGGGTGTATCGCTTCTTTGCTGGCTAAGTTCTGGGCCTGGAGTGGTACCTGGGCCTTGTTGAGGTAGATGACCTTGCGGGCTGGTTCTTGTAGCTCCCCTGCCCCGCCTCTCCTTTTGCGGAATAGCTACTTCAGTTTAAATTATTATTAATTGGTTTTAGAGGCAACTGCGTGGGTTTTGGTTTTAAATCCTTAGCTGCTTTCTCTACAGCCTTAGTATTCGCGATGACGGTCTTGTCAGATTGTCTCCAAATAGCCATTCAGTAGACTTGACCTCCTTTAGCACCTTTTGTATCTTGCCCTCGTATGTTCTGAGAAGGAAGGATTTTCTTGCTTGTGTCAGAACGAAATATAATTCTGACAGTAGCTTCACAGAACTGAACAAATCTTCTAGAATTAAGAGCGTATCTATTTCTGTCGTCTTTCGATCCAGAATCTTACTTACTACTAATGAGACTGATGACAATGCCGAGCCAGCAAGATTTTGATAATCTTTTTCACGGAAATTCAGCTAAAAGCTTGGCCTTCTCTTCTTTATTTGTGAATCCACATTGGGTCCATTTTTTACCATTACCACTACGCTTTCCTTTAACGGTATTTCCGCTGTAGAGGGGTCAGAAGGATCGTCTCCGAGAAAAACCACTGCCTCATGCTGTTCGTCCCGTTCCTCTTCTGATTCATTCATTTCCCCATCAGCGTCTCCCTCCATTCTCGTACGACAGCGCGTCTGCATCAAAAACGTTTCTTTGTTACATGGGGGTTGATTGCTTGGTCTTTGTCAACGACTCAACTGTCGAAGATCAGCCAGTTTTTTATAAGCACATGGTTTCAACTCAAGATTGAAAACTCGACTTTTTGCAGACAATGCCTCGGCGTCGTGGTGAGATTTCAGCACAAAAAAGGCAAGGTTTTGTAAACAATTCCTACCATCGTATAGTAGTTCCTGCTCCTGGCTATCCTCTTCATCCATTGCTGCGAGTTCATCGAGAACACTGTTCATTTTGGCTTCGATTTCTTTATCTCTTGATGCTTCGGTTCTCTCGCTTCCATGTTTCTGCGATTGTACGGTACGTCACCTACTATTTTATGCTGTGTGGGTTAAGAGTGTATGGTTTATGATTCAATAGTTTGGGGTCTAATGGATTAGGGTTTATGTGTGAAATAATTCAGGGTTTTCATGTTCATGAATTTAGGTTTTAGGATTAATGCTTTTTAGGTCAAGGGTTAATTTCAGAGTTAATAGGATTTAGATTTTAGGGTTAATGCTTTTTAGGTCAAGGGTTAATTTCAGAGTTAATAGGATTTAAAAAGCTTCTAGGGTAAATGGGTTTTAGAATTTATGAGTTTTAGGGTTTATTGGTTTTGGAGTTTTATATGGTTTGTGCTTTATTGGTTTATGGTTTACGAGATTAAGGTTTATGAGTTTAGATTTAATTGATTCAGAGTTTATGGATTTGCAATTACATTTGAAATGCGAAATGGCTTAGAATTTGCGAATTTATGGCTTGTGGTAAAATCCCGTTTTAGTAGCGTAAGTTTTAGGGTTAATGAGTTTTAGTTTAAACGGGGTTTAGGTTTAGTACTTTAACGCCAGGATGGACACTGTTTTTGTAAATTTTTCAGCGTTGCATCTAATGATCAAAGCATGGTCAATAAATTTAATTTCGTAGACGAGTGATTTAAGGGGGTGTCAAACCATTCAAATTTCCCGCCGAAATTCCTAACCTCAAATTCTTTAACAATTGATTACAATTAATAAATAAACTAAATTCTGAAAAACCAAGACATCATTGCCCTCCATAATACAATTATCTACCACTGTACGGAGTTTCAAATAAAAACTTCAAAACCTCTACGAATGCTATTGGGATATACTCTTTACAATTAAAAAGAACACAATTAAAAGAAACAATTTATGGGTGTGAAATAAAGGTGTATACAAGCACTCGTACGGTCGCGCTCGTGACGTAGAGAAGAATGAGCTTCGCATGAAGCCGTTGGCGCTCGCATGTAGGCTACACTATACTTTATGTCCCTAAACGGATACGCGCATGCGCATAGTAAACGCCGCAAGTATTCATTTTCAACACTCCCACTACTTGGGCGTTTCCGTAACTTTACTAGTAACATTCATTTTTGTACGAAACAAATTAAATTTTTCATAACACAGCGGTTTTGTTAGAATATCAGCGTATTGATCGTCGGTTTTCACATATTTCGTCGAAATTTCTCCACTATGTAATTTCTCGCATATAAAATAATGAAGAACGTCTATATGCTTCGCCCTTCTATGAAATACAGGATTTTTACTCAACTTTATCGCACTCTGGTTGTTCACGTACAATATAGTAGGGTTAACACAGCGATGACCGATGTCGGATAACAGTTTTCGCAGCCAGATTGCCTCTTTTGTGGCTTCGCTCGCTGCGATTAATTCAGCTTCCGTAGTACTGAGACTGACAGTAGCTTGTCTCCTCGAACACCAAGTTACGCTACCACCGCTTAACATAAATAAATACCCCGTAGTTGATCTACGAGTGTCGATGTCCCCAGCGTAATCAGCATCGGAATATCCCACAAGCTCGTTGTCATCGCGTGAATAAAAGCCCAAAATCTTGCGTTTCTTTAATATAACGAAAAATGCGCTTGACAGCACGCCAGTGTTTTTCATCGTGCTTATCCAAATACCTACTAACGACACCGACCGCGTAAGCTAAGTCTGGTCTAGAAATCAGGCTCAAGAAAAGTAGTGAGCCTACCGCCTTGCGGTAAGGAAAATCTGATTTGATTTCGATAGCGGTTTCTAAGTGGGTGTTTGGATCAGCAGGAGTTTTTATAGGATTAGCATCCTCCATTTTAAAACGGCGTAGAATATTTTCGATATAATACTGTTGGTTAACAAAAATCGAATTTTCGTTTCTTGATATTTGCATGCCTAAGTATAGATTTAAATCGTTTACAGTAATGTCGAATTTGCCTTTAAGTACTTCAACAAATGCTTCTAAGGTATTTCGATCGCGCGCTAATATAAGGCCGTCGTCGACATATAGAGCTAAATAGACCTTATTCTTTTGAGAGGGTCTTACATAGATACATTTATCGGCATTACTTTGTACAAAGTCCGGATTATTTCAAGCCGTAAATCGATTTATTTAGCTTCAGTACGAATTTTTTATTTTTTATTTCTAATCCGTCCAGGATACGCATATAAATGGTTTCCGTCAGATCACTATTTAAGTAAGCGGTACTGACGTCGAATTGAGCTGCTTGTAGTTTTTCTTTAACCATTATTGCGAAAAAGACGCGTATAGAGTCAAAACGCGCGACAGGAGAAAAAACTTCGTTATAATCGACTCCGAATTGCTGCGAACAGCCATGTGCGCAGAGACGCGCTTTGTACCGTGGCGTGCCTTTTTCATCCGAGTTTTTCTCTTTAAAAACCCACTTAAATCCAATTGCTTTTCGGGTATCGGGTACTTCGCAAACACTCCAGGTTTTGTTTTTCGCGTGAGCAGCTAATTCGTCGTCAATCGCTTGTTTCCATAGATTACCATCGTCGCGACTAATGGCGTCGTTATAATCTTTCGGCGGATCGCGAATGGCAGTACATACTCGGTACTTTGAAGGAAGTTTTAGAGTGTTCCTGGGTTGCAAACCGTACCTAGCGGGCTCTTCCCGATTAATTTGTCAAATCGCCTAATAAATCGTTAGCTTCTATCTCTAAGGGTTCATTGTCTGAAATAGGCGAGACCTGATCCCCCGGAACAATGTCCGCATAATCTGGATTGATGAGTCTAACGTCTCGCGCTTCCGCGTTCTCTTCATCACGATCGCTTTCGTCTAGATCAGCATCGTTAGAGATTTTTGCGCGCTCACAGCTTGTGTCCGGAGAAAACTTTTCGTCGAAAATGACACTTTTGGAAATCGTGATCCGGCCTGTTTGCAAATTAAGTAGACGATAATTCTCCGATTTGTTTTCGTAATCGACAAATATTAGTTCTGTTGACTTCGCGTCCCATTTTTTACATAGAATGTCCGGTACAAACGCGTAGGTGTTGCAACCAAAAATGCGAAAATGCGACAGATTGGGCCTCTTTTTAGTCCACAATTCGAACGGTGTCGCAGTGCTTGATTTGGCACCTAACGTTCTATTGAGCGTGTATACGGCCGTATTTACCGCTTCGGCCCAAAGACGTATCGGCATATCACGCGATAATAACATCGTTCGCGCACTTTTAACAACGGTGCGCATCTCGCGCTCGGCGCGCCCGTTCTGTTCCGGCGTGTATAGCGCGGATGTCAACAAACGTATGCCTTCGGATTCTAAGAAATCGGTCATCTATTTATTTTTATATTCCAAGCCATTATCGGTACGTAAAACTTTTATATTTTTATTGAACTGGTATTCGGGGCTATGACATACCTTTTAATTACATCGAACGCGTCACTTTTGTGTTGAAGAAAATAGACAGTGCGAAAACCAGTTGCCTCATCCTTAAAGAGTATACAAAAACGCGCTCCACCTATATAAGGCGTTTGCATAGGGCCACACACGTCCGAATATATGATTTCACCGGGCTCGACATCGTTCTTTATCTGTTTCGTGTGAAAAGATGCTTTACAATGTTTACCTATCCGACAGACTTTACAAAAGAAATCGTTCTGGTCTGTTAAAACGATGCCCGACGCAACGTTATTCTTTATCATTCTTTCAGTAGAATTACGATGAACGTGTCCGAGACGAATTTCAGAATTTAGTGTTTAGGGTTTAAAATTTCAGGGTTTCAGAGTTTATAGTGTACACTTTCAGATTTTAGAGTTTCAGTATTCAGAGTCTAGAGTTTCAGAGTTTAGTGTGTAGAATTAGATGGTACATTTTCAGACTTTAAAGTTTAGAGTTTAAGAGATTAGGGTTTCAGAGAATAGGGTTTAGGATTAAAGGGTTTAAAGTTGGAGGATTATGAGTTCAGAGCATAAAATTGATATAAGTATTTATAGCTTAAGCTTATACTTTGAGGTTTCAGGGTTTAAAGTTTTGTATTAAGGATTTTAGATTAAAGCATTTAGGGTATACAAATTTAAGATTCCTGTATGAAACGGTTTAAAGTTTACAAGTTTAAGGTTTAAGAATTTACGGTTTGAAAGTTAAAGCTTAAGGATTTGTGATTAATGGTAGAAGAGTTTAGAGTTTGGCATTTAAGAGTTAGGGTTTGCGAGTTCAAGATTTTATTGGGTTTAAAAGTTTATGGTTTAAGGGTTTAGGGTTTCCCACACAGCATGAAAGATTTCATTGAAATATTTCTGAAATATTTATAAGTCTACTGAAACGATGGCTAAAAACCTTTCTTGAAATATTTCGTCAAAAGTTTTTGAAAGATTTTTGGAAGATTTTTCTGAAATATTTATTAAAATGTTTTCCAAATATTTCACATTTGTATATTTTTAGTCAGTAAAAAGGAAATATTTCAAAACCACCGCACAAATATTTTTCTAAACATTCCAGATGAATCTTCCAAAAATATTCCAAAAGCATTTCACGAAATATTTCAAGAAATGTTTTAGCCGTCGTTTTACTAGACTAATAAATATTTTAGAAATATTTCAATGAAATATTTCATACTACATGAAATATTTCATACTACATGAAATATTTCATACTACATGAAATATTTCATACTACCTGAAATATTTCATACTACATGAAATATTTCATACTACATGAAATATTTCATACTACATGAAATATTTCATACTACATGAAATATTCCAATAATATTTCAGAATTATTCTATGCTGTGTGGGTTAAGAGTTTATGGTTTATGATTCAACAGTTTGGGGTCTAATGGATTAGGGTTTATGTGTGAAATAATTCAGGGTTTTCATATTCATGTATTTAGGTTTTAGGGTTAATGCTTTTTAGGTCAAGGGTTAATAGGATTTAGATTTTAGAGTCAATAGGATTTAAAAAGCTTCTGGGGTAAATGGGTTTTAGAATTTATGAGTTTTAGGGTTTATTGGTTTTGGAGTTTTATATGGTTTGTGCTTTATTGGTTTATGGTTTATGAGATTAAGATTTATGAGTTAAGATTTAATTGATTCAGAGTTTATGGATTTGCAATTACATTTGGAATGCGAAATGGCTTAGAATTTGCGAGTTTATGGCTTGTGGTAAAATCTCGTTTTAGTAGCGTAAATTTAGGGTTAATGAGTTTTAGTTTAAACGGGGTTTAGGTTTAGTACTTTAACGCCAGGATGGACACTGTTTTTGTAAATTTTTCAGCGTTGCATCTAATGATCAAAGCATGGTCATTAAATTTAATTTCATAGACGAGTGATTTAAATGATTAAGTGTGACTTCTAAGCTTATTCTTGGGGCACATAATTGTCAACATATACACTTCCATACTAAAAAAGATCATATGAAAATTCTGAATCCATTTAAGATCGCATATGAAATATCACATAAATAATCATATTTTTTTTACATAAAAAATTATGTCAAATTCACTTATGAGATCTTATACAGTTTGAGAAACTAATTCTCTCACATTTAAACACGTAATATTTTGTTTGATAAAATCACGTGATTATCGCGTACTAAATCACGTGTCCTTTTCAGTAGGCTCATCAGCCACACATGTTACTTATAGCACTGATAAATAATAATTTTTTCATTTATCTCCCCGGGAATAACGTGGGAATCATATAAATGTATAATCTGACATCTATTTGTCCCAAGAATAAGTTTAGAAGTCTTAAAGTAATCACGTTATAAATCACGTGATAAGTCACATGAGAAATAACGTGAGATTATGAAACAATTTCTTACCTGATATCTTACGGAATTTCCAATTTCTCACGTTATTTCTCACACCAATCGTATATTTTCACGCGACATCTATGTTCTTACGCAAAATTAAATGATTTGTAAATTCTCCAAAGATTTCTTATTCCTCACGTGATATTTCCGACGACTCTTAATTTCTTACGTGATCTCCGGCGATTCTTCAATTCTTAAGTAAATTCATGAGTCTGAAGTTTGAAACGCTTTTCGAGAACGAAGGCGAAAAATTTGTTTTCGTTATCACATTACATATGGGTATAAATGGGTGCATTATGACTAGAAAAAACCAACTATTTTGATCCCTTATTTCATTCTCAATCCATGAACCCTTTTAAATAGGGGTTTAAAAGAGGTTGGAAACATAAAATAAATTCTAACTCATTAGAGTTTCATTTTATCTGCGATTTTTTTGTGGGAACACTACTGAAAATGATCACGTGATTTATCACGTGATAATTAATTACGTGATATTATGAAACAAAAAATCACATGTTAAAATGAGAGAGAATTAATATATTAATCTTTTTGAGGTCTCATATAAAAACTTGAAAAATACTTTTTTGGCCATTAGTGAACTATACACCTATACAAAATTACAGCTAAATCGCTTGTCTGCCAGATTTATGGCAGGAATCGGAGCCTTGAAACAAACACAGCTAAATCGAAAAGAAAATACACCTGGTAAAAAATTATCCAGTGCTATCGAGGTCCTTGATTATTTCCCATGGCGTAGTAGATAAATCTACATTGTTCTCGATTATTTTACACCCGGGGGTAACCAAGACTTTATATTCCCATCGAAATTTTTTATGGAATATCTTATGGAAGCTTAGAGTTTCTGACTCTAGGTTTCTCTTGCAAATAAAAGGTAAATATACGAGGAATGTGTTTATAGATATCATTTTCGAGAAAGGCGTGTATATCTCATGTGGTTCTTGGACACGAGGTCCAGATGTTACGTACCGTGATAGATAATCAAGTCTGACGTTACAGACGACAACAAAACGTAGGGTCATTTCTTAGATTAGACCTAGTGCCAGCTGGACTACTTTTAAATAAAAGTGCATATCCATCAAATATACGATTAGTGTGTCTGGGTAGTCGTAGTCATTTTCTTCGAGGCTTTCAATATCTACGCGAACATTCTTTTTTAATAATGTAAAGATTGCCGTAAAAATGAAAATCAAAGATAGAAGAAATCGACCCTCTTAAAGTGAAATGCATTATAAAACATACAGAATTAAATAAAATACGTTATTATGAATATTTTAAACGCTGACAAATTAGAATTTATTTTGTTTTCAATCCAACCCCCTTTCAACTCCTGCCATGGGGGTAGCGGACGTACAATTTTACCGTAACTTTTTTTAAATGTATGTTTTGGGGTAAAAAGCATATTCCACAAAATATTCGCAGATAAAATGAAACCCTGAAGAGTAAGACTGTTTTTACTGTTTCTAACCCCCTTTCAATCTCCGCCACGGGGATAGTAGTCATAGAATTTGGCCGTCATTTTTTTTTATTATATTTCGAGGTAATAGGTATGTTCCACAAAAAAATTTCACAGATAAAATGAAACACTGATAAGAATTATTTTTCTTTTTTAATTCCTCTTCCAACACCTATTTAAAATGGTTGATGACTTGGGGATGAAATAATGGCTTATAATAGTTTGTTTGTCTTTTCTAGGTATAATGCACTGATTTATACCCATATGTAATGAGAAATTGAAATAAATTTTTTTTTTCGTATTCGGTCTCGAAAAACTTTCCAAACTTCAGACTCATCGTAAATTCAAACAAGATTTTTAACTTCTCTCGTGATTTCTTAAGCGCGTACATACACCAAAAAATCTGCAGAAGCAAAATCTCATGGATTGAAAACGTAAACCTACTATAAATACTTATTTAAATGCAGAACATCATTCAATTTTTATTATTTATACGCATAAAAATAAATGTAGCACTAGAAAAGGGTCTTATAATCTGTATTTCTTCAAGAGTTTGGTTCTGCAGGTAGCCAGTATCAAAACAGAGTGAAAAAAAACTTGAAAAATTGACATTGGCTTAAAGTGAGATGCTATACTTTATGACCACTGGACTGTATCAGTGAATTTTTCATGGAAAGTTAGACGCTCGACTTGTGGGCTTGCAATCGATATTTGGACCATTTTATCCGGTGAAACGGTACATTATAAGCGTAGGAAAAGGGTAAATTTTTTTAATTAGTATAAATTTACGAAACGTGTATGCACCCCCTTAAGCAATTCCTGATATCTCGTGAGAATTTGAGAGATGCTGGAGATTTCACATGAGAAATAAGAAATCGTTTCAGAATTTAAAAATCACATATGAAATCAGATATCACGTACAAAATAACATCAAAACTTAATACTAGGATGAGAAATCGTCAAAGAAATTACTTGCAAATTCAGATGTTGCGTGATAGGTTACGTGAGAACATAGAAGATGCGTGAAAACATACGAATCACGTGAGAAATTGTTTCATAATCTCACGCGATTTATCACGTGACTTTTTAAATAGGAGGTCTTAAATTTTGGAAAAAGTAGACTATAACCATCTGAAAGAATCATTTTGGACACGATATTTCGACCTGCCAGTGTTCTGCCTAATGTGTTTCACTTTAAAAATATTGAATTTCTAAAAGAAAGTACAGAAAAATTCCAAATTTTTTGAGATAATTCGACTATAACTTTAAAAGGTTGAATTTTGAGTAGATTCTATATGCGGGATCTCAGAAAGCGACCTCAAAAAAATAAAATATAATCATTAAAGAATTTCTTTAACATTCCTTTGATCGTTAGATCCAGCGTTAAGAAGTATACAAAGAAAGTGTCCGTTCCGACGTTAAGGCCAGGTTACTCCAAAAAACGTGATTTTTTTCAATAAATTTTATTCATAGTACAAAACATGTTGAGTAATCAATTTTTTTTACATATGAAAGCACATATATTAAATTACTTGAAAAAATTTTTTTTTTGTTCATAATGGCGGTTTTGAAAATGGCTACTGAAACTCGTCTGATTAGTAGATGGATGACATCATTTCTTGGAAACGAATTATCTGAAAGCAAAAAACAAAACGGTTTCATGTTCTGTATCGAATTGGCTATGGCCTCAAGCAGAATGAAACATTTTCAATGAAAAAAAACAAAATGGCGGACTTTTGAATTTTTTTACCCTTTTTTTTCAGTTTTAATTGTTTATAAAAAATGGTCCAGTTATTTGTTAATTAACAATTTTTATAAACAATTAAAAAATGTTACTTTTTTTCTGGAAAAAATTTACTTACATTTTTAGGCAATTCTAAGAAGAAAAGATTTTTACAAGTTTTTTTCTAGGACGCATAGATTTTGAATAAAACATCGTTGAAGTTTGGAAAAATGCGAGATTTGCAATTTTCAATCGTTTATTACAGCAAAACACTTGAATATTTTTTGATGATCAAGGGCATAAATTACTCATTAAGTCATGTACTATTAGATTGTAATGGGTAATGTCATTTTTGTCACACTATACTCGTGTGACAAAAATGACTCAGTCTACGTCCAAAACACACCGATATCGTCGAAAATATTGTAAATACTTATTACAATCTAATTTAAGCCCTGGATCATTAAAAAATATTCAAGTGTCTTTGCTGTAATAAACAATTGAAACTGGCAAAAATCGCATTTTTCGAAACTTCAATGATTTTTGACTCGAAATCTATAGGTCTTAGTAAAAAACTTGTAAGCATATTTTTTTTTAGAATTGCCTAAGGAATGTAAATACATTTTTTCCATAACGAGAAAAAAATATTTTTTAAATTTTATAAAAATTGTTAATTAGCCATTAACTGGACCATTTTTTAGCATTCTACACTCAATATTCGGATTCAAGAGGTCAAAATACATAAAGTAAAAGAGGTTCCAGTTGGAGACATTATGGTCTGGCCCTAGGACTATTGGTGCACACCATATTTTTCGTGACACGTGAATGGATTTTTGCGGAAATGTCTCAAAAAGTACAAATAAGTAAATAAATCATCAGTGGACAAAAAAAGCCACTTTTTTCGTGCTACTAGCAGGCAAAGAAACCCACTTTTTTGCCTGCTGGTTAGAAAACATGCACTTTAGGCTCGCTTTTTAAGTCCAGAAAAGCGCGAAAATCGTGCATGTGTTACAAAAAATATTTTTTACAATATTTTCATTTTTTATTAACTATAAGATACTCAGATACCTTTTACGTGCCTTACGAAGGTTATATAATTAACTTTAATCTGATCCTCTCACTTATTTTGTTGAGTTTCAAGTTTATCGCGTGATAATTTTTTACGAACGAAAAAAGTTCATTTTGCATTAGTGCAACGGACGTCCTTACAGGGTTAATGCTTATGATTTATTATAATTTTTTTAAGATTAAAAATATGATTAGTTATATAGGTCGACATACGTACGATTCATTATTTGCATTTTATATATGAATTTTTTGTAAATATTTATAATTTAAGGTAATTTCTTTTTAAATACACTAAAATAAATTTTTATATATTAATTTGTTTGTATTATGATAATAAGTCCCAAAGTTATTTTTATTGATACATTAGTTTTATGAAAATTTATATAATAAATCGTATGAATAGTAATTAATTACACGATTAAAAATATTAATTACATGATTAATCATGAGAAAAATCATAAAGTTAATCATGTCAGATTAGGTTCGATTCTCACAGAAATGAAAAATCATATGAATAATTATACACCTTGCAAAATGCATTAAGCTTTAACAGTTTGTGTTTTAGGATACTCGGTTAAAATAACAGTTTATTAAAAAATATGTATTCTATTGACTGGATTAGTATATCAAAGGAAAGCAATTGCATCCAAAAAGAATTTAGCTAAAGCTTTATCTATTTTAGTATATATTTTTTATTTCTCTCCTGTATTTTCTCTTGATTTTCTTCTTGATTTTGTTGTCAAGTTCCTGAATTAAACAATAAAAAATATAACTATATTCTGCACATATACATATAAATATTATAAACATTAAATATTTAATAACAAAGTGAATAAATATTTAGTTCGCTTTTAAAACAAATAGAATTAAATAACTGTACTTACATTAGTTACATTATCATTTATTAATTTTTTCTTTGCTGACTCCATCTCAAATTCTGATTAATAGAAACATAAATTGCGTACAGGCATAAAGATTTCTTAACACAACTTTTTAATCGTTATCTGTAAATAATAAAATGTAAAGCATTTTTATTGTAAAATGCCTGTAAAATGTATGTATTCATGTACATTTTTATATATGGAAAATGATCAAACACAATAATATGCACTAACGTCACTTTCTAATTGACTGCAGATATAAAATTTATATTTTTTTTCTTCCAAGGGGTATAATCGCCCGACTATGTCCTGGATAAAATTTATATCTTATATTTGCCAAAATATCTGACGAGAATAAACAGCTGACGGAAAACCAACGGACATTTAAATCGATTGACGAGATGTATTGATATGGCAAAACAGAGCAAAAGTAAAACACATGCATGGTTCGCATTCCGTTGTATCGTGTTCCAGCACCAAAGTACATACTTATACACATGTGCTGTAGTAATAATAATTATTTATCTGTAATTGCAATTCATTATTGCAAAATATAAATATATAAGTAGTTTGATACAATTTACCGTCTTGATATACGTACAGAATTACTATGTTACGTGGCACATTTCCAGAGAAAATGATATCACTTTTAGGAGGATTAGCTTGCTATATTTTAATAACTTTGCCATTAAATATATTTTAAGGGTACATGGGGTAAATAAAAATATTATGTGATTTATTAATGCTTTGTTTTTAAACAAAAAAAAAGTTTACGTTGCTATTATCGTTTGTATTGTTTCAATGTATGCGCGCGTACTTGCTCGAGCCGCCCAACTGCGCATCTGCGCATGCGCAGACAATAATTATTAATTTTGGATGATAACAATTAATTTATTGTAAAAACAATTTGATAATCAATTAGGGTAAATCAATAGCTTCAATTTGAGCACTGAATCATCACCGTACGTCAAATATTTACCGAGAAAATCGCATATCTCTCCGGGGGCTGGGGCACTACATTTTCACCACTTTACTGTTGAAAATCTTTTAAAGGCAAATTGGGCAAATTAAAAGATTAGTGGAAGCAATTAGAGCAATTAGAAAACTTTTTAAAGCAACTATGTAAGTTCGCCCGGGGGCCAGCTTCACACCGGTGGATCCAAAGTGGTAGCGTGGATTTACGGGCGCGTAATTTGAAAGTACGAGTATTTAAAATGAATTTATCTAGTTTATAATTATTATTATATTTATATTATTAGTGTCAAATTCAAGGATTGCTTTTAGTAGGATATAAAAGGAGTCTAAATAAAATACTTGAGTTTAGTTTAAACAATTTAAGTCCTTCTATATATTGTCAAAAATGTATATATATTTTAAAATGCAGCTGAATGCTTTCGTGTCTCGGGCAGGACTGCTGCTCTCTTCTCCTCTCTGCTGCTTCCAAACTCCCGCTCTGGTGCCGCTCTCCTTGTCTCCACCCTCGTTCTCTAGTCGTGGCCAATTAGCGAAGGTCAAAGGGTAGCGATCGGGTTTTTCCCTCTCTTCGCTGTTGATTTGGGACTGCGTGTATAAGGTACATGCTTTCTCTCTCTCTTCGTTCTCCGTTCCTCGGCTTCCCACGAACTTTTTTTTATGAGCACACGTGTTTCTGCTCATGTGCTAATATAATTAATATAAAAATTTGATATCACGTCGTGCTGTCCATAAGCTGTCTCATTGCGGCCACGATTTTCCCGACACGGCGGGCTTGCACTGTGCCGTCATTCTGCTCATTCTGCTGGAATCTGAAAGTTCAAAAAAGTAATTTTATAGCACTGTGTGCCGTAAATCTGCACTTATGCCACGCTTTTCCGTGGCGTAAGTAGTCCTTTAGGCCACTGATTACTGAAGCTAACTTCACTTCGTGACTTTGTATGTATTTATACCACTAGTGCTTGAGACACGCACACGAACAAGGCGAAGGCATGCATGAGCACATGTATAGGTATATACAGCTCAGTGTACGCTGACGCATTTGCTCACAGATGGCGCGTTCATCATACACGACTGTATACGTTAAATTTTGCGCTCGTTGCCGGATCGTAATTTCTGAAATCTTAATTAATACTTGTTTTTACAAATGGATTCTTAATTATTTTGTTTTAGGAGGGGGCTCCGCCCCCCCGAACCACCCGCCCCCCCCCCCTCCCCCCGCACCCTCGCCTTTTACTGGCACACAAAGCATATCCAAATAGTTTTTTAAAAAATATTTAATATAAATCAAGAAGGTGGCGAATTTATGTCACACGAGCTATAAAATAGTATACGATACACGTGTCATAAGTTGTATTTCATGGCACGGCGTTTTGCCAACTTCACGCCGTGCCATAAAAGATAACTTATGCCACTAGTATCGTAATGTACTATCGTATTGCGTTACAGCACGGTGCGGCACAGGGTGGTCACGGCGTGTCACCGAATCGGACAGCTCGCCGCGACTGCACAGTGATGGCATAAATTCGTCATACCGTGCCAGCATGCCGTGCTCGGCACGGGCTGCTATCTGGGTAATGTTTGATTGAGTGAGCTAAACTAACCTAACATGACTTCCTTACTTTAGTATTTGTTGTTTATGTACGTATAGACAGTTTGTGTGGTTATCTCATTGGCATTTTAAAATTTTATTGTAATCTAATGGTTGCATGTTAGAGTTTATTTTTGTGGACGGTTTTTGTTCCTGATTTAATTTGAATAGTTACATTATCATCATCATCGATGTGGATTATTTGATATGGGTCAGTTTTGTGTTTATCAAATTTGGAGTTACGTGGCTCTTTTATTAGGTAAACGAGATTACCTACTTTAAAGTTTTGCACGTTAAGTGCTCTGTCATAATATTTTTTATATCTTTCTTTAGATTCTTTCAATTTTTCTGCTACCTTTGCTTGGTGTATGTTAATTTTTGAAATAATGTATCAACTAATTGAACAAAAGTGGGTTGGATTTCCTGTTTGGCAAACTCTGTTGGGATTCGAGCTTCTCGGCCAAAGAAGACTTGGTGTGGTGTATGACCATGAGCTTGGTATATATGTGTGTTGTATGAAAACATGCCAAATCTTATCCAGCGATCCCAGTCAGTGCTTGAGCAATAGTGGCGTAAGTATTCTATAAAATCGTGATGTGCTCATTCGAGGGAGCCAAGGGATTGTGGGTGAAAGGCGGTGGATCTGATGCGTTTAATTTTGAATATGTTGCAGATGGTGTTCATGATTTTGCTACAGAAATTGCTGCCTTGGTCTGGTTGAATGACTTTTGGGCAACCATGTCGGGATATGAATTGTTCTGCTAACGCTGTGGCGACGGATACGGAATCAATATGTGTGAGGGGAATAGCATCAGCATACTTGGATAGACAGCATTGAAGGGTTAGTAAATATTTGTTTCCGGAATCAGTAACGGGTAAAGGGCCTACGATGTCCATTTGGACTTTGTCAAGAACTGCTTTTGGCGTATCTGTTATTGTCATAGGTTGGCGAGTTTTGATACGGGATAATTTATTTTCTTGACAACTTTTGCAAGATTTAATATACTCTTGGATATCGTTTTTCATATTATGCCAATAGAAATGATGACGAATAGCCTTATAAACTTTTGATATGCCTGTATGGCCACGAACTAATGAATCATGATATTCCTTGAGTATATTTTCTCTTTCTGATTCATCTGGAAAATGAATATCATTTGAACAGATCGCGAAATGATATTGCTTTTCCGCAAAAGTGTTAACTAACATGTTCTCTATAGTTTTCCATGGAATGTCATCAATTCCATTGTCAGTGCTTGATATTTTGGCAATTTTTACGCCAAGTTCTGTCATAGTTATTCTTAAACAATTAAAACAGGTTTGAATATTTGTGAGTAGTGTATCTTCATCATGTGAAGATTTTATAACTAAATTAAAAATATATGTGTTGTTTTGGGTTTTAAAGGTATGAACTTGTCCAACTGATGGCTTTTGGTCAATTAAATTCTGGGTAGTTAAAAAGCCACTGTCGGGGATTTCTTGGCTAATAGGTGTATTAAAATTGCAATTTTCAGGAATAAAATGGATGTAATTGTCATTTTTCATAAGTAAGCAATCGTTTGTGTAAATTGTTGTTGCATGTCCTACAAATAGTATCCTTTGGTCCTCATATATTGATGTGATTCTATCTTTCTCAAGATGCCTGGATTTTTTACTCCCAATGTCAATGCGTTTAAATGTCTGCGACTCATTTGGCTCGTTATCACTCTTGGCTCTTTTATTTCCCAATTTCTCATCACTCATTCTTTCACCTGCGATACCTGACATCTCAGGGTACTCAAACCCCTTCGACCATTGCGACTGCTATGAAATTTCTTTGCATAAGAAGTTTCATTTTTCTGGATTCAATGTGAGTTTGGCATTTTTCATTATTATTAAAAATTTTTCTAATTTTTTTATATGTTCTAATAATGTTGCAGAATATAAAATGGCATCGTCCATATAAATGAGCATTTCTACACCTTGATGACCAGAACAAATTTTGTTAATCATTTTTTGGAATACTGCTGAACTTGTGCGAAGGCCCATTGGGGTGTGTTTGAATTCCCAGTGACTAAAAGGAGTTAAGAAAGCTGTCAGATGTTTTGAAGATGGATCTAAAGGGAGTTGGTAAAACCCGGATGTTAAGTCTAATGTAGAGAAGTATTTTGCTCCTCCGAGTTGATCAAGAATGTCTGAGAAGTTGGGTAACGGGTGAGATACATTTATTATTTTTTCATTTAGGGCTCGGTAGTCACTTACTAAACACCATTTACGATTTCCAGAGCTGTCTATCTTCTTTGGTACTAGGAAACAAGGTGCATTGTAACCAGGTAAGGAAGGTTGGATAATGTCATCCTTTAGCATCTCTTGGATTTGTCTGTCTAATTCTTGTCTTTGTATTTGAGGATGTCTGTACTGTTTTACGTGTATCGGTATATTATGAGTTGTTTCAATATTGTCTGTCAGTATGTCAGTGGCACGTAGTTTGTCCCCGGGTAGGTAAAATTGGTATGAAAATTTGCTTATCAAGGTCACTAGTTTATCTTTTTCTTCCGGACTTAAATGATTTACTTTTATTACTCTATGTGTCTTCGGGTGGATCTTGGGGAATTTCTGCTAAATGAGGAATTGGAAATGTGGCAGTGACTTTCTCACTCGAGGAATTGATTGCGCATATTCTGATCATGCCGTTTATTGCTTTACCAAGGGCTTCATCTATATAGATATCAGGTCCAATATCTATCCTTGCCAAGATTCCTTCTTTGAGATTAGTACAATGTACTGGAATTTCTAGGTATTTGCGTGATCGGGGTGGAAGTTCTATTGTAGTATTTTTTATAAAGGGATATGAGTGGGAATCGATTTTCATTTCTCCATTTCCATGTTTGCGAAAAATCAGGTGAGCTTCTTCGTTCTCAAGAAATTTAATGCTTATGATATCCCTAGCTTCTATGGGAAAAGTGTCCGGTACTAATTGGAAGACTACATTTACACCATCGACATCCAGCGTAACCTCTCCTAGAGTTTTTACTAAACCTTCTCCAATCCCTATTAAAGTGTAAATAATCTTTGAATTTATTGGTATGTCTTTTCGAATATTTTTAATTTTTATTAAGTTTAAACAACAACCTGTATCAATTAAAAATGATGTTTGAGTATTTTCTGAAAATTTATTATTTAGTTTGATAATGGGTAATTTTGAGTTTCTTATTTTTGTGGCATCGTAGTAGACATATACGTAAGTTGCGGGACTCTTCTGGTTTTTCAAGCTCGATACTACCCCGCTTGATCGAGCTTGTTTGGCGTTTAAATTTTCGGCATATTTGTTCGATTGCTCTAATCTATCCCCGATTATTTGTCCCCGATTTTGTAAATTATATGGATTTGGTCGATTTTGTCTCCGACTTTGATATCCTCTTCCCCGATTACCATAAAACGATTCTTAATAACAATTTGCTTGTATATGTCCCGGCTTATTACATTTAAAACATACACTTTTTTCCCGGTAATTTCTGTCATAGTGTGTTTCTCGATATCCCGTATTTTATGTTTGGTAATCTTGAACATGTGCTACTCTAAACGAATTTTCTTTTCGTGTTGGCGATCTATTTTTGCGATCGTTCTGTTCTTTTAATCCTTCACGATATTCCACGATTTTTTCTGCTTCTAAACCGTGATGCACGGCATCTTCTAAACCGATCGGATTGTCTCTCTCGACTCTATCTGCTACGGCGGAATTTCGTAATCCGGAATAAAGCAACTCATCGCGTTGTCTCGCGCCCCTTCTATAACTCCAATTGATTTTTCACTGCTATCTGTTTTCTTGATCGAATCTATCTAGTTCCAAAATCGCGTACTGACTCTCCCGTTTTTTGGTAAATTCTATTTAATTCTCCTACTAGCTGATTATAATTGTCTCTCGGTCCGAATGATCTTTTTAAATCGTTGAGTAGGGTATCTAGATCCTCGTGATCAAATCGACCTAGTAAATATTTACGAGTCGCTCGAGCCATTAAGTTCAGGTACTATTTTTATTGCCGTTCTAATGTCTAATTCGCACGTTATATTTTCGTGCGATACGAAGGCTGTATGTAATATTAAATTATTTTGTGAACTCGCGCTCGATGCAGCCGCGTGATTTGTTACGGGAACCATGATTCCGCTTTGAGTTTGACCTCCACTATTTGTTGAGGCATTGTCTCCGTTGTTCGCTGGAGGGACGCCTAAGTGCATTCACAGTAGCGAGTGCCCGAGTGAACCCTAGATATTGGCCCCGTGCGCCAGCCTTGCCAGAGGATCACTCGTATTCCGGGAAATTTTCTCGCGTCCGAGAACGCATCCGCGTGCGCTAGCCCTGATACAGGAACATCCGCACGCGCGTATGCTAACCCGCGGAAACGAGAAAAAATTCCGGAATACATGTGCTCCTGTGGTAAAGCTGGCGCACGGGGGTAGACTACCAGGGTACACTCGCCATACCCCTGGGCGGGGTGCTTGCTAAAATTTCTCTGGCAATCGCATAGGCAGTCTCGTATTTTCGACCAACTCGGAAGGTCGCTCCAGCACACCCTTGAACACGAGGGTACCGCAGGGACCCAAACTGCCAAACCTATGCCCGAACATGACCCGCGTGCTTTTGTGTAACCCCTTCAGCGCGGGGACTACAGCGAGGGCACGAGGCGTGAGACGTGCGTGTGAGCGCACCCTCGATAGATGCGAGTTTGATTGCGCACCATCGTCCGCCCGGTGACCGAAGCGAACCGCGCGCGTGTAAAGCAGACCGCTCTTGAGCACTCGAGCCCCTTCTCGAACTCGAGGCAGTACGCATGAACGCTCGGCCTCCTTCTCACCCCTCACATTCGCGGGGCACATAACTCGTGCTGGAACTCCACCTCGCGTTTGAGGGGCGCTCGGGCCCCTTCTCTAACTCGAGGCAGTACGCAGTGAGCGCTCGGCCTTCCGCCCCCCCCCCTCTCGTGCGCGGGGCGCACCGCTCGTGCTCGGACTCTACCTCGCGTTTGAGGGGCGCTCGGGCCCGGGCTTCAGGTGCGCACATGCTCGGGACCCAGCTTGAGATGTGCCCGCGCTCGAATTCGAGCTTGGGATGTGCTCGCGTTCGCGCCCCAGCTCGAGATGCGTCCGTGCTCACGATGAGCTTGGGATGCGCCCGAGCTCGGGATGCGCCTCAGCTTGCGTCCGAGCTTGGGATGGGCCCAAGCTTCAGGTGTGCCCGCACTCGAACCCGAGCTTGAGATGTGCTCGCGTTCGCACCCGAGCTCAGAACGCGCACAAACTCGGGGTGCGCCTGCGCTCGCGCTGGTGCTCGAGGTGCGCTCGCACTCGCGCCCGAGCTTGGGATGCGCCCGCGCTCGAGCTCGGGCTCGAGCGCAAACCTCGCACTTGGACGGATCGCTCGCACTCTAGCGGAATCCTTGCGCCCGAGGCAGACGCTCGTGGTCGAGGCGAAACGCTTGCACGCGAAGCAAAATGCGGATGTACCTCAAGCGCGAGGGTAACCTAATAGATAGATAGATAGATATACTTTTTATTCATCAGAAGACAAAATCTTACAATTTCATGTACATGTAGTTATAATTATAATTAAAAATATCAGTCGATTTAATATAATTGTTATCTTAACTTTCACTTATTGCATATTTCTTATTAAAATAATAATTGACTTTATCAGTTCGTCAGTTTATAAAATTTAAATGTAATGAACTAGTCACAGTCAAATATCACAGAAAACGCTTCGTCAAAAAATAATAATACATAGAATAAAAAATAAATACAATAGAGATAACATATAAATATAAAAGAATACATACACATACTTTGCTAAATCTTTGCGTATACTATCACGTCTAAATTTAAAACACACTCATTCATAACACTTTAACAATCACGCTAATAAATACATTCACACCTAACTAACACTAAACATATTTAATAAATAAATAAATAAATTAATAAATAAATACGTCGAATAAATAAATAAACAAGATAAATAATTAAATTAAATAAATATATAAATAAATTTAAATAAATAAATAAATTAAATAAATAAATAAATAAGTTTAAATAAATAAATAAATTAAATAAATAAATAATTCAAATAAATAAAAAGCCTAAATAAATACTTGACTCATTTTTTATTTCTGAATATACTCTTCACCATGTAATTGCTTAAGGTGCCTGCTAAACGCCGTTTTAAATTTACAAAAAGATGGCAGGCACCTCACACTGCTCGGGAGCGAATTCCAGAGGTGCGCACCTTGAACTCTGAATGAGAAAAGGCCCTTATCGGTGCGCGACCCCGGAACCGAGAGCTCTTTCATACCACCCCTACTTGAAGTCCTGGCCTGGTTTTTTTCAAAGAGGGCAGTAAGATACGGTGGCTGCCACATGACAACCGCTTTGTAAAGCAGCAGCCCCATAAAATACTCCCTCCTCACCTTCAAATCTAACCAGTCCAGTTTTTTCCTGTAGGCGGAGATATGCTCATCCCGCCTAACACCACATATGTATCTCACACATGCATTCTGTAGACGTTGTAGTCGTGTCTGGAGCTCCCCTGACACATCAAGAAGAACCAATAGGTAACCGTTAGTGCCCGAGGACAGCACTTATCAGTTATTTATATACCGCAATCAACGGCCAGCTACATTTATTTTAAATAAGTTTTTTACACAAATATAGTACAAGAGAATACACTGATGAACGGTATATAATAACTTAACGCCACTTATACACCATCCAGCACAAGGTATTCAAATTATGCTTATTGCAACTCGCTACGACGAGTTAAAAATTATTTTGTATGTATTGTTATTAACACAGATATTATGCTGGCAGTATATTTATAAACGTGTATATACAATGTTTTTTTAAAAAATTCCATACCAACTTAAGTCCACATTTCTCGAGAGAAGTGTCTAATTGAGAAGTGAAAATAATATTTGACACTTTATTTGATAAATATAATTTCCTGAGATGTTTTGATCTGGTATATCAGTGGAAGCAATAAAACGTTAATATCTCGAAAAGGTTCAGATATTTATTTATAAAATATTTTTATTTATACCAATAACTGAGAGAAAAAATTAGTAACCATTACTAGACTGTCTAGTAAATCCAATAGGATGTAGGTCAATTTTACTCATTTCTATACTATGAAATTTACGACTGAATACGAGACTTCTTGTTTTGAGGGACAATTGTATCTTATTTTGGTTGTACGAGACTTAATAGTATATTGTAACTTATATATAAAGGTACACTGAGAAAGGATTGGGTTCACATGAAACCATACATATTGTTGTCGTAGCTACATTAAGGTGGTCGGTGATATTGTACGGTTGTCACAGCAAAATAATATAGCTGTGAGAGCAATAAAAAAGTATTGTTAAAGCAGCAATACGCAGTTTACAGAAATTGAAATAAATAAAATTAATTTAATTTTATTAAATTAATCAACCAAATTAATTTAATTAATTAAAATAATTGCACTCAGTCCTAGTTTGACTGTGATACATTACTAATTGTACCACATTATACTTTTCTCCTACCCAGTCTACTAATTGTTCGTACTCCTTGTAGTGGCCGTTATTACTTATTTTTCTCAGTGTAGTTGGTCGGTTGATAACAGCATCACAATTTTATTGATCTGTATGAAAGTCCAAAATAAATTATTGAAATGAAGCTCAGCTAATATCATAAATTAAAACATTTGGTCGATTTGAGTATACCATTGTTCGCCAGCAACAATTGAATTTATTATAGTTATATAACATAAGCAATCAACGGATTGTTCGTGGTATATAAACATTTAACAGCTTCATACCTAATAAATCATACATATAATAATTCGAATAGTATATGAAACCCAACATAAAATGCAATTAATTAATCTAATATTCAAACAACCTTCTATTCTTTTTTATTATTGAACTATACACAATCAAAGTGTTGGCCTACATTTCTTGTAAGAAATCTGGTCTATAAAATAAGCTTTTATGCATATTATTTGTTAGTTTATGTAGTTATTTTTTGCTACTTTATTAATTTGAAAATCTAACAATACGAAGTAGTGAAGAAAAAAGAGTATAAACCTATTGCTTTCTTGTCATTTTAATTTAAATTACTAAGTAGAATTGGGCTAATCCCGGCCACAGTGTTATTTATATGACGCTCCCGAAAGTAAGGTTAAGAAAACGTTGCGCTGCATTCTCAAGTAGGGAAACTTTGCTTAAGTATTTTTGATTGAACAGTGGTTATGTGTTGCATATTTCACTGTGTAAGTGCGAATAATAATGCGACAGATCATATTAAAGTTCATATAATCGATTTAAAGAAATTTTTCACCTATAAAAGTAACTTTTTATTGTTGGCCGGAATTGTACCAAGGCTGACCGGTATTACCCTTTCATATGGGGTAAATCCGGTCAAAATGCTTTGTTTTATATCAACTTAAAGCTTCGATATCTTACATTTTTATATTAAACCAATAAGAAATATTTTAAGTCAATGATTTTAACTAACACAATAATTATTTAAAGTTAAAAAACAATTTGAAAGTGGAAATAACAAGCACGTTTGCTTAAGTGACCGGCAATACCCCGTTCTCCCCTATAACCATGAAAATTTCGTGAAAAACTGTGAAATTGGGCTTACATTTGGAACAGGATTTTAAAGAATAATTATAGAATATTTCATAAATTTTGTCACAGTTTCTCATAGTATTTCACAGTTTTTCAGTTAATCACATTTTATCACACTTTCTCACAGTTGTAATTTCCTTTATATAAGACAATGTAACAAAAAAGAATGTAAGAAAATGTGAAAACCTGTGAAAAACTGTAAAAAAATGTGAACAAATATGAAAAACTGTGAAAAATGTACATATTTGTTTTGTAACAGATGTTTCAAAAGTATGTGTATTTTCACATTTTGTCACACTTTCTCGCATTTTTTTCACAGTTTTTCACAGTTTTTCACAGTTATCATTTGCAGTAGGGAAGTTCTATTTTTTTTAAATAACTAATAACTTTTAATACTACTTGTAGTATGCAACATTCTTTAACTCTATAACTATTCGTGATAGTTATTTTACTGGAGTCTGTTTATTTTACAGCTTCTTTTGGTAATAAAAAAATATTTTCGAAACGCTATATTTTATGTTGTCGAGCCCCCCCCCCCCCCTTACTTTCCATTTTTCCATTGTGACTTTCTCAGTCGCGGAATTAAATATTGGTTTTTCGGTGAGTTGAAAATGCATAGTTTACAAACTTTTAAGACATTTAACTAGACCCTAGAACGCATATTAAATCTGATAAAATATTTTTATTAAGATATAAAAAAAATTAGTTACAAAAATAAAAAATATATTTACAATTCACAACAAATGTTTTTCAATCGTAGACTCGACAAATTAAAAATGTTTTTACTCTATTTAAACTATAACTTTAAGTAATAAATTTTTGTTAGTAAACCCACATTTTTAATGAGTTGTTTCTACATTATATTAAATAAATATCATAAAACTGAATAATTAAATTTGCGAGGGTGTAAACGGATCCCATACGCAATGCTTACCACGAAAAATATTCAAAACTATTTTCTGATTGCAAGTAATAACGGAATCCATTAAATCGAAAGGTATAACAAGCCGTTTTTACGAAAAATATTTAGACTTAAGAATGACTTATATTTTTCCAGCTTGCATTATGTACAATTATCATGGGAAAATTATCCGATCTTATGCAGATATAATTTACAACGTCGATGTTATCCTTTGTTTCCAGATACTTTACCATTATCTTTACATGTCAAGAAGTACATACAAGCACCGTAGTTCAACATTATCACAAGGCTGTGCTTTATATAGTGCATTAATTGTTTGTTGAAAATAGTACTTTAGGACTACTTGAATTCATTCATTAATAGTATATTACTATTTTGTAGCACGAGTGACATAAACCCGCCACCGACATGGGGGTCGGTGTAGGGTGCGGGGGTGGGCCGGGCGGAGGGCGGGGCGGTTCGGGGGGGCGGAGCCCCACCGCATAAAAAGAAATAAAAATATAATCCAAAAAAACATAAAAAATAAAGTAAGGAAATTACAAATCATATAAACAAATTATTATTTAACCAAAATTCATTAGTTAATTAATAATCAATGTCAACCTTTATACATTGTTTGAATAGAACCTTATATAAATAAGATATTTTATTTTTTGAAAAAATAATAAATGTTTATTATTAACAGTTAATTTGAATATATTTATTTACCCTATCTTGAAATTATTTAAATTAAATTTTAATAAATTTATAATATTAATTATGAAAAAACAATTAATACTGAATTTTAAATTGAATTCCAGATTGAATATTCAAAATACGCGCCAAATTGTCATATACAATCAGTTGAACTAACCTCTTAATTTGAAGCATTATTTTAAGGATTTATAATTATTCTCTGATACTTGACATGCGTATTTACCAGGTTTACTACTTCTTCTTTTTATTATTATGAACGAAAACGTTTATTTTGAGTGTTTTTTGTCTTTATTATAGGATTTGGGGCCTATGTGAATTCATTATTACACTGTGTAATAAAGCGCCACTTAGGTCACGGATAAGCGTGGCCTAAGTGCGGGTTTAGGTCACACAGTGCTATAAAAGATCATATAAAGTAATTGTATAATAGGATCCCCATTGAAACGATCCAAATGAATTCCGAACTGAAATAACTATGAATCCGCGAAGAAATCCATTGGATTTCTTTCTGAATCCGTCTGGATTACGTTGTGATTCCGCGTGGAATCCGCGTGGAATCCGTCCAAAAACACAATCTGAAATCAAAGCGTATTTCCAAATAAAATCCGAACGAAATCAATATGATAATTTTGAATACCGTACAAATTTTGATCGATGGGAATCCGAAGGAAATCTGGACGAAATCAATTTGATAACTTTGGAACTCCAAAATTTTCGAGCGACGGAAATCGAAATGAAATCCGAATGAAATCAGTTTGATTACTTTCGTAAGGCAAAATTTTTCATAACGGAAATCCGAGCAAAATCGGTATAAAATCAGAACAAAATCAGAACAAAATCTGAACAAAGTCTGAACAAAATCGGAGCAAAATCCTAACAAATTCCATCCGAAATCATTCGTACTACTTTCATGCCAAAATTTTCCTAAACACGGAAATCGAAACAGAATCTGAAATAAATCTGAATTGAATCTGAAAAAAATCTGACTGTTTTCGATGTGATTGCTTTCATATTTCAAGTCTACCGCAGATAGTTTTCTGAATAAAATCTGCATGCTTTCTATGTGATTTCATCCTAAAATCTTGAGAGCATCACAGCTTAATCTGTCAATAATGTATTACTTCAACTTTCTCCATTTAACGTTGTTAACACCATGAATAGACATCATTATCATAGTAATTTTTATGGAAAATACTTGATACCTTGTGATTTCCTTGCAAAATCAATACGGATACGTAAAGAATTTTCACCAGCGAGCTATTTAAGCAACGTAATTTTAAAAGAAGTACATCCTGATTCTATTCAGAATCGCAGATCTTGAGGATATTCTAAGAAACATGGAAATAAAAAAAATGCATTTTTAGGAACAAATCAATTTCTATGAGATTTCATCTTGCTTTATTAGAAAGAAAGAACTATGAGACCTTCGCAAGTGTATTTTTTCATAAAAATATTTACATAGAATATTTTCACAATATCATATATAGTATGTAAAACAGTATTTACAGTAGTATTTACAATCAATTTAAAACATGCTCGTTCGATAATAGCTTTACAATTTTTCCATTGAAAAGTTTATGAATAAGAATTATGTAATTGTATCCGCATGGGACAATACAATTCAGTCATCGTTAATATCTATCCAAACTTTTAAAAATAATAATGAATATTTTCATATTTAAAATTCGTTCGGTATTTTGGTCAGCTTCGTCAATAGTGATACATATTAGGTATGGAACTAATATATTTCTTCGATCCTATTTCTATAAAAACGGCAATACTTTCGATCTTACCACTGGGAATAACATTTTCAACTCCACTGATATCCCTCACTACTTTTATAGCGTCATATCTGTCTCCATTTATTGTAATGATTTCATTACAAATAGTCAATTCTTTTCCAGTCACGTGATCGTAAATAAATTCTATAATTTTGACAAAAGAACCGTCACATGTTTTTGCATAACAATTCGAGGATCGTGGATACGTCTTATTACATGATGAAAAGATACAATTATATTTTGATATACGATTATAGGATTCGGCAAAATCTGAAAGTCCCAAGTTTCTCATTAGATTGTAGTTAACTGCAGATGGGCTGCCAAAATATCGAATATCGTTCAATTTATCTGTTTTTTGAGTACTTCTATTTTGCAATCTATTACAGCATTCTAATACAGGAGATTCCTGATTCTTCGATAATACATGAGTTTGTAATATACTAGAACACTGTTGATAATTCAATCGCCTACATATTTGAAACAATACACCTTTCGAGGCTTTTATAAAATCGAGAATTTTGCCATTGCCTGATTCGAACGCGTAACCGAAATGAGACCACAAAGGGCCCCAGTCAATAACATTTTGACATATATGAAGCAGCTGATGGATATTATATGTCATCGCCTTTTTTGTGTATAACATCTGAGTCTTACCCACAAATTCTTTTAGTAGATTATTGGCATGTAATACGGCATGCATAGTAATATCGGAACTCATTAAAATGTGCATAGCATTCACCAACAATCTGAAGTGGTCCCAATAGACTTCGAAATTCTAAAATGTTTTAAAATGGGCAAAATGAAAAAAAGAAGAAAGTTTTCCCATTCTCTACTCTTCCAATCCTTCCTATCTTCAAGTGGGCGAGGCAATCGAGAGATTTGCTTAGGAACCTTTATTGACTTCAAAATGTTACTGATTTTGGTTTTGTCTTCTTTTTTTATTGAGAATGGTTTTCGGGATGAATCAAACCAATATTTAGCAAACTGACGGTAGACACCCAAAAAACACAATGCATTGTGTTGGGAACGAAACCTCTCACAATATCAAATCGAGAAAGTTCTGTCAAAGGAGAAATTGCTTTCATCCCGTGACTTGAAGTTCCAGTATCGAGCACCTCTTCCAAGTGGTCAAGAGTCTGAGATTCATTTCGTAGTGGTGGAACATTGTTCAGCAGAGGATATATTATTACATTTCTTGTGTTGTGTTTTACTGGAACTCCAGGGTGCAAACACCAACTGCATCCATAGTAGCCGTTAAATTGAACAATGCCTTGCATTGGTGGACGAGCTATCGAGTCGACGCAACAACATATAGCATGAAATTTAATATTTCGCTCTTCATCCCGAATTTTGAAAGTAATTCCATCTGTAGATAACCTGGCCATATCTTTTACAAATTCATCCAAAAATATTTTCATATTGGGTTTCTTCTCACTGAACCATAGCCCTACAGTTAACGGATTACTATTGCGGACGTCAACAGGAAGTTCATTCAAAATGACTTGAATTGGAGTAATGGAAAAAGAAGAGCTTTTGAAAACGGGAGAACCGTCACTATTGAATGTGAAGCTTGCATGGGAATTTCTAGATTCAAGTGGCAATGAAGAGAGAAATTTTTTATACAGAGCCCCATAGTATATATCCTTCAACGAGTCATTTACACCTCTATTATTCAATACATGCTCGACGTACTAAACATTTTGCTGTACTAAATTACGGATCTGATCATCGATTTTGAAGATAAGGAAAAAATTTACATCATTTCCCGTCACGGATACGAACCTTTCACAGTTTTTACATTAAATAGATCGAGTGCCACGATTAAATTTTTGAATATATGAATTACAATCTGGACAGACGGCATGATACTCTCTCCCATCTTCCGTTGTTAACAATTTATCCATCATGTATCTGGTATCAGGAACAATCCTTTTATTAAAAATACTATTGATTAGTTTGCAAAGATTAGAAATGTTATCGTTGTCCAACGAAGCATATGAAGCAAACTCTAATATTCCCATCATAATCTCACATTCACTGACTACCAAGGAGGCATCAAGAATACTGTTTGAATTTTTATCTTCTAAGAACTTATATAAATTCGAGTAGTTGGTCGGTCCATCATTACCGAGTTCTTGTTTACAATTTTCCATATCCTCATCTTCTGACTCATCTCCCAGAAATAGATCCTGCACATAACCTGGATGATCCTACAGAAAATTTGATTCTTTTCAAATTTCATGTTTGAATGAGTTATAGTACGAAAGGATATACTAGATCGTAAAATATATTCTCGTCTCACGTGATATTACGCCTGAGCGAAGTGAGCATGATAAATTCATATGAGACGAGAATCACATTTATGCCTGAGTACTGTTTTTATACTTGTAACAGTACAGAAAGTATAATATTAGACTTTAAAATTTCGCGCCGTGAAAAGTCGATGTGCGAACGACTTTTCGATACAGATGAGTGTATGAATGTATGTATTTAAAGTGTGAGTGAAATAAATGTATGTGTGTGTGTTCGCTGGCCAAGGCAACTTTCGAGAGAGATGAGTAGAAGTAGACTGCGGCGAGGAGGCCAGCGTGATAGAAGGCTCCTGCGCGTATACTATAATTCTTTATATCTCTCTCAAATAAATCGAAAGTCCCGAAAGGGGTAAGTGTGTAAATTTTATATAGATATACGTGACAAAATTTTATGTATCGGGAACGTGAGAATTTATATTTCCGGCTCTCCGTGTAGTTTTTCAGACGGTAGCATTTTCTGCGAGCGAAGCGCATATATAACAACGATATTTGACGAGTGGTGTTCGTTACGAGTGCTGAATCCAGGCAGAGTCAAAAGACGTGAATGGTCAACCATACGTCGCAGAACGCTTCGGAATAAACCGTAGATTCTATGCGCATATTGTGTTCGCCAAAGAGAGTAAGCTAGAATATATATATATACTCTGTCGATTATTCGCTACACCGAAATTAAAATAATTATACGTATCTATTAAAATAAATGTGCGTTCGAGAAATGTCGCTTTCATGAGAGCCTTATAAAAATAAAATATAAGTTAGATTTGTAAGAATAAGATATACGCATAAATATAACTTCATTAACGTTAGAATTATTTGACTATCCGCGATACCGCGGAATATTAATGTATATGTATTGAGACTCGCTCATTTTAATGGGTTATAGCCTATAGACCACTAAATCGTGACGATGGCAGATTGGTTCCTGTCGTGATTATATATACGTTCATGTATATTCGAATGGGTGCGTGAATGCTGGGTGTGGATGTATGCGCATGGTGATCTAAAAAAGGAAGAAGAAAAACGATGTATCTTGCGAATTATTTTGAAAGTAATAAATAATACTCATCAAATATACTCGAACCATCGTATAGTCGTGAACCTCATTTAAATATTTTTTTATTGATTCTGATTGGATACCTATATATACTAATAATACTTCATCATTTGGCGCTCAACGAACGGGCACGATTTACGACGGTTCGATCATTGTAACATAATTATATTGTAAAATCTAATTCAATTGTATTTTACGTCGTATGGTACTGACGAGAACGGGCAGAGGGACCGACATATAAAAAATGGCCGATACAGAACTTTTGGAAGAACTGAAGCAAACGGTAGACCGCTTCAGCGCTGAAGCAAGAGCATCGGCCAAAGAAAATGAAGTTTTGCGGCAGCAACTCAAGTGTTTCGCGGAGCAAAACAAGGCGTTTAAGGACAGCATAGCCAGTGGTCCAAGTAATATGCATGGTAAGCCTATTGATCATATAAACACGCTAGCGGAAGATGAGATAAATCGTTCGATCGATCGGGAGGAACAGTGTTCTAGCCTAACACAACACACCCACATATGACGGAGAGAAAGGCAATCCATTGCAATTCCTAGAAAAAATACAAAAATATTTTATCCGTAAGAGAATAAAAAATGATCAAAAATTATTGGTTGTTGAGGATGCTCTGAAGGGACGTGCACGCGTATGGTATGAAGCTCGTTTTAATCCGTTTATCGTAGAAATAGTATAGAATTAGTCCCGAAGGTCAGCAAGACCGAGAAGCAGGTATAAAAGAGTGGGGAGCGGTGCGCGCCAAGCGGTAAATCCGGCCGCTCGAACGCCTTCGGTAGCGAATAAAAACTTTAAACTGATTTTTCTCCGAACCACGTTTTTTCGCATGGATGACACTCGCATTTCAAAACTATTGCACTTATCGACATGAACCAAACGGCATTTTACTCTTTAGATGTCTGGCTATATCCTCAAACAGAACCAGAAATATTCATTATTATTTATAAAAGTTATAAACAATTAAAAGTGAAAAAAAAAGGGTAAACAAATTCAAAAGTCCGCCATTTTGTTTTTTTTCATTGAAAATGTTTCATTCTGCTTGAGGCCATAGCCAATTCGATACAGAACATGAAACTGTTTTGTTTTTTGCTTTCAGATAATTCGTTTCCAAGAAATGATGTCATCCATCTACTAATCAGACGAGTTTCAGCAGCCATTTTCAAAACCACCCTTTTGAACAAAAAAAAAAATTTTTTTCAAGTAATTTAATATATGTGCTTTCATATGTAAAAAAAATTGATTACTCAACATGTTTTGTACTATGAATAAAATTTATTGAAAAAAATCACGTTTTTTGGAGTAACCTGGCCTTAATGAAAAGCAATTCGAATATTCCGGAATTACCAGTGAGTAATCTGGCAATATGTGTCGCCGTGGGTCGAAAAACGGTCGGTGTTCGCAGAAAAATTCAGTTAGAAATGCAATTTTGGAAATTTAACATTACTCATTCTTATTTAGTCATACCCGGTCTTTCAACTGATGTTATTATTGGCGCGGATTTTCTAGCTAAACACGGGAATAATTGATTTTAAAAATAAATCACTTGAATTATGTGGCGAAAAAATTCCGTCCGAATTAATTTCGTACAAAATAAGTTCACAATCGCAGGGTATAAGCGAGAAAGACGCGTGTTACAGTTTACGTGTACGTATGATAAAGTCGAGTCAGACTGAAATAGATAAATATAATAATAATTATGAGTCAATCATGGGGGGTGCGTATCGCATTTTAAGCATTGAAAATACCGCGTTGATGTCGAATGAACAAACCGAACAATTTTCCAATGCTAGTAAACGGTATAATGTGGAGTCCGCGATTGAAAATTATGTTGAAAATCTGAAAGATTTAAGTGAAACACAAAAGAACACGGTTCAAACGTTATTTTTAAAACACAAAAATGTTTTTTCTGATAAACCAGGGCGTTTAAAAAATTATGCACATACAATCCGAGTAGCAAATAATAAAACTTTCGTACGGAAATCCTATCCAGTGCCTTTGCATTTGCGATCTCAGGTGGATAAAGAGATTGAAAAGATTGCAGAAATGGGAATAATTCGAAGGTCGACTAGTGAATATTGTAACCCATTGCGAGTCGTCATAAAAAGAAACGGGGAAGATCGAGTTTGTCTCGATGCGCGACATTTGAATAAAATTGTTATACCTGATAATGAATCGCCTCAATTGATTGAGGAATTATTGTTGAAAAAAGACGGTGTAAAATATTTATTCACCACAGATTTAGTGAAAGGTTACTGGCAGATATTATTAAGTAAAAATTCGCGTAGGTTGACAGCTTTTATGTATAATGGGCATATGTGGGAATTTAATGTAGTGGCGTTCGGAGTACAGGATTCGGGAGCAGCGTTTATACGGGCGTTAGATCAAGCACTCGGGCCGGAATTTTCTGAATTCGTTAGTGCTTACATTGATGATTTACTGATTGCATCTAAAACGTTTGACGAGCATGTAAGCCATCTGGACTGACTCTTTGGACGTTTGATTGACCGAGGTTTGACGCTCAGCCTCGAAAAATCTCGTTTTTTTGTGATTCGGTGCCTATCTTAGGGTTTATTATTACGCGTAACGGCATCATGCCTGATCCCAATCGATTGCAAGCCATAAATGATTTTGTAATGCCCAAGAATAAGCAGCAGTTACAATCTTTTTTAGGAGTCTGTGGGTATTATCGGCGATTTTCCATAAGACACGCAAATTTTCTCGAGCCTTTTCGCGATTTATTGAAGAGTAATGCAGCGTGGAGTTGGACACAAAAATTCTGTTACTTTAAGCCATTATTTGCCAAACGTACCATTTCGTGTCCAAACTGACGCTAGCGACATCGGACTAAGCGGAATTTTATATCAATTAGATGGCGACGGTAATGCGCGTATAGTCTCTTTAGTTTCACGAGTTCTCACGAAATATGAAAGAAATTATACGGTAACTGAAAAAGAGCTATTGGCCGTTATATATTCGATATTAAAGTTTCGATACTATTTGATCGGATCTAGTTTCCACATTATTACGGACCATAAAAACATAACTTTTCTCTTAACATCGCCTTTTAATAGCGCACGATTAATGCGATGGATTCTTTGTTTGCAAGAATATAATTTTTAAATAGAGGTAAACACGGAACGCAGTTTACCTCGTTGGTATGGAAATCGCGGTTAGAAGCACTCGGTATTAAAGTATTATTTTCATCTATACGCCATCCACAATCGAACCCCGTGGAAAGGACCATGCGAGAAATCTGCAGAATTTTTCGAACATATTGCTCTCAAGAACATACTTTGTGGGCAAAGCATGTGACGTTTGTACAAAGTTACATAAATTTGACGACGCATCAAAGTACAGGATATACGCCATGTTTTCTGCACTATGGTAAGATGCCAAAAGAGAAAATCTTAGAATTATTTCCTCAATTACGCACGGGATCACAGACGCGAGAGATTCACTTAAGGCGGGCAAATGTAAATCTGCAAAGGGCATTTGACATACGATGTAAAGCCCAAAAGTCGGTAACCAAAGTTATATTGAATATGAGCGACTTGGTGTTACTACGAGTGCCACACCTTTCGGACTCCACACAAAAACAAATTGGCAAATTTTTTCACGTATATGAAGGGCCTTACAAGATATTACGTTGTATGGGTGAGAACGCTTTTCGGCTCGTTTCGCTGGACGATGACTCGCAAATAAAGGGCGTGTACAATCGGTATAATCTAAGAAAATATTACAAACCGCCGGCAATTGTTCCGTGAATAGCGATGAGTTGTCGCCTGTATATTTAATGTAGAATGTTACGTCGTAACATTTTTCAATGCAAATCTTGCATTACATGTAATACTTTACTTCTGCGCCTGCGCGCGCAGCGAGCGTGTGAGTGCGTGTGTGGTTGCGTGTATGTGTGCGACGGGCGCTAGAGCCCATAAAATCTAGAGCGGTGCTGCCACCGTAATCGTTGAGCAACGCTCTCCCGCCTTCACGGCTTTGACGCGGCTTGTTAGTCAGTCGTCGATTAACCATAACAACGTGCGGAGCTCCCTCGCATTATTCCGTTTAACGAACGGCGTACATTCTTTGTACTAATCACTCAATCATTCTTCCGTTTAACGAACGGCGTACATACTCTGTACTTATCGAAACATCTTATCGTGCTTGTTTGTGCTTAATTATTAACGTTAATTTAGTGTGAAATAATCGCATGGTGTGTGTGTTATTACGAACGCGAGTCTGCATGTGTTGCACGTGGCCACTGTTCTCTGCGGCGTCACATCGCGAATCCTTCGAGCGAAATCAGTAAATTCAGTTCCAGTGTATGTGTATTTAATAAATAAGGGTTTTTATGCCGAATGGCTTTTCCCTCTAAGTGTAGTGTTTAATTTATTCAACCACGCCATCTCTAATTTCAATCAATATAAAAACGGTGCATAATAACATTTAAAATCATTTCGTTAGAGAAAATTCAGATTAACAAGGCTCTTGTGCCACCCACAAGAAGCCAAGACTTTTCATGGTGCCTCCTGTGAGGTAGAACTCTACCTCGTTTTCTTTTATCATTCTCTGCATAAAGTTAGAAAAAAATGGTGACGTCGCGGAAGTGCAGTGCGCGAGTGTGCAAGTCGGAGAAAGAAGTCGAAAACGTGCTTGAAAGGGTGAAAGAAAACCTGTCGCAACGCGACAGTTCGTGTTTTTACCTCCCCTTATTCCTCGAATTCGCGCCGAGCGACGACGACGGCGCAGCGGCGCGGGAGCGCGTGGCGCGGCACAGCAACACGCGGTCAGCGGTCGTGTCAACATCGAGCCTTGCCATCGCTTCCGACCAGGGGGAAGCACACCACCGGCCATCAGCCTCGCTTCGGCGAAATTAAGATAAGTTTATTTGTTCCTTGACTGCGAGATAAAGGCGTGTATAATCTTCCTATTGTGTCAATGTGACAATTAACTGAACCTTTTCTATTAAAGCATTTATCTCGCAACAGTAATTATTTATTTAATTAATTAGCTCGTTCTAGCTAATATTGTTCTTAATAATTAGTTTATTAATATCTCGCGTTTGAATTTTAATTCAAACTTTGTAATTATTTGTTTAATTAATTATCTCGTTCTAGCTAATATAGTTCGTCATAATTAGTTTAATAATGTTTCGTGTTTGAATTAAAATCCAAAATTTATAATTCATTTATTTAAACTAACTAGTTCGATTCCAGCGTTTATTTCACGGTAGTATCTACATAAATGCTTATTGACTTAATACTCGCAGTTCAATTTGAGTAATTTCTCTATTCAAATTTAGTCAGAATAACGTTCATTCTTTGAGATTTCGCGTTTCTGTAAATTACAATTCCAATTTAAATTTAATACAGTAATACCATTTCTCAGCATTTTACAATTTGTTGTAATTTCATTTAAGTAGAATTCAATTCATTCATTGTTTTATTCGAATTTCGAGTCACAAGTACAGTAAATTATTTATTGTTAGTTTAATCGGGAAGGAATTCCGTTGTTTATTATTAATTTATCGATTTACATTTAAATACAACGTTGGTCGATCTAATCAAGGATTGACTCAATTTACGATTAGTTTTATTAAATAATTTGAATCTTCAAAATGAGTGAAGAAGCAGAAAAGCGTGCGCAATACATTGAATTAAAGAGTCAATCTTTGGTGAGGTCAATCAAATCTCTTAAACATTTTTTGGAAGCAAATCCAACTGACGCGTTCAATGCGGAAGCTCGTTTAAAACAAATTCAGAGTATATTCTCCGGATACATGCAAAATCACGAGGAATTACTCGCGATTAAGGCTAACAGCCCTCGCGTCGCGGCATTTGAAAAAATTAAATCGGACTACTACGCTATTTCGGCTCAGGTACACAAATTAAGAACACCCGTCCCTCTTGCGAATTCGACTACGGTGAATGCCAGCAATCTGACATTCACAGAGAAGCATAATTTGCCGAAACTTCCCGTGGTTAATATTCCGAAATTCGATGGTCGTCACGAAGATTGGACTGCATGGAAAAATAGCTTTCAAGCTTTAGTTCACAATCGCGCGGAAATCAATGCTTACGTGAAACATTCACAACTTAGCAATGCAGTTCAGGGACTCGCCGCGCAGGTTATAGAGGAATTCGAGCTTAGTGAAGAAAATTACCCTCTCGCTTGGGAAGCTTTGTGCAACGCTTACGATCAAAAGCGCATCGTCGTTAACGAGCACATCGACAAACTTCTTGCTTTACCTAAGGTCACGGAAGCCAAGCCAGAGCTGTTAGCGGGGCTCATGTACACCGTGCGTCAAAACGTCAAACTATTGCAGAGGTTAGAGGTAAACGTCCCTGACGCAGTCGTAGTTCGCATTTTAGAGCATAGCTTACCAAACAGTGTCAGGTCAAGATGGGTGGATCGTTTATCGAGCGATAAATTGCCTAATTTACAAGAGCTTTACGATTTCATTCAAAACACCATTTTTAAAGTCTAGCACTTCGAGCAGTGCATGCGTCCAATGTAGTCAACCGCATAGGTTGTATAGTTGTCCCGAGTTCAATGATCTCAAAATAAAGGATAGGTGGGATTTAGTTAAGGCTCATAAACTCTGCCGAAATTGCCTTTACGCGCACCCGCTCCCTTGCTCTAGCACTAACCGGTGTAGGAAGTTCCAGAAAGATCATCACACGTCGCTCCATACTGATAAGAAGCCCAAGGGTTTCAAAACAGGAAATTTTCAGCCCGCAAAGAACTCTGACAATTCTAGGGCTCCTGCCTCTTGACTATTTTCACGTCACACCTACGCTTCTAACGCGTATAACTCGGATTCTCAACTTATGACCACTGCCGTTTTAAGATTTCAATCAACCCAAGGACATAGTTTCATGGCACGTGCTCTTTTAGATTCTTGCTCAAACGCTAACCTAATGACTTCCAGTTTAGCTTCTCGGTTACAACTGCCAACTAATCAATGTTTCGTGAACATCGGAGCAGTTGACGATGCGAACGCTGTTTCAAATAAATTCGCTAAGGCCACCTTCTATTCAACTTACAATAACATTAAATTTCAGTTAAACTTTTTGATTATACCGAAAATTGCTGATAAAGTGCCTAATGAAACTTTTCCTCGGGAAAGATTCGAAATTCCTAAAAACGTAAAATTAGCGGACCCTCAGTTTCACATTCCTAAACCTATCGACGTTCTGTTAGCCTCAGATACTACCGTGTCGGCTCTCGCAATAGGTCAAATAAGGTTAGGTGACCATCAGTCACAGATCACTCTTCACAAAACATCCTTTGGGTGGGTGGTGGCCGGAGGTTCCATGTCCAAGGGGGCCCCTGACCGGGTTTCTTGTAATGCCGTGAAACTAGACCAGCTCCTCGAGAAATTCATGACCGTCGAGGATCTTGACTATCGACCTGTCAAGGCTCCCGACGACGTCGCCAGTGAAGAACACTATGTCGAAACCACAACTCGCGACAGCTCAGGCCGTTACGTTGTTAGGCTCCCATTTAGAGACGGTAAATTCGAGTTAGGTTCCTCCAAGGAACAAGCGTTGAAACGGTTCCATGCGTTGGAGAGGAAATTCGAATCTAATCCGGATCTCAAAGCTGAGTACGAGAAGGAGATCGACGGCTACTTGAAACTAGGTCACATGACGTTGTGTGAGAACGATAACGAGGATGGTTATTATTTACCCCATCATGCAGTTATCAAAGAGTCGAGCGATACCACCAAGTGTAGGGTAGTTTTCGATGCATCCGCAAAAACTACAACTGGGATTTCGTTAAACGACATTCTGCTGACCGGACCTACCATCCAAGAAACTCTTTTGAAGCAGATTTTGCGTTTCCGTACGCATCGTTTCGTTGTCACTGCCGACATAGAAAAAATGTATAGGCAAATTTGGGTTCATCCCGATGACAGGAAATTTCAAAAAATCTTTTGGTATCACGAGGGCAAAATAAGGTCGTTCAACTTGAACACGGTGACGTTCGGCGTCAAATGCGCTCCCTTTTTAGCGATCCGGACTTTAAATCAACTGGCTATGGACGAAGAGACCAACTTTTCCAGAGCTGCGATGCTGCTTCGTCGAGAGTTCTACGTAGATGATTTTCTTTCAGGTGCAGATACTCTGGACGACATCTTGGCGATCAGAGACGAGATGATTCAGCTTTTAGGTCGCGGAGGGTTTGTTATCCGTAAATGGTCGTCTAATCATCCATCCGCTTTAGAAAACATCGATAAGAAAATTTTCGACTTAGACTGCGGGATCCAGAGCAGCCATGTCAAAAAGACTCTCGGAGTAGTTTGGGATTCTCAACGTGACATCTTCACATACTCCGTCGACCCAGAAAATCCCGCGTCTACTTCTACTAAGAGAAAGCTCTTATCTCAAATCGCAAAGGTCTTCGACCCCTTAGGATTGTTAGGTCCTTTAACGCTATACGCAAAAACTAGTACAGGACTGTTGGAGAGCAAATCTCACATGGGATGAATCGTTACCCCAAGATATCCATACGAAGTGGACTGCATTAGCTAAACAACTCCCATCGTTGCGAGAAACTGCAATGCCTAGATATTTGCGCTGCGAAATTCCGCTCTCTACTGAAATTCACGGTTTTTGTGATGCGTCAATGCATGGGTACGGCGCCTGACTCTACGTACGTTCCACCAATTCGTTAGGACACGTCACTATAAGGTTAGCTTGTAGTAAATCCAAGGTCGCCTCATTGAATCACAATACAATCCCTCGGTTAGAGTTAGCTGGTGCGGCGCTCTTGAAAAGAGTATACGTCGAATCTAGAGATCAGCTGGCGATTCCCATTGAGCGGGTAATCTTCTGGTCGGACTCCATGATCGTTTTATGCTGGTTAAAAAAGGCTCCTCATGTGTTGAAAACATATGAGGCTAATAGAGTAAAGGACATCCAAGAATTGGGTGAGGAGGTCGAGTGGAGACATATCCGTTCAGGGGATAACCCAGCTGACTCGCTATCTCGAGGACAGTTACCTCACGATCTTTTAAAGAACAGTCTCTGGACTGCAGGCCCTCAGTGGTTGACCTTGTCTGACGAAAAATGGCCTCGGACGCCAACAACATCTCTCCCAACCAACCCTCCAGGTTTTAAAAAGGGAATTGTGTTAGTTACCACTCTCACCGGAAGCGACATCTATTCCAGATTTTCCGATTACGGGTGTTTAATTAGATCAGTAGCATATATTCTTCGTTGGAGAGGGAGGGGAGCACCACTGGACGACATTTCAAAAATTGGGAGGTCGTCGAGAGGTATTCGCTATCTTGCTCCAACGGAGATAGCTCATGTCGAACGTTTAGTTCTTCTTCTAATCCAGCGAGAAAAATTTGCTCACGAGATGCGTTCCGTGCATTCGTCAGAAGCCGAAGTTCCCTCATGCCAAAATGGCAGACTTACCAACGTCTAGAGTAATTGCCAGCACGGCGTTCGCCGAAACAGGCGTTGATTTCTTTGGCCCAATGTTAATCAAAGAGAAGAAAGATCGGAATCGTAGTTTCATTAAGGCATATGGCTGTGTTTTCGTGTGTATGGCTTCCAAGGCTGTTCACATCGAAGTTGCTTCCGATCTCTCTACTCAAGGTTTCCTAGCGTGTTTTCGGCGATTCACCAGCATTCGCGGTAAACCGCTGGTGATGAGATCTGATAACGGGACGAACTTCGTGGGAGCGAACAACGAACTCCAGAAAATCTACGATTTGCATGCAACGTCGGAGTTTAAAGATGCGATACAGAGTTACGCTGCATTCGATCGCATTGAGTGGCGTTTTAATCCACCTCTTTCCCCACACTTCGGCGGATTATGGGAAGCTGCGGTTAAAAGTTTTAAACATCATGTCAATCGCGTAATGAAGAATCAAACACTCACGTACGAACAACTCGACACCTTGTTAAAAGAAATCGCTGCCGTCTTGAACTCTAGACCGTTATACGCGAATTCCGCAGACCCGAACGACGCGTTAGCTATAACACCCGCACATCTGCTAATCGGACGTCCGTTCAATCTTTTACCTGAACCTGATTTTGTTTCAGCTCCCGACAATCGCTTAACCATTCACCAACGCATCTCCAAAGCCAGACAGGACTTCTGGAAAAGATGGCATAAGGAGTATTTACACGAACTGCAGATTCGTCAAAAATGGTTGAACTCTACCGCTACCTTGACAATCGGTTCTGTCGTCGTATCAATGGAGGACAACCCCTCGTGCGCAAGATGGCCGCTGGGTGTGGTCGTCGAGATTCACCCTGGGAGCGATGGCATTGCTAGGGTAGCTACAATCAAGACAGCGTCGGGACTCTTCAAGCGGAACATCACTCGACTCTGCGTTTTACCATTAGAGCAGGACGTTGCGATCCCGTCAGAGTCTCAACAATCTTCCCCCCAATCGTAATCTGCCCCAGATGTGTGCCCGGTGGTTTGCCCTAAAAGAGTCGAACCATCTGGTATTCTGGAAGTGCAATTCATAAGCCTGGTCCGAGAATGGTGGAATTGTGACGCGATACCTGGTTCGGTAAACTGGGTTCCTGTAGACATTGAGACTTTGACCTTTAGATAGTGATGCGAAGCATGAGGTCCGATGACCTTCTTTAGATGGAGTTGTTGTTCCCTAAGTTAAATTTAGTACGTTGTAATTTGGTTCCATTTGTGGAATTAATTTAGACTAATCAATCAAAATGTGATAACGATTCTAATCAACGAGGCAGTCCCTCCAAAGGAAACTGACCTTTATCGAGTCTGTCTTACAGATCCAAAGATTGCCAAGGCGTCGTGAATAGATTTAATCCTTTAATTTATCTCGTTAAGTCTAACACTGCTCCACTATTGTGATTCAAACTAGTCTCGCAGCCGTGGCCGGCAGTATGTTACGTCGTAACATTTTTCAATGCAAATCTTGCATTACATGTAATACTTTACTTCTGCGCCTGCGCGCGCAGCGAGCGTGTGAGTGCGTGTGTGGTTGCGTGTATGTGTGCGACGGGCGCTAGAGCCCATAAAATCTAGAGCGGTGCTGCCACCGTAATCGTTGAGCAACGCTCTCCCGCCTTCACGGCTTTGACGCGGCTTGTTAGTCAGTCGTCGATTAACCATAACAACGTGCGGAGCTCCCTCGCATTATTCCGTTTAACGAACGGCGTACATTCTTTGTACTAATCACTCAATCATTCTTCCGTTTAACGAACGGCGTACATACTCTGTACTTATCGAAACATCTTATCGTGCTTGTTTGTGCTTAATTATTAACGTTAATTTAGTGTGAAATAATCGCATGGTGTGTGTGTTATTACGAACGCGAGTCTACATGTGTTGCACGTGGCCACTGTTCTCTGCGGCGTCACATCGCGAATCCTTCGAGCGAAATCAGTAAATTCAGTTCCAGTGTATGTGTATTTAATAAATAAGGGTTTTTATGCCGAATGGCTTTTCCCTCTAAGTGTAGTGTTTAATTTATTCAACCACGCCATCTCTAATTTCAATCAATATAAAAACGGTGCATAATAACATTTAAAATCATTTCGTTAGAGAAAATTCAGATTAACAAGGCTCTTGTGCCACCCACAAGAAGCCAAGACTTTTCATAGAATTCAAAATGTATATATATATATATATATATATATATATATATATATATATATCTTGCTCAGCGTTGTGGTAAATTCTCATGGGTTGTAACTGTGATGTAAATTTAGGATAAGATTCGCAATTATCTATTTCGACTATCCTGTTTTTTGAGTTGAGATGGATATCTGCGATGCCATATTCTGTACATTATGTTTAGCGTTCGATGGCATGTGTGATTGACCATCGAGGGGGGTGATTGTAACAGTACAGAAAGTATAATATTAGACTTTAAAATTTCGCGCCGTGAAAAGTCGATGTGCGAACGACTTTTCGATACAGATGAGGTATGAATGTATGTATTTAAAGTGTGGGTGAAATAAATGTATGTGTGTGTTCGCTGGCCAAGGCAACTTTCGAGAGAGATGAGTAGAAGTAGACTGCGGCAAGGAGGCCAGCGTGATAGAAGGCTCCTGCGCGTACACTGTAATTCTTTATATCTCTCTCAAACAAATCGAAAGTCCCGAAAGGGGTAAGTGTGTAAATTTTATATAGATATACGTGACAAAATTTTATGTATCGGGAAATGAGAATTTATATTTCCGGCTCTCCGTGTAGTTTTTCAGACGGTGGCATTTTCTGCGAGCGAAGCGCATATATAACAGCGATATTTGACGAGTGGTGTTCGTTACGAGTGCTGAATCCAGGCAGAGTCAAAAGACTTGAATGGTCAACCATACGTCGCAGAACGCTTCGGAATAAACCGTAGATTCTGTACGCATATTCTGTTCGCCAAAGAGAGTAAGCTAGAATATATATATATATATATATATATATATATATATATATATATATATATATATATATATATATATACTCTGTCGATTATGTGCGTTCGAGAAATGTCGCTTTCATGAGAGCTTTATAAAAATAAAATATAAGTTAGATTTGTAAGAATAAGAGATACGCATAAATATAACTTCATTACCGTTAGAATTATTTGACTATCCGCAATACCGCGGAATATTAATGTATATGTATTGAGACTCGCTCATTTTATACTTAATGATACAACGTCCGTGAACCGAGATTTAGCGAGTGCCTTCTGGCACGAGCGCAGCGTAAGTCAAAGTTTACGGCACGGAGTATCATATAGTATATCATGCAACGTATTTGGAGAGGCTTTATTTACGAAACGATATGATTGCATCACGAGCTGAAGGCGAGTGCTGTAATTCGTTTCGTTAAATAGCCTTTACGAACAAGTTGTGATTTTTAGGTTATGTTGTTATAAAATAAGTTTTTTCAATGAATTCTGTATTCCTTCGTATCAAAAGACATTTTGAAATGTGATGAAACAAGAGAAATTTCTTAGCTATCCATTAATTCCAACACAGATGAAATTTTTCAAATAATATAAACATGTAACATTTAATAAGTAACGTTCTCTTCAATATATATAAATATACATATATATATATACATATATAAAAAATATACATATATAAAAAATTCACCTGGAAAGCCAGGTAAAACCCAGGTGAAAGCCATGAAGAAGCCAACTGGATTTTGCTATGCAAAAGTTATCCATAGATATTTAATCTAGACTTAACGATGATTTCACGAGGATTTACAAGAGGTTTACTCAAACTTGAAAAAATTACTTCCACCCAGAAAATCTGTAGATTATTTTATGAGATATTAAGAATAACACGAAAATAAAGTGATAATAGTTGAACGGAAAAATTTTTCTAAGAAATCTGAGTATTTAATCAAGAAATCAGTAATTGCTCAATCAAGCAACGTTCATGGAAAGGAATCAACCCATTCAATCACCGATAATCTTTATTTCAATGACTTCCACTTGAATTCTCAAATTTATATATGTATGTATATATATATATATGTATTCTTGTAAAATTTTGTAGTCTTGGAAAACCATATCATAAAAATCAACATATACTCTCTTTACCATATGATGGTGTAAATATAAGAATTATGAATACTCCAGAAATTACAATATCAATTAAGAAAATAAATTACCATAAACTCTTGCAGTACTTCAACTGTAGGCATATGCTGGTCATCAATTTCAAAATCAAAGCTATACTGTGGTTTATTTAGTGGTACGTTTGGACTGGGCTTGCTACATGAAGTATTACCAGAATTATTCTCTTGAGTTTGTCGATCAGTACACAATTTTTTGCGACCCTATGAAATTAAAAATGTGCTCATGTATTCATTGCTCATATAAAGGTTAGGAAGATTTAAAAAAATAAATCTCAATTTTATGATTTTCAACACTTTCTTCGAGAGGTAGAACTTATAAATTTAATTTAATCGTCGAGCATTCTAGCTATCTAGCAATAACTTGAAAATGACAGATTATTTCTAACCTTTCCATTGCGAAAATTGTCATCGCAGATTCCTTCACAGCCTCTCTTTTCTAATAAATGTCGAGTTGACTTAGGTATTGGAACGAATCGAATATCCAATATGTGTGGATGATATATTTTATATAAGTATCCCAGAATATTAATAAAAAAACTTTTATGATAATATGTAAATCCTTCTGGAATTTGGAGCTCTAGAATTTGCAAAACGGTTGGAGAGGTTGAAACGAAATATTTTAGACAATTTACACTAGTAACATGTTGTCATGATCATTTTCCAGCAACTCGCGCGCGCACTGTTAAGCATGATCTGCGCACCGAAGCCAGTCTACAATGTTCGCTGTCACTAGTCAACGCGAACGCAAAGTGAACGTGATATAAGCACGAGCTGATCATTTCCGTTAGAGCCTACAGATAAGAGGAATTCTATATGTAGACTCTAACGGAAATCATCAGCTCAAGCTCACCCTGCATTCGCGTTCAATAGTGACAGTGAACATTGTGGATAAAGCTTTTGTTATTGGAAGTAACCCTATTAACGTTCTTTATTCTAGTGCATTCGTTCGCGCGGAAAAATTATGAAACTACTTCCACTTGTTGCTTTGCTTCGTACAGTTCGTACACGCGGTGTGGTGTTTAAATCATAAAATCCTCTTCTCTACATACATTTTTCTCGAATCGTTATTCTATTTCTTCATCGTTCGTACGCTATAGTTATATTTTGGAATTAATTAATTAATGTCCTGAAAATATGAATAAAGTGAGAAAGATGTACGCAGTTGTTCATTTTGTTGGAGATCCGTGTAACGCGGAAGTGATCGAAGTCAAGAATATAAAAGAATTCTTCAAAGAAAATCCTCATGACGAGTATGATTTCACAGCGAAAACACTCTACAGAGGAAGAAGAGATAGAAATACTCCTTACTTGGCTATTGAAATTTTTGAAATGGGTTACTGTAAGTAAAAATTTTTTACTACTACAAACAAGTTAATTCAAATAAAAGCACGTATGATAAAAAAAAAGTCCGTTAGGCATGATAAAATTCATACTGGTTTACATATATATATATATATATATATATATATATATATATATATATATATATATATATATATATATATATATATATATATATATATATATATATATATTTTTTTTTTTGTATAATCTTTCTCTAATTTAACAACCGTACACGACACATTTTTATCCCTTTTGTCTCGTACGATCTATACTTGGAAATTTTTTATTTTTTTCATACATCGAGTAGTGCCGCCATTATTTCTTTATAGCAATGCGTAATACAAAAAAATGTAATATCATTTACGTATATATATAAATCTTGCAAGGCGCAGAGAGAGATTCTTAGCGTTATCTACTCGTTGCAAAAGCTACATCAATAGGCCGGAATAATATGTTTGTTTCATAGCTGCGAGAGACTAAAGGGATTCGATTTACGAAAAATGAAAGAAATAATACCATAGATAACATTAATAATAATAAACGTTACACGTTAAAAAATAAGGAGACAATAAAAACCTAACGTTCGACAGTCCTTTTTTTATGTTTTATTTTGTAAAATTTGTAAATTATTTTCATCCTTCTACTTCATTTTTTTCATTGATAATTTTAAAAATGGTATATGATTTTCTATAAAAATATTATTTTAGCTAAAGAAGAATTGGAAGCTAAAATTGTTGACAAAACCGAGAGTTCAAGGACACGGCCATTCAAGCCGACAAAATTTGATACCACAGATCTCAACAATTTATCGTTGACCGTACCGCAAGAACATGATCAGAGCAATGATGACGATGACTTGAGCAGTGTTAGTTCTACCGGATGCCATATTGAAGAAACCATGGAAGAATTTTCAACCACCGCAGAAAACATACAAAAACTCAGAAATAATGAAAATCTTGACATCCTAGATGGTGATTCAAATCAAGACTCAGAAGCACTTGCTATAGAGAGTAAGAAGTTGGCTCTGAGAAAAAAAGCAACTAAGAGGAGTCAAGAGAGTAAACCAGGATCTTCTTCATCGACTTCTAACAGCGAGTCGCAAACAATGAAAAGATCAAGGATTCAAGAGAGCGATGAAAGTGAGTAAAACGTCTTATCCTGACAGGGATGCTCAAAATATTATATATGCTATGCAACGGGTTCGGAGAGGCTTCATTTACGAAAAAAATGTTTAAGACACGAGCCAAAGTCAAATGCTGTAACTCTTTTTGTTCAAAAGCCTTTACGTACAAGTTGTATACAATATTTTCTAACATGAGCGTCAAAAATCCAAAGTTGCGATTTTGGAGGTTAGAATATTACAAAATGAAATTTCTTTTCAATGCTTCCAGATGAAGGCGGAATTTCTAATGGCAAAACCTCATCCAAATCTTATGTACCAAGAAGGAATGAGTCTCGATTAAAGAGAATGGTACCTCCACCAGAACAAACACCTCCACCGCAAACAAAAAGGACACCAACTCCAATGCGAGAGACGCCTTCTCCAGAAAGGTCACCCACACTACAAAGGACACCTCCTTCAGTGCGAGAGACGCCTTCTCCAGAAAGGTCATCCACACCACAAAGGACACCTCCTCCAGTGCGAGATATACTTTTTCCAGAATGGTTGCCCACACCGCAAAGGACACGTCCAGTACGAGAGATGTATTCTCCAGAAAGGTCATCCACACCACAAAGGACACCTCCTCCAGTGCGAGATATACTTTTTCCAGAATGGTTGCCCACACCGCAAAGGACACGTCCAGTACGAGAGATGTCTTCTCCAGAAAGGTCACCCACACCACAAAGGACACCTCCTCAACCGCTAGGCACACCTTCTCCACGAAGAAGGCCTAATCCTCCACCACCAAGAATGCAGAATTATCAGGGAAATAATCGTTATAGAGTGGATAATAGAACTCAAAGAAACAACAGACGAAGGCTGCAACCATTCGATACTTACACGAAGAGAAATGATGATGGTAGTGTGAGTATCTAGTACACATATACACTTCATTTTTTTGATTTTATGAGAGCATCAATTTTCCTTTTGAAAAATAGGCAACTGGAAATCTTACGTTTGTATTATTTCTTTTAAAATTTCCATATGATTATCCATAAAAGTCTCTTTGTTTACTTGAATTTAAAATTTTTCTAATAGGTACAGGTAATGATGAAAAGCTGAGCTGAAAAAATTAGAAAATTTTTGTGATTTCGTTTTTTTTAAATTCCACATTTCTTCACAATATTAATAAATATCTATTACATAATTATTCTTAGCTAATGTGTTTCATTTAAATTAAAAATTTAACTGAAGTTCTCTTAGTGGGATTCCACTCGGAAAATCCACCTGGAAATCCTGCTGGACGCCAACCAGAAATTCCAGCTGGAATTTCCGGGTGGAATCTCAGTGGATTTTCCGGGTGGAATCCTGCTGAAAATCCTAGTGAAAATGGCTCAAGTGATATTTTTAATCGTTTTGACAGCGCCAGTGTTGTTGTTTATATTGAGTCTTGGAGATGTATAGGAGAGTATTAAAATATTCAAACATTATTAACCTGTTGTATCAAAAGATATTAAATTTAGGAAACGTTAGGAGTAGCTTCAGATTAGTATTTTGTTATTTAGAGAGATTGTAGATTATGTCGTTTTCATGGCATATCTAACCCCATTTAATTAACCAAATATATTTTTTGAGAGTAGGTACTTTGTGTTTTTTTCCTTTTTTTCAGGTGGACTGACAATCCATGTAGAAGATGGAGGAAGCCACATAATTGTTTTCAAATGAGGATGAAAAGCCAGCAGACTATATATAGGAACTTTCAAATATTTATGTGAAGTCTAATTTTCTCAAACTCCATCATTTTATATTATATATTGCACTGTTCTCAGGTATTCTACTCTATTTTCAGAGAGTTTGAACGCGAGCTTGGCTATTTGAAAGTGATGAGAATCAAAAAAGATTATGGGCATATTAACATATCAAGGCATTTAAAAGCAAGCAAGTGATCTGAGCTCGCAGCACGTACAGCTGCAAAAATCATCATTGAGGATCTTTCGTAATCTGGTTGAACCTGCTGATGTTAATTTATAACAATAGTAACATTATGTCCAAGGATGATAACATCCTTGGACATAATGTTGCTATTGTTCCATGGCTTTCGAATTAACGATTCTGCTCTATTTTGTTTTTAGTTATCAGTGACATTTCCTTACTGGTAAATGAATATTCAGTGGATACTTATTCAAGGATGAGACGTAAGCACTGCATCTATATGTGACCGACAGTAATACTGCGAATGTGGAGCTGCAGAAAATTATTGTATATTAAATATTAGGTATTTACAAAAGGACAATGATTCTTCTCACTTTCTCTAGAATAGTTTCAGAACTTGTATATAAAAGTTTCACATTGAAAACTCCCAAAGAAGTATTTTGTTTCAGGGATATCTATATAAATTTATGACAAATCAAAAATATTCTCCCTTATTATGAAGAATATTTATAATATGTAAGTGGAGAAATCGGAGTGATATAATATATAAAACTGCATAGGAAAATTAAAAGTCATTCAAAAATGTTTATGTCAAGGTGCCTACTGGAAGTTGATAGTTGATTATTCATACAAGTACCTACTCAACAACATATATTTGATTCGTTGAATGAGCTGATTGGAATATGCATTGAAAACTGCATATTCTAACCTCTGTGAACAGGAATATAAATAAAGTTCATGTATACTAATCTGATAATGCAAGATCCAGTTTCCTTGATGCTGTTTCTGACGTTTTCTCAATCCAAACACCTTCTGATATCAGAGTCAATAATGCTTGGTTATTTCAACTGCACATCTCCAAGACTATCGATAAAAACAACAACACTGGCGCCGGCGGTTCATAAAACCAACCAAGAGTAAAGCTCGCCAAAGTTAAGCAGCATTGAGCGTGGTTCGTACTTGGATGGGTGACCGCTTGGGAACCCCAACTTTTTTTTTCAAAATTTTGTAGCATTTCAAATTTACATATTTTTTTGTGTGAGTAATCTCAATAAAGATTGTCAAAACAATTAAAAATATTACTTGAGCCATTTTCACTAGGATTTCCAGCAGGATTCCACCCGGAAAATCCACTGGGATTCCACCCGGAAATTCCACTTGGAATTTCCGGCTGGCGTCCTGCAGGATTTCCAGGTGGGTTTTCCGGGTGGAATCCCAGTGGCTATTTTCAACAGGGCAATCGCATACTTTATGTTGGATAATTTGGACATATATATATATATATGTATAAATACATACACATTTACACACATATACACACATACACACAGATTTCTTTAGCTATCTATTTTTAAAGTCAATAATAATGGTTTTTCAGGAAATAGAAATGATTTACTTGGGCAGTACTGTGTCAATTACACAGAAACAATGTAAAATTTGTAAGCAGTCCAAAACTCTTTCATTGTTTGTGAAAAATCTTTTGAGGTGCATTTGGGGCATAAGTAAACTGGCCAATCGATCAGTGATTAACTCAAAAAATCTACAAAAAGTATCAGATCGTAGGTCCCCACGCAAAGCATTGACATCTTAAAAAGACTTTTAAATATTTACAGAGTGTGTAAAACATTTCCTGGAAGTGTTGAAACCACATCTTCAGTCAAGAGATGGAATTGAGGAGGATTTATCTAAAGTATCTGCATATTATTCAGAAGAAATAGCTTATCAAGTGAAGAAATGCAAAGAACGTTTGGTATGATAGACGGATTGATAGTTGTTATTTATATATCATTATACTCAAATGATTTATGTATTTATTTTATTCATTTACAGAATGCTCGTCGTGCCCATCGTGTCCAAGGTGCTGGTCTTTATCATTAAATCAAAGTTATGACATCGCTCTTGTTACGTGGAAGAAGATAATTGTCTTATCATCAGTATAATCGTCTGAGAAAAGTATCCTTAACATTCACTTAAAAATATTCCACAAGCTTTTTATATGGAGTTTTCAATGGGTCAATTTTTTACTTGATTTCTCTTGATTATTCAATGATAGTCGTATAAGTTTTCTATTTTGTTTCAACAAAATATTGTTTTTCGCCAAATTTCAAAGTTTTGAAAAAGGGTTAGACTCTTTATGTATTTACTGTTAGTTAGAAAAACGGTTAGTTAGCTATTAGTTTAGAAAATACACCGAATTTACTTAGAAAATGTTTAGTGAATAACTTGCATGCATCTCATTACAATTTTGTTGTACTTGAAAGTTTACAAAAAAATCTCTATGGCTGATCTTAATAATTTTTTTCAGTAAATCATTATAGTCTTAATATATCACTAAAACATTCATGCAAGTTCTCTTCTATTGCAAAGTTTGTTCGACGTTATCCAATGGCGTCCAAATCAGCATTAAAAAGTTTGATAACATTGGAAATGTATGTTATTCATGATTTAGAATATAAGAGAGTAAAAAAATTTATTAGGGAACCAGCATGAGAATTTCAATGACTAATTTTATTATCTTTGAATTTTTCTACTCTTACACAGAAATTCATGCGAGTTATCTATTCCAAAGTTTGTTCAACTGTTTCAAATAGTGAGCGACTCGATCAGTATTGAAAAAAAACGCTCGAAAGTCATTAGATCGTATAAAAAATAAACTTGTTTAATAATTTACGATATAAGAAAATGAAAATATAAAAAATTCACTAGAGGATTTGTATGAAACCAATTTTATGAAAATCACGTACGAAAATGTACTAGAAAAAATATTTCATTTATCACCGGATCAATCATCTTTTATATGAGGTGATACATGAACTAATGATAAAAAATAATGTATCAGTTGATTCATCGGGTGAATATTCTTATCATCTATCATGTGATGAAAAAAAGAATTTTCCGACATTCAATCGGCTGATTGATTAATTGATCTCAATTCTAGAATTATTCACGCTTTAAATTAGCGAATTGATCAGCTGATTGCAAATGATGAATCACGTGATTCTTTCAGTTGGGAAGTTTATCTGACACTTACCAGGTTGTCTTGTTGGCTCAGTACTGGGAAGTATTCAACTCTTTCAGGTAGCATCTTGATCAGTATTAAAAAAAATTGCTTGAAAGGTATTAAGATAAGACCCCAGTTTTTCAAAGTTCTATTAATAGATTACATTTTCTGATAGAAAAATAAGCTGCGCTGTGAACTATCATTACAACAAATATGTGCAACAATTCGTTCGTTGAAATAAAGTAAAACTATCTCAACCGTGATTGCAAACTTTGTCTTTTACTGAGATTTACTGAGATTTTCACTAATCTTCCTTATTATTTTGTTGTTATTTTCGTCAGATTATTCAAACAAATTTGATCCCTGCTTTCAAATTGATTTCACCAGGTAATGAAAAGTAAATGAGAGTGTCTTACAATTATCATCATGATATCAATGTGTTTCAATAATGTTCGATCGTTTGATCATGCCATCGGATTTTTGGAATTCTAGACTAAAATTCTACCGGTATTTTGAGAAGATTTCATTTTTAGTACTTTCGATTTCATTCTACTTGGATTCCTAGTTATATCGTGTTCGAAAGATAATTTCGCAATGATTAATTCTAGATTTCAGTTTGGATTTCTGCATCTAGGAAAATTCGAGCTATACCTAATGGGAATGTATTTACGACGATTTCATTTGGATTTCATTTGGAATTATATCACTGTAAGCTTGTATGGAAAAAATCAAATGGAAAAGGGTCAGATTGTTCTCGTTTTTTCTTCGGATTATGTTAGGATTTACGATGCTCTGAAAATTTTGCAAATGGACTATATCAAATTGTTATCGTTAAGATTTTGTTTCGATTCTGTTCAGATTTTCGTCTTTAGGAACATTTTGATATGAAAGAAGTCCAAATGATTTCGGATGAAATTTGTTAGGATTATGTTCAGATTTTGCTCAGATTTTGTTCAGATTTTGTTCAGATTTTGTTCAGATTTTGTTCTGATTTTGTTCTGATTTTATACCGATTTTGCTCGGATTTCCGTTATGAAAAATTTTGCCTTGTGAAAGTAATCAAACTGATTTCATTCGGATTTCATTTCGATTTCCGTCGCTCGAAAATTTTGGAGTTCCAAAATTATCATATTGATTTCGTTCGGAGTTCATTTGGAATTACGCTTTGATTTCAGATTGTGTTTTTGGACGGATTCCACGCGGATTCCACGCGGAATCACAACGTAATCCAGACGGATTCAGAAAGAAATCCAATGGATTTCTTCGCGGATTCATAGTTATTTCAGTTCGGAATTCATTCGGATCGTTTCAATGGGGGAATGTTTAAGCCCGAGAAGTTAATTTTAGAAATAAACTCTTCAAGGTATTCTTACAATGTAAGTATTCGTCAAGTTTCATAAAATGTTATTAAAGCTATTCTAACCTCACTCTCATTACATTATAAGACTAAGACTAGTTCGACATCTAAACCGCAGTCTGCTGATTATTATAAAACTTGGAAAAAAATGTTGATGTCTTTTAAGTCTATAATTGTTAAATAACAAAATTAACATTTATGCTTATCATGGAAATTATTCTTTAAACTAATCTTGAAAATCAGGATTGACACAAAACTGTCGCATAGAGAGTGTAAATGCATTATATGTATGATTTATCTTTAGGTTTGAAGCTGTTAAATGTTTATATACCACGAACAATCCGTTGATTGCTTATGTTATATAACTATAATAAATTCAATTGTTGCTGGCGAACAATGGTATACTCAAATCGACCAAATGTTTTAATTTATGATATTAGCTGAGCTTCATTTCAACAATTTATTTTGTACTTTCATACAGATCAATAAAATTGTGATGCTGTTATCAACCGACCAACTACACTGAGAAAAATAAGTAATAACGGCCACTACAAGGAGTACGAACAATTAGTAGACTGGGTAGGAGAAAAGTATAATGTGGTACAATTAGTAATGTATCACAGTCAAACTAGGACTGAGTGCAATTATTTTAATTAATTAAATTAATTTGGTTGATTAATTTAATAAAATTAAATTAATTTTATTTATTTCAATTTCTCTAAACTGCGTATTGCTGCTTCAACAATACTTTGTTATTGCTCTCACAGCTATATTATTTTGCTGTGACAACCGTACAATATCACCGACCACCTTAATGTAGCTACGACAGCAATATGTATGGTTTCATGTGAACCCAATCCCTTCTCAGTGTACCTTTATATATAAGTTACAATATACTATTAAGTCTCGTACAACCAAAATAAGATACAATTGTCCCTCAAAACAAGAAGTCTCGTATTCAGTCGTAAATTTCATAGTATAGAAATGAGTAAAATTGACCTACATCCTATTGGATTTACTAGACAGTCTAGTAATGGTTACTAATTTTTTCTCTCAGTTATAGGTATAAATAAAAATATTTTATAAATAAATATCTGAACCTTTTCGAGATATTAACGTTTTATTGCTTCCACTGATATACCAGATCAAAACATCTCAGGAAATTATATTTATCAAATAAAGTGTCAAATATTATTTTCACTTCTCAATTAGACACTTCTCTCGAGAAATGTGGACTTAAGTTGGTATGGAATTTTTTAAAAAAACATTGTATATACACGTTTATAAATATACTGCCAGCATAATATCTGTGTTAATAACAATACATACAAAATAATTTTTAACTCGTCGTAGCGAGTTGCAATAAGTATAATTTGAATACCTTGTGCTGGATGGTGTATAAGTGGCGTTAGGTTATTATATACCGTTCATCAGTGTATTCTCTTGTACTATATTTGTGTAAAAAATTTATTTAAAATAAATTTTGCTGGCCGTTGATTGCGGTATATAAATAACTAATAAGTGCTGTCCTCGTGCACTAACGGTTACCTATTAGGCTACCCTCGCGCTTGACGTACACCCGCATTTTGCCTCGCGCGCAAGCGTTTCGCCTCGACCACGAGCGTCTACCTCGGGCGCGAGGATTCCGCTCGAGTTCGAGCGATCCGCCCAAGTGTGAGGTTTGCGCTCGAGCTCGAGCGATCCGCTCGAGCGCGGGGAATACGCTCGAGCGCGGGGAGGCCGAGCGCTCACTGCATACTGCCTCGCGTTAGTAAAGGGTCCCGAGCGCCCCTCAAACGCTCAAGGTGGAGTTCCAGCACGAGTTATGTGCCCCACGGATGTCAGGGGTGGGAAGGAGGTCGAGCGTTCATGCGTACTGCCTCGCATTCGAGAAGGGGCTCAAGTGCTCAAGAGCGGTCTGCTTTACACGCGCGCGGTTCGCTTCGGTCACCGGGCGGAAGATGGTGCGCAATCAAACTCGCATATATCGAGGCTGCGCCCACACGCACGTCTCACGCCTCCTGCCCTCGCGGTAGCCTCCGCGCTGAAGGGGTTACACAAAAGCACGCGGGTCGTGCCCAGGCATAGGTTTGGCAAAGGCGAGGTCACTCGCGTCCCTGCGGTACCCTCGTGTTCAAGGGTGTGCTGGAGCGACCTTCCGAGTTGGTCGAAAATACGAGACTGTCTATGCGATTGCCAGGGAAATTTTAGCAAGCACCCCGCCCAGGGGTATGGCGAGTGTACCCTGGTAGTCTACCCCCGTGCGCCAGCTTTACCACAGGAGCACATGTATTCCGGAATTTTTTCTCGTTTCCGCGGGTTAGCATACGCGCGTGCGGATGTTCCTATATCAGGGCTACCGCACGCGGATGCGTTCTCGGACGCGAGAAAATTTCCCGGAATACGAGTGCTCCTCTGGCAAGGCTGGAGCACGGGGCCAATATCCAGGGTTCACTCGCGTTACTCGTACGCTGGGATACATGGGAGAATTTCACTCGGGCACTCGCTACTGTGAATGCACTGTAATTCATTCAAATTTTCAATACCGAGATTGTTCTGCGCGTCGGCTAGATTATTTTCCCCCTCGCTAATTGTTGAACTGCGTGTGGCTACCATCTTTATTTAGTATTTATAGTTATGTTACTTTATTAGTTTATGTGATTGGAGCTTATTATGTGAATATAAAGGTAATTTAAAATTTTGATTTACATCCCTCCCCCTTTTGTTTATTTACAGAATATCAGTTTGGTGATTAGAGAAGATTGGCAAAGACACACTGGATAGAGTATACTTTTACTTGGAGTCGATTTTGAGTCAGATAAGTAACTTCAAATGTGATTTTCGCATTAAAATTTTGGGAAAATATTTACTGTGTTTGATCTTTCATGTGTAATTCAAGGATAACCTATAGATGGACTTTCATGAAAAAATGCTTTAAGGGGATGTCGGAGCCCCCCCCCCCCCCCCCTTTGCAGTCCGACCTATTTTGTATTTCTAATTGTTTGTAAAAACTACTCATTATAGTAAGTACTACGGTGCTCAGCTCTAAATCTTACTGTAAAATTACATTAAAAGAAGTTATTAGCAAAAGTTTGGTATGATTACAATTTTGAGGTTAGGTTTCAATGCGTAAACACCCTATTGTATTTCCAATTAATCAGAAAAATAACTCATCAGATCAACTTTATCTTGCATGCAAAAGCTTTATTATAAAAAGCACTACGGTGCTCTGATCTTAAGGTTTCCCTGCTTTCTATATTTTAAAAGTAATCACTAAAAGAAAATACACGATTTTAGTTCCGACATCCCTTAATGTTTTATTTTGCAGCATGATTACAACTATATTGTAAATAGGTAAATTATAATGATTTTTATTTGTTATTTAAAATTTTTGCACTTTAGAAATAGTGCTGTCTTTAATTTTAGTATTAATTAATTTGATAATGTGCAACTATTATCTTAGCTTTATTATCATCGATTGGACCATTATTTATTTGTTTAGACGTACTCTATTTCTATGGTAGTTTTTATAATACTTATACTTTATGTTTTCTGTAGATAACAATGACATTTGTACGTATTCTACCAATAACAATTATTTTTATGATATTTTACTATATACGCTGTATACTTAACAATAATATTTATAATCTGTACATTTATTTTGTAAGTACCTTTCCAATAACAATAATATATATGATATTTATGCTATGCCTACTATATGAATAATAATATTTATATCGTATGTTTTACTGATAATGTTTTTATTTCGAAATGTAATTAATGCTATGTGTAGCTATGAGTTTTACTTTAATTTACTTTAATTTTAAACTTTATCTACTCTTTTCTATTTTCTAAGGATTTTCTTAACTTAAATATTATTAAAGCTAGTTTAACTTTCTTATTTTTATTATGTTATTGATTCTATAAGAAGTAACCTTTGCAATTGCTATAAATTTTCCCTCTCTTTTTTTTTATAATTTATGTAATTGTATCAATGGTAGTAAAATTTTGAGTAATTTGAATAACTTTATTTCAATTGTAATAAGTGTATGCTTATTTATTAAGTGTTGATAAAATATTAATTTTTAACAAATCTATAACAAGTTTCATAAAACAATTATGAAATTCTACAATATTTGTCACTGCGGCTATCTTTCAAAATTTAATTGAACTTGATTATTAATATTGTTATACGTATAAATGTAGTATTATGTATATTATATTTTCCAAATATTGAATTAAAATCTGTTTGAAATTGCACTATGTATATGAATATGCTTATTTATCCAGTTTATAGCAAGGCATCAGTTACTTTTACATTATAAAGGCACTTTATAATTTAAGATAATTTAATTTTCTCTCGATAATCTAAAAGTACTGAATTTTGATTTAAAATGTATAATACTAAACATCTGTATTCGTATCAATTTAAAGTATATATATATATATATATATATATATATATAGTTAATTATTTGTATAATACATAACATAGTAATTATTAAGTGTATATTTTGTGAATATCAGAAACTTATAATTATTTTTTACTATTTCTATTCTGAGCTATTTATTCTATCTAACTAGACTTTTCATTAAATGCGCAATCTATTCGCGATAAATCACTCGATTTTTGTTTTAGGCTGCGGATTTACTTGTAAAGAGCTTTTTGGTGTACTCTTTTTATCCAGCGTTGTATGCCTGTGATTTCCAAGTGAAATTTCACACGCCTTGTGAAATCACCTTCTCCGACATTCGTCCTTTGCACTTGAGGAAAACGTGCAAAAACCAAGGTAATTGTGGCATAAAATTTTAGCTTTATGATCTTCACTGCACAGTTAATTTTGTATGTTTTCGCTTTTAACGATACACTAATCACTTTAATGTTAATTTCCTTCAATGGTTGAGTGTTGAATTATGCTTCTTTTCAACAGCATAGTAGTAAGTTTGATCTTTTCCTCTCAATCGTACATCAGTCAATTTAACTTTTTCCAGTTAACATTGCGGCGACGAACCTAAAACAAAACCTCCTGGGCCTTTTCTTCCCTCGTATGGAAAAGAAGGTCTAGAAAGGTAAAAGATTCTTCTGACGGTTCTTCTGGCACTTCGGAGTATATAGTGTGTTTATTTAAAAGTTCGCGCACTGATAAATTTATACACTTTAGTGGTCGTTTAATATCACACCGAAATGCCACCAGTGTGATGACCCAGCCCGTTGGATCCGAAGTGGTAGCATGGATTTACGGGCGCGTAATTTGAAAGTATTTAAAATGAATTTATCTAGATAATAATTATTATTATATTTATATTATTAGTGTCAAATTCAAGGAATGCTTTTAGTAGGATATAAAAGGAGTCTAAATAAAATACTTGAGTTTAGTTTAAACAATTTAAGTCCTTATATATATTGTCAAAAATGTATATATATTTTAAAATGCAGCTGAATGCTTTCGCGTCTCGGGCAGGACTGCTGCCCAGATAGCATTGAGTCGGCACTGTGTCGGCACGCTGACGGCCCGCGGGCCGCCCGCGGTCTGGCATTGTGACGGATTCCTGCCCCGCTTCTGAGACGGCACGGTGCAGGAACGCGGTCCTGGCACGCGGGCCGTCATAGTGCCGTCATTTTGCCGACGCAATTTGCATGCGCGATTGGTACTGCGGCCCGCGTGCCGGCAACGTGTCAGCACTGTGCGGTGCAATTTGCCGACAATATGCCAGCACGGCGATATATATATATATATATATATATATTATTTATATTAAATGTATAATTTTATCATAATAAAAATACTGTATTTTATATTTGTAATTTTTTATTTATATACTTTAAATATTTAATTTTTGTACAATAAATTAATAAGTTAATACATAATATATATATGGTTTTGCAGAATAACAACATAAGTCCACTTTTCTGTTTTGAAGATACTAATACTTAAAATTTTTATTTTCCATTTGAACTAATGTAAAAAAAATCATAAATAGTAGATAAGGCTACTTATTTTTACACTTTCTTGATTTTGTGCACTTTTATCTGAAAATATACTATATAAAGATATTAAAATCGCTTAAAACTCGATTTAAAAAAAAATGGACCTGAGTTGTTTTTCCGGGAATCCGCAGCAGATATATACATACAATAATAACATATATATACCATTTATTTACGTAAATATTTAAATTTAATTATAATTTCATACTTTAATTATGATTATTCACATACTCCTACTGAATAATCTCAAGTAAGATTCTCACCTGAGATCTCATACCAAAATCTCATGTTATTATATGTATTGAAGCTCTTATTACTATATAACGGTATATCTTTTATAAATCAATCAGAAACGTGGTAATTAGGGCCTAAAAAAAGTGCTAGCATATTCTATAGAAAATTTACAGAAAAATATACAGAAAAATAATAAAAATGTATATGTGTAAATACCTAAATTGCACCTATCTGGAGCTAAAAATTATTAAAGTTTTCTCTGTTTCTAAGAATTGAAAAAAACTTTATTTTTAATAGGGCCACAGTTCTGCATAGTTAGGGTATTGTGATCTAAATTTTTTTTGCATACATTTTTTAACTATTCTGAACTAGTAAAAACATTTTAAAACGAAATGTAAAAAATTTCTTCCATGGTCGATGTGGAATATATATATATATATATATGAAGAAATTTTATATATATATAGTCCCTGAAAATATTTACGTAAATAATGGTGCAGGCCTTGTGCAGGTTCCCCTATCGAAAATATCAAGCTAAATCTCAAGCTTCAAATTCAGCGATGAGTTTGAATCCGACTCGATCGAACTTGAAATTCAGCGATGAGGTTGAATCCAGCTTGATCAAACTTGAAATGTAGGTCGATCAGGGTGGATTTTTTGAGTTTGATTTCGAGCTTAAAATCGAGCTGGATTTTAAGTTCGATCAAACCAGATTCAAGCTCATCGCTGAATTTCAAGCTTGAAATCCAGCTTCAATTTTTTAACAGGGATTGCCTGAGCTGCAACTCGCAAGAAGCCTCCTACTCAACATCATTCTCGTTGCCCCTGCGTCATCGAGAGTTTTGCAGGCATGTCCACACGCTCGTACGACAACAGCATGACCTTGGGAACCATTCAGCAGATCGCTATCACTTCCAGGCAGGTGCACACCGTTTCTGCGCTCGAAGTGTTATGAACTCTGTTGAAAAAAACGAAAAAAATAAGATTTTTATTGCATTATGGGTTGGAAAGTTATAATAGAATGATGAATAAATTACCTTTGCTAGGCCCTCCTTGAAGCTCAGCTTGCAAGTCTGAAAACGATGTCATTTTTGTCGCTCCCAGCCTCAGCTTGTCTACCTCAGTCTTGGGTCAGTCGCTGAATCGGCAGTCTTTATTCCTTGACGTCGTCTCTCAGTACGTGCTGGATCGGTTCTAGAGTTATTTTCTAACGTCTCTCAACGGCATCTGAAAACAATTATTATTTTTATTTTAATAGAAGTAATAATAACATTAAAGAATTCCCAGACGGCAAAACAAATTTCATGAATGTCGCAGACGTTAGAATTCTTTATGAACTCTTTTCAAACTCTTTAAGAATCCTTTTCTAACTTACATGCATAAGTATTCTTAGTGTTCGAAAAAAATCCTTAGAAAAAATTCATTTTTTGCTGTCTGGGTAATAATTATAATAATTATAATGTTATTAGAATTATTCTCTTGTAATGTAAAAATTACCTCAATATTGCTATTTTTTCAAACAAAAATAAAAGAATTTTTTTTTATGTGTGAGAGGGCCCCGATCTTGCCTATCTCTGTGAGGCACAACCAACATTCTCTGCCCCTCCAACGCTTCCTTACATTTTTTTTTTAATTTAAATACGTAATTAAATATTAAAATATAATTAAAAAATAAAAGATTAGTAAATTGATAATTGAATTTAGTAAATAAATGAACAAATAAATAAAATATAAAATGTAAGAAAACGTTCTATTCATATAAAAAGTCCAGGTTAATTTCAGCAAGTGATAATATAAAAAGAATGCAAACTAATATAATAAACGTGTACTTTTTATATGAACTTCCCTAAAAAGTAATAACATAAATAAAGTCGCCTTTATAAAACGCAAAGAAATATGTAGCAAACTAGTATTTTTCTTGGTGTTTTATAAATGCGTAGATGTCCGGAAATTCTTCGATCCCATCCTCAGGCTGGCCGTTGTCCTCCATTATGGGGTTGCTGTGGTCGTCATGATCCTTGTTGTTCTCGGCGTCGCTTTCGATCTCTGTGTCATCGTCCGGGTAACGTTCTGCACCTCCTCTGTCAGGTCGGCACTCCTCCAAATACTCCGCGGGGTATTCGTCAGAGTGGGTCCTTCCATCGAATTCTCCGTCCTCTGATTCCCTGATATATTTTATATTTTATTTTAAATTCATTTGATTTTGCTTCATCACAGAGGAAGCTTTGGGATGGTAATAAAAAAGTTTTGCTAAAATCACTATAGACATATTTTTTGAGACAATAGGAATCAACATACACTATTTTTAGAAAATGTCTGTATGAATGTGCGTGCGTGAGTGCGTGCGCGTGTATGTGTGCGCGTGTATGTGTATGTGCATGCGTGTGTGTCCGTATGCGCGTATGTGTGTGTGCGTGCGTGTGAGTGAGTGTGGGTACGTGTGTGCGTGCGTGTGAGTGAGTGTGTATGTGCCTGCGTGTGAGTGTGTGTGTGTGCGTGCGTGTGAGTGAGTTAGTGTGTGCGCATGTATGCGTGTGCGTGTGTGTGTGTCACACCATATTTTTTTGTAACACATGTATGGATTTTTGCGTTTTTTAAAATAAGTTTTTAAATAAACGGGCAAAAAAGAAATTTTTTGGCGGGCAACAAAAGTAGTCAACGGGTAAAAAAACTTTTTTACCCGCTTATCCGGACAGAATAGTACATTATGCAACAAGGGACGAAAGTAGCAGTTTTTCCCGCGGGCAGTAATCACCCGAGGGAAGAATCTTCTCGCGAGGGCAGTAATCACTCGAGGGCGAAATCTACTTTCACATTGTAGGGTTTTTTGGAATGTTAGATATAACTTATCTATAACAATAGTTATAAAAGACGTGAAAAACTGTAATTTAATCTAAATATGTAATTTTAGTAAAAAATTATCTTTTGACAATTCATCAATACTAAAAACACAGCTTTTTTAAGATATTGATTAAAAAAAGATAAGTAAATTTAAAATTAATTTCATATTGAAACAATCAATTAAGTTTGAGGAAGCAAAGTGCCAAGGAATTGCCAGCGGTTTTTTACATATTCTATGATAATATTTAACAGGAGGCCACTTACCAGAGTTTATCAGGTGGATTCTGCTGTAAATGGTCGAAATTTTCTGCAGGTGCGTCATCTTCGTCGGGTATTTCATCCTTCAGGTCATCCAATCCTACATAGCTCCTTGGACTGGACAGATGCTGATGATCATCCCTCTCCCTCTCGTCGTCTGAAGTTTTTTCTAAAACTCTTCTTCTTTTTGGACTGGGTGGCAGGGGTTCTTGATGTTCTTCTTCTTCTTCTTCTTCTTCATCAGGAGCTCGTCTTCTCCTCGGAGATGGTGGCAGCTGCTCCTCATCTCTTTCTTCGGGCAGTAGCACGTCTCTGCGTATCTCTTCGAGACGCCGTAGACATTGCTTAAGGCTTTTCAGGGCCCTGGTCAAAAATGAAAACATTCATAATTAATATAATAAGTCTAGTGTGACAAGTAAAATAAAATATATAAAACAATATACCTTCACAAGCTGACACAAAACGGGTATCACGTAGTCTTGTGACATTTTTTTTCTTATCTCCAAGCCAAGTAACATTGCACAGAAGCTCTGTGTTGACTGCAAAGCAATTTTTTTAAAAAATTGCTTAAGAGTCATCGGTATTTCTACCACCAAGATAAATCAAGTAGTTGACCTAAAAATAAACGATATATTTAAGAAATGAAAAATTTAATAATTATAAAACTAAGTCTTGCGTTCAGGGGTTTGACGGTTCATGGGTTGTAGGTTTCATATGTTTGAAGATTCGTGGATTTTAGAGTTTGAGTGTTCATTTAACCTCCGAAGCACTCACCAGACACCTAGAAACAACGCAGCATTAGTAAGGGGAGATTACAGTGATAAACTAAACACTAATCTCACCTGATAATATTGGCAGTGGACGAATGCAGTAGGAAGCTGTATGTAAACATAACCTCTTCGAGGTTAACGGTGCCACTGCTGCTGCCGCAAGTACGCCGTCCTGGGCCTTGCAGCTCTCATCTTCGTGCCCCTTCGTGGGGACCGTAGCCCAGATACCTCTCCTGCTGCATCCATCGTCGCACTTCCTCGTCCTGGCTACTCGTCCTTCCTCGTCAAAACTAACCTATTTATTAACATAATATAATTATTAGAATAATTATAAATAAAAAAATTTTACATCTCAGCCAGGGTGATCCTCAAGACAATCTCTTCACTCTGAAATGTCCAGATAGTTGCCACAGTTCTCTTGGAAAATCCAAATTGCAGCATGTAAATAATTAATGATAGTAATTATTTACTATGAACTGCAATTGCACGTGCGCGCGCCAGGGTGATCCACAAGACGAGCTGCACTTCCTCTCGAACATCCACCACAAACTTGCCACAGTCGAATTATATAATTCAGAATTCCAAATTACACCACAGATAACTACAATAATTAATAACTACAATAATACCGCTATAATTATTAAGAACAATTTCACTTATTGCACGCGTCTGCAATTGAAGATCAAGTCTTCATGAAAGCAGGGAGATTACTGCAATGGCGGGATGCGATATATTACTTCAAACAACAGAAATTATTTCAAGACTTTAAATTTATAATGTAAATCAATTTTAATATTCAATTATAAACAAATATATTTATTATTAATAAAAATATAAATCATAAAATTATACTATTATTTATTTATTTATATTTATTTATTTATTCAATTACACCAATTGAGCCCCATATAAATAAATTAACAAATCATTACTATTATTATCAATTTTATTTGTAATAGAAATAATAACTTAAATATGCAATTAAATTATATTTTTATAATTATATTGATGGCACGTCGTGCTGTCCATAATCCGTCACATTGCGGCCACGATTTTCCCGACACGGCGGGCTTGCACTGTGCCGTCATTCTGCTGGAATCTAAAAGTTCAAAAAAGTGATGTTGCGTGACGGCACGATGACGGCACAGGGCGGTCACGACGTGCCACCGAATCGGACAGCACGCCGCGACTGCACAGTGATGGCACAAATTCGTCACGCCGTGCCAGCACGCCGTGCTCGGCACGGGCTGCTATCTGGGTGCTCTCTTCTCCTCTCTGCTGCTTCCAAACTCCCGCTCTGGTACCCCTCTCCTTGTCTCCACCGTCGCTCTCTAGTCGTGGCCAATCAGCGAAGGTGAAAGGGTAGCGATCGGGCTTTTTCCTCTCTTCGCTCTTGATTTGGGACTGCGTGTAGGTACGTGCTTTCTCTCTTTTTTCGTTCTCCGTTCCTCGGCTTCACACGTGTTTCTGCTCATGTGCTTGTTGTGTAGCTGTTTCGACCGATGAAATGCACTCAGATTTCCGAGCTTTTCTTTGAAAATTTATGAGAGGCTTTTTGTGTACATCGAGCGAGAAATACGCTGTTGGTTTTCTCTTACTTATTATTTATGGTCTTGTTTACTTGGGCGAGCCACTTAGAATTTCGTTCTGTTATTTTTGTATTTCCCGTCCGAGCCTTTGCGCTATTGAGTGATTTATTTGGGTAACGAATTTCTAGAGGTCTTTCTACTAAATTATGAATGCTATGTATTTTGGAGTTACTTTCTAATTTGAATATTTGCGCGTTTCGATGTATGAAATTAGCTGTGAAGTCCGGCGACTTCTCGCGATTCCCGAACTCGCGTATAGTATATATATATATATATATATATATATATATATATATATATATATATATATATATATATATATATATATATATATATATATATGTATTATATTAGGCGCTAATATTAAAATGCAGATACTATGATATAGTCGTTCTCTTTCGTTCCGTTAGTTTTCCCACGGAAACGGTTGTATATTTTAATGTATTTTATACGTGCCTAAAACGTAGCAAACAAGCGTATAAATTATCTTAACGGTCACTTGAAAATAAGAAGCGATTGTAAAATGTAAAACAGACACATCAGTCAATATTATTTATGATTATTTTCCCTCGCGAGCGGAAAACCCGAGAAGAGTCATGAATAATGTGTTCAACTAAGACGCCTAAAGTTCCGAGCAAAAGACCATACGTGCTTGGCTCCCCTTTCACTCGAGACGCATTTTAAGGGTTCCCGGAAGCGAACAAGCCGAAACAATGCACTACTTGTTTACTACACTGAGAAAAGGCGAAAACCACGCCGCACTCTCAGATATGTGTCTGCAGCGTGACTTTATCGGAGGGAAGAAAGGGCCCCACTCTGATTCTCTCCCACGCCAGTACGGGCCTTGCAGCCTTTCGCCGATTGGTTGGCGACGCGGGGAAAAGCCAGTGGAAACTCTCTCTCATTCGCCAAGAGGAAGCAGGGGTGGAGATACTCATACCTCTTCTTCCCTTTGCACCCTCAACGACGCCACCAATGTCACCGCCCTCAAGGAGAAGAGAGCGAGGCAGCATCACCAAGAGCTCACTTGCAGGAGTCAGAGTTCGACAGCCGATGGCGACACTCTTCTATTCTTATACTCTTTTACCTTGTAATTTCAAGACTAAAATATACATAAGATCTTAAGAGGTTATCCTATGTATCTTATTTAAACTTGAGTAACTATTATTATTTCTTCTACCTTTCCGTGTGTTGAGAGAGCATTTTAATGCTCCCCAGATAGCAGCCCGTGCCGAGCACGGCGTGCTGGCACGGCGTGACGAATTTGTGCCATCACTGTGCAATCGCGGCGTGCTGTCCGATTCGGTGGCACGTCGTGACCGCCCTGTGCCGTCATCGTGCCGTCACGCAACATCACTTTTTTGAACTTTCAGATTCCAGCAGAATGACGGCACAGTGCAAGCCCGCCGTGTCGGGAAAATCGTGGCCGCAATGTGACGAATTATGGACAGCACCACGTGCCATCAATATAATTATATAAAAATATAATTTAATTGCATATTTAAGTTATTATTTCTATTACAAATAAAATTGATAATAATAGTAATGATTTGTTAATTTATTTATATGGGGCTCAATTGGTGTAATTGAATAAATAAATAAATATAAATAAATAAATAATAGTATAATTTTATGATTTTTATTTTTATTAATAATAAATATATTTGTTTATAATTGAATATTAAAATTGATTTACATTATAAATTTAAAGTCTTGAAATAATTTTGAACTTTGTGTTGTTTGAAGAAATGTATCGCATCCCGCCATTGCAGTAATCTCCCTGCTTTCATGAAGACTTGATCTTCAATTGCAGACGCGCGCAATAAGTGAAATTGTTTTTAATAATTTTTGCGGTATTATTGTAGTTATTAATTATTGTAGCTATCTGTGGTGTCATTTGGAATTCTGAATTATATAATTCGACGGTGGCAAGTTTGTGGTGGACGTTCGAGAGGAAGTGCAGCTCGTCTTGAGGATCATCCTGGCGCGCGCACGTGCAATTGCAGTTCACAGTAAATAATTACTATCATTAATTATTTACATGCTGTAATTTGGATTTCCCAAGAGAACTGTGGAATTTTCAGAGGGAAGAAATTGTCTTGAGGATCATTCTGGCTGAAATGTAAAGTTTTTTTATTTATAATTATTCTAATAATTATATTAGTTAATAAATTATAGGTTAGTTTTCATGTTTGAATAATACTAGAGTTTGTTTTACATTGTCTTCTGAAATCAAAAGTTGCTAAGTGTAATAAATATTAAATAGTCTTATTAGGTTTCTTTATTGATATTAGTATTTTGAAATTGTAGAATTTTATTAGTAATTACATTGATTTTTTTATTTATAATTATTCTAATAATTATATTAGTTAATAAATTATAGGTTAGTTTTCATGTTTGAATAATACTAGAGTTTGTTTTACATTGTCTTCTGAAATCAAAAGTTGCTAAGTGTAATAAATATTAAATAGTCTTATTAGGTTTCTTTATTGATATTAGTATTTTGAAATTGTAGAATTTTATTAGTAATTACATTGATTTTTTTATTTATAATTATTCTAATAATTATATTAGTTAATAAATTATAGGTTAGTTTTTATGTTTCAATAATACTAGAGTTTGTTTTATATTGTCTTCTGAAATCAAAAGTTGCTCAGTGTAATAAATATTAAATAGACTTATTAGGTTTCATTATTGATATTAGTATTTTGAAATTGTAGAATTTTATTAGTAATTACATTGATTTTTTTATTTATAATTATTCTAATATTTATATTAGTTAATAAATTATAGGTTAGTTTTTATGTTTGAATAATACTAGAGTTTGTTTTACATTGTCTTCTGAAATCAAAAGTTGCTAAGTGTAATAAATATTAAATAGACTTATTAGGTTTCTTTATTGATATTAGTATTTTGAAATTGTAAAATTTTATTAGTAATTACATTGATTTTTTTATTTATAATTATTCTAATAATTATATTAGTTAATAAATAGGTTAGTTTTCATGTTTGAATAATACTAGAGTTTGTTTTACATTGTCTCCTGAAATAAAAAAGTTGCTTAAATTATTACTAGAAAAATTACATGAAATATTTCTGAAAAATTTCTGAAATATTCCCAAAATCAAATGGTTTTACTGAATCTTTTGTGGAATATTTCAGGATTATTTTAGAAATGTTAAGGTGGTTCCCTTGTACAAAATATTACCACTTTTTTATGGAAATTATGTTATTGCAAAACCATGTATCTTCGATTGAAAATCGTAACATGTTCGTGCATTCTAATTTCTTTTATTTTTTATCCGATTTGAACTTTAAACCACTTATTTTGATCGTTAAACAATTTCAAATCAATTGACCGTTGGAAATTAAAAAATTGGCAAAATCAGCAAAGTTAGAGCCTTAATTGTTATGGGTAAATTGTTACTAATTAAATGTGAATAAATTCATGAATTCATAAATTCATTCACATTTACTTTAAACAATTGGCTCTAACTTTGCTGATTTTGTCGATTTTTTAATTTCCAACGGTTAATCGTTTTTAAATTGTTTAACGATTCAAATGAGTGGTTTAAAGTTCAAATCAGATGAAAAATAAAAGAAATTAGAATATTGCCCTAATATCGGTTTGCACTGCAGCTGTGGAACGTCGTATTGCGATGTTTCGACGATATTGCAGAGATACATTGATACGATATGCAACACTCCGGCATTGCAAAATATCGCCGTCATATTGCCTTGCTCCAAAGCTGCCGAAAATCGTATCACAATGTTCCCGTGATATCGCAGTGATATATCGTGATATTTAACTTTGCGATATTGCAAAATATTGCTGTGATATGGCATTACGGCAACGTTGTATGTATGTATGTACGTCTGTCTGTATGTATGTATTTATGTGTGAAGTTTTAATGTATTTACATAGAATCGATTTTGTTACGAAGCGAATCTTCGTTATTGTTATTAAGCATCCTACTGGCACCACATTTATTTTTTAGATGTATTCACGACCGGCTAAAAATCGTGGCGGAGTGTCACCCGATGTTGCTGCTAAAAACATTTTCGACCAAATGCAAAAGATGCGATCTGGAGCTTCGACGAATCTTGCGTCTTCCCATCGCTTTCAGCAAGCAGAATCTTGTGGCATGTCGATTTTATCACAAGTGGGTGGACCTCCGATAAGAGCATCGTCCCAATCGCTATCAAGTCTAGCGCATACATCAACAAGAAGCGACTATACTCCAAGTCCAGTGCATAAATCACATTTTGCACAGGAAGGGCTGCCATCTGAGCCTTTTCGCCCGCGCATACTCCAACGAGTGCGCGATATGCAATCACCTATCACTCAACAAAAACCACACACACTTGACAACAAGTCTTCTTCACAACAACAATCACGAACACCAGATCAATCAAAACAATCATCCTACACTCACCAACAACCACCCACACTTCACAAGCCATCTACACAAAAGCAATCACGCGCACCAAATCAATCGAAACAAAAGCCATCATCCACTCAACAGAAACCACCCACACATGGCAAGTCATTTACACAACAGCAATCACGAACACCAGATCAATCAAAACAATCATTCTACACTCAACAACAACCACCCACACTTCACAAGTCATCTACACAAAAGCAATCACGCACACCAAATCAATCGAAACAAAAGCAATCATTCACTCAACAGAAACCACCCACACATGACAAGTCATTTACACAACAGCAATCACGCACACCGGATCAATCGCACTATAAACATCCGCGCGATAAACAATCATCCCACACTCAAGAACAACCATCTACACGTTACAAGTCACCTACACAAAGTCAATCATCCACTCAACAGCAATCACCCATACTCGGCAATTCACGCACACAAAAGGTGAATATGCAGCATTCGCTCGCGCTCAACGGATCGCAGGTAGGATTTCGTCAAGAGGAACCAGCTGGTTTAATGTCTGCTTTTGGGGTTATTCAAATAAATAAAAATGGTATTTTATTCTTCAAGGGGGTGTCAAACCATTCAAATTTCCCGCCGACAGTCCTAACCTCAAATTCTTTAACAATTGATTACAATTAATAAATAAACTAAATTATGAAAAATCAAGGCATCATTACCCTCCATAATACAATTATCTACCACTGTGCGAGGTTTTAAACAAAAACTTCAAAACCTCTACGAATGCCATTGGAACGAAATTTATATTAGTCTAGACTCGAACCTTCAAATTTCGTTCCAAAGCCATTCGTAGAGGTTTCGAAGTTTTTATTTCAAACTTCGCACAGTGGTAGATAATTGTATTACGGAGGGCAAGGACCTCTTAGTTTTTCATAATTATACTTATTCTTTTAATTAAAGCCAATATTTTATAATTCTCGGGTCGGTAAGGTAGGAAGGATAAAAATTGACTTTGACACCCCCTTAAGGTGGCTCCAGCGGTGGGTGCCGTGTCAAGTGAGGGCTTTGGGAGGTTTTATTTTCGTTTTTAATTTTGGTTCAATTATATTATATAAATTTTATTCTAAAGCATTGTGAACTATTTCTCAATGTTTATAACAAACAAAATATTATATTAATACGTAGAAAACGTCGGCGTAACTTGATATTATTAATAATAACTTAAAGCAGCTCATTCTCATAAGTTACGTGTTAAAAGCTAGTTGAAAGAAGTCGTTGACCTCAGATTTTCTTTATCTATATCAAAAGTTTAATGAAGATTTTTGGAAAGATTCAATGACGTCTTTGTTATTATAAAATGTCGCTGGAGTCACGTTAACTCATAATTTTATATTAATCACTAATACCAATTAATGTTCTAACAGCATCATCATCGAGGTTTACGCCATTTGAGAATGCTGTTATGCAAGCCCTACAGTACGTAACAATACGCAGATACATATATACATTTTATTATTTATGATATATAATAATATTACAATTTATCGTAGAAACCTTAATTCAAGGATGGCTCATGTTGAACAATTAGCTAAGTATGTATAAACTTGTATGTATTTTAATACCATAAATTACTTGATTAAGAATTAATTATTAACACATTTTTCAGAGAAAGCCATAAAATGTTAAAGGATCTGCCGAAGAGTAGGAAGATAACGGCACGAGATATTCCAGACTGCCTTCCCTTCAAGACACGTGAAGATCTTCTAGCTTTTAACGCTGTCGATGAAGACACATACAATGATGTTGTAAGTACGAAATATGTAAAAATATTTATTAATATTATTTATTTATTTAATCAGAAAAACATGTCATTAACCGTCAAACCCCTGAACGCAAGACTTAGTTTTATAATTATTTAATTTTTCATTTCTTAAATATATCGTTTATGTTTAGGTCAACTACTTGATTTATCTTGGTGGTAGAAATACCGATGACTCTTCAGCAATTTCTAAAAAAAATTGCTTTACAGTCAACACAGAGCTTCTGTGCAATGTTACTTGGCTTGGAGATAAGAAAAAAAATGTTACAAGGTTACGTGATACCCGTTTTGTGGCAGCTTGTGAAGGTATATTGTTTTATATATTTTATTTAACTTGTCACACTAGACTTATTATATTAATTATGAATGTTTCATTAATTTCTTATAGAAGCCATCTCCTCAAATGCCATGATCTTACCGAGGCCAAGTAACTTGCAATTCACAGATTCGATGACCAGGGCCCTGAAAAGCCTTAAGCAATGTCTACGGCGTCTCGAAGAGAACAAGATATGCAGAGACGAGCTACTGCCCGAAGAAAGAGATGAGGAGCAGCTGCCACCATCTCCGAGGAGAAGACGAGCTCCTTATGAAGAAGAAGAAGAAGAAGAAGAAGAAGAAGAAGAAGAAGAACATCAAGAACCCCTGCCATCCAGTCCAAAAAGAAGAAGAGTTTTAGAAGAAACTTCAGACGACGAGAGGGAGAGGGATGATCATCAGCAGCTGTCCAGTCCAAGGAGCTATGTAGGATTCGATAACCTGAAGGATGAAATACCCGACGAAGATGACGCGCCTACAGAAAATTTCGACCATTTACAGCAGAATCCACCTGATAAACTCTGGTAAGTGGCCTCCTGTTAAATATTATCATAGAACATGTAAAAAACCGCTGGCAATTCCTTGGCACTTTGCTTTCTCAAACTTCATTGATTGTTTCAATATGAAATTAATTTTAAATTTACTTATCTTTTTTTAATCAATATCTTAAAAAAGCTGTGTTTTTAGTATTGATGAATTGTCAAAAGATAATTTTTTACTAAAATTACATATTTAGATTAAATTACAGTTTTTCACGTCTTTTATAACTATTGTTATAGGTACGTTATATCTAACATTCCAAAAAACCCTACAATGTGAAAGTAGATTTCGCGGGTGATTACTGCCCGCGGGAAAAACTGCTACTTTCGTCCCTTGTTGTAATAATTTACTATTCTGTCCGGATAAGCGGGTAAAAAGGTTTTTTTACCCGTTAACCATTTTTGTTGCCCGCCAAAAAATTTCTTTTTTGCCCGTTTATTTAAAAACTTATTTTAAAAAACGCAAAAATCCATACATGTGTTACAAAAAAATATGGTGTGACACACACACACGCACACGCATACATGCGCACACACTAACTCACTCACACGCACGCACACACACACACTCACACGCAGGCACATACACACTCACTCACACGCACGCACACACGTACCCACACTCACTCACACGCACGCACACACACATACGCGCATACGGACACACACGCATGCACATACACATACACGCGCACACACATGCACGCATGCATGCATGCATACACGCAGCACACATACACGCGCACGCACTCACGCACGCACATTCATACAGACATTTTCTAAAAATAGTGTATGTTGATTCCTATTGTCTCAAAAAATATGTCTATAGTGATTTTAGCAAAACTTTTTTATTACCATCCCAAAGCTTCCTCTGTGATGAAGCAAAATCAAATGAATTTAAAATAAAATATAAAATATATCAGGGAATCAGAGGACGGAGAATTCGATGGATGGACCCACTCTGACGAATACCCCGCGGAGTATTTGGAGGAGTGCCGACCTGGCAGAGGAGGTGCAGAACCTTACCCGGACGATGACACGGAGATCGAAAGCGACGCCGAGAACAACAAGGATCATGACGACCACAGCAACACCATGATGGAGGACAACGGCCAGCCTGAGGATGGGGCCGAAGAATTTCCGGACATCTACGCATTTATAAAACACCAAGAAAAATACTAGCTTGCTACATTTTTCTTTGCGTTTTATAAAGGCGACTTTATTTATTTTTTTACTTTTTAGGGAAGTTCATATAAAAAGTACACGTTTATTATATTAGTTTGCATTCTTTTTATATTATCACTTGCTGAAATTAACGTGGACTTTTTATATGAATAGAACGTTTTCTTACATTTTATATTTTATTTATTTGTTCATTTATTTACTAAATTCAATTATCAATTTACTAATCTTTTATTTTTTAATTATATTTTAATTTTTAATTACGTAATTAAATTTAAAAAAATGTAAGGAAGCGTTGGAGGGGCAGAGAATGTTGGTTGTGCCTCACAGAGATGGGCGAGGACGGGGCCCTCTCTCACATAAAAAAAAAATTCTTTTATTTTTGTTTGGAAAAATAGCAATATTGAGGTAATTTTTACATTACAAGAGAATAATTCTAATAACATTATAATTATTATGATTATTACCCAGACAGCAAAAAATGAATTTTTTCTAAGGATTTTTTTCGAACACTTTAAGAATAATTATGAATGTAAGTTAGAAAAGGATTCTTAAACAGTTTGAAAAGAGTTCATAAAGAATTCTAACATCTGCGACATTCATGAAATTTGTTTTTCCGTCTGGGAATTCTTTAGTGTTATTATTACTTCTATTAAAATAAAAATAATAATTGTTTTCAGATGCCGTTGAGAGACGTCAGAAAATAACTCTAGAACCGATCCAGCACGTACTGAGAGACGACGTCAAGGAACAAAGACTGCCGATTCAGCGACTGACCCAAGACTGAGGTAGACAAGCTGAGGCTAGGAGCGACAAAAATGACATCGTTTTCAGACTTGCAAGCTGAGCTGCAAGGAGGGCCTAGCAAAGGTAATTTATTCATCATTCTATTATAACTTTCCAACCCATAATGCAATAAAAATTTTTATTTTTTTCGGTTTTTTCAACAGAGTTCATAACACTTTGAGCGCAGAAACGGTGTGCGCCTGCCTGGATGTGATAGCGATCTGCTGAATGGTTCCCAAGGTCATGCTGTTGTCGTACGAGCGCATGGACATGCCTGCAAAACTCTCGATGACGCAGGGGCAACGAGAATTGAGTAGGAGGCTTCTTGCGAGTTGCTGCTCAGGCGATCCCTGTTAAAAAATTGAAGCTGGATTTCAAGCTTGAAATTCAACGATGAGCTTGAATCTGGTTTGATCGAACTTAAAATCCAGCTCGATTTCAAGCTCGAAATCAAACTCGAAAGATCCACCCTGATCGACCTACATTTCAAGTTTGATCAAGCTGGATTCAAACTCATCGTTGAATTTCAAGTTCGATCGAGCCGGATTCAAACTCATCGCTGGATTTGAAGCTTGAGATTTAGCTTGATATTTTCAATAGGGGAACCTGCACAAGGACCAGCTGGTTCAGCCACTGGTCCGTTTGAGTGACCGTAGCCTCCTGGAGCTGCAGGCTCCCGAAATATACCATTATTTACGTAAATATTTTCAGAGACTATATATATATATATATATATATATATATATATATATTCCACGTCGACCAGGGAAGAAATTTTTTACATTTCGTTCAAAATGTTTTTACTAGTTCAGAATAGTTAAAAAATGTATGCAAAAAAAATTTAGATCACAATACCCTAACTATGCAGAACTGTGGCCCTATTAAAAATAAAGTTTTTTTCAATTCTTAGAAACATAGAAAACTTTAATGATTTTTAGATCCAGATAGGTGCAATTTAGGTATTTACACATATACATTTTTATTATTTTTCTGTATTTTTTTCTGTAAATTTTCTATAGAATATGCTAACACTTTTTTTAGGCCCTAATTACCACGTTTCTGATTGATTTATAAAACATATACCGTTATATATTAATAAGAGTTTCAAAATGAGACCAGGTAGACCATGGACCGAGCTTTTTACTACAAAATTTTGAGATTAAAATAAACTGCCGAAATTTTTTAAATAGCATATAACGGTATATCTTTTATAAACCAATCAGAAACGTGATAATTGGGGTCTGAAAAAAATGTCAGCATATTGTACAGAAAATTTACAGAAAAAAATGCATATATATATGCATATATCTATCTATATAAATATATATATATATATATATATATATCTATCTATATAAATATATATATATATATATATATATATATATATATATATATATATATATATATATATATATATATATATATATATATATATATATATATATATATATATATATATATATATATATATATATGTAAATACCCAAATTGCACCTATCTCGAATTGAATTTTCTACTTTTTTAAAAATTTAAATAAACTTTATTTTTAGGGTCACGGTTCTGCAAGATTTGGGTCTTATGAGCTAAAATTTTATTTACATGCTTTTTTCACTATTCTAAACTAGTAAAAACATTTTCAGCGAAATGTAAAAAATTTCTTCACGGGTTTACGTGAAATATATATTATTATGAAATATTGAAATTCGTTCAGAATGAACTTTTACTACAGTTTTTTTTTATTAGTCTTGACGTTTATTTCGTCTTTACAATACATCAGGAAAGTATAATACATTTTTAGGCCAATTTTTTATTTGAAAATTTTTATATATCAAATTTTGGAATTTTAAATATTACCTGAGATCTTACCAGAGATCTCGTGTGACATTTGGAGTAAAAATTCATGAGGTTTTCGTATGATATTTCACCTGAGATTTTTTGGTAGGGATATATATATATATATATATATATATATATATATATATATATATATAATCATGCGAAATATCATGCGAAAACCTCATGAAATTTTACTCAAAATCTCACACGAGATCTCTGGTAGGATCTCAGGTGAGATTTAAAATTTCAAAATTTTATATATAAAAATTTTCAAATAAAAATTGGCCAAAAATGTATTATACTTTCCTGATGTATTGTAAAGACGAAAGAAACTTCAAGAATAATAAAAAGAAACTGTAGTAAAAGTTCATTCTGAACGAATTTCAATATTTCATTAAGTGTACATATAATAACATGAGATTTTCGTATGAGATCTCAGGTGAGAATCTTACTTGAGATTATTCAGTAGGGGTATGTGAATAATCATAATTATAGTATAAAATTATAATTAAATTTAAATATTTACGTAAATAAATGGTATATATGTGTTATTATTGTATGTATATATCTGCTGCGGATTCCCGGAAAAACAACTCAAGTCCATTTTTTTCAAAATTGAGTTTTATGCGATTTTAATATCTTTATATAGTATATTTTCAGATAAAAGTGCACAAAATCAAGAAAATGTAAAAATAAGTAGCCTTATCTACTATTTATGATTTTTTTTACATTAGTTCAAATGGAAAATAAAAATTTTAAGTATTAGTATCTTCAAAACAGAAAAGTTGACTTATGTTGTTATTCTGCAAAACCATATATATATTATGTATTAACTTATTAATTTATTGTACAAAAATATTAAATATTTAAAGTATATAAATAAAAAATTACAAATATAAAATACAGTATTTTTATTATGATAAAATTATACATTTAATATATATATATATATATATATATATATATATATATATATATATATATATATATATATATATATATATATATATATATATCGCCGTGCTGGCATATTGTCGGCAAATTGCACCGCACAGTGCTGACACGTTGCCGGCACGCGGGCCGCAGTACCAATCGCGCATGCAAATTGCGTCGGCAAAATGACGGCACTATGACGGCCCGCGTGCCAGGACCGCGTTCCTGCACCGTGCCGTCTCAGAAGCGGGGCAGGAATCCGTCACATTGCCGGACCGCGGGCCGTCAGCGTGCCGACACAGTGCCGACTCAATGCTATCTGGGGTAATGTTGCGTGACGGCACGATGACGGCACAGAGCGGTCACGACGTGCCACCGAATCGGACAGCACGCCGCGACTGCACAGTGATGACACAAATTTGTCACGCCGTGCCAGCACGCCGAGCTCGGCACGGGCTGCTATCTGGGATGTGATGGAAATATCGATGCGAGCGTCGTATTTTAAGTAAAATATTCAATCTTAGTTATTATTTTTATTTTTAATTTAATTTAACATATCGGGTATTGAAAAAAAGTTTATCGATTGAAGAATTAAGTAGGGAAAAGATCATTTTAAAATATGAATTTTTAATATGAAAATTTTAGCTGCCATAGTGAGGCATGCCAAGGTTGCCCCGCTCTCCCCTATGTATTTTTTTGAATGGGACATTACACCTTTAAATTTTCAATTAATTGATAGCACCTGTTCTTTTTCGGGAAATTAAAATATTTTATAAAAATATAAAGGAAATTGTTTTAAAAATTTTGTTGGTCATGTAGAATTTTGTACATAAAAATTATTGACCAAAAATATAGTCTTTCTACCCGAAAATTTTCGATTTTTAAAAAAATTTTATTATCAAATATGAATTAAAAAGATAAGCTGAATAATGTGATATACAAATTCCCACATTCATATCATAAGTAAATATTTTTTGAATATAATAAAATCTTGAACGCCAATTCGATCATTTTGGTTCTCAAAACCTTGCAGAGCCCAGGAAATATAGAGATTTATATTATGGCCAATAAAAGAGACCTAAGGACACCTGTGTAAAACACTTCTACACCTACTTAGTTTTTAAAATGCTTCTAAGATAGGTATAAGTAAAAAGTATGACAAATTAATTGAGCTACATGTATAGTTTTTATTACATGATGATTATCACAAAACTTATTACAATACAAACTTAAAAAATCAATATCGATTAAAAAATGGATACATAAACAAAAAGGTGAGTAAAATTATTTCGTTTGTATTACTATTAATTTTCTTTTTCGTCAGATCTGCCATCAATCGGAGCGGTACGTTGATTTCTGAAATAAGACAAATGTAATGAGGATTAATACTACAACTATTTTTGAAAGAAATAATATAGAAACTTTTTAAATAACAGTAGAGAACAAAAACATATTTTTTTTTAATTTTTAAATTAAAATACGGACTAAAAATACACAAAAACTGCTAATAAAACATTTATTAGGTGCGAATACGTTTATCTAAAACATATTGAAAATCAGATTATCTCAAAGCAAGTTCAAACAGACCGACTAAAGAAATCTAATACAGCGGATATTTCGACGGTTGATGTAAAAGTGGCAAAAGAGATTTCAGTTGTTTTCAGAATGTTGTATAAACATGTACAAATTAGTTTTATTTTGCCTAAATAATCTTTCTACACTTCATATTGCCTAACTAGGTATATCAACGATTTGACCGCCATTATTTTGCGGCTGTTTTCCGTGTTTAAATTTGGTACGAAGTTTTAGCGATTTTAAATTAATTATTTCTAAATGTAGAAGCGTACAAATGAGAAAATAGTAATTTATCTGCGTCGTCAGGTTTGTTCTCTATTTCAGAAAAATGTTCCAAGTTTTATTAGATAAAATAGATATTTCTTTTAAGTTTAAGAAACTAAGAAAAAACTATGAAGCAATGTAAAAGAATGTGCACATATTTTAAACAAATTCTTCAAGTAAATTTCCAAAAAAAATTTGTACCTGCTCTTGGCAAGAACGGTTCAAAGCATCAATGCATATCGATATGTTGCTTTAAATACTCGATTTCGCAAAATAGTCTTGCTAACTTTGCGTACCCGATTATTTAATTGTATGTATGTAGTCAATGACCTTTGTAAATCGAAAAAGAATCAACATGTGTGCGCGAGTGTGTATGTGTGAGAGAGAGAGAAAGAGAGAGAGACTATTGTCGGTCTTTTTCGATTTACAAAGGTATATATATATATACGGGTGATTATATTGCAAGCCCAGCTCGTCAGTCATGATTTCTCTCATCATGGCCCGCAATATGTGCTGCTCGTCATCTCCGCCATATATATATATATGGCGGAGATGACGAGCAGCACATATTGCGGGCCATGATGAGAGAAATCATGACTGACGAGCTGGGCTTGCAATATAATGACCCGCAATATGTGCTGCTCGTCATCTCCTCCAATTCTTTTTAAGTACAATTTCTGTAACAATTTAATTAGTATTAATGCAATGTATGAATATTATAATATAATGTTTAATAATAATATCCATGGCTTTTAGAATATAAAAAAGTACCTATGGAAATGTGTTTTAATTTTTATTTTCAAAATCAACTAAGAAAAGATTATAATATATGTCGTTATAAATTAGTCACAAAATAATAAATGTTGTTTCGCTCTGTCACTTCATTGAATTGTATAAGAAAATATTTTTACAGATCTTTCGTTCTTTCGAATCAATCAAATATTTATTTTATTGCGAACAGCCAAGAGCCATTAGAAAGCAAAGCGTCAATAAAGTTTTTGGGAGTCAATAATATTATATTATTCACAAGTATTATAATAATACGAGAAATAGTACATTACGATACGTGTGACTTAAGTGGTCCTTTTCTGCACGGCGTGTAGTTAGCGCCCGAGCTTAGCGAGGGTGATATTTACGCCGTGTAAAGGGCCACCTAAATTACGAGTATCGTATAAAATTTTATAGCACTGCCTACTTAAATCCGCAAGTCACGCCTATCCGTGCCTAAAGCAGTCCTTTTTTGCACCGTGAGGTTAGCGCCCGAGCGTAGCTTTTCAGGTCCATAAAGTGGCCTTCACGGTTAAGTCAGGAATAAAAACTACTATTAAGATAAGGGTATAAAAACTTTATACCCTTACCTTCATAAAAAGCCAGGCAAAGCATAAATTTTTCTATAATTCTTCAAACAATTGCAATTACCAGCCAAGTATAAAAATCTCTCGTCATCCTTTAATTTGAGTAGCTCTTCCTTCGATAAGACTCCATTTTGTGTAATACTAGTTGTTGACGGCTTATTAACATCTGGAATAGCTAAACTTAATGAACAAACTGTTACTTTAACCTACAATTATTTTAATTTTATAAATTTATTTCAATCTGCAAAACTCTTATGCGAACTGTTTTCGTTTTTGATGCACAGGAATTATTAGTTTTAGAATGTTAGTCGCATACCAATGGATTTATTTTAATAAAATCTCATTAGAATATAGAAAATTTATAATGATTATATTTTAAGAAATTTTAAGAAAACTTCATAATTAATTTATATTGAATTCATTTATTATGAACTTTTGTTTAAGAAGGTATGAGAGGCCAATTGACCTTAAAATACAACAATTTTTTCTATACTAGGGAATCGTTTTTTGAATGGATATCACGTTTTTTTTTTATTTTTTTTTATTTCCACACGGTATACGAACTAGTGGCTGTTATGGTTAACAGCCTGTTCGATATGTCCTCATTACCATTACTGGTCTCATCAGGAATAAACCTTGTCTGTAATTTGACCGTATCATAACTGTCTTGAATCCTCACGTTAAAAAGCGTTCCACGCTTGGACTCTCCAGATGCTGAACCCTCGATGAATCAAAGCATGGAGAACTGTGAGATAACACAGGTATGAGAGATCGTGTAATATCTGAGGTAGCTTATATTAGGCAGAGGGCTGATAGTGAGTATCCAGTGGAGGATAGCTTTGGATAGGAAATGGGGGAAGGAAATTAAGCCAGGTGATAAATATATTTAAAGGTTAAGCTACAGAAACAGACCTAAAAACTTTGTGATAGCGAAGGACCAGGGGAGCAATATCACATGTATTATCTTAGACATTATAAATAGATAAAATAAATAAAAATGAATAAAATATTCTCTCTTTTCCATTTTTATTTTTTTAATCCTTGTTATTCAAATAAGTTGGTAATGAGAGTTATCACAAGATTTAAATATCAATTTTGTTATTAATAAAAAATTCGGCAATATCAAAGCCTAAGTAACAGTCTAAAAGATTAAGAGTATCACAGACGTTATCACCTATTTTTATGTTCTCTTTGGCCAGTCTGTTTAACAAAGCCCGTCTTCCGACTGTATAAAGGGGACAATAAAACAGTAAATGTTCAACATTATGAACATCATTACCACAATCACAATTTTCATTGACATTGAATCCCTTATAATAGAGGTGGAATCTGGCCTTAGTATGGTTACTTTTGAGTCTATTAACATAACAGATTTTTTCCCTGCAAGCCCCAGGATTGGAAAACCAGGTTTTAAATGAAAAGGTGTTATTGTTAACAATATATCTTACCCCCTTATTACCCCCTCCATAATTATTGATATACTGTTTCATTTCATCAAGAAGAAAATTTTTAAAAACAGGATATACATCAGAGAACCATACCAGGTTGTAATCAGTCAGATGTTAAAGAGAACCCTCTTTGGCTAAAAGGTCCGCCTTGTCATTATAGGAGATGTTAGAGTGAGAGGGGATCCAATATATTCTAACCGTACAACCTCTAGATTGGAGGAGGTGTAAATGTTCTCTAATGATGGAAACGTAAGCGTGCATACTAGAGTTGAGACCGTGAGAGTTTAAAGCAGAGATGACGCTGAGGGAGTCAGAAAATACAGCAGACAAAGCACAGTCAGAAATTAGGCAGTTATATAAAGCCTGTAAAATAGCGAAAGCTTCACAACTATAAATGGAGTTAAGAACATTCAATTTGAACGAACCCTGGATATTTGGGTGAAGCTGGACAACCCCGGCCCCACATCTGACTCCGGGTATCTTGGAACCATCTGTGAAAATGATTTTATAGTTATTTAGATTGTTGATAACAAAGTCATAAAAATCAAGGGGGATGTTCTTGGAGTAATTTTTAAGTTTTAAACCCAACGCAGTGTCAGTAACATTTTGGATAAAGAGAGAGCGATATGGGATAGAAAAGGTGGGGAGAGTGTCATATTTCATAATGCTAGATAAAATGTTGCGATTATTAGCCCAGATGTTATATAAAAGTCCGAATTTCCTACAATAGGAGGATTTATCCATCCTATTGTCGTAGGGAGAGATAAGGTTTTCAAAGGTACAAATCAATCCATGGTTAGAATAGGACATAATACGAGAGATGTACCTGCTAGCAATATATTTCCTACGAGATTCAGGGGTGAGAGTACCCGAAAGGTGGTGTAAAACATTAATCGGAGTCGTGCGTATACAGCCCAGCGATTTTCTAAGGGCCGAATTCTGGATGACTTCAATTTTCCTTAGGACCGGCTTGATGGCATCGTGAAATAAAAACGAACCCCATTCGATTCTGGGGCGAACAATAGATTTGTAAAAAACTAGAGCAGTTTGGGGGTGAACTCCCCATTTAAATCTGGAGATAGAAGAGATCATGCAAATGCCAAGTCTGGCCTTGTCAGTGATCTCAGGGATGTGTTTTTCCATTCCAGTTTGTTATCCCATATAACTCCTAAGTATTTGAAGCTGTCCGAGTTGGGTAGATTAGAACCATTTAATGTAAGAAAAAGAGAGCCATTGTCAATTGTGTGGCAATTATGTCCGAAAATAACAAAATTGCATTTTTTGAGAGAAATTTTCAAATCCAGCGACAATAAAAAATTGTTAATTTTTCCAAGGTTATCGTTTAGTAGGGCAACAATATCAGAGGTATCCTTGCTAAACACACTAATGAGAATATCGTCAGCAAACCCAAGGCATCTTATGTTTTGAGTAATAAATCTTTTTATAAAACTAATGTATATATTGAAAAGCAGTAGGCTCAAGATGCAGCCCTGAGGAAGTCCTTTGTTGGTAGACCCTTCGAAAAAGGGTCTGCCACCAAAGAAGCCTACAATATTGCGATTGTTGATAAGGTTGAAGATGAATTTAGAAATCTTGGGGGGAATACCAATCAAAATGAGAATTTCTAACAGCTTGACAAGATTTACAGAATCATATGCTCCCTCTATATCAAGGCTCATAACCCCAAGGTATCCTCTTCTAAGTTTGGCGGTAATGATGTCCGAATGGAGGCTCGAGAGACAGTCCGCGCAGGATCTACCACGTCTAAAGCCGTAGAAGAAACCCGGTAGGACACTCCGTCTCTCGACCCACCATTGTAGACGATCATTCAGTATCCTTTCCATAGTTTTAAGAAAGGTAGAAGCAAGAGCAATGGGTCTAAATCCTGTGTTGCCGTTTTTCGGAATAAAGCACACGTTGAAATCACTCCAGGAACTGGGAAATTTTCCCGAATCCAAAATGTTGTTGAAAAAAAAACATAACCAAGAGATACAAACATTCGGGAGCGCTTTAAGAAGAACATAGGGGAATCCATCAGGCCCAGGGGCTGACTTGACTTTTGCCTTGTCAATGGATGACCTTACTTCTTCAACTGTAATAGGTGATGTCAAAATGTCTTCAGTAGAAAATTCGTCATAGATTAAATTGGGAAAATAGGGATAGTAATTAGATTTGCAAATCTTCTCGAAAGCTAGTTTTAGAACAGGGTTATTCAAGGCAATGTTATTGGGGACATTGTCAGCTCTAGGATTGTAGAATCTGTTTTTATAATTCTTAATAAATTTGAAATTATCGGATTGGATGTAATTCTAACTGCGATATACTCAACTCTCCTAGGAACTGAGTCTAACGTGAACGAATTATACTGGATGCATTTCCTGAGATAGACCAATAAACCACCTCCGCGACCATCAGTGACCGAGTTTCTGATTTTATTGATGTGATTGAATCCATGTAGGTGATTCAATTCAGAGGGGTCGATATACTTAGTCTCTGCAATGCAGAAGACGTCCGAAGAAGCGATAAAGTTAGAGGCTTCCGGCCATTTACCTTTAATGCCATTTGCATTCCAGTAAGTGATGTTGTTTATATGTGGCATGACTAGTGAGGAGAAAGAAAAAAAAAAAATTTCTTTCTTTTTTTCTTTTTTCTTTCCTCTTTCTCCCTTTTATTTCTCTTTTATTCCTTTAAGTCAATTCCAAGGTCTTGGTTATTTCCGATGCTTTTAAAATTCCGTAAAATATTATAGACTTTCCGCTGCTCTTCCTTGGACTGGAAGCTATTTTCCACCATATCGATAACCAAACTCTTCCTGCTCTTATCCGATGATGAGGACGTAAAGGAGTTGTTCAATGAAGAGTTATTGCTATTACCAGATCTAATATTCTTCTTCCCCAGAAGCTTCTTGGATTTAGCAAGGATTGGAGGAGGAGAGTTCTCCTTATTGAGCTCAGGGGACGAAAAGGGTACTACTAGGGGGTTTGGATTGAAGGGATGGGGGGATAAAGAGGGAGAGGCTCCAGGCAGATCGTAATTAGTGCGGTCTGCCAAGAGCGATCTCTTAACCTCTTTACTAGGAGGGGCAGTGGAGATTATAAGGGGGGATCTAGAACCAGGAGAAAAGGAGGGAGTGAATTTATCCATAGCTCCCTTACCCAATCTTTTGAATTTGTCTGGGTTTGGAGAATTGATGGATTTTTTGATTTTTTCGATTTCCGATAGGACTTGAACTTGGATGGTAGTGCTGTTGGCTATTTCATTGCTACCAGAAGAAGAGTTAAGTCTTCTAATCTCCGAACTATCATTGAGCACCGCTGAGCGGCTAATAGTTGAACTCAAGTTTCCAGAAGCCAATTCACCAGAATCAATAAGGGTCTGAGAAGGGGCGTCAGAAAGTAAAGGTGGAAAATTTTGTGAAGACAATATAGAGTTGGATGGACTGATTTTCCTTTTCTGCTTTGCTATAATGCAGGCGTGAACCCGGCTAATTTTCTTAACTGCTCTAATATGGTTAACTTCACGATTAAAGATAAAGGCTTCACAGTCCTTACTTGACGCCCTGTGAGCCCCTTTGCAATTGGCACACACCGGAGGTGCAGAGCAAGATCCAGTGTGTCCCAATCCGCAGTTCTCACATCTTCGGAGATTATTACACATGTTGTTGCCATGTCCAAAGGACTGGCAGTTATAGCACCTCAGAACCGCCGGGATGAAGCGTTCGACCTTGAAAAGAACACCAAAAACATCTATACTCCTAGGGAGTTCCCCCGAACAAAAGATTTTTACTTTATCCGTGTCTATCATGACTTTCTTGTTGCTATCATCATGTTGTATTTTTTTTAATTATTTCCAATTTAATAATGCTTTCCCCTTCAAAGGAGGAAATACCTTTAAGCAAGAATTCAGAGTTGAGGTTGATGGGGATGTCGTAAATGATTCCTATGTTATAGAGTCCGGCGTCAGGTATGAAGGCCCCCCAATTAGGGTTCACCCTCAAAATGCCTTCTTCAACAAAATTGTTAGCAGCTGCTCCAGATTCGAAAGTGATGGAAAATTTCTTAGGACCGGATTTACACAACCCAGCTTTAACTATTGAGACTCCAGCCTCAAAAATCTTAGCCCCAATATTGACGATATGCAAGTTTCCTATATTTTCTTCCTCCCTCTTGTCAAATATGTATACTATGAATGGGCCTAATGAGTTAACATCGTACCTGTTGTCAAATTGTTTTTGGAAAGTAGAGAAGTTGAAATCTTTGGGCAATTCCGAGTTTGAAAGATCCAAGTTGTCATCGGCACTAACTGGAGGGATAAACCTGTTTTTCTTGTTAAGGGAAGGATCGAAATCCAAGGGCAAACGCCCTGCAGCCTTTCTCTTAGCCATTAATACTTTTGAGAAAGACCAAAGAATGAGAATGAAATTCCCGCCTGAACCTAATAGTTTAGAAAATTGGGCTGTTTGAATTGGTATCCAACACTGTTAAAAACAAAGTAAGGCTGTATGAATTACGTAGAGTAGTAACTCAACTTTATACTTTATAACTTTATAAAACAGAGATCTATAAAGATAATCGAGAGCACGATTAAACTTTAGGAAAAACCCAATACTGTTGACAACAGCATTGAACAGAACAGGCTAAAACAGGTCAACTTGACATAAAACAGTCCCCAAAAGTAGCGGAGCAAAAAGAATGGAAATGGATCTGCACTATCGCGACAGAAGTGAAACTAAAAATCAATATGAAATGCACCAATAAAGGGAAGGCTAAATAAGGGGGATAATAAAGGGGAGAAACGTTGATGTTATTCCCAAAAGTATTAAGTAAGACTAATTTTAAATGTTATTCAAATCTTAGGCTTGCAGGATGGGAATGGATTAGCAGCAATATTTGGAAGAAGAGATTATGATTAGTTCAGGAGGCTAAAGTTAAAGTTTAGGTTTAATATGTATGACTAAGCAGAAAGTAGTAAACTGAGCCAAATAACAGCAACAATATATCACACAATCAGGGGCTAGCCGCCAAGAAGCTCCGCCCCGGGCATTCAAGGAGTTCAAATGAGATGATGTGATTGTTGTTATGAAGGCAATAATTTATTTTAAGAAACTAAAACTTAGTACTTTTTCCCTTCCTATTTAATGATTTTAAATTATAACGATTGAATTTAATTATTTTAATTTAGTTGAGGGAGGGAAAAGGGGAAAAATTTATTTTTAAAATTGGCAAGGATAGTTTTGAAATAAAAAAGATAATGGTTATGTTACTCGGTAAATTTTGATTTAAGCTAAATGAAAAGAATTATACTGTAGCAATAAATGTGAGAAAGAATTATTGTAAAGTCAAAAGGAGAAAAATTCAAAGGGGAAAAAATTGTAAATAAATTAAATCACATAGAAGACCTCAAATACCCCCAGATGTTTGAACAAGAGATAATTTACGTGGGGAGCTCCAAAGCAAACTAGTAGCTAAGGACGTAAAGACTCTTCCCATTAACAATTCATAAGGAATTGACGTCTAGAATTAATTATTATTACTTAAATTAATTTCTTACTAAATAGTTATTGCGACCTTGAACACTGGATCAACACAAATGAAACTATTGGAGAGGACTTATATAATAATGCCAAGTGAAAGATGTGAGTATAAAGTATTTATTTAGATGTTTGAATTTTCCGGTTAAAAATGAGATATTAATATTATAATTAATTAATGAAACACGTACAAATTGGTTTGCTAAAAGGAAATGTAAAAGCTAAATAGACCTTGAAAACTATCTGAAATTGAGCAAAAATTATTCAAAAGTTAAAAATCTAATGTGATAAATTAAATAATGGAATTTGGAAATTTGAAAAATTTGGATTATTTATATTATTTATTATATTGAATTGTATTTATTATTTTTAAGATTGAATAAGAGTTGAGATTCTGTATGTGAAATTTATTTGAAAGTCATTTGAAAAGCCAAGCGTGTAAATGTCCAATAGAAAATTAAATGTTAACAATGTTCAAGGCAACGTAGTCAATAAATTAAATTAATTAATTCTTAGAGAATTAAAGTCAGACTTAAATGTAATAATTCAGGCTGAAAGGCCCTCGTAGTAAGGCCAGATTCCACCTCTAAAAAAACGTGGTTATTAGTCTAACATAGCCTAAAAACTCCGGTCAGACCTCTAGGGTAAAGCATACTCCAGCAAGCCTCAGGACACAACCGGGCAAAAGACGACATGAATTATGAATCCAAGAGTCTAATATTGACTAGCAGTATTATCGGCAAAAACCCCCCAAATATACCCCCAAAAAATTGCTAATAAAAGGAAAAAAGAGAAAGAGAGAAAAAACAATAAATAAAATGACCCCCCTCAGAATATGCAATAATATAAATGGGGCTGAAGGCCAAAAAATAAAAGGAATAATGGAAGTACGTAATATCAAACCCAGAAAATTCGCTAAAACAAAATTTTTAATTTGGAATTCAAAATTCAAAATGGCCGACCAACGGCGTCTTTTGCCCGAAAGAGAAAATGCGGATTACACCAGCTAAAAGCATATTTATAGGCTTATTATTGATTTATCACTCCGCTTAAGTAACATACAGGAAAATGTGAACCGTGGAGTAAGACAATTAAAGGATAGGAAACTGAATACTCATCAATTCGTAGAGTCGACGGTTCAATCTTCGCAGCAATTTGATTTGCAGGACAATGGCGTCGGTGTCGACTAACAGCGAGCGAAGAACGCACGTGGCATTCGTTGTCTTGACTCGGTAAGTCAAGATGTGGAGATATGTGGTGAAAATAGGATAAGTATGAGCTGGAGTGTCGATGCAGCCAAAATCCCAGCCTCCAGGAGTCACGGGTCTCAGCCTCAGCACTCGGAGTCCGTAACGTGAAGAAGAAGCCACTTGCGTGAGTGAGCAGTCGAATGCTTGAAGAGAGAGAGATAGACAATGCTCAACTGGAGAGCTCAGAAGAAAGCGACCGACCACGGCGGCGGCCAAAACCAGAATCCTGGATATCATGTTACACCATAAACATAAACATCGTAGCGGCTCTATGTACTAAACGGACTGCAGCTATTGAGGCTTTGCTACTGTTTAGTACCTACAGTCGTCACAGTGGTACTTGCTTTGCAGTGTTAGATGATCGTGTTGATGATGTCACGTGACATCGATTCAAATAGTGATCTAAGTTCGTTAATATGTAGTAGCAAAACTTTTTAAAAGTTGAGGTTAGCAGAGAGCGTTTAAAAATAGCACATTTAAACATTTATCCTGTAAATATTACATACGTTTATTGATTACATTGCATTGTATGTTATGTCGTAACACCTTACGTCCTACCATTAATTCTAAATTAAATGAATTTTGAATTTTGCGCCTGCGCGCGCCATCTTTCGGGCTACGAGCGCCTGACGGCGCGAGCAGTCAGTCATCGACGACACCTATCAGCGTGCGGAGCTCCCTCGCGACCTTCGGGTTTTTCGAAATCCAAATCGTTCGCTAACGCGCGAATTTCGCCTCGTAGGCTGATCAATAGATTCTAACGAGAATCACTCTCCCGTCTACGGACGGTGAATATCGATACGGTGTGCACTGCGTTATTAATGTAAATTGCGATCAAAAAGACAAGAAACCTCGCGATTGTTGTCTGTTTCTTTTTGTTAACGGCCATTTCGGCCACGTGCGAATTCTCGCCGGTTCGACTTTGTGCGTGTCGGTCGTTCGTTGTCAATTATATTTGTGCAACATTTCAATCTTCATTTTTCATTTTGTATAGTGTAAATAAAATCTGGGTTTTTTGTGCCGCAAGGCTTTTTCCCTTAATTCAGCTATTTCTTTGATCGTTTTACCTCGCCTTTATCAATTAATTTACAAACAACTTAAAATAATTCAAATTCATTCAAAATACAACGAAGTCAAAATAGCGTAAAATAATTAAATTCATAAAACAGTGTAACGTTAACGTAAAGATAATAAATAGAGAAAATAAATTAAAACTGCATAACTTTCAACTAACAGTGATTGCCATACCCAAAAAAGGGGTATTCAGTCAAATCAATTCATTGTATACTCACTAGCTTTTGCAAAGGTTCGTGATATCTTGTACTGTATCCAGTCGTCTTCTGGGTAGACTTTCTTTGAGATCGCTCGCAGGATCTTTTTGTCATCCTCCCAAGACGGCCAGCAAACCATGTTTTCGGTCTCTTTGAACCATGATTCTGGAACCATTTCGGCTGTCCCGTCATATTCAAATTCGATAATGAAAAACATTTTGAAAAATCTGCTTAGATGATACAAAGCAAAATTATCGAACTAATCCACTCTTGAAAAATCGAAAAATTGATGCATATGATATTTAGGAACGATGGTCGATATCAATCTGCCGGTTTATAAAAAACTAATTTCAAACAACATGATGGTATAAATAAAAACTCTCGCCCGTAAATTTCAAAAGCCAATCAACAAAAAACAAAGAAAGTAGCATGCGATGTTGCCGCGCGCACTTCTTTAGCTGTTGAAGGGTGATGCGCAACTGTTGGATATTCGGTGCAGATACGTCTCGAATCTTCGCATACCTCCCCCCACAGAAGGTCTCTACTATAAACCCCCCTTACCCCGGCCCACAAATATTTATTATATGTAATTAAAAAAATACTAACATACGTATTTTTAATTGCACTTTCCAAAAATATATTTCTTTTTAATTGCACCCCCAACGATTTTTAATATAAAATAAAACAAAAATGCGGTTTTCTAGCCACAAAGTAACATCTGTATCTCTTTAAATATCGATTTAAACGTAATTGTAATAGTGTTAAAAAATTGAACCCTTGCCGATCTTAATTGAACCCACGCTAAATATTCATAAAAATGTGTGTATCTGTCAAAAAAGCTAAAAAAATAATTTGTTGCGAATCGAGCATTCAGTACTGCGCAACGCGCATGCGCGGATTACTGAGAGTGCGCGGGACGACAGTTTTATTTCAAATCGTTTATTTGTTTGTCAATAGATTTTTAAGGAGACTTGGGAAGGTCCTCCTTATTTGCGGAAATAGTCTCCACCCGAATTTTCATTTTCGGATTTTCCGTTTTAGAGTTATTCAGAAAAGAAAATCGTTGAAATGGCCGCGGCGCTAAAATTTAATTTGACACCATTTTCAGGAAAAACTCTTTAAAAAAATATAATTCGTATACGATTTGATTCCTCCTCGTTTGCGGATTACGTAAATATTGCGGTTATATCGATTTTTCCGGAAAAATAATGAGAAAATTTATTAATAAGTATCCCGTGGAAATGTGGTCAGTTCCCTAGTTATTTTTCTATTGACGTTTGTTCCGACCGTTCCTTTATTCTAGTAACTCTTATCGGCGCTGAATAATAACAATTAAAAATAGCTATAACGATGTAAATGTATGTAATTTTAAACATACGGCTGTATCAATCGTTTCCTCCTCATAGGTGGTTTTATCTACAGTTTTAGATAAATTCTAAAATTATCTGGATTATTTAATAAAAAACATTGCAAATAAATGCAGGCATAGTCTTAGGTTAGGTGCATCAGCTGATTGGCCCATCAGTCAATGTTTTCTATCGGCTCTTTTTTGACAAAAAGTATTTTTTTAATTGTATTTAAATATGATTTTGTTAAATTGTTTATGAAGAAATAAACAGAATTAGATAAGTATATTCTAGAATAAGTACTTCTTTAAGAATTAATATTGAAATATTAGATACTTTGTGTATTATTTACTTTTTTAGATATAAATGATATAATGGGTAACATTGTACGACTTTATCATTTCCTTCCTGTAATTCTTTGGATGTTAAACTATAGTGGATTTGTTAATAAAAATCTGGATGCTACTTAATTATTATTTAGAGTATATTTATTCTAAATAATAATCTTTAGTATATTTACTCTATTATTTAATACAGCTGCGATGAGAGGTTACAAGTTTACATACTTACAATTAGTGTATAGAGGTAAGTGTCGTACCCCATAAATGATAGTAATTTGAACTTAATTTATGTGGCTTTCAGATGTAACTGAAATCCACTTTTTTGAAAATTGAGTTGGTAATTATTATAAAATAAATCTAAGCATGGTACATTTTTATATTAAAAAGTTAAAAGTTGCAGAAGTTGATTCAGTTACTTTCCTTCAATTCATAAATTGCACTATAGTCTTTATGACATTTTACCACAGATTTGTTTTAAAGATTCAACAGCAGTTTTTTGTTGAATTGCTTTTTCTGGTTTAATTAATTCCTTTGATCTAGACTCAAAGCTACTAACGTTTAATAAAATTTTCTATAATGACGATTTCTTAAATAAGTTACCCATATTTATAATTACACATTTTATTTACTTTTCAGTTGTCTATGTTGTATATGCATTTTGTCGCATTTCTGGAAATGAATTGTAGACCCATGTATAGTAAAATACAAATTCATGAGGCTCATCTTTATTACTTTCTGTAGTAATACTTGCAGCGTTGATCAATTATTTATAATAAACACTGTTTAACAGGTATAATCTACTTGTAACATAATATTGTATATATGTAAGATGGCGGCAAATGAGAAACACGGTCCTGATAAAAACAGTAAAATAAATTTTAAGTGCTATGGTAAATCAAAGTGTACTACACAAATTTGCATTATATGCGAAAACGCGTTTCACCAGAGTTGTAATAAAAGATTAAAAGGAAGTAAATGTATAAGTGAATTGCTTATAATATGTCCAGAACATAAGCAGCTCGACATAACCTTAAGAAGTGCCGAAAATACGTTGAGTGAATCTGCCAAGCTCCTCATTGCGCAGATTAAAATGAAAAAGTCAGAGGAAATTAGGAAAGAACTGCTTGAAGAAGTTACGAACAAAACTCAAGACATACAAAATTCTTCTAACTTTGAGAATGAAGGAGATTTTGAGTTGATGCAAACAAAAGTCTCTCTGCAAGAAGTACTGATTAAAGAACTGCAAGAAAAAGTTGACCAGTTAAGAGAACTGCTAGATAAACAAAAGCAGTTAGATAAACATAATCAAAACTCAATAAAAAAGACTTATGCTGCAACGGTAACCAATTTCAAACCATAACTAAAACGTGTTCCAAAAATCGTTGTTAAAAAAATAGACAAAGCTGAAAACGAACACATTAATCTGAATGAATGTATCAAAAAGCAGATAACGAATGAAACAAGAATACAGGCAAAGAGTATACACATAAATAAGAAAAATGAAGTGACTATTAACTGCGTTGATAATGAAAGTGTTCAAATAACTGAAGAAATAATCAAGAACAAGCTACAATCTATTTGTGAAGTGAAAAAACAAGAATTGTTTAATCCAAAAATAAAAATAGTAGGTTTTGATAATGATACCGAGATGGATATTGCAGATATAGAAGAGGACATAAATGCAAGAAATTTCAACAATTTCACAGAGAAAGGTACAGTCCTACATATGTATAAAAATAACAGGAACAACTTAAGCACAATATTGATGGAAGTACCAGCTGAAATGTATAAAGTAATAAGAGAGAGGAAAAATACGCTTTTTATTAGTTATCAAAACCGTAGAGTGTATGACCATATAAACATTAGACCTTGTGATGCATGTGGCCCATTAGGACATAACAAAGAATGCAGGAATGGTCCTGCATGCATAAAGTGCTCGGGTAAGCATAAAGCCAGTGAGTGCACAAGTGAAATAAGAAAATGTGTAAATTGTGTATATAGCAACAGCAAATATGAAACAAAATACAATGTTGAACATATTGTAGGAATAGTCGTAGGCAGTATACGACAGAGCCCACACTCTCTTATCTCAGAATCAGGAGAGGAACAGGAACAAAGAACAAAGAGCCAAAAGCACGTGTTCTTGAAATGGGTTTTTATTTACTTGGCGGCGACATGCTAAACACGTCCGTACAGCTCGAGAGTCGAGCAAGCTCTGCCTCGCGCAGGCGGCTATGCGCATCTCTTGCGTCTCCCCCCGCTTGGCAATATTCCCTGCCTTGCTACTACCTTTGGCCTGTAGCCCCTACATACTCCCCTCCGAGTGTTAACGAAATTTTCTACTCGGTTGATAAGCGGAGATAATACTGGCGGTTAGAGAACAACATTTTCACTTAACATTACTTACAACTGCAATTATAAATTTTACGCTTACAATTATTTCTTAATATCGGACGCAAAGGTAACTTTCTTACGCGAGTATGTTCTTAAAGCTGGACGACTAGCTGGTTGATTGCCCTGAGTACTATTATCACTAGTGACTATATTGTCCAGATCATCTGGAACAAAATACGCGGGTTTTAGAAGTTCAGTCGTGACGGTGCGAGATTTGCCATCGATCTCAATATCAAAATCGCGGTCCGAGATACATTTTAGTATCTTGTAAGGGCCTTTGTAGGGCCTTTCGAGACCTTTTTTGGCCATGTCGAGCATAAATACGTGTGAACAGGTATATAAATCCTTAAAATAAAAGGCACGCTTTTTATGGTGATGTGCTACGGGCACTGGTCGAACCTGGCGCATAAACTCCCTGAATTCCTCAATAAAAATGTTTGGATCTGGAGTAAAATCTTCAGGTAAGAAAAATTCTCCTGGAAGATGTAAAGTTGTACCGAACATGAATTCCGCCGGGGAGGCGTTCGTGTCTAATCGGACCTGACAGGGTAGTCCCAGCAGTACCGTGGAAAGTGTTCGCGACCATTCAGTATTCTCAACGCATTTGATCGCCGTTTTAAACGAGTGATGCCAGCGTTCGATCATCCCATTAGCAGCAGGATGATACGCCGTAGTGCGAATGCGTTGACACCCGATGAGTGAAAGCAGTGCAGTGAAAAGGCGTGATTCAAATTGGGCTCCTTGGTCAGAGGTAATGACCTTGGGTGCACCATATCGGGAAACCCATGTGTCGAAAAACGCTCGACAAACCGTTTGCGCAGTAATATCGCGAATAGGGACTGCTTCGACCCACCTAGAAAAACGATCGATCATGGTTAAAACATATTCATAGCCGTCACTGGCCGGCAATGGCCCCACTATGTCGATGTGCACGTGGTCAAAACGGCCATCCGGCGCGACCAATTGCTCGGGAATGAGTTTGACATGACGGGAGATTTTTTACATCTGGCAGTCTAAACACCCTTTACACCAACGAGTAATATCACGATGCATATTGGGCCAGGCATACCGTTGCCTTATTAATCGGTCGGTTGCTTTAGGGCCGGGGTGCGCAGTGTTGTGGAAAAAATCAAACACCGACTTGCGAAAAGACCCTGGGATGTAAGGACGCAAACATTCACCATTAGGTTGCAATAAACAGTGGTGTGCGCAGGACCCCACTGGATACGCTTTAGGGTTAAAGGATAGCTTGGAGATTCACAAATTTCCTTCAGCTGTTCATCAGCTTCTTCACTCGCCGCTAGACTCTCCAGATCTATCTCAAGAGGAAAACGAATTGAGTCTATACGAGACAGCGAATCAGCAACTACGTTTTCTGAACCCCGAATATGTTCGATATGGGTCGTGAACTGTGAGATGTAGTTGAGTTGATGAGACTGACGTGGTGAAGCTTTCTCTGACCTCTGCAAGAACGCATACATAAGTGGCTTATGATCGGTTAGTACTTTGAAATCGCGGCCCTCAACTATATCCGAAAAATACTTTATAGCCTCATAAATGGCCGTTAGCTCTCGATCATAAGCACTGTAGCGTTGTTGCGAAGGTGAGAGCTTTTGCGAAAAGAACGCTAAAGGTTCCCAGACGCTATCGAAAGACAATTGTTCGAGTGCAGTCCCAATCGCCACATCTGAAGCATCAGTAATTATACGAATTTCGGCGCCGGTACGGGGGTGCACTAGTAAGGCAGCATTAGGCCTCGATAGTCCACTGAATGACACGCTTATCATTTTGGTCTATCTACCTTGGTCTTGGTGGAACGAATACGGGCAGCATTTATTAAATATCCGAGAAAAACTAGTTCTTCTACCGCGAAAACACACTTGTCCACGTTTAGACGTAAATGAAATTCTCTTAGACGCTCAAAAACTATTTTCAAATGTTCATAATGCTGCTCTAGAGATTCTGAAGCGATCAAAATATCGTCCATGTAAATATAAACATAATCTAAATCACCTAGAGCACGATTTATGTACCTTTGAAACGTTTGACCAGCATTTCGGAGCCCAAAAGTTATAAATAAAAATTCGAACAGCCCGAATGATGTAATAATCGCTGTTTTCTCTACGTCCCCAGGCGCCACCGGAATCTGGTTGAACGCCTTAAAGAGGTCGAGAGATGTGAAAACTTTCTTGCCATGAAGAACGTTCGAACAGTCGTGAATATGAGCGGTCGGGTATCTATCTGGGATCGTGACAGCGTTGAGCCGACGATAGTCGCCACAAGGTCTCCAGGAACCGTCTTTTTTTTGTGTCATGTGCAGAGGACTTGCCCATGGACTAGAAGACGGGCGACAGATGCCCGCATTGACCCAGGCCTTAAACTCAGCTTTAGCAGCTTTGAGTTTGTCTGGAGGGAGGCGATGCGGCCGCTCCGCGACAGGGGGACCTGTGGTAATGATGTGGTGACATACGTCAATTTTCTCCGGAGGAATGAGTTTAGCAACACCCGTGATTTCTGGAAATTGGGCCAACAGCTGAGCGCATTTAGAATTGGTGCTATGATCTACCGAATTGACTGAGGGAAATGAACTCTCTTTCAGAACCCCGAGAGAATGAATGCCCGTGAGAGAATCGACAAGACGTCGCCTGCGCAGGTCGACCAATAACCCGTAGTGAAAGAGCAGGTCGGCTCCTATAATAGGAGTCGGTACATCCGCTATACAAAAGTTCCACCGGATTCGACGATGTACCCCTAAATTCAATTCCCTAAGCGACTCGCCATAAGTGTCGATGCGTGAGTTATTCGCCGCGAACAATTTAACCTGGCTAGGTTTCCCGTGAATTTTTTTGTCTGCGGGAATAAGTGATATATCCGCGCCCGTGTCAATGAGAAACTGTTTGCCGGTAATACGGTCGCGTACTAAAAGACGTTTAGAAGTTTGCTGACCTTCTACGTCCGTCAACGGAAGGTCGCATTATTCCCCCGAATTTTTAAACTCGCTAAATTTGGGACACCAACTCTTGCATGAAGTTGGATTTTCCGGATATTTCGCATGAGCACGACAAAGACCGGAAGGGTTGCGACTGTGCGATCGGTTGCGTTCCTTACTACGTAAATCGGACGACAAGGCACGAGTTGAGCTACCGGTATGGTTTGCAGAGCTGATACTATTGGAGTTTTTGCTCCAAATATAAAGAAGCGACTCCAGCTTTTGCTCAATGCGTTTGAACGTTTGGTCCGAGCTGGATGCGTTGTCCGACGGTTTGGAAGGCGCGTTAGAGGTTTTTGCCGTAACAGCATTTATCTGTAAAGACCCTAGGCTCGCGTTCTCGGCTAGTCTATCGGCAGCTTCCGCAAGCTTGTCGAGCTCCGTACCGCCCGAGGCAAGGAGGATCTCGCGATGAGTATTAGGAAGTTGCAAGAGAAAAATAGTCTTTATCACGTTGTTGTCGCACTGACCATTGTTAAGGCTACGGAGCCGGCTTAAAATGCGCGAGGGTTTCCCATCCGTGAGAACTTGCCCTTTTAAAAATTTACGCAAATTGTGTTCAGCCGACGAAGCAAACGTGGAGATTATTCTCGCTTTTACGCGTTGATCGATATTATTCGGACGCGGATCTAATAAAATTATGTCCTTGAGCGACGACATAGCCTCTGCATCGAGCGCGAGACAGAGATAATCAACTTTAGTAGACTCTGCGGTGATATGGGTATTTCGAAATGATGCTTCTACCTGCACGAACCAAAGCTCTGGATCCGAGTGAATTAGTGGCGGAATTTTCGGAACGCGAACACTATCAACCCGGACTGACGTAGCTCCAGTCGCCAGAGGGGATTGATTTACCGAACTATCTGCCGGCTCTAACAGGGCGAAACGCTGCGACAGCTGAGTAAGCCGAGCTGTAAGGTCATCGATCTGGGCTGTTTTCGCCTCAAGATCGGCTTTAGCGGCATCAAGTTCGGCCTGCATGGTAAAAAAAAATTGTTTCTAACCCCACTAGCTATAGCCTTACGCTGCACGAATATTACAGGTTATCCTACTCCACGCACGCAGGCGAGTTACAAGTTAATAAGAGCTATGCTCTAAATCACCTACAGAGTTTTTTCTTCTTTTATATATACAAAAATATATTTTACCATGCCCTATGCAGAAGACAAAACCTTCTGATAAATACGCACAACTAAACTAAATAAGATCGAAAAATGACTATCGGCTTAATTATATCGGCATTTATATTAGTTAAACTAAATAAGTTATTGTAGATTATTCGATTGCATAAGGTTTTTATTTATTATAACCTAACCTAAAATATCGAGTAATACTCGAACAATTCTACGAAACAACCGTGATTTCAAACAAAACAAAAAAAAATTATTTTAATTTGAAGCTCGGTTCCGAGAAATGGACACACAAATATTCGAAGCAACTGTGTGCGTAACGTATATCCAAAATGGCCGACCGCTAAATACGAATGTCGAAAACACGTGCGCTAGGCGCAAGAGCGGTTGATTCGTGGAAGTTCCACGCGATTTGAACGCGATACGTGGAAACGCGCTAAGCCCGAGCGCGCGCTAAACTTATGAACTACGCACGCGAATACCTCGGAAATTTCTGCAGGGCCCTAGGCTCCGGTGACAATGTCTGCGTCGTTGCTCGATGATCGGCGGTGCGGGAAATGAGACGGCAATGCTAGCGCAGAGCTGCTGCACGGCGAGCGCCTCAGAGGCTGCCCGCGGCGAAGATGTTGCGCTGCTAGAGGGGCGGTCGCCTATCAAGGCTAACCGCGGCGCCGACGCTGTGCTGCTGCAAGGCGGCCGCCTAAAAAGGCTAACCGCGGCGATGACGGTGTGCTGCTTGCAGGGCGGTCGCCTAAAGAGGCTAACCGCGGCGATGACGCTGTGCTGCTGCAGGGCGGTCGCCTAAAAAGGCTAACCACGGCGATGACGCTGGGCTGCACTCCCACCAAGTCGAATTGATACCTCAAGTTGCTCTGCCACAAGACCAGCAGTGTCGTGGCTGAAGAAGTCCTCTTCTTCTTTTGTCGGGGTCACCAATGTAGGTATAGTCGTAGGCAGTATACGAGAGAGCCCACACTCTCTTGTCTCAGAATCAGGAGAGGAACAGGAACAAAGAACAAAGAGCCAAAAGCACGTGTTCTTGAAATGGGTTTTTATTTACTTGGCGGCGACGTGCTAAACACGTCCGTACAGCTCGAGAGTCGAGCAAGCTCTGCCGCGCGCAGGCGGCTATGCGCATCTCTTGCGTCTCCCCCCGCTTGGCAATATCCCCTGCCTTGCTACTACCTTTGGCCTGTAGCCCCTACATGTAGCCCCTAATATGGCACATATCGCGACATCTTGTGAGATCCTTAGGCACAAAATAAAAAAGTATATCGACTCGACGGATTATCCAATTGCACCTGTTTTACCATCAAGAGATTTCTACCAACACAGGCAACGGATAGTAGTACATAGTAAAGAGCGGACGACAATAAATACAACAAATACTACTAATACTACATAATACTTGTCATATATAATAGAATAATATGGATTATTTTTAATTATTACAGACTATAAAAAAAGATACTGTCAAAAAGGAAAAGTTGTGCGGAAATATTGATATACTTAATAAAGCAATAAGCAATAAAAAAGATTTAATAATGCATATGAATATAAGAAGCATGAATGCTAATTTTGATAAATTAAAAGTATTGTTAGAAAGTTTAATCAATAAACCATGTATTGTCATTACCACAGAAACTTTCACGCAAGTCAATTACAAATTATATGAACTTGACGGATACATGAGTTACTACAATGAAAGCAAAATTAACCAAAATGATGGTGTAATGATCTTTGTACATACAAGCGTAGCTCAAAAAACAAATGTTATAGAAGTTGGTAGGATCAAAATTATTAACACACGTATTTCTTTAAACAACAAAAACGATTCTGACAGTATCATGGAAATCTCAGCTGTTTATAGATCTCATGATATAAACAAGACTGAATTTATACTAGAAATAAACAAATACTTAATTAAAAAGAAGAATATTAAAAATCATCTGGTTATAGGTGACTTTAATATAGATCTACTAGAGCAAGACACTTTGAATCAAGATTTTATTTGTAACTTTTTAGAAAAAGGCTATATTCCTGGTTATGTAGGAATCACAAGACCACCTATTGGAAATAGTAAAGGGTCATGTATTGACAATATTTTTATTAAATCAACATGTTTAAATGCAACAACTTATAAACTTAAAAGCTCCATAACAGACCATTACCCTCTATTTATTGCCATAATCAAGGTTAAAAAAGTAAATAAAGAGTCTATAACAATAATAAATTATAAAAAACTAATAAATATTGCTAATAATAGGAACTGGTATGAAATTTTGTCAATACAAGATCCTAATTTAGCTACTGATCTATTAATTAATAAAATTAAAACATGTGCAGAACTGTCAAAAATAAAAAAGAAAAGTAACGAACAAAGGTACAGGAAAAATTGGATAACTAAAGCTATTATTAAGTCATGTGAAAGTTGAATTTTCAACGAAGTATTTGTAACAGGTATAATGCTTGTTTTTTGGTCAGGCGTACGTAACCAATGCACTCCAGACCGAACTAAATCGATGCGGAATCTTCCTAGAGCTTTAAAATGTATGACTCACACATTTAGTTCCCGATTAACTAGCTATATTGGCAGTAGCAATTGGATCGAACAAGCCAAAGTTTACTGCGAATGAAGGGAAAGAATAATATATACAATGCTTGTTATTTAACCAGGTTAACGCAACCAATGCACTCCAGATCGAACTAAATCGATGAGGAATCTTCCTAGAGCTTTGAAATGTATGACTCACACATTTAGTTCCCGATTAACTAGCTGTATTGGCAATAGCAATTGGATCGAACAAGCCAAAGTTTACTGCGAATGACGGATAAAGTATACTGTATACAATGCTTGTTATTTAGCCAGCTTTATGTAACCAATGCACTCCAGATCGAAATAAATCGATGGGGAATCTTCCTAGAGCTTTAAAATGTGTGACCTACACATTTAGTTCCCGATTAACCAGCTATATTGGCAGTAGCAATTGGATCGAACACGCCAGAGTTTACTGCGAAAGACGGGAAAGTATACTATATACAATGCTTGTTATTTAGCCAGGCTTATGTAACCAATGCAGTCCAGACCGAACTAAATCGATGCGGAATCTTCCTAGAGCTTTAAAATGTATGACTCACACATTTAGTTGCGGATTAACTATAGCTATATTGGCAGTAGAAAATGGATCGAACACGCCAGAGTTTACTACGAATGTGGAGAAAGTATACTATTTATAATGCTTGATTTTTAGCCAGGCTTATGTAACCAATGCAATACAGACCGAACTAAATCGATGAGGAATCTTCCTAGAGCTTTAAAATGTATGACTCACACATTTAGTTCCCGATTAACTAGCTATATTGGCAGTAGCAATTAGATCGAACAAGACAGAGTTTACTGCGAATATGGAGAAAGTATACCATTTATAATGCTTGATTTTTAGTCTGGCATATGTAATCAATATAATACAAACCGAACTAAATCGATGAGGAATCTTCCGACAGCTTTAAAATGTGTCGCTCACACATTTAGTTCTCGATTAACCAGCTATATTGGCAATAGCAATTGGATCGAACACGCCAGAGTTTACTGCGAAAGACGGGAAAGTATACTATATACAATGCTTGTTATTTAGCCAGGCTTATGTAACCAATACACTCCAGACCGAACTAAATCGATGCGGAATCTTCCTAGAGCTTTAAAATGTATGACTCATACATTTAGTTCCCGATTAACTCGCTATATTGGCAGTAGCAATTGGATCGAACAAGCCAAAGTTTACTGCGAATGAAGGGAAAGAATAATATATACAATGCTTGTTATTTAGCCAGGTTAACGTAACCAATGCACTCCAGATCGAACTAAATCGATGAGGAATCTTCCTAGAGCTTTGAAATGTATGACTCACACATTTAGTTCCCGATTAACTAGCTGTATTGGCAATAGCAATTGGATCGAACAAGCCAAAGTTTACGGCGAATGACGGATAAAGTATACTGTATACAATGCTTGTTATTTAGCCAGCTTTATGTAACCAATGCACTCCAGATCGAAATAAATCGATGGGGAATCTTCCTAGAGCTTTAAAATGTGTGACCTACACGTTTAGTTCCCGATTAACCAGCTATATTGGCAGTAACAATTGGATCGAACACGCCAAGGTTTACTGCGAATGACGGATAAAATATACTGTATACAATGCTTGTTATTTAGCCAGCTTTATGTAACCAATGCACTCCAGATCGAAATAAATCGATGGGGAATCTTCCTAGAGCTTTAAAATGTGTGACCTACACATTTAGTTCCCGATTAACCAGCTATATTGGCAGTAGCAATTGGATCGAACACGCCAGAGTTTACTGCGAAAGACGGGAAAGTATACTATATACAATGCTTGTTATTTAGCCAGGCTTATGTAACCAATGCACTCCAGACCGAACTAAATCGATGCGGAATCTTCCTAGAGCTTTAAAATGTATGACTCACACATTTAGTTCCCGATTAACTCGCTATATTGGCAGTAGCAATTGGATCGAACAAGCCAAAGTTTACTGCGAATGAAGGGAAAGAATAATATATACAATGCTTGTTATTTAGCCAGGTTAACGTAACCAATGCACTCCAGATCGAACTAAATCGATGAGGAATCTTCCTAGAGCTTTGAAATGTATGACTCACACATTTAGTTCCCGATTAACTAGCTGTATTGGCAATAGCAATTGGATCGAACAAGCCAAAGTTTACTGCGAATGACGGATAAAGTATACTGTATACAATGCTTGTTATTTAGCCAGCTTTATGTAACCAATGCACTCCAGATCGAAATAAATCGATGGGGAATCTTCCTAGAGCTTTAAAATGTGTGACCTACACATTTAGTTCCCGATTAATCAGCTATATTGGCAGTTGCAATTGGATCGAACACGCCAGAGTTTACTGCGAAAGACGGGTAAGTATACTATATACAATGCTTGTTATTTAGCCAGGCTTATGTAACCAATGCACTCCAGATCGAAATAAATCGATGGGGAATCTTCCTAGAGCTTTAAAATGTGTGACCTACACATTTAGTTCCCGATTAACCAGCTATATTGGCAGTAACAATTGGATCGAACACGCCAAGGTTTACTGCGAATGACGGATAAAATATACTGTATACAATGCTTGTTATTTAGCCAGCTTTATGTAACCAATGCACTCCAGATCGAAATAAATCGATGGGGAATCTTCCTAGAGCTTTAAAATGTGTGACCTACACATTTAGTTCCCGATTAACCAGCTATATTGGCAGTAGCAATTGGATCGAACACGCCAGAGTTTACTGCGAAAGACGGGAAAGTATACTATATACAATGCTTGTTATTTAGCCAGGCTTATGTAACCAATGCACTCCAGACCGAACTAAATCGATGCGGAATCTTCCTAGAGCTTTAAAATGTATGACTCACACATTTAGTTCCCGATTAACTCGCTATATTGGCAGTAGCAATTGGATCGAACAAGCCAAAGTTTACTGCGAATGACGGATAAAGTATACTGTATACAATGCTTGTTATTTAGCCAGCTTTATGTAACCAATGCACTCCAGATCGAAATAAATCGATGGGGAATCTTCCTAGAGCTTTAAAATGTGTGACCTACACATTTAGTTCCCGATTAATCAGCTATATTGGCAGTTGCAATTGGATCGAACACGCCAGAGTTTACTGCGAAAGACGGGTAAGTATACTATATACAATGCTTGTTATTTAGCCAGGCTTATGTAACCAATGCAGTCCAGACCGAACTAAATCGATGCGGAATCTTCCTAGAGCTTTAAAATGTATGACTCACACATTTAGGTGCCGATTAACTATAGCTATATTGGCAGTAGAAAATGGATCGAACACGCCAGAGTTTACTACGAATGTGGAGAAAGTATACTATTTATAATGCTTGATTTTTAGCCAGGCTGATGTAACCAATGCAATACAGACCGAACTAAATCGATGAGGAATCTTCCTAGAGCTTTAAAATGTATAACTCACACATTTAGTTGCCGATTAACTATAGCTATATTGGCAGTAGCAATTGGATCAAACACGCCAGAGTTTACTGCGAAAGACGGGAAAGTATACTATATACAATGCTTGTTATTTAGCCAGGCTTATGTAACCAATGCACTTCAGACCGAACTAAATCGATCAGGATTCTTCCTAGAGCTTTAAAATGTATGACTCACACATTTAGTTGCGGATTAACTATAGCTATATTGGCAGTAGAAAATGGATCGAACACGCCAGAGTTTACTACGAATGTGGAGAAAGTATACTATTTATAATGCTTGATTTTTAGCCAGGCTTATGTAACCAATGCAATACAGACCGAACTAAATCGATGAGGAATCTTCCTAGAGCTTTAAAATGTATGACTCACACATTTAGTTCCCGATTAACTAGCTATATTGGCAGTAGCAATTAGATCGAACAAGACAGAGTTTACTGCGAATATGGAGAAAGTATACCATTTATAATGCTTGATTTTTAGTCTGGCATATGTAATCAATATAATACAAACCGAACTAAATCGATGAGGAATCTTCCGACAGCTTTAAAATGTGTCGCTCACACATTTAGTTCTCGATTAACCAGCTATATTGGCAATAGCAATTGGATCGAACACGCCAGAGTTTACTGCGAAAGACGGGAAAGTATACTATATACAATGCTTGTTATTTAGCCAGGCTTATGTAACCAATACACTCCAGACCGAACTAAATCGATGCGGAATCTTCCTAGAGCTTTAAAATGTATGACTCATACATTTAGTTCCCGATTAACTCGCTATATTGGCAGTAGCAATTGGATCGAACAAGCCAAAGTTTACTGCGAATGAAGGGAAAGAATAATATATACAATGCTTGTTATTTAGCCAGGTTAACGTAACCAATGCACTCCAGATCGAACTAAATCGATGAGGAATCTTCCTAGAGCTTTGAAATGTATGACTCACACATTTAGTTCCCGATTAACTAGCTGTATTGGCAATAGCAATTGGATCGAACAAGCCAAAGTTTACGGCGAATGACGGATAAAGTATACTGTATACAATGCTTGTTATTTAGCCAGCTTTATGTAACCAATGCACTCCAGATCGAAATAAATCGATGGGGAATCTTCCTAGAGCTTTAAAATGTGTGACCTACACGTTTAGTTCCCGATTAACCAGCTATATTGGCAGTAACAATTGGATCGAACACGCCAAGGTTTACTGCGAATGACGGATAAAATATACTGTATACAATGCTTGTTATTTAGCCAGCTTTATGTAACCAATGCACTCCAGATCGAAATAAATCGATGGGGAATCTTCCTAGAGCTTTAAAATGTGTGACCTACACATTTAGTTCCCGATTAACCAGCTATATTGGCAGTAGCAATTGGATCGAACACGCCAGAGTTTACTGCGAAAGACGGGAAAGTATACTATATACAATGCTTGTTATTTAGCCAGGCTTATGTAACCAATGCACTCCAGACCGAACTAAATCGATGCGGAATCTTCCTAGAGCTTTAAAATGTATGACTCACACATTTAGTTCCCGATTAACTCGCTATATTGGCAGTAGCAATTGGATCGAACAAGCCAAAGTTTACTGCGAATGAAGGGAAAGAATAATATATACAATGCTTGTTATTTAGCCAGGTTAACGTAACCAATGCACTCCAGATCGAACTAAATCGATGAGGAATCTTCCTAGAGCTTTGAAATGTATGACTCACACATTTAGTTCCCGATTAACTAGCTGTATTGGCAATAGCAATTGGATCGAACAAGCCAAAGTTTACTGCGAATGACGGATAAAGTATACTGTATACAATGCTTGTTATTTAGCCAGCTTTATGTAACCAATGCACTCCAGATCGAAATAAATCGATGGGGAATCTTCCTAGAGCTTTAAAATGTGTGACCTACACATTTAGTTCCCGATTAATCAGCTATATTGGCAGTTGCAATTGGATCGAACACGCCAGAGTTTACTGCGAAAGACGGGTAAGTATACTATATACAATGCTTGTTATTTAGCCAGGCTTATGTAACCAATGCAGTCCAGACCGAACTAAATCGATGCGGAATCTTCCTAGAGCTTTAAAATGTATGACTCACACATTTAGGTGCCGATTAACTATAGCTATATTGGCAGTAGAAAATGGATCGAACACGCCAGAGTTTACTACGAATGTGGAGAAAGTATACTATTTATAATGCTTGATTTTTAGCCAGGCTGATGTAACCAATGCAATACAGACCGAACTAAATCGATGAGGAATCTTCCTAGAGCTTTAAAATGTATAACTCACACATTTAGTTGCCGATTAACTATAGCTATATTGGCAGTAGCAATTGGATCAAACACGCCAGAGTTTACTGCGAAAGACGGGAAAGTATACTATATACAATGCTTGTTATTTAGCCAGGCTTATGTAACCAATGCACTTCAGACCGAACTAAATCGATCAGGATTCTTCCTAGAGCTTTAAAATGTATGACTCACACATTTAGTTCCCGATTAACTAGCTATATTGGCAGTAGCGATTGGATCGAACACGCCAGAGTTTTCTGCGAAAGATGGGAAAGTATACTATATACAATGCTTGTTATTTAGCCAGGCTTATGTAACCAATGCACTCCAGACCGAACTAAATCGATGCGGAATCTTCCTAGAGCTTTAAAATGTATGACTCACACATTTAGTTCCCGATTAACTAGCTATATTGGCAGTAGCAATTGGATCGAACAAGCCAAAGTTTACTGCCAATGAAGGGAAAGAATAATATATACAATGCTTGTTATTTAGCCAGGTTAATGTAACCAATGCACTCCAGATCGAACTAAATCGACGAGGAATCTTCCTAGAGCTTTGAAATGTATGACTCACAGATTTAGTTCCCGATTAACTAGCTATATTGGCAATAGCAATTGGATCGAACAAGCCAAAGTTTACTGCGAATGACGGATAAAGTATACTGTATACAATGCTTGTTATTTAGCCAGCTTTATGTAACCAATGCACTCCATATCGAAATAAATCGATGGGGAATCTTGCTAGAGCTTTAAAATGTGTGACCTACACATTTAGTTCCCGATTAACCAGCTATATTGGCAGTAGCAATTGGATCGAACACGCCAGAGTTTACTGCGAAAGACGGGAAAGTATACTATATACAATGCTTGTTATTTAGCCAGGCTTATGTAACCAATGCAGTCCAGACCGAACTAAATCGATGCGGAATCTTCCTAGAGCTTTAAAATGTATGACTCACACATTTAGTTGCCGATTAACTATAGCTTTATTGGCAGTAGAAAATCGATCGAACACGCCAGAGTTTACTACGAATGTGGAGAAAGTATACTATTTATAATGCTTGATTTTTAGCCAGGCTTATGTAACCAATGCAATACAGACCGAACTAAATCGATGAGGAATCTTCCTAGAGCTTTAAAATGTATGACTCACACATTTAGTTGCCGATTAACTATAGCTAAATTGGCAGTAGCAATTGGATCAAACACGCCAAAGTTTACTGCGAAAGACGGGAAAGTATACTATATACAATGCTTGTTAATTAGCCAGTCTTATGTAACCAATGCACTCCAGACCGAACTAATTCTATGCGGAATCTTCCTAGAGCTTTAAAATGTATGACTCACACATTTAGTTCCCGATTAACCAGCTATATTGGCAGTAGCAATTGGATCGAACACGCCAGAGTTTACTGCGAAAGACGGGAAAGTATACTATATACAATGCTTGTTATTTAGCCAGGCTTATGTAACCAATGCACTTCAGACCGAACTAAATCGATCAGGATTCTTCCTAGAGCTTTAAAATGTATGACTCACACATTTAGTTCCCGATTAACTAGCTATATTGGCAGTAGCGATTGGATCGAACACGCCAGAGTTTTCTGCGAAAGATGGGAAAGTATACTATATACAATGCTTGTTATTTAGCCAGGCTTATGTAACCAATGCACTCCAGACCGAACTAAATCAATGCGGAATCTTCCTAGAGCTTTAAAATGTATGACTCACACATTTAGTTCCCGATTAACTAGCTATATTGGCAGTAGCAATTGGATCGAACAAGCCAAAGTTTACTGCCAATGAAGGGAAAGAATAATATATACAATGCTTGTTATTTAGCCAGTTTAATGTAACCAATGCACTCCAGATCGAACTAAATCGACGAGGAATCTTCCTAGAGCTTTGAAATGTATGACTCACAGATTTAGTTCCCGATTAACTAGCTATATTGGCAATAGCAATTGGATCGAACAAGCCAAAGTTTACTGCGAATGACGGATAAAGTATACTGTATACAATGCTTGTTATTTAGCCAGCTTTATGTAACCAATGCACTCCATATCGAAATAAATCGATGGGGAATCTTCCTAGAGCTTTAAAATGTGTGACCTACACATTTAGTTCCCGATTAACCAGCTATATTGGCAGTAGCAATTGGATCGAACACGCCAGAGTTTACTGCGAAAGACGGGAAAGTATACTATATACAATGCTTGTTATTTAGCCAGGCTTATGTAACCAATGCAGTCCAGACCGAACTAAATCGATGCGGAATCTTCCTAGAGCTTTAAAATGTATGACTCACACATTTAGTTGCCGATTAACTATAGCTTTATTGGCAGTAGAAAATGGATCGAACACGCCAGAGTTTACTACGAATGTGGAGAAAGTATACTATTTATAATGCTTGATTTTTAGCCAGGCTTATGTAACCAATGCAATACAGACCGAACTAAATCGATGAGGAATCTTCCTAGAGCTTTAAAATGTATGACTCACACATTTAGTTGCCGATTAACTATAGCTAAATTGGCAGTAGCAATTGGATCAAACACGCCAAAGTTTACTGCGAAAGACGGGAAAGTATACTATATACAATGCTTGTTATTTAGCCAGGCTTATGTAACCAATGCACTCCAGACCGAACTAATTCTATGCGGAATCTTCCTAGAGCTTTAAAATGTATGACTCACACATTTAGTTCCCGATTAACCAGCTATATTGGCAGTAGCAATTGGATCGAACACGCCAGAGTTTTCTGCGAAAGACGGGAAAGTATACTATACACAATGCTTGTTATTTTGCCAGGTTAATGTAACCAATGCACTCCAGATTGAACTAAATCGATGAGGAATCTTTCTAGAGCTTTGAAATGTATGACTCACACATTTAGTTCCCGATTAACTAGCTATATTGGCAATAGCAATTGGATCGAACAAGCTAAAGTTTACTGCGAATGACGGATAAAGTATACTGTATACAATGCTTGTTATTTAGCCAGCTTTATGTAACCAATGCACTCCATATCGAAATAAATCGATGGGGAATCTTCCTAGAGCTTTAAAATGTGTGACCTACACATTTAGTTCCCGATTAACCAGCTATATTGGCAGTAGCAATTGGATCGAACACGCCAGAGTTTACTGCGAAAGACGGGAAAGTATACTATATACAATGCTTGTTATTTAGCCAGGCTTATGTAACCAATGCAATACAGACCGAACTAAATCGATGAGGAATCTTCCTAGAGCTTTAAAATGTATGACTCACACATTTAGTTGCCGATTAACTATAGCTATATTGGCAGTAGAAAATGGATCGAACACGCCAGAGTTTACTACGAATGTGGAGAAAGTATACTATTTATAATGCTTGATTTTTAGCCAGGCTTATGTAACCAATGCAATACAGACCGAACTAAATCGATGAGGAATCTTCCTAGAGCTTTAAAATGTATGACTCACACATTTAGTTGTCGATTAACTATAGCTATATTGGCAGTAGCAATTGGATCAAACACGCCAGAGTTTACTGCGAAAGACGGGAAAGTATACTATATACAATGCTTGTTATTTAGCCAGGCTTATGTAACCAATGCACTCCTGACCGAACTAAATCGATCAGGAATCTTCCTAGAGCTTTAAAATGTATGACTCACACATTTAGTTCCCGATTAACTGGCTATATTGGCAGTAGCAATTGGATCGAACAAGCCAGAGTTTACTGCGAATATGGAGAAAGTATACCATTTATAATGCTTGATTTTTAGTCTGGCATATGTAATCAATATAATACAGACCGAACTAATTCGACGAGAAATACATTTCAAACATTAGATTAACGATTTCATGCATTTAGTAGAAGGTACATAGTAAAATTTTGTTTATAAAGCGATTTAGACACTTTTGAGCTGATACCGTTTCGCATAACAGGTATTGTAGATGATCTGGTATAGTTTGGTCTGTATATTTATTTTGAAGAATGTTCTAAATCAATGAGAAATATATTTCAAAAATTAGATTAACGATTTCATGCATTTAGCAGTATATAAATAATAAAATTATGATTATAAAGCCTTTCAGCGCGGCTGAGCTCATACCGTTTCGCGTAACAGGTATTATGTATGATCTGCTTATTGTTCTATAATAGGTATGACTGCACACTTTGAAGAATATTACAAATAGATATCAGAGTAAAGAATATATACATTGTTATGTTAGTTAAGCAAACGATGGATCTATTTTATTAGACAAACAAAGCTCCAAGGATATATTCATGCTGTAACCTTAACGTGACTATAGAGCTAATTTCTGGATCAAAGAAATTAGCAATTAATATATTTTTACTACGCTTTTTATTCGTAAAAGAGTTTAAGATTTCAATTTATAATGAAAAGCGTTATGCAGTTTTGGTGCGAGGCGGTGGGGAAAGGATGACGTCCAGGCCGTAATCCCCCTCGTAAGTATTGAATGATCTGTTTCTGATTCCTTCTTCATTTTCACAGTGAAAACCGTTTCTGGTTGTATGGTTGGGTCATGTTCGCGAAAACTGTACGTATAGTTTGTATTAATTAATTGCCTTCTAAAAGTCTTTCCAGAACTGCAAATAAATAAAAAAGGTTTCAAAATTTAAACAACAATATAAAAGAAACTTGAGATTGTAATGTACACTCGATGTGGAAAATATTTGATTCGAACGATTTGAATTTTTTTTGTAATACTACAATTTCATTGGATGTCATTGGCTCGAACACTCGTTTCAGCTAATCTCATTGGAAGATTGTAAGAAAATTTAAACAGTTCAAACAGTTTAAAATTTAAAAACTTAATAAAATGTGAACCTTTACAATACTTTTGATAAGTCTTGTAATTTTTTTAGTCTTTACAGTACATCAGAAAACATAATATAGTGTATTTTTTAGAGAATTCTTGAATTCAAAATTTTTATATATTAAATTTTGAAGTTCTGAATTCTCACTTGTGATCTCAGGTAACATTTTGAGTGAAAATTCACCTAAAAATACTTTATTTTCATTTTATTTTTTACTTTATTTTATTTTCTACGATTTTCAATGTATATATAGAAATAAGATATAGAATATATAGGATATAAGCTAAAAGACAATTCCAAAGGCAGTAAATGTCTATTTTCAATTAATTTCGGCTTCTCACTGATTTTTTAATCACTTGAGATTTTGGAATGAGATTTCACCTGAGATTTTTTGATAGGGTAAACACAAGAGAATCGATTATATAAATATTTTGAATTATTATTAGTATCAAATTACCTTCTGGTAAATTAATATTAGTATCAAAGTACCTTCATAAAATTTATGTTCAGCGTCACTAAAAAAAGAGTGCCCACAAGTTCCTTTTGATAATTTAAGTTCTTTGTCTTCAGTAAATTTTGAATTTCTTTTACTTTTTGTTTAATCAAACATCTCTTGAATTTCAACAAGTCCAATAATGAATAATGATACTCTCTTATATCGTTAACATAAATAATTTCTAAAATAATCTTTTTCGTCTCGCGACGAACTCTGCCTGTTCCATTCATGTACGTTTCCAAAGCAGTATTATTATCAGTGACTATATTTAAAATAATCAATTTTTTTTAACAATTGAAGCTGATTATTGGCTGTATCTAAAATAAATGTAGACGTTAGTTAACACTTTTTTGATAGTTTAAATATTAATCAATATATTACCTTTATGTCCAAAGAATTCTATTACAGGTCCAATTACTGTATCATGTAGATTAACAAGAAAATATATCGTGTAAAATTTGACAAGTTTAAAATAAATTTTTAAATTAGAAAAATATGTTAAAATACCTGATCTATGCTTTTTTTTATATTACTACTGGTTACTGATATAAATAGATTATCTTTATTTGTATCACAAATATTGTCATAGATCTTATTTGTACTATTCATTTCTTGTGTGAGATCATTAGATGTATTTTCTGTTACAGTGTGAAGAATCCTATTTATAATGGAATTAAGAATAGTTTTATTTACGACTGAGTTACTCGTTTCTTTATCCTCAAATCCATGAAATGATTGTGCCAAATTCTGATTATTTTCAGTTAAATTATTTGAGATTAATTTGTTTGTTTCAGAACAAATTTCATTACGATTAAAATACAGTGCATTAGTCAACGTTTTCACCATCCATAATTCTATATCTTTAAATTCTGTAATATTATACATTTCAAGCAATATTTTTGTTCTTGTTTTTAAAGAAATTTTTTTTAGAATTTGTCAAAAACTTTTTTTCTATATCTTTTTTTCTAATCATGCTCATGGCTTTACAAAGTTTTTCTCTGTAGTCTAGCCATTCTTTTAATGTAGGAGGAATAATTGTTTGAACATCATTGTTTAAATCTGAAACAAAAATAAAACTATTTTATTATGAAATTTGATATATTTAATAAAAAGAATAATTTCAGAAATTACTAACTTGCAAGATCTGCAGTAATAGTTTCAAAATAGCATTGCAAAAAGAAACGAACTTTCTCTTGGTATTCTTTTCTCTGACCATATTTTGGAAAAACTTTTTGACTTAAGTTTTGCAATTGCTCATTTGAAATACTGTTATGCGTATTTTCGTCAATTAACAAATTATTGACATTCACAACACTAAGTAACTTCAAATACTGGCTTTTTTCCCAGTCTATTCCTTGCCTTCGTCTATATATATTATCCATTTGTAATATTGTGTTTAGTCTTGTATTTTTTCTTCCTAAAATTATTGCTCTTTGTTTGTATAGAAACTATATTTAAAATAGTGGTTTCGTGAAAATCGGACCGCAAGAGTCTAATCACCAGAAATGAATATAATAATATTTAAATTATATTTGTATACGTACAAAACAAAAGTTCATAAATTATATACATATAATTATACTAAATCAAATTTTATCAAATTATATTAAAAGAGAACTTACAGTTTGAAAAATGTAGAATGTATTGATTGAAGCAAATAATTCAAAGAGATAAGTTTATTTTAGAAATCAACTTGAGCGGTAGGTTTATAGGGCCAGAATACTAATCCAGTTGATCAAACAAATCACCAATAAAGATGTGATCCTCAGAAAAGTACTAAATGGCTCAGTGTACAAAAGTTCAGAATGCTGTTTTAATATGTTCTGAAATAGATGATGGTTTGATGGGCACAAATCTATTTGAATAAACAAATGTATTTAGAAAAATGTAGTATTAGTTGACTAGTTCGAAGAAGCATTTAAAGCAATTGTGATATGAGTTAATTTAAACCAATATCAAACATAAATTCTATAAGTTATCTACTGATTATAAAAAAGTAAGCTACGAGTATAAACATCAAAATAAATGGGAGTATATTATTATATTATGTGCAGAAGATGTGATTGATAATAGTTGTAAGAAAGATACACTTATTGTCATAGAAAGCTGTTCACAACAAAGAAATAAGTACAGATTTTTGTACAATTACACTATGATCATTTATAATAAATCCAATATAAAGACGAATGATTTGAAGAGCGTAGAGTAATTTTTATCCTATAATCTTATATCCTTGAAATCTGCAAATAATAAACATGGCAGTAAGGTTTTATACTGCATGAAGTTGATTTAATATTATAAATAACTGAATAACTTACATCTGCATAAGCATAAATCCAAGAAATTATAGTTAAGAAACTTTTTTAGTACGTTTGGATGCTACTTGGTGCGAAGGAGTTTAAAATACATAGTCCGTGGAAGGATATGTGCTCTTCCAATAGATTTTGAATACTGTAAAACAATTAAAATTATTAATTAGAACAATAAATCATATAATCTATTTTCTACAATAATAGTAATAGTATACTTTTAAAATGTTAATCTAAAGAATTAATTTATAAGAAAAAATCCTAAGATTACACTTTGCAATATTAATTACATTTATGAGTAAATATATAATCATAGGACTACAAAACAAACAAGTAATATAATTATAACAATGAAGAATAAGTTTACAAATAATCATTTAACCTTAAATTTTTAAACTCAATTATCAAATATTTATATTTATTTACACTTTTTATTACAAAATGTGCAGAGATAAAGTTTAAGATTTATTCCAAAAAATGACTGTGATTATTATAATTATTAAATGATTGTCATTGAACTTTATAAACTGACACAACATACGTCTATTGTTAACCTAAAATTTTATTTATTTAAAATAATGATTTTCACTCTAAACCACTTTCGCATTTGAAAATTAATTAATAATAAGGATTGGTTTAAATCTTAAACTTTTGTACCTTTGTCAATGTATTTTTACTTTTATTCATAAAAATGACTGAACAGCTGATAGCATATATTACGGCGGTATTCGCTATCGATTACCGATCGTTTATCGCATGGCAGTTAGCACCTTCATTCGCGTATGCGTCACGTCATTTTTACCATCCCATAACTGATTGACGTACCTCAAATCAATTAAATATTAAAAACTATTAATCATTTTTATACTAGAAATTAGTTCTAAAAAGCCTCATGACCTTTATAATTAATAATTAAATTTATTTAAATAATTAATATTGATTTTATGACCAGTTATCTACGTAATGAAAATATTAACCGCCCTCGGTAATTTATGACGGTAATTCAATTTTAAATCTGAAACAAAAGACTGTCGATTGTTTATTATTTCTATTATAGGTTATTCTTTTCTTAAAGTAATGTAAAGTAATTGGCATACTGTTTCAAGTGAAATTCGTTAATATCACGACTTAGTAATATTTAAATAGAATATTTTACTAAAAGAAAAATTAAATAACTTATTCATTAAAAAATATCAAAATAAATGCAATAAGGATTTTTCTTTTCTTTGTATGGTCGATGTAAAGAATTTATGCTAACAATTTTCTATTTAAGGAAATGTAGAATCGTAAGTTGAAAATTACAAAAGATTGTTTTTTTTATTTTTTAATAGCTAATATGTTAATAGCTATGTTTTGCAGATATTGTTAAAAAGTATTTGTAACAATATTTAGAATAATGGTTGGCCGTCAACCAGCAATTTCTGCTAAGAAAATAATTGATATAATTATTAACTTTGATATATATGAATCAAGAAACTAACTCAAAAGATTAAAACATCCAATTTGGCAAGAGATATATGATGTTTTGGAAAATAAAATAAAACCGCTCAATTTATATATGCATGTGTCTCAAGACAGGCACAACATTCAGTCTTCGTATCAAAAGATACAAGATATATATATATATATATATATATATATATATATATATATATATATATATATATATATATATATATATATATATATATATATGTGTGTGTGTGTGTGTGTGAATTTGTTGACTATGAAGTGAATAATGAAGTAAGCAGTGTTGGTGAAATTTCAGAAAATGAGAATAAAGAGAAATAAATAATTATACCAAAAGTTAAAGTTGTACCAAACAAAAAAAAGGAAAGAAAAACATAACATTCAATTTTACATTAACTACAGAACAATGGTCTAAAATAAAGCCTATAACTGTAGTTTATAAAGATGGAAGAGAAGAAAACGTCTCCAAAAATATATTCTGCAGAGAAGTTACCCTGTACATACAATTTTAAACGTCTATGTTATAGATGGTATAGATTCATATGCCAAAATATGGTGATTCTGAACCTCCATTTCTTTATCATTTACCAGTGCTACAAAAAGCTGGTCACGAAACGAAGTATGAACAGTTAGGATTAAAACCAGGAGAAAACTTGTTCGACTCTTTAGCAAACTTAAAAAAAAATATATAATCCAAAAAACATAAAAAATAAATTAAGGAAATTACAAATCGTATAAACTAATTATTATTTAACCAAAATTCATTAGTTAATTATTAATCAATGTCAACCTTTATACATTGTTTGAATAGACCCTTATATAAATAAGATATTTTGTTTTTTGAAAAAATAATAAATGTTTATTGTTAACAGTTAATTTGAATATATTTATTTACCCTATCTTGAAATTATTTAAATTAAATTTTAATAAATTTGTAATATTAATAATGAAAAAAAAATTAATACTGAATTTTAAAATGAATTCCAGATTGAATATTCAAAAAACGCGCCAAATTGTCATATACAATCAGTTGAACTAGCCTCTTAATTTGAAGCATTATTTTAAGGATTTATAATTATTCTCTGATACTTGGCATGCGTATTTACCAGGTTTACTACTTCTTCTTTCTATTATTATAAACGAAAACGTTTATTTTTAGTGTTTTTAGTCTTTATTATATGATACTACGGATCTGTGGCCTATGTGAATTCATTATTACACTGTGTAATAAAGCGCCACTTAGATCACGGATAAGCGTGGCCTAAGTGCGGGTTTAGGTCACACAGTGCTATAAACATGTTTAATAAATAAACTCACAATTTTCAAAGCATTCATGTACTATTATAGTATTTTTAATTTTTTTTTAAATATCAAATGTTCTTTCCCTTACATTTATCCAAAGTGTAACAACAAAAATTACACAGATTGAGATTTGAAATTTATAAGTTTCTAACCTTCAATATTCTAAATTTTGATTATTTTGATTAAATACAGAAACCAATTCTGTATTTTTTACACTAAAGATCATTTACCTTCATAAAGCATTATTTATTTTAGCAATTGATTTACTTTATAAGGATACTAGTGGCAACTGTGTTTATTCCATAGTGTTTATAAAAATGGTACGGTGTGAAATTAGCAACCGTGGTGTAATTGATCATTTATGCCACGGAAAAGCGTACGATAGATGTGAATTTAGGTCACACAGTGCTATAAAAAAGTTTTGTGTCTCTCCATTTTTTCACCCATTCTTATATATCGTACCTATAGAATAATTACAATACTTTTGTAAAAAGGAACTTCAGCTATTGTAATTAATAACTATTTTACTACCTACATTTATTGAAAAACTGCTCCAAAACAATAAGTTGTTACAATTTGTGACTCTAAAATTCCATATGGAATAATTGCAATACTTTGTCAATAGCGATTTCAGGTGTTGCAATTTATAACTCTTTTACCATTGTCTTTCACCATTCTACTTTTGTTAGAAAACTGCTCCAAAATGAAAATGTAACGTCTTCACCGCCGTCCAAACAATGACTATTACGACTAACGACTCCAAAATTCTCATAACTTTTAGAGATTACCCATGAGGTACTAGTTAGGAGCAGCGTTGGGCTCATTTGGATTTCAAATGACAGAATACCTAGGTTCGAGTGATAAAATTTGACATTGTGATCAGCTAAGTTCAGATCGTTGGCGCGAAATGCCTCTGGGTGTTCTCAAACCCATCCGGATGTTCTAAAATCCATCCCAAGCAGCGTTGGGCACGGTCGGATTTTAGATGGCAGAATCCCTAGATCCTAGTAATAAAATTTGACATAGTGCAGGTTAGCTATGTTCAGATCGTTGGCGTGAAATGCCGCGGGATGTTATCAAACCCATCCGATTCGACTCTGCCAGATAATCTAGCAGAGTCGAATCAGATGGGTTTGAGATCACCCCGCGGCATTTCGCGCCAACGATCTGAACATAGCTGACCACTATGTCAAATTTTATTACTAGGATCTAGGGATTCTGCCATCTGAAATTCAACCGTGCCCAACGCTGATCCCGAGTCGGATGGGTTTGAGAACACCCTACGGCATTTCGCATCAATAATCCGAAATTAGCTGACTACTATGTAAAAATTTGTCACTAGGATCTAGGGATTCTGTCAACTAAAATCCGAATGAGCCCAACGCTGCCCAGATAACAGCACGTGCCGGGCACGGTGTACCCATGGCGTGCTGGCACGCGTGATGGCTTTCTGCCGTCAGCGTGCTGTCATCCCAGATAACAGCACATGCCGGGCACGGTGTGCTCATGGCGTGCCGGCACGCGTGACGGCTTTCTGCCCTCAGCGTGCGGTCATGCGTGGTCACCATTTTTGTTTTTTTTTGCGGCAGCATGCGTGCTTGCAAATTGACGGCAACATGCCGACACGCTGTGGCGCAGAAATTCAGATTATCGTGGCAGCATTTTGACGGCATACGGACAGCATGGCGTGCGATTGGGGACATATCGAACGGCAATAATAGCTCGATTAATTGGATTGGAGAAAAATAATATAGATATATATGGCGTGCGCTAACCTAAATGGGAATTTCCGAATAAATATATATATATATTACATAAATTAGTTTATTATAAGGGACTATAAAAACCACTTGGACGGATCTAATTCTTGGCAAAATAACATATAATATACTTAAGTAAGTTGTAAAGTGGTAAGCACAAGTAAGCTTTCATCAACGTAGATTGTGTCAAAATATTTTTGCCGTGTATAAAATGGACAATGGTTTTTAACAGAATTTAACTCAGGTTTGATCCCTTAATGCTTTGTTTTTACTCTTTCAGTAGACTGTATTTATATTAGTTTATTTCAGCCTAAATGGCCCAGAAATGGACTTGGTTTACATAAAATACTTAAATACTTCAATTCATACCATACTTCATACGTTCGCCAAACATTTTACAATAAATTACTTAGGATAAAACACCACTTATCGCAAACCTATACTATCATAGACTAAACCAAACTTATTAAATTTACATTCCTTCACTTAAATACTTTCCATTCGTTCGTTGTACTTATATCTTATTAATCAAACTCTATTTTAAACCTATTTACAGTCTTTGGCTTTTATTACAAATACTATAACTTCAAATTTACTACCGCTGTACAATATTATTTAAACTACGAAACGCACTAGCTTTTTACAGTCTTTTCGCTACCTTAGAACTAAAGAAAACATGATAATTCTTTATCGTACCGCAACTACACACACATATCTCTCCACACTCAGCGTCTCTCCCTCCTATAATTCTCACCTAACATTAGAATCTGTGAACATGTTCTTTTATATACACGCTTACCTTATCTATTAACCTATGTATATACACACATATATATACAAATATACATACATATGCATAAACACATACATATACATACACATACATGCATACACACACATACATATACATATATACACTTGTACATTTTACGCCTTCTTCTACATGTTTCATTTCTTCATCTATTTTCCTGACTATATTAATAAATTTAACATTAGACCACCCATTTTTTATCCACTCCCCTACCTGAAAATCATTTACTCTTAATTCATTAGCCCAATCCTTAGTTTTTTCGCATCTAACTATAAGGTGTTCAAGAGATCCTAATTCTTTGTTACAAAAACTGCATGCTCTCTTCTTCTTTTAACCAATATCTATTACTCTTTCCAATGATGCCGCATCTTAGTCGTGCTATAGTTTTTATGTTTCTAATTCCTTCTTCCTCTAAGTACTTTGGGCAATTTTCCTCTATAATGTCTTTATAACCCGGGTTAAATTTCGACTCATTTATTTTCCCCTGAATAATCTGTCTTTCTATATCGAGACACCTACTTTTTAATTCCATAACTACGTCTATATTAAGAAGCCTTCACCTATCTATCTCTACTGAGCTAAGCCCTATTTTGTTTAAAAAATTTTCTCTATTTCTACTATATAAATCCTTATCTATTAGTTTTAATTTTTCTACCCAACATAACTTGAACAATCTATCTTCGTTTAGTTTTAGAATCTTTTCTTCAAATTTAATAGCTCTAATACCCCAATCTACCTTCATTTTATACGAATTTGTTTCCCTTTCTACTATATATCTCGGTGTGCAGAAGTCTAACCCTAGAACCCATCTAAAGTAATCCGCCTTTATCTTTTCTAAGCCTTTCATTTCTTCCCAACCCCAGAGTTCCACTCCGTATTCCATTACGCTTTTAACCAGATAATTAAACAGCATCTTTCTTCTTTTCAGGCTTCCTTTACATCTTTCACCTAGTCCCCAAGCTTTCCTGGCAGCTAAAATACCTTTCTCCTTTAGTTCCCCAATGTGATCCTTGTAGTTACCTTTATAATTAAAAGTAAATCCTAAATATTTGAAATTGTCAACTTCTTCTATTTTTTTCTCTTCCCATTTCCAGACTTCCTTATTTCTGTTTCCTTTCCTATTAAATACCAAAATCTTTGTTTTTTCTACACTTAAGATCAGACTTCTATCCTTCAGAAATTTTCTTAGAGTACTCATCATATCTAGTAGAGCTTCTCTACTATAACCTAACAAAACGATATCAAAAGCATAAGCTAAAGACCAGATTCTTAAATTTCCTACTTTTATCCCTCCTACATTTCTCTCACCTAAGACTGACTCCAGACTCGCGATATACAAACAGAATAAAATTGGACTAAGTACACAACCCTGCCTAAGACCTTTTGTAGTCCAAAATTCTTCTGTCAATCCCCCTTCGGTCCTAATTCTCACCTTTGTCTCTTCATAAATACCTTTGATCCTTTCTACTAGATATTTGCTAATTCCTAACTTAATCAAGATATCCCATAGTTTTAACCTATCTACGGTGTCAAATGCGGCCTTGAGGTCCACAAAAAGTGCATAAAGTTTTTTCTTCTTTCCTATCTTCATTGTCTGTATTATGTGATCCAAGATAAAGATGTTGTCTACGGTTGACCTCCCTTTTCTGAATCCAGCCTGCCCTTCCGGTAATATGTTTTTATCTTCCACTTCTTTAATAATCCTTCTTCTTATGATTTCCGTATACACTTTATACGCCGTGGAGAGCAGCGAAATACCCCTATAGTTTTTGGGATCATCCGCATTCCCTTTCTTATAAAGAGGTACAATTACTGCCGTTTTCCAGTCTTCAGGTATGTTTTCTCCATCCCATATCTTTCCTATTATTGCAATTAACTTATCTCTTAAATCACCCCCCGCGTGAATCCATGCTTCGTTTTTTATATCATCCAACCCCGCCGCCTTCTTTTTTTAAGACTATCAATAGCAGATTTGATTTCCCACACTTCAATTTTCTCACTTTTTTCTTCACATATTGTCTTCTTTACCTCTCTACTTACTCCAACTTTCTTCTCATCCGCCCCTTTCAATAATAATCTAAAATGTTTTTTCCATTCTTCTTCTTTGATTTTGTTTGATACCTGCGCTCTTCCTTTCCTGAATCTGTTAAAATAACTCCACACCTGTGCCTCGCTTTTAATTGCTCTTAATTCCGCTTCTTCTTCTTCTCTTTTTATTTTCTCTTTTTCTACACACCAAATTTTCCATTCTTTTCTCATTTTGATGTAATCTTCTTTACTTCCTTTACCTATTTTCCATTTGAAGTACATTTTTTTCACTAATCTTTTTTTTTTAGCGCAGCTCTTATCCCACCACCTTTTTGTTCCTAACTGCCATCCTTTAATCTTTACTTCTTTCTTTTTCACTGCACTTGCTATAATTTTCTTCGCGTCTTCCCATCTTTTTTCCACGGAATCTTCTTCTTTCTCGCAAAAATCTAGCGTATTTGTTTTTTCATTATACTCTGCTATACTTTCTTCATTCCAAACTTCAATTGTTTTTACTCTATAACTTAAGTCTACTGCCCCATGCCTACTTCCGTTACTACCTATTTTTTCCTCTCTTAAATAGATATTTATTGGTAAGTGATCTGACTCTACTCTACCTTCTACCTTAAAACTCTCAACTACTTCTCTTGCTTTTTGATTTACTACAGCATAGTCTATAACTGAATTACCTCTCGCGCCTACAAAAGTAAATTCTCCCTCCCAATCTCCCTCTGTGCAACCATTTAGAATCTCCCACCCTTTCTCTTCTATATAATTCACCCAATTTTTACCACCGTTACTTATTTTCTTATCCTTACTTTGCCTTTTCATGACATAACCTAGATCATCTGGTTTAACACATCTCCCTTCTTCTCCTATTCTAATGTTAAAATCCCCTGCAATAATCTGAATTTCTTCGTCCGTAAAAGTTTCCTCTTCGATATACTTCCATATACTTTCCACGTTGCCTGTGTTATACACAGACCAGATACACATTTTGTTATGCTCATTCTTTAGTACTATTTTAACCAACCCACTATCTTTTTCAATCCCTATCCAGTCTTCCTTATTAAACCAATCTTTTTTTACTCCTATCAGAAACCCACCTTTCGCCCTTCCCTTTTTATGCTCTCTTCTTGCCGGTGTACTAAACCAAGAAAATTCTTTTGGTAGAAAAGCTTCCAGACGTTGCATATCCTTTTCCTCAATCCACGTTTCAACCAAACTTACAAAATCTGCGTCCCTAATAAATTTCCAAAACTCTCTATCCTTATTCCACACTCCCGCTACATTCCAAAACAAGAGCTTCCTACATTCATTCCACCTCTCTGTATTTATTCACTCATACGAGTATTTTTCGCACCATTTCTGACCTATACTAAATCCGACTTCTCGCTTGGTTCTCCACCCCATGCACCCTCAGCTTCCGCTCCTGTCAACTCTACTTCTGACTTATTGTCATTCCCCTTTTTGCTAACCGTTTCTATTCTTCTCTTTTCTTCAGCCAATTCCGTCATTTGATCTATCCTTTCCTTCTCTTCCCATCTTATCCACATATCATTTACCAAAACTCTTCCATTACCTGACTTTACTTTCAATCCACTTTCTCTTCTAGCTTTAACCCATCTGTGGATTTCCCCCTGTACAATCCTTTCATCATAACTTAAATCATATTCGATAAATATATTTGTTCCTACTAGCTTATTTTTATTTCTCATTATTTCATTTTTCTGCTCCACGTTCCCTACCTTAACGACCACAACCTTACCGTTTATCCTTGCATTAACTACATTAATATCTAGACCTAACCTATCGCTAAAAAACTCTTTAACCCACCCTTTCATATTCTCTTTATTAATGCTACTTAAAGGCACTCCTTTGATTATTACATTCTCTATCCTCTCTTTTCTATCCTGATCTACTACTAATTTTTCATCTTCATAACCTCCCTATCTGACAAGCAGACGCTCCTTGCTACGCTTATGCCGCTTATACCGCTTACGGCTTTGCTCGTCGCAGAGCCCTCGCTGCACCCACTAGCTCTTGTTTTTCCACTCACAAGGCTCCAAGAGGAACCCCTATCGCCATCTAGCGTTTCGTTTAGTAACTTAAACTGCCTTTCTAGTTCCCTGAGACGTTCCCCCCTATCCTTTTCTTCGGCCTCCCACCTTTCAAATTTCTTTTCCATTGCTTCTAATCTTTTAAACATACCTAATTCACTTGTTTTGACCTCCACTTTAAGTTTTTCCAATTCTACACTTTCCTCTCTTATTTTACCTAACTCTTCCAGAATCATGTCACGGAAACATCTATCTCTCTCTTTATCTTTCTCCCTATCCTCTTGAATTTTACTCATATCGCCGATATCTCTCTTACCAAATGTGACCGTCTTCACCAGCTTCCCATCCAGAGTTGACTGCTTAGCATTCTCCTCTTTCGCCTTATCCGATTTAAGCCTTGAACTCCGCTGGTCCGTCCCCTTGGAAGTCTCCTTCACCTCCTTCGCGTCCGATTTCGTTCTCCCGCTCATTCTCCCTAACCTCACTTTCTGTACGCCTACTTTACTTTCTAATCAACCTTTCTACCTAACACTATCTACGCTAATTTATTATTCCACACAAACCCTATATAATAATCTATCAACAAATTCACTTTTTACAAACGCATTACACTTTATTCCTACCTCAATTACAAAAATTGTGGAGAGACGCTGTAAACACGTGCACACGCTCTCACGCCCTCTAACCAAGTCCCAGTAGACTGTATTTATTAATTGTTTTTTAACTGTTTAACTTTATGTTTTTAATGATTTTCAGATTCTAAAGCTGCATGTACCTATAGCTGTAAGCAAAAATCTTGCGAGTGCATACATCAAATTTCCAGGTGAGTTATTCAATATTAGATTTCATTAATCTACAACTTTATTCAATTTTCCAAGTGATTACATTTTATAATAATTTGCAGATTTTCTACAAAAATAATTATTTAAGGTGCAGCTATAATGAAGACAAATCAACAGGATGGCATCAGTATCCTTACGTAAAAAGCCTGCAGGAATTCTAGCAGAGAATCATGCAAGAAACTGATCGGCAGGGGATCTGCAGGATTCCTTGCAGGAATCCCCGCAATATTTTCGTACTGTTTTCCTGCAGGAATTCCTGCAGGATTTTCTTAAGGAATATTTCTAGAATCGGATATTATTTATGTTCTAGAATATGAAATTATTAAAATCACTAAAATAATTTAGGAAATGTGCCTTTATATGTATAGTTCCATCCGGACGATAAGACCAAACTTAGGGACTAAAGCTTCGAACTTTAATTTTTTTAATTTTGTAATCAAGTTAATTAAATTTTCGTTTTTTCAAGCTTAGTCCCTGGGTTTTAGTGTTATCATCCGGATGGTGCTATACCTATAAAGGCAAACTTCCTAAATTATTGTAGTGATTTTAACAATTTCATATTCTAGAACATAAATAATATTCCACTCTAGAAAAATTACTTCAGGAAATCCTACAGGGATTCCTATGGGCTTTTTTCGTAAGGGTATTTATCAACGCTCACGAGCATTCAAGATACATTGGCATGAAGTATATAAAAATAGTTATTACAATATTATTGTTATATTTATTATAAATTGTAATATTTATTGTAATTGAAATTTAATAAAGAGTAAATTTATATATAATTTCAAATTTTTATTTTTATTTTAAAAATTAATATACATAATATATTTGGAGGTTATAAGCACCTGCAGAAGCGCACGCAAAATTCAATCGTGCAAGCATATTGCCGGCAAAACACAAGGCATAATGCTAGCACGTTGACGGCATGGCGTGCTGTCAAATTTTGGAATAAGCGCGCGGCATGCATGCCGTCAACATGCCGTTTCTGGGCGGAGTACACGGACGTCACTGTGCCGTCACGCATGCGGCACGCGTGCCGTCAACGTGCCGGCACAGTGCCGACGCCTTGTTATCACCCCGATAACATCGCATGCCGAGCATTATACGGCCACGCGTGCCGTCTCGCCGTGCGATCAGAATGACAACTTGGTGCCAACTTTGTCAGTCAAAAATTTTGGTCAGCCGACGCTGTAAGCACGAGGGTGGCATTCTACCAGCTCTCCATGCTGCGTCGCATGAAGGCGAATTGCCATCAAGGAATGATGAAATTATGATGGCATTTCGTGCTTTCCCGTGCTGGATTTTCGATCAACTTCGTGCTGACCATGAGCCAACTTTTTGACGGCACGACATGCAACATGGAATTTGCTTTCTGTCACCACGCGTGCGCAAGCACTCGTGCTGGCCTGGTGCCGTCTCAGTGCCGAATTCCGTGCTTCGTGCGCGGCTCACGTCATGTCGTCATTATGTCGTCATTTTGACAATCCATATGACAGCGTTGTACCGCCCGGTCGTGCTGGATAATGTTGGCCATTTGGTGGTATCAAAAAGACAGCTGAAAGCCAAATCAACATGTTGCATTTCGTGACGACAAAGCGCTGTCACTAAAATCGCACAAAATGTTGTCCATTTTATTTGGCAAATTTTTGTCCAGCATGCGTGTTTGCCATGTGATGGCACAATTTTGGTGAACCATGCGGCAGAATTAATATTTTTCCGGTAACTATCTGTCGTCATTCAGCTAGCATGCATGCCTAAATAGTCTTAAAATTGTCAATAATTTGTTATCAACAATGTTTTTGCAATGATTGCGACTTGAACAATATATTGCAATATATTTATTTGCATACTCGTTGTAACAACATTGAAACAATATTAATAAATATTAATATATTAATATTAATAAATATTTATTGTGTCCCAGGCGGAAATAATCTGTGGCATATAAAACTTAAAAATATACTATAATTCTTAATAAAACTTATTAGCTTTTATAAGATTTTAATAACAGTTTATATAATGTGTTGAATTTAGACTCTAGTAATAGTTTATAATATTTAATAATATTTGTAAGCTTTTATTAGTTGTTTAGAAATTTTATAAATGTTTTTAAACTTTTATTAGCTTTTATTAGACTTTTGTATGTAGAAAATATCCTAAAAATGCTCCTTTTCTGCTCAATTTATGTTTTTTAGCTTTTTTTGTAAAAAACTGTAAAAAACTGAAAAGCGATTAGAAATTTATTACTATTAGTAACTAATCATAAGAATTATAAATATTTAATCTCTACAAGTAATAATTTTAAAAAGTTAATAGTAGTTTTTAGCTTTTTTTCAGGTCACGCGTTTTTTTCTTTTTGTAAAAAATGTAAAAGCTAATAAAAGCTAATAAAAGTTAATAAAAGCTAGAAACTATTATTAACTATCACTAGAGTCCAAAATCGCGACATATTATAAATTGATTATAAAAGTTATTAGCTTTTATTAGCTATTTCTAGGTAAGTCGATTTCCGCCTGGGGCAATTCTAAATTTATTTATAATAATTTTTATACGTCGTAAATTTGCTTTATCGATTTTATTGCCATTTTAAACAGTAGATAATGTATATAACCCTCTTAAAAACCATTATATAATTATACAATAGATTTTTTTTTCAACGGGGAAATAATAAATATTAAATAATTATTTATATTAATTTTCATTAGATTCACCCTTTTTATTGTTGATAATTAGCGATAAATATTTTCAATTATTAATAAACGTATATAATGAGATTTATTATTAACACTATAAGAATAACAATAATTATAAATCAAATATTAAATAAAAAAATAAATAATTTATATTAATTTAAAATGCTCTCACGTTTTTCATATGTTAATAAATTTTTTTTATTGTAAATGAATTGAACAATCAAACAAAGTTGTGGCACCCTCGGAGTTGCCGCCACGACAAGTGCGCACGCTCCTGCCGACAGGCGAGCGGCAGCACAATCGGCGCAAGCAGCGACTGGAGCCGAGAGCGTTCTTCTAGCCTCGGCCTCCTATCGCTGTCTCTCTCTACACTCGGCTACAGAGCCCCGAGAGTTGCACACACAGGACTGCACGCAACAGCTCGATACAACGCCACAGCTCTGGCGCATCGCCTTCAAATTTAAATATCTTTTTACGGCTAACTTAGCATTTCTGTATATTTGTAAATATTGTACATAGTTGAATATAGTGCTACAAAAATCAAGGAGTGTGAAAAACCCCTTTTCTCTCTTCTGCCATCGTCCGCCTCGCTCCTGTCCTCGGCGCAAGCAGCGCTGCACCTGCTGGGGCGATTCCCTATGCGCCCTGGCAACCCGCGGCATAGCCCGCACATTGGTGACCCCGACGTGATCTACGGGTGCAGCAAGCCGAGCAGCAGAGTCAAGTAGGACCGTTTTTCGCAGGGAAAGAAAAAAATACGAGGTGAGCGAAAAACCTTTCCCGCGCTTTTCTCGGGAAAAGCGAACATGGCCGCCGCTGCCGATGAAAAAGCGCGCGCTCGCGCACGCGCATGCTGAGCATGCCGCGCGGTGCCTCGACACCACGTCGCAACACACGCTCCAGCACTGCCGACGACTCGTACGACGAGGACCTCGAGGACACCGCTGACCTCAACTCGACGATCGTCCTGCGTCAGCAGCAGTCGCAGTCCGAGCTCGCCGCGCCGCTTTCGACGCCGCCGCAGCCGGGGGCCAGCACGCCGCCGCCGCAGCAGCCTCAGCCTCAACAGCAAGTTTTGTCTGGCGCGCCGCCGACGCCGCCGCCGCCCGCCCGGCCGAGCCGCCATCGTCACCACGAGAGTGACACTGCGATAGCCGCCGGCACGCCGCCGCCGCTGTCGCAGCCGACACCGCAGCAGCCCTCGCTCCCAGACGGAGGCCCGCCAGCGCCGAGCCGCCATCGTCACCGCGAGAGTGACACTGCGATACCCGCCGGCACGCCGCCGCCGCTGTCGCAGCCGACACCGCAGCAGCCCTCGCTCCCAGACTGAGGCCCGCCAGCTCCGCTAGCCTCGTCAGACCGGCAGCAGCTCGCCGCTCTCCACGGAGCCATGCTTGACGGCAGCATGCAGCTCGCCGATCCCGCCGCCGCCGCAGCAGCCGCCGCAGCCGCCGCCGCCGCTGCCAACGCCAACATTGCGCCTCCGGTCCAAAGCGTCACCGCTTGCCGGCTGCCTCCCTTCTGGCGCAAACAACCGGAGCTCTGGTTCCTGCAGATCGAGTCGGTCATGCAGGTAAATCAGGTTCGCACAGACGCCACGAGATATCACCTCGCAGTCGGCGCGCTTTACCCTGAGACTCTCATGGAGGTCTCGGACATTTTGAGGAACCCTCCAGAGGGGAACAAGTACGCGACACTAAAAGCACGCATTCTCGAGCGCCTGACCGACTCAGCGGACAGGCAGCTCGACCGCATGCTGAACGAGCTGACGCTAGACGGCAGGAAGCCGTCCCAGCTGTTCAGACACATGCGCTCCCTCGCTGGGGACAAAGCCACGGACGATGTGCTGCGCATCAGGTGGAAGTCGCTGCTGCCTGCGCACGTGCAGTGTGTCTTAAATATTTTTAAGACCAACACCGTCGACGAGATGATTGCGGCTGCGGATACGCTGATGGAGACGCCCATCTCCGCACCGGGCTCCTGCTCCGTGAGCCCAGCTCCGACACCCGAGCCGTCGTTCGCAGAGGTCAACGCCATTCAGCGAAGCACAGACTCCCTTGAGATTAAGCAGCTGCTGGCTCAGCTTATCTCAGTCTCGAGGGAGATTTTAGAAAAGGTGTCCGACGACAGAGGCCGCAACGACAGAGGACGTAGCGACAGAAGCCGCAGCGACAGAGGCCGCAGTGCCTCATGGCAGTCGCGCCCTCGCTCGCCCTCACCACGACGCCCAGCAGACGGATTCTGCTGGTATCACGCGCTCTACGGCACAGCAGCACAGCGCTGCAAGCAGCCTTGCAACTTCAGCAGCCGCGCGCAGTCCAACCAGCAGGGAAACCAGTAGGGCTGCGCTCAGTTCAGGCAGCAAGCGACAGCCCCTGCTCTACAAGCCTGCCATCTCCCAGAGAGGTCCGACTTCACGTCTTCGATCGCAGATCAGGCCTGAAGTTCCTGGTCGACTCGGGCTCTTCAGTTTCGCTGCTGCCGCATGTGCCAAAGAAGGGCAGCACGGCCAGCTCCACGCTGAAGCTCGCCGCCGCCAACGGGACGCCCATCGACACGTACGGGCACAAGATACTGCCCCTGGACCTGGGCATCCGCCGCAGCATCCCCTGGGACTTCGTCCTGGCGGATGTTAAAATGGCCATCATCGGCGCGACCTTCTGGAGCACTACGGGCTCCTCGTGGACCTCAAGCGCCGCCATCTGTGGGACTCCACCACACACCGCAGCGCACCAGGCTCCACTCATCGGGCATCTGTCTACGGCGTCAACATCGAGAGCCGTGACAGTCCAACCGAGGACCTCGCCATCAAGGCGCTCATCGATGAGTACGATAAGGTTATCCAGGCCACGTCATCACCTACCGGAGGCCCCTCGGCCCCGGTGCAGCACCATATCGTGACAACGGGACCTCCAGTCTACGCACGAGCACGACGGCTAGCAGGCGAGAAGCTCGAGGCAGCCAAGGAAGCCTTCGACTCGCTTTTTTTCCACGGCGTCATCCGGCCATCCAGCAGCCAGTGGGCCAGCCCGCTGCACATGGTGGACAAACCGGGTGGAGGGTGGCGCACCACGGGAGATTACCGTCGATTGAACTCCATCACCGTCCCGGATCGCTATCCGCTCCCGCGGATAGAGGACCTGCTCCGCAGCCTGCACGGTTGTGAGGTCTTTACGACGCTGGACCTCAATCGGGCATACTTTCAGGTCCCAGTTGCTCCAGGAGACGTCCCAAAGACTGCCGTCGTCACGCCGTTCGGACTCTTCGAGTTTCTGGGCCTACCTCTGGGTCTCAGGAATGCGACCCAGACGTTCCAGCGGTTCCTGGACACTCTGTTCAGAGGGATGCCCTTCGTGCGGGTCTACGTAGACGATCTCCTCATCGCCTCCCGCAACCGAGAGGAGCATCTGCGGCACATTAAGGCCGTACTCGAGGTCTTGGCAAAGGCCAGGCTCACCCTCAACCGTGGCAAGTGCCACTTTGCCTGCCCTGAGGTCAACTTCCTGGGCTACCACCTCAGCGCCAACGGGTTCGAGCCTCCAGCGGCCAAAGTCACGGCCATAGCCAACTATGCACGCCCGGTGACTGTCATGGACCTACGGCGCTTCATCGGTATGCTCAATTATTACAGGGCTCTCATACCGCGTGCAGCAGCTGTACAAGCGCCACTCACGGACCTTCTTCGCGGCGCCAAAAAGAAGGACAAGCGGGTAATAGAGTGGACTGAGGAGCGCGCGGATGCATTCAACAAATGCAAGGAGAGCTTGGCTGCCGTGGCGCAGTCGAGCTTCTTCGTACCCGGCGCCCCTCTCGTCCTCTCCACAGACGCCTCGTTGACAGCCCTTGGGGCCTCGTTGGAGCAGCTCGACGGCGACACCTGGCGCCCGCTAGGCTTCTTCTCGCGGAAGCTCGCCCCACCGGAGGCGAAGTACAGCCCGTACGACCGGGAGCTCCTCGGGGTCTATGCAGCGCTCAAGCATTTTGAGCATCTCCTCGAGGGGCGACAGTTCGTCATCCGGACGGACCACCTTCCGCTCACGAAGGCTCTTGACCAACGACCGGACAAAGCATCTCCTCGTCAGGTGAGGCAGCTGGATTTTATCAGCCAATTCAGCGTCACCATCGAGCACATCTCCGGAGAAGACAATGTCGTGGCAGACGCTCTCTCACGAGTGGAAGCCATCGACATGCCGACAACGCTGAGCCCCGCAGCCATCCACGAGGCCCAGCAGCGCGAGGACATCGACGCCGATCACGAGCTATCAAACTCTTCGCTGAATCTCCAGCCCCTGATGATCGACGGCCATAGGCTCCTGTGTGAGACGTCCACAGGAGTCGTTCGGCCCTACATCCCCCAGGAGCTGCGAAGGACGGCGTTTGACATTGTACACTCGCCGGCGCATCCCAGCGGTCGCACCACCTCCCGTATGCTGAAGGAGAAGTTCGTGTGGCCCGGGATCAGGAAGCATGCACTCAAATGGGCGCGCGAGTGCCTTCTCTGTCAGCGTGCCAAGATACACCGGTACGCCAGAGTGCCGCCCACCAACATCGATGTGCCTGACCAGCGCTTCAGCCATGTTCACCTGGACATCATCATCATGCCGCATCTCGACGGGTTCAGGTACTGCCTGACGATGATCGATCGGTTCTCCAGGTGGCCTCATGCGATCCCGCTCAAGGATATACAGGCCGAGACGATTGCAGCCGCTTTCTACAGTGGCTGGATCGCCACCTTCGGCACACCGCTCACCATCACGACGGACCAGGGAGCTCAATTCGAGTCTGCGCTTTTCGCTGCCCTCTCCCGGCTGATTGGAGCGAGTAAGATCCGGACAACGCCCTACCACCCGCAATCCAACGGCATTTTGGAGAGGTGGCATAGGACGCTAAAGGCCGCGCTCATGTGCCATCCCGACGTGCCTTGGCTCGAGCGGCTACCAACCGTCCTCCTTGGACTCAGGACGGCCTACAAGGAGGACCTCAAGGCTTCACCGGCACAGCTGATGTTCGGCACCTCTCTGCGCATACCAGGTGATTTTTTCACCACGCAGGAGTGCACTGCAGATGTTTTTTCTTTTGTAGGGAAGTTGCAGCACCACGTCCGTACTCTGAAGCCACTGCAGACCGACCACCACGTCACTACCAAGCCCTTTTTCCACAAGGACTTGGCCACCAGCACGCATGTGTTCCGGAAAATCAACGCTGTCAAGACGCCCTTGACACCGCCCTACACAGGGCCGCACCGTGTCATGCGCCGCCTTGACCAGAAGCGTTTCGTTATCGACGTCGACGGAGAGCCCAAGACGGTCTCCACCGGCGACCTCAAGCCAGCGTACATCGCGTGGGGACGAGACCTCGGTCCCAATGGACCAACGCCCTCAGCGACAGCCTCGCCGCACCGTCACGTTCCAGGTGCCACTCAGCGCTACACCTCCACAAGCGCCACCAGCACCATCATCGTGCCCTCCACAGGTGCCACCATCATCATCTTCATCGTGCCCTCCTCAATCGTCAGCCACTAGGGGGGGAGTGGCTGTGGCACCCTCGGAGTTGCCGCCACGACAAGTGCGCACGCTCCTGCCGACAAGCGAGCGGCAGCACAATCGGCGCAAGCAGCGACTGGAGCCGAGAGCGTTCTTCTAGCCTCGGCCTCCTATCGCTGTCTCTCTCTACACTCGGCTACAGAGCCCCGAGAGTTGCACGCACAGGACTGCACGCAACAGCTCGATACAACGCCACAGCTCTGGCGCATCGCCTTCAAATTTAAATATCTTTTTACGGCTAACTTAGCATTTCTGTATATTTGTAAATATTGTACATAGTTGAATATAGTGCTACAAAAATCAAGGAGTGTGAAAAACCCCTTTTCTCTCTCCTGCCATCGTCCGCCTCGCTCCTGTCCTCGGCGCAAGCAGCGCTGCACCTGCTGGGGCGATTCCCTATGCGCCCTGGCAACCCGCGGCATAGCCCGCACAAAGTAATCGACTGAGTTTGATTTGAATTTGGCGCTGACCGCGCTGATCATGTGATTCCGGCATTTTTATACTTCTCGGAAACACGGCGGTTCTCGGCCCTTTTTGCTTTTAACGGCTCGCACGTCAACAGCAAAAAAATCTTTTCTACTCAATAACGATTGTTTAACAATAATTATTGAGTGCTTTTACAGCTACAGCAATATAGTCTTCTTTGGTAAGTAAAATTACGACTTTATCAAGTCTTTTTTATAATAAATATCAAGGATATATTAGTAATAGCGACTGGCAAAAAGTTAGTTTTTTGTTTCGCTATTTCCAAAGTAAATTTACATACAGTAATTCATAATTTACTCGTAATCAATAAATTATTAAGTTAATTATGTCATAAACTATATTTAGAATCGAAAAATTATGTCTAGTTTATTAAAAATTATGCGCGAAAAATCTATGAAAGGTGAGGTTAGATTGACAAAATTTTAAACTTGTCTTTTCGCAGTTTCAGAGATTCGAGAGATAAAAACCTGTTACACTTCAATCCTTGGCTATGTCTACCATCAGCAAGGCTTAGAGGAAGAGTGTCCAGGAAGCAGCTTTTGCCATCCTAAGCTGCCCTTATCTGTCTGTCTTTCTTACACATATATATATATATATATATATATATATATATATATATATATATATATATATATCAATTATTTCTCTCTTTATTATCAACCAACAATTATTCAATAATTTAAATTTCTAAAGTATTTTTCTGTTCTCGAGGAAATATTTTTTGGGATTGCTGATCCACTCAACATCAGGAAACATCTCTCCGTCAGTAGCTTCAGTTTTCATCGAGACAGTTCAACAGCTTTTTTATAACTGAAAACAGGTAATATACAAAATATTTTAAATAACTTTAAAATATATTTATTGATTTTCATCAGAGATTATATAATAACTTTTTATATTATTCCTCAGGATAGATAATGCTACTTATATTTCTAGGGAATCATCGTAATACCTTTCAATATTCTAATACCTTTCTGTGCTTATAGGTGGAAAACTTCATCGGACTAATAAACCATTTGACAGCTCATCAAAGAATCCAGCTCAAAGAGTTCTGCGTTCATCGAGTGCAGTTAATCAACACCATCGGAGTGGGTACAAGCCCAAGTAAGAAAAGTATACAAGTGCTAGACAAATATTTTTGCATAAATTATAAATAGACTCTCTTAACCTCACAGACTTGTATATGTCCATATTGACAATTATTCTTCGTATACGAAGTAATATACTAAGTTGTTATTTCAGTAAAAAATACAAATAAAAGTTTATAAGGCTAAGAGAGTCCATTTATTATTCATTGCATGTATCGCGAGTAAGAATCAGAGGCTTATTCTCACTTTGCGACTGTGGGTGTATAGATAAAGATTATAACAGGGACAGATAATCTTAAATTTTTGGATATTGTTCCTTTTCTTATGCTCTTCGAAACTCCTCTGCAAATTTTCAAAACTCTAGTTCGAATTCTCCCATGCAACCTCTAGAAGCTTTTCTCATTTGTATATATATATATATCACACCAGATAAGTCAATAAAAAAAGCTTCAAGAGATTGCACATGAGAAACTATTCGAGCTAGAGGTTTAAAAATTTGTAGAGGAATCTTGAAGAATAACACAAAGCCAATTACATTGAAATACTTAACATAACATGTCGCTTTTATAATATTTATTCAAACACCCACACGCGCAAAGCCAGAATAAGTCTCTGATACTACAAGCAATAATAAATGGAATCTCTTAGACTCACAGTCTTGCATTTTTAGTTTTTACTGACTTTCACAGAACAACAAATTTGTAGTAAAATTGTATACATTAGTCATTATTTAATAAATAATTCTCAATATTTAGCAGACTTAAAAATTAAAAATACAAGTCCGTGAGGCTAAGAGAATCAGTTTATTAATTATTGGAAGAATCACAGATAAATTCTGGCTTTGCGGGTGTGGGTATTAAACAAACATTCATAAGAGAGATAAGTTATATTAACTATTTCAATTTAATTGGCTTTGTTATAGTTTTCAAGACTCCTGTGCAAATTTTCAGACCTCTACCTCGAAAACTTTCTCAAGTCTAACCTGTTGAAGCTTTAAGAAAAAAATAATTTCAGTTTAAGAGGGAAACTATTGAGAAACTATTCGAGGTAGAGGTATGAAAAATTGCACATGTGTTTTGAAAAATAAAAGCAAGCTAACCGGATCAACAGGTACCAGATGACCTGTACCTGCTATTATTCTTTTCTGAACACCCACACCCGCCAAGTCAGAATTCATCACTGATTCTTATAATAATTAATAAATGGTTTCTCTTAGCCACGCAGACTTGTATTTTTAGTTTGGAAGTCTGCTAATTATTCAGAATCATTTATGAGATACTTAATAATGCATACACTTTTATTATAAATTGCTGTTCTGTGAGTAGAGTCAGTAAAAACAAAAAATGCAAGACTGCGAGTCTAAGAGTTTCCATTTATTACTTGTTATAGAATCAGAGGCTTATATTCTGGCTTTCAGTGTGCAGGTGTTAAGAACAGAATCATATAGCAGGTACAGATAATCTGATTATTTTTCATATTGTTACCTTGCTTTTATTCTTGAAAACTCCTGTGAAAATTTTCAGATGTCTACCAGGAATACTTTATCAAGTGTAACCTCTTCAAGCTTTTCTTATTTACCTGTCGGGTATGATATATCCTGCCTGAATATTATTACAATTTATGTGGTAGAAATCTCAAAATTTGTTCTGTGATTTTGAACATTATAAAAGAAAGCTAACCGTACTGAATGGTTTAAGAGTAAACCATTATATGATTTTTATCAAATGACCCACTCGTGCAATCCAGAAAAATAAGCTTTGATTGTTATAATGAATATATTAAGTAATCTCTTAGCCTCATGTTTTTTGTCTATTGATTTTTTTTATCATATGTTCCAGTCCTGAAAAAGTTTGTAAAAACTGTAAACATAAGTGTCTGAGACTAAGAGATGAACATTATGTATTCATTATAACATACCGATACTTTTTCTGGACTGCACCCCTGTTGAAAATAAATACATAATTTTTGTACATATCTTTAATACGCACTAAAAGCATGTAATTTACCTGGTGATACGTATTAAAAATATATGATAATATGGAACTCACTATTTTGAATATATTAAATATAAATATAAGTATATGATGTGGTCATAAATGGTGTTATTATCCTCATGGTACTTCCATTTATGGCCATAATAAATACTTCAAGTTATATTTAATATATTTGAAATAGCCAGTCCCAAATTATCACATATTTTAAATACGTATTACCAGGTCAAGTACAAGTTTTTAATATGTATTAAAGATACGTATAAAACATATGTATTTATTTTCAACAGGGACGTGTAGGTTTTTTTATTAAAATCATATCATGGTTTAATCTTAAACCTGTCAATACGGTTAGCTTTCTTTTATATTTAACAAAATCACTGACCAAATTTTCAGACCTGTACCACATAAATGATTGTAATAATTAAATTCATGACAGGATATATCATACTCGATAGGTCAGGTACGTAAGAAATGCTTCAAGAGGTTACACTTCAGAAACTATTCGAGGTAGAGATCTGAAAATTTGCACATGTGTTTTGATTAATAAAAGCAAGCTAACCGTATTAACAGTTAGGAGTATACCTGTACCTGCAATAATTGTTTTCTTAACAACCACACGCGCAAAGCCAGAATAAATCTCTGATTCTCACAAATTATTAAATGGATTCTCTTAGCCTCGCAGACTTGTATTTTTAGTTTATACTGACTCTTTTCAGTATAGGAACTTGTCATTACTTTGCATGTTATTCAAAATATAAGGATAACACGTCACATTTATGATTTCAAGTCCATTTCTTTGATTCTTTATATCTTAGGCTGCTCAAATTTTGTACAGAGGTTTTGAATATTATAGCAAAGCCAATCATATTGAAAATTTTCAGATTAAGTGTCTCTTTTATAACTTACCTGAACATCCTCATTTGCTTAGCTGGAATAAGACTATAATTTCTTACAAAAATTAATTCACTGAAACTCTTAACCACTGAGACTTCTATTTTTGGTTTTAACTAAATTTTTCTGTATAGAAACTTGTAATTAATATGCAAAGTTGTTATATGTTTCTATGTGTAAAAATTGTGAGAAAACTGAAAATACATGATAAACTTCATTGTGATAAGCTTTCTTATAATATTCAAAAACTGTGTACACTATTTCAGATCTGTATGTTGCATACATTTTAAATGAGAAGCTCTTAAATCTTTTTTTATTTACCTAATCGATGAATATACAGATAAGAGTATTCTCTCTGTCATATGCTGAGACATGTTTCGTAATAATTTGTTTATATTTTACAGACGTTGTTAATTGGATATACAACAGCAGTGCAACACCGTCACGGAAAGTTCTTGGACGTCGTCGCAATCAACGACTGTAAGCAGGGTATTATTGTCTTCTGGAGCTACGCATTTTGGTTGTGATTGTTTATATATATATATATATTTTTTTAAGTTTGCATTCCTTTCTTTATAATTTTATGCTTATGCGTTCGAGCATTGCAACAAAATGTATAATAGAGTTGTAAGGTCACGGTCTAGGAAACCTCTGAGTGCATGTAGCGCTGATCGCAGAGCTCGCAGAAGACGTTTATTAGAAAAAGCTCGCTATGATTATGTAGCTTCACAAACTTCATCGGATCATTCTGCAATAACTCTTGATGACTCCCCTGCTGATGTTGATTCTTCAACTCCTCCTTCTGCTTTTTCTTCTTCTTCTTCTTCTTTTAATTACCGCGATGAAAATGTTGCTTCTCCTTCAGTCTCAGCTGCGCACAATGAGGAGAGTGATTTATTAGATGGTAGTAGCGTAGTCGATGGGGATTGTTCTTCTGAAGTTGAACAGAGTAATAGCGTTTCAAACGAATCAGCAGCCGAGAGTGATTGCGATTCTATTGGTTCGCACGAAAACGTCGAAAGCTTTGAAGAAAAATTGCGCATCGTTTTCGCGGATCAAAACATGACTCACCAGCAAATAAAAGCTGTCGTACGAGTCATCAAGAGTCATAGCTGTTTCTCGAGCATGCATGTCGATCCCAGAACAATAATGAAAACACCCGTTTACTGTAATCTTCCCATTAAACAAGTTGCTGGAGGCGAGTATCTTCATTTAGGTGTACGAAATGCTCTTGTGAATTATCTTTCATCGATTCCTACAAGCATGCATCCCGCCGATAGCCTACTTGAAATCGATTTCAGCACTGACGAGGCATCTCTGGACAAAAACAGTAAAATCTTGATGTGGCCCATTCAGATTAGAGTAGCTAATATTCCAAGTAGTAGTCCATCCGTTATTGGTATATTCAAAGGTTCGACAAAACCATCTAGCGCACTACTTTTTTTCGAGTCGTACAAAGAGGAAATGCAGGAATTGATCAACAATGGTCTTGACTTTCACAACAAAAATCTTCACGTTCGGCTAAGGTGCTTTATTGCAGATGCACCAGCTCGCTCTTTTTTCTTAGGTCATCGCGGGCACAATTCTCGAGCTCCTTGTTCAAGATGTTGGGTTAGAGGAGAGTGTGTTCGTTCTGGAGTTATGGTATACAAAGGATGTGATCATAGACTTCGTACAGCGGAGGAATATTCTTCAATGGTAGATGCCGAGCATCACCATCGGATGGCATGCCCTCTTGCTTCGCTTACTTTCAATCTAATTCAGGGTACGGTATTCGATTATATGCACTTGGTCTGTCTCTGCATAATGGAAAAAATTCTGCAGGGCATAATAGATGGCAGGTTTACCAATTCGGCAAAAATATCGAACAAAAATCATATACAAGCTCTGAATGAACGACTCGAAATAGTAAAAATGTACTGTCCAAGAGATTTTGCCCAGAAGCCTATTGATATTGAGAAGCATGGCAAGTTTAAAGCCACCGAGCAAAGACAGTTACTTTTGTACAGTGGACCCGTTATTTTTAACGGATTGGTAAACGATGCTGTGTATAGTCATTTTCTTCTTCTTCACACAGCTATCAGTATTCTAGTAGATCCTGACCGCACGGTTACAGAATACGTTGATTTTGCTGAGAATTGCATAAAACTCTTTAACGAGACTTCTACCGACGTTTATGGCGTAGAGTTTCTATCGTATAATGTTCATGCTCTTTTACATCTGCCTGACGATGTTAGATCCTTTGGTCCTTTAGATTCATTTTCAGCATTCCCCTATGAGAATAATATGACGTATTGTCGCAAAATGTGCAGGAAACCAAGTCAGCACTTGCAACAGATTGCTAATAGGCACGCTGAAAATTGCCACACGCAGAAAAGTAAAGTACCCGTCGATCCATCCACACTCAAGTTTATTGGAAAGCACTCGAGAGGTCCTACTCCACCATTATTCTACGACAACGATTATTATCAATATAGTAAAGTCTTGACGGGATCTGTTTATTTATCGATACTTAGACAGGATAACGCAGTTGTTCTTCGAAGCGGTTCTATAGCTATAATTCAAAATATTATACAACGTAACAATGATTGCTATCTTATTTTAAAAAAATTTACGAAAATTGACGATTTGTTCCATCTTCCGTGTCGCTCATCTCTCATTGGGGTTTATGTTTGTTCTTTACCAAGTCCAGAATTGATGTACGTTAGGCTCCGCAAAGTTACGGGTAAATGTTTTCTAATGCCGTATTGGTCAAAGGACGTTCGGACGAAAGAATGCAGCACTGAACGTTTTGTCGCTATCAAAATTATTTCCACGCAATCCGCAAATGTTTCTACTTAGTTTTGCTTAATACATCGTGTACTAATACGCTTTTATTGTAGATGAATAAAAACATAAAAAAAAAACCAGGGATCGCTTCCTGCGCATGTTGCTGCAGAAAATCTTGGCAAGAAGATGTCATTGCTGACTCTACTGGGAAGCTCCCAGCCGCAGACGATCACTTTCTCGCAGAAGAATCGACTTCCTGCAATGAAGTCATCATTTAAGGCAAAATCGCAGCCAATATCTGGCACCTCCAAGCAGACGATGATAAAAGGTGTGCAGAAAATTAAAAAGAAGTCTGTGCAGCTAAAGACAACATCAGCAGCCAAAGTGGTGACTAAAAAAGTTATCCACGATATAAAAGCTCCACCGAGAAACACTGCTCCGCTGCAGAATACAGGTAAAAAAAGAATTTAAATCAATTTATAGTATTATGACTTACGTATGCTGCCATTTTTCTTAAACTGTTATTACGTTACAGCGGAATCTCAATCGTCGTCATCGAAGTAAGGACAAGGAAGCGTAAAGAACGTAATCAACCGTAGTTGAAACTTATTTTTTTAATAATTATATTTATCCAACATTTCAGTTCGCTATACGTAAGGGTTGTCGAAATCAAAGGAACGCTTAGGTAATATATTTAACATAATATTTATTTTACTGCCAGAAAAGTATTAATCAAATATTTATTTATTACAGAACAATGGATTTGCGTCTTACTGCCTTAGAAACGTCGACAAGGTATACTAATCTTTCCGTATATCGATCACAATTTTAATACAGTATACTGTATTAAATAGTAACTATAGTTAATATTACATTAATTTATACATTCAATTTTAGCGAAATTCAGAAAAGCGTCAAGAGAATGGAGGAAGCCCAACTGTAAGTATATATTTCCCGTTAATTTTTTTCAATTTTAATGATAATTGCAAATAATGAATCATTTTACTTTTTAGATCCATTTTGCAAATGCTGAAGGATCTGACAAGGAGAAACTCTCCTAAGGTTAGGACTCAACCTTCTTGCTTCCCGTTCAAGTCCACTGCTGACCTTCTCGACTTCAATAATGCCACTAACGAGCAGTTCGATGATGTCGTGAGTAGATATATATACATATATTTGTTATTATTCTTTTGTAATTATTATTAATTTATAAAAAATTCGTTTTAGGTCAATTATCTCGCATACCTGGGAGGTGCTAATGTGCACGAAGAAGCAAACTTTTATTTTAAAAGTTGCTTTGAATTAGGCGACGATCTCAACGAGAATGTGACCTGGCATGGTTACAAAAAAGACAACGCAAAGGTGGCTCCCAAATCAACACGTTTTGCGGAGGCTTGCGAAGGTACGCATACTTTTTATAACTTGCAATTTACGTATAAATGAGACATTTACTCTTCAATTAAAATTAATTATTTTTCCTTCATCAGCTGCTATGAATCTCAATAAGGACGCTATGGAGAAGCCAACACTTAACAATTTTTCTGTTGCCATGACAAAGGCAATCAAGAATGCTAAGGAAGGATATCGCCGGAAAAGACTTGATGTCAGGAATCAGCTTGCGAATTATCAGCAAGGAAAGCTGCCTCCTCCACCAAGAGATGTTCCTGTTATTCTGCCGAACAACGGTAATGCAGTCGTCGACCAACGCAAAGACATGCAGCGGCTTAAACAAAAGCATCCTCCTATTCTTCTGCCAAAGAAGAATAATCAAAAAAGATTTGATGCAGGGAATAACAGGAAACGGTCTGCGAATAATCAGGAAGATCTGCCTCCTCCATCAAGACGTGCTCGTGTTCTTCTGCCGAAAAACGGTAATGCAGTTGTCGACCAACGCCAAGACCTGCAACGGAAACGATGTGTTCCTGTTCTTCTGCCGAAGAATAGTAATAATGGAGTCATCGACAACACGCAGGACGAAGTGCGAAATAGTCAGCTGAACAATGACGAAACTTACGTCAATCCCGGCGTCGATACCAATCAACGTGCAGGAGCCAACGCTCAAGTCGGGGACGATTCCGAGACGGAATACGAAGTCGATAACGAGCAGAAGAACAACCAGGACTACGAGCAAGGTCAAAAAGGCAATGAGGAAGAGGACGACGAAGAGGATGAAGAGCGCGAGAACGACGAAGGGCGCGAAGAGGACGAAGAGCGCGAAGAGGACGAAAAGCGCGATAATTACGTAGGGCGCGAAGAGGACGAAGAGCGCGAGGAAGAGGAAGAGGACGAGGACGACGAAGAGTGCGAGGATGAGGACGAGGACGACGAAGAGCGCGACGAAGAGGACGAGTATGACGAAGAGCGCGAGGAAGAGGACGAGGGCAGAGACATCATAAACCCCAAGCAGGAAGTCGATGACAACTTCATAAACAGCCAAATGGATTTGTTTGCTGATTGAAGTGGATTTTAGAGGATAAGTTACCTTTTTTTATTACTTTTATATTAATTTAGCATTAACTTTCTTCATTTCTTGTTATCATTCTAAGTATAATTTATTTATTTATTTTCACAAAAAAGTCCACATGTAGCCTTATATTACATCTACAATATTTTCTTTTACGTGCACATGTGAACTTTTCCACGCCTTTTGACATTTTCGTTTACACTGTTCATTTAATTTTTGTTTCTTTTATGTTCATTTAGTCTTAGTCTTATGTTCATTTAAATATAACAAAATTTCGCTCTTTTACATTTTTTACAGTTTAAGATATAGCTTTTAATTTTCTTTTTTTTAATATTTACCTTCTATTTGTTGTTTGCTTTTCTTCATTAGTTCAAAAGTGTAGGAGAGCCTTTTTTGGTTATTATTAATGTTAAGTAGCCACTAATCTTTTTTCATTTCAGGAAAATACAAAAATACACATTTTTTTGTATCAATGTTTCAAATATTAATTCATTTTATTTAAAAAATACTAGTGTATAATGTGTATTTTTTTATCTTAACGCTGTTTCACATTTTTCGTTGTTTTTTTAAATATTTAGCTTCTTTTTATTTCAGAAATATGTTCTTTTAATTTGCTTATTAGTTTTTTTCATTAGTTTTAAAAAATGTAAGAGAGTGTTGGAGGGGCTGATTGCTGTTGGCTGGGCCTCACAGAGTCGGGCGAGGTCGGGGCCTTTCTCACCCTAATAAACCTTTAAACACATTTTCAGGATATTCCAACCGACAGAGACGAACATGTCCCAAATGTCGCTTTGGCTTACTAAAGTTATTTTTTCATTATTTTCTATTTTAATCTTAATTTTAATGAATAATATTTACTTATATTTATTATTTTTGTACAGGTTTAAAACACCGAACACCGTCCAACGTATATCGTGTCGAGAATGAAGAGGATGCAATTGATTCATCGGAATACTTCAGCTGCTACAGATTAGAATGTAAGGGGATAGCTTTAGATATAGGTGCTTCGAAATTATTATTTATTTTGTTTTCAATTATTCTTTTAATGAACGATTAATTTGAGCACATTTGTTTTTATTAGTCTTAGCTGTTTTACGTTTTGTTTATATTAAAAAAGTGCTGTATTTGTCAGTTTATGCGTTATTATGTATTGATTTGTTTTGATTTGTTGTATTTGTTTATATTTATATTTTATAATAAATTTTAAAAATAATGTATAAATAAAATGTTTGTTTCAATTATTGGAGGTTCATAGCCTCCAATAAATGCAAGCATTCTGTTCCGGAATTTGTAGAAAAGTGCCCGCCAAAAGCGGGCCCGAAATAATATATATATTCAGAAAAATCCGGCAGAATGCCTGCATTAATCCTCGCTTATTGCCACCACATAGTCAGCACGAGTGCTGAGCCGGAAAAAAAAATTTTCCGAAAGTTCGGCAGTATGATTACATATTGACGACACGCGGGAATAAAATATTTTTTATATTATCCCGCCATGTTTTGAAAATGCTAGCTAAATGCGCGCATTTCATGCTGGCGTATCGCCCAACGCGAGTGTCGGCATTCTGCTCAGCACAACGCCATCCCAGCGCCGGTGTACTAGGATACGTTTCTGACATCACACATGGAGCATGGCATGACGTCTCCAAGCTGACATTCTGCCAACCTAATGTTATCGGGGCAGGGTGGTTAGGAGACCGAAATATCGAATGTTCTCTGCGTGCTAATAAAGTAAAAAAATAATTAATACATTTTTATTTAAATATTTTACGTAATAAAAATACATTGAATAATAATAAATGCGAATTAACAGATATATTCAGCAAAATTTAAGACATTTCAGCAGATCATGTACAATACTTAATTGTTATGAAAAACGGTACAAGTTCAGCCGTGGCGAATAACTTTATAAACATAATTTTACTATTTATATGCTACTAAAGTCATGGAATAGTTAATCTATAAATGTTTTAAATATATTTCTCATCCATTTAGAACATTGTTAAAAATCTATTGATAATTTAAAAATTGCCTAAACAAATAAAAGATTTGAAATAGAGCTGTCGTCCCGCGCACTCTCAGTAATCCGCGCATGCGCGTTGCGCGGTACTGGATGCTTGATTTGTCAGAAATCATTTTTATAGCTTTTTTGACAGATACACACATTTTTATGAATATTTAGCGTGGGTTCAATTAAGATCGACAAGGGTTCAATTTTTTAACACTATTATTATTACGTTTAAATCGATATTTAACGAGATACAGATGTTACTTTGTGGCTAGAAAGCCGCATTTTTGTTTTATTTTATATTAAAAATCTGTGAGGGTGCAATTAAAAAGAAATATATTTTTGGAAAGTGCAATTAAAAATACGTATGTTAGTATTTTTTTAATTACATATAATAAATATTTGTGGGCTGGGGTAAGGGGGGTGCAGTTGGCCGTGTCGCTGTGTCGTGCACATGTGTCGCTGTGTGCGTGTCGTTGTGTGTACGGGAAAGAGGAGAGGGAACGCTGCCAACATATATGCGGCTGACGTATAAGCGAGACATATTATGGTTATGTTACTCTTCGTTTCGGAGCAACGAAAAGTGAATTTTGCAGTTGGCAGCGTCCCCCTCTCTTCTTTCCTGTGCACACAACGCATGCACACAACGACACATGTGTTCGACACAGCGACACGGCCAACTGCACGATGACACCTATTGAAGAGTCACCCTAAATGATTGCGCTATCCTCAATATTTATAGCAAAATTGTTAACGAATTAGACATTAATACTTTATTCGATAAGTTTATTGCGAAACAACTTGTAAGAACGCAAAGTTTTGCTACTCCTCGTAAGAAATAAATCATGTTAGTTTATTTTATTTTATTTATTTTATTGTATAAAAGTAAATTATGTAAGAATTGACAATAAATAAATTATATTAATTATAAAAGACAAATTTTGTGCAATATAAAACTTGTTTTACATTTGCCGCCACCCTGGGGAGAGGGGGGGGCGGTCCGTGGAGCTCAGTCCATACCCCGGAAAAATTCATAATGACGCCCCTGAATACTGCCGTCTAAAAATAATTCATCAAATTCGCCTTGAGAGACTTTAACTTTACGTTATTATCAGCTTCTTATCAATTTATATCAGACCAACCCAATACCTGGGATGTGGTATAGGAAAAGGGAAATCTAAATCATCCCAAAGCTCAAGCCAGTCCATCACCGAGGCAATGGTAATGGGTACATGCCATAGCATATTAGCCAGGCGTAACCAATACAAGAAAAAAAAAAGAAAAAAATTCAGGGAGTAATAATAGGTACTGCAACGTTCCGGACAGTTGCGGTTTGCGGGTGTAATTGAGTCTCGAAAATATAATCAGTGAAAAATTGATTTGGTTTTTAAAATTTTTAAAATATGCCTCGGGCTGAAGATATTTTTAAGGGTTTTCAAATGTATCCTTTTCACTAATACTTTAATAATTACTCACACAATTTTAGTCATAATACACAAACGTATAGGTTAGGTTAATGCGTCAAACCATTAAAAACAACAGATTTATTTTTTTTTTATTATTATTATTACACATAATTTGTTTTACTTAACTATCTAAATACCATCTGTTTTCTTTGACTAATTTTACTTGTATAGTAATTGGATAAATTTGCGAGATGCAGATACCGGAAAAATTTTATGGCAAGGAAATGAAGACTTGTAAGTATGCAATACCAATATCATTAATTGATTGAGCACAATTGAGTATGAACATTTTCTTATTAATATCGCATCGCAAACTATTCATCACATACCTCATCATTTTGTTTTCAAAATTCAGATCAGTACCAGATATTGAACATGAAGCTCGGGTTCCAAAAAAAATCCTTCGATGTCGTGCAGTCTCTAGAGAAATCAACTTTAGTACAGCAGAGCCAATGGAAAGATTCAGATTAGAACAGAAAGTCCTTTTCAAAGGACGGTGTTTAGAAGAATGGTTCTTTGAGCTTGGTTTTGTTATTCCTAATAGTACTAATACATGGCAAAGTTTATTCCAAGCTGCACCTGAAAGTCAAATGATGCCAGCAAATGTTTTAAAGTATAATTTTGTACTTATTGGCACATTGTTTATTAATTTAATATTATAAATAAATATATAAAAACTAATATTTTCTGTTACAGTGGAAATATGGTGATAGAAACTAAATTCTATGATGATGATCTTCTATTAACAACAAGTCGAGTGCGACTATTTTATGTTTAATTTATATTAATTACGTAATTCATTGCGAGGATTAAGAAGATTAAACACAAAACTTTTATTTCATTAAGATAAAACTATTATTTTATTTTTCAAACTATTTATATCTTATAGCAAAGGTTATAATTAAATTCAAATGAGTAATAAAACGTAAATTGAATTGGATTTTAAGAATGGTAGGTATATACAAAATTCTGGTAAAAGAATTAGAACAGTTTTTTAAACTAATATTAAAAATTTTTGCAAATCTTATTAGCTTTATAGTTGATTGATATAAATAGTTAAAGTATTTAATTCACATTTATGAGTGTTAATTAACAATTCACCCTGGAAATACAAAATTGAGAACTCCTTAATAATTTATAATATTAACATTTTTGAGGCAGCTAATGTCAAATTAAATTTTCAATTTTCAAACTGCCACAAAAGCATAGGGTATATGTTGACTATAAATATAGTAAATAGTAAAAAATGTTAGTCCCTTGCACACTTGGGTTTATATAAACAAAACAATACCTATTTTGTACTTAAAAAATTAGTAATTGACACATTTTCATGAGTAGTTACCATGAAAGCAAACTTAACGCATGATTTTTACGTGATCCTCAGAAAATAATCATTGAAATACAGTATACAAAATATCCGATAGTTATATATATAGTAAACAAAAAACTTTTATGTTTACAATGTGACTGCTGGACCAATTACCACATTTTAATGACTATTTTCTAAAGAACACTTAAAAATCATGTATTGAGCTTGCTTCCACTGTAACTACTTACGGTAACGTGTTAACTTATAACTTTTTAAGTGCGATATATTGTTTAATGTATTAAATACAAGGGTGCAAAGGGGCTAACCTTTGTCTCCATTTACTATATTTATAGTCAACATATATCTATGCTTTCGCGGTAACGCGATGCATAGATCTATATCTTAAAATATATTTAATTCAAGTGATCAATGTCAACAATGATTGTACATAATTTTTATCTTCATAAAGTACATGAAAATTAATTTAGAAAATAGTATTTATAAATTTCGTTTTGATACCAAATCATAATCATCATTCCAAAGGTGTCAAGTACTACATTCCAATAATTTTAACACCAAACCTACATTAAATTTGATTTTCCAGTTTTAAACTATGATATTTACCTAATCTAACGTAAAATAAACTATTCAAACTTTGATTTTATTTGAAAAATTTTATTATTAAAAATTATCGCTTTAAAATAGAAAAATTGTTTGGTATTTGTTGAGTTAAAAAGTTATTGTCAACTATAGATTTATTGTATATATTTTTTGTTATAAATTCTTTGCATACCTTCATAAAAGTATATTAATAGCTTCAATATATATGACAATAAAATCTATTGTCTTTTAAAAAATGGCATACTGTCCCAAAGTTGCGAAATTTATCTTTTTATTCAAGCTCATAAAACTCAGTCTAATAAGAACTATCAAAGCAAACCTTGCACAAAAATTCTAGTTTAAATATTTACTTTCAATTTACCAAAAAATCAATACTTAATTCTGTAATTGAATAAGTCGTGATTGAAAAGATTAAAATATTGTATAATTTTTATTGTCAAATACATATACAATTGTATATTTTAGTCTTGTATATTTTATTAGCTTAAGTGTAAAAGAAGATTGCTGTTTTAAAAAATTTTCATAATAGTACAAAATGTATAAAAAATGATATGTACATATACTATCATTTTTTTATTTATTTGTATAACTTTTGATATGAAAGATTGTAATTTTTTAAGAGTTTATGAAAAATATTTAAAACGTCAATCTTTTACACTTAAACTAATAAAATATACAAGACATAAATATATGTATTATATTTCCACATTTTATACTATTATTCGCTATTTTGTTTTTTCGCTTATTTGTTAATAGAAATGACCGATAAAAGCCATGAAATTAGCAAAAATAACCTCGAAATGAAGAGAAGAACTACAATTTTACGATAACAGTTTTTAACCATCACGTGTACTTCATTAATTAAAAGGGGTCCCTACCATTTTTCCTAAAATTGCCACTTGCTTATGAATTTTTTTAAAATTTCACATATTCATATAACCAAAAATGATAGTTTTTTGAAAAATGTTTGTGTTCTTTACCGTATATAAATTGATATACAACGAAAGATTCATGATTTTTTTAGTCAAAATGAGGTAGATTATCAACGTTCCTCGTGAATACAGAAATTTGTATACGGTCTACAAAAATTTCTACTTACTTTTCATACCATTTTGAAAATATTTGTGCATTCTCATCAAAATTGAATACAAGTAACCATGATTAAAAATGAGATCATTTTATTTAAATAAAAAAAACAGGGTTTTTACGTAATTTATATGTGTGGAGAGGAATAGCGTTAGACTCAAAGTTGTTGAAAGAGTTATAGGTATTTACACAAGTGAAGGGAATGGTGTTACGAATGCAAATGTCTGTACCACCTCCTCTGCGCACATGTCTGTCGTTGTGAGCAACAATGAAACCTTTAAGTGAGGCAGAGTGACCGGGTTTAAGGAGACGTCGGATACCGACAGTAGATTCCTACTATCCTACACACGTATTTCGTTATTTATTTACAAAGTTAATTGTTTAATGACAAAATAATAGCTGTCCCCAATTTGTTTTACAGTAACCTAATTATATGTCGAAGCTGGTTTCATATGATTGTTTTGTTTTCGAGAAAACTTTGACAAACTTAGTATGTAAAGGTTAATCTCCATGTAGTTGGCCCTTTTAGTGTGTCAAAGTTTTCTCGAAAACAAAACAATCATATGAACCCAGCTTGGACATATATGTAGATTACTATAAAACGTAGCGGGGACAACTATTATTTAAAGAAAAATATGATTTCTCTTAAAATTATGAATGAAAACTCAATTAGACAAGGACAGAGATATCCGGCGTCCCCTTAAGCCACGTTTCGCAGAGAAGAATAACATCGAAATCCTTAGAAATGTCCTGTAATTGAGATTTACGTTGCCTAACCGATAAGATAAGGTAAAAGCACCAGTACTGGGACACTTTTGGGATGCCCGTTTAGAAAGACTTAAATTCTGAAATCTGATAGCAAAATTAAAAAAATATATTAGTATTATCGTGTAGCCCGGGGGAGATTTCTTATCGATTGAAAAAAAAATGTTTTTTTTAAACCTTTTCTATGCGAATAAATAGTGGTTTTAATAAAATAGTTCCTGGCTGCAGTAGTGGGACACGATGTTTCGAGTTGACCCAGTACTGGGACAAACAATTGGCACCAATACTGGGACAGTTATTAAGTAGCTTTATTCGTTACCATTCTGCAAACAAATAGAAATAAGCTCATTTTCTCAATCCATTCGATAATACTAATTGATTTACATGCTTTTGTAGTTTGGTAAGAATCGGCAAATTAAAAATCACAAAAATTGATAAACAGAGACCTGTAACCCCACTTTTTGAGGTTATAGGATTACACCTCCCAAACTAAAGTTATAGATTTCCAAAATCCACTATTTCCGAAATTCATTCCAGTTGACATTATTGATTGTTATTTAATATCTTGTTTAGTAAGCTCTAAAGTAGTTTTCAATCACTGAATCTAATTATAATTTGTATATTTTGAGTGTCCCACTACTGCTCCCTCGCAAAACTATGGAACCAGAACTAGGACACCGAATTGTACAGAAAATAATTATTGTTTTCACTAAATACAACTTTAATCGTATTCGTGAGCGTGTCATCTATTGATAAAAACATTAACTTGATCTGGTAGAGTAAAATATTTCTTTTGAATGCAAAACTCAATCCTCAGAATTCAGTCAAATCTGCACGATTCAGTAGCGTCCATCGTTACTCTCGGATCCTGCTCAGAACACATTTTTGGTAAAAGCTTTGAATATAATTTCTGCCGCAGAGTTGGAATAATTCATGTTTATTTGAATAGTTGATACCCTAGACAATAGATAAAAAATTTTACTATAACGATTTATGACTGTATTTTTTATGAAAACAGTCATTTTTCGTCCGTGTCCCACTATAGGTCCCAATTTTTGATTTGTCCAGGTACTGGTGCTTTTACCTTATTCCATTGTAGAAAGCGAAGGTTTTTAGGCTGCTGTGACGGAGCCATTGTTAGGGGTTAGAGAAGGAGAGAGGCGATGCGCCAGCAAACTTGTGGAACATGAGCGGCAATGTCGGAGCGACCAGAGGACACGATTAAGGGGACAGGCCTGGATTAAAAAGTCAAAAAAATTATTTTATTTATTGTATATTTTGATAGAAAATTTCTTGTACAATAAGCTCTTGAAACCCGTTGTACGATATTAAGTTTTGTTACAGAATTACAGTTAAAATTTCAAAGTACCTTTTTTTTTAAATTTAGTGAATTTTATGTAAAAGATGCTATTTATAAATAAGTTTAAATAATTAATAATTCAAAGAGTCTATATATATATATATATATATATATATATATATATATATATATATATATATATATATATTCGATAAAACTCGAAGCTGTCAGAGAGTTACCCAGATAGCAGCCCGTGCCGAGCACGGCGAGCTGGCACGGCGTGACGAATTTGTGCCATCACTGTGCAATGGCGGCGTGCTGTCCGATTCGGTGGCACGTCGTGACCGCCCTGTGCTGTCATCGTGCCGTCACGCAACATCAATTCCCAGATAGCAGCCCGTGCCGAGCACGACGTGCTGGCGCGGCGTGACGAATTTGTGCCATCACTGTGCAGTCGCGGCGTGCTGTCCGATTCGGTGGTACGTCGTGACCGCCCTGTGCCGTCATCGTGCCGTCACGCAACATCACTTTTTTTAACTTTTAGATTCCAGCAGAATGACGGCACAGAGCAATCCCGCCGTGTCGGGAAAATCGTTGCCGCAATGTGACGGATTATGGACAGCACGGCGTGCAATTAATATAATTATAAAAATATAATTTAATTGCATATTTAAGTTATTATTTCTATTACAAATAAAATTGATAATAATAGTAATGATTTGTTAATTTATTTATATGGGGCTCAATTGGTGTAATTGAATAAATAAATAAATATAAATAAGTAAATAATAGTATAATTTTATGATTTATATTTTTATTAATAATAAATATATTTGTTTATAATTGAATATTAAAATTGATTTACATTATAAATTTAAAGTCTTGAAATAATTTCGAGCTTTCTGTTGTTTGAAGTAATATATTGCATCCCGCCATTGCAGTAATCTCCCTGCTTTCATGAAGACTTGATCTTCAATTGCAGACGCGTGCAATAAGTGAAATTGTTCTTAATAATTATAGCGGTATTATTGTAGTTATTAATTATTGTAGTTATCTGTGGTGTAATTTGGAATTCTGAATTATATAATTCAACTGTGGCAAGTTTGTGGTGGACGTTCGAGAGGAAGTGTAGCTCGTCTTGTGGATCATCCTGGCGCGCGCACGTGCAATTGCAGTTCATAGTAAATAATTACTATCATTAATTATTTACATGCTGCAATTTGGATTTCCCAAGAGAACTGTGGCAACTATCTGGATATTTCAGAGTGAAGAGATTGTCTTGAGGATCACCCTGGCTGAGATGTAAAATTTTTTTATTTATAATTATTCTAATAATTATATTAGGTTAATAAATAGGTTAGTTTTGACGAGGAAGGACGAGTGGGCAGGACGAGGAGGTGCGACGATGGATGCAGCAGGAGGGGTATCTGGGCTACGGTCCCCACGAAGGGGCACGAAGATGAGAGCTGCAAGGCCCAGGACGGCGAACTTGCGGCAGCAGCAGTGGCACGGTTAACCTCGAAGAGGTTATGTTTACATACAGCTTCCTACTACATTCGTCCACTGCCAATATTATTAGGTGAGATTAGTGTTTAGTTTATCACTGTAATCTCCCCTTACTAATGCTGCGTTGTTTCTAGGTGTCTGGTGAGTGCTTCGGAGGTTAAATGAACACTCAAACTCTAAAATCCATGAATCTTCAAACATATGAAACCTACAACCCATAAACCGTCAAACCCCTGAACGCAAGACTTAGTTTTATAATTATTAAATTTTTCATTTCTTAAATATATCGTTTATTTTTAGGTCAACTACTTGATTTATCTTGGTGGTAGAAATACCGATGACTCTTAAGCAATTTTTTTTTAAATTGCTTTGCAGTCTATACAGAGCTTCTGTGCAATGTTACTTGGCTTGGAGATAAGAAAAAAAATGTCACAAGACTACGTGATACCCGTTTTGTGCCAGCTTGTGAAGGTATATTGTTTTATATATTTTATTTTACTTGTCACACTAGACTTATTATATTAATTATGAATGTTTCCATTTTTTACCAGGGCCCTTTCAGGGCTTTGAAAAGGCTTTTCAAGCCTTAAGCAATGTCTACGGCGTCTCGAAGAGATACGCAGAGACGTGCTACTGCCCGAAGAAAGAGATGAGGAGCAGCTGCCACCATCTCCGAGGAGAAGACGAGCTCCTGATGAAGAAGAAGAAGAAGAAGAAGAAGAAGAACATCAAGAACCCCTGCCATCCAGTCCAAAAAGAAGAAGAGTTTTTGAATGCGACATTCATGAAATTTGTTTTGCGGTCTGGGAATTCTTTAGTGTTATTATTACTTCTATTAAAATAAAAATAATAATTGTTTTTAGATGCCGTTGAGAGACGTTAGAAAATAACTCTAGAACCGATCCAGCACGTACTGAGAGACGACGTCAAGGAATAAAGACTGCCGATTCAGCGACTGCCCCAAGACTGAGGTAGACAAGCTGAGGCTGGGAGCGACAAAAATGACATCGTTTTCAGACTTGCAAGCTGAGCTTCAAGGAGGGCCTAGCAAAGGTAATTTATTCATCATTCTATTATAACTTTCCAACCCATAATGCAATAAAAATCTTATTTTTTTGTTTTTTTTCAACAGAGTTCATAACACTTCGAGCGCAGAAACGGTGTGCACCTGCCTGGAAGTGATAGCGATCTGCTGAATGGTTCCCACAAGGTCATGCTGTTGTCGTACGAGCGCGTGGACATGCCTGCAAAACTCTCGATGACGCAGGGGCAACGAGAATGATGTTGAGTAGGAGGCTTCTTGCGAGTTGCAGCTCAGGCAATCCCTCTTAAAAAATTGAAGCTGGATTTCAAGCTTGAAATTCAGCGATGAGCTTGAATCTGGTTTGATCGAACTTAAAATCCAGCTCGATTTGAAGCTCGAAATCAAACTCAAAAAATCCACCCTGATCGACCTACATTTCATGTTTGATCAAGCTGGATTCAACCTCATCGCTGAATTTCAAGTTCGATCGAGCCGGATTCAAACTCATCGCTGAATTTGAAGCTTGAGATTTAGCTTGATATTTTCAATAGGGGAACCTGCACAAGGTCTGCACCATTATTTACGTAAATATTTTCAGGGACTATATATATATATATAAAATTTCTTCATATATATATATATATATATATATATATATATATATATATATATATATATATATATATATATATATATATATATATATATATATATATATATATATATATATATATATATATATATATATATATATATATATATATATATATATATATATATATATATATATATATATATATATGTATATATTCCACGTCGACCATGGAAGAAATTTTTTACATTTCGTTTTAAAATGTTTTTACTAGTTCAGAATAGTTAAAAAATGTATGCAAAAAAAATTTAGATCACTATACCCTAACTATGCAGAACTGTGGCCCTATTAAAAATAAAGTTTTTTTCAATTCTTAGAAACAGAGAAAACTTTAATAATTTTTAGCTCCAGATAGGTGCAATTTAGGTATTTACACATATACATTTTTATTATTTTTCTGTATATTTTTCTGTAAATTTTCTATAGAATATGCTAGCACTTTTTTTAGGCCCTAATTACCACGTTTCTGATTGATTTATAAAAGATATACCGTTATATAGTAATAAGAGCTTCAAAATGAGACCAGGTAGACCATGGACCGAGCTTATTAACCGAAGTAACAGAATTTTGAAGGAAATCTACATACAATTTGTATATCTATATATGAAGATTTCTTTTATAAATGATATACCCTACATACATATAGATATATAAATTGTATGTAGATTTCTTTCAAAATGCTGTAACGTCAGTTATAAAGCTCGGTCCATGATCTACCTGCTCTCATTTTGAAGCTCTTATTACTACAAAATTTTGAGATTAAAATAAACTGCCGAAATTTTTTAAATAGAATATAACGGTATATCTTTTATAAACCAATCAGAAATGTGACAATTGGGGTCTGAAAATAATGTCAGCATATTGTACAGAAAATTTACAGAAAAAAATGCATATATATATATATATGTAAATGCCCAAATTGCACCTATCTCGAATTGAATTTTCTACTTTTCTAAAAATTTAAATAAACTTTATTTTTAGGGTCACGGTTCTGCAAGATTTGGGTCTTATGAGCTAAAATTTTATTTACATGCTTTTTTCACTATTCTGAACTAGTAAAAACATTTTCAGCGAAATGTAAAAAATTTCTTCACGGGTTTACGTGAAATATATATTATTATGAAATATTGAAATTCGTTCAGAATGAACTTTTACTACAGTTTTTTTATTAGTCTTGACGTTTCTTTCGTCTTTACAATACATCAGGAAAGTATAATACATTTTTAGGCCAATTTTTTATTTGAAAATTTTTATATATCAAATTTTTAAATTTTAAATCTCACCTGAAATCTTACCAGAGATCTCGTGTAAGATTTTGAGTAAAAATTCATGAGGTTTTCGCATGATATTTCACCTGAGATTTTGTTGGTAGGGATATATAAAAAAATATATATAATCATGCAAAATATCATGCGAAAACCTCATGAATGTTTACTCAAAATCTCACACGAGTTCTCTGGTAAGATCTCAGGTGAGATTTAAAATTTCAAAATTTTATATATAAAAATTTTCAAATAAAAAATTGGCCTAAAAATGTATTATACTTTCCTGATGTATTGTAAAGACGAAAGAAACGTCAAGACTAATAAAAAAAACTGTAGTAAAAGTTCATTCTGAACGAATTTCAATATTTCGTAATAATATATATTTCACGTAAACCCGTGAAGAAATTTTTTACATTTCGCTGAAAATGTTTTAACTAGTTCAGAATAGTGAAAAAAGCATGTAAATAAAATTTTAGCTCATATGACCCAAATCTTGCAGAACCGTGACCCTAAAAATAAAGTTTATTTAAATTTTTAGAAAAGAAGAAAATTCAATTCGAGATAGGTGCAATTTGGGTATTTACATATATATATATATATATATATATGCATTTTTTTCTGTAAATTTTCTGTACAATATGCTGACATTTTTTTCAGACCCCAATTATCACGTTTCTGATTCGTTTATAAAAGATATACCGTTATATGCTATTTAAAAAATTTCGGCAGTTTATTTTAATCTCAAAATTTTTTAGTAATAAGAGCTTCAAAATGAGAGCAGGTAGATCATGGACCGAGCTTTATAACTGACGTTACAGCATTTTGAAAGAAATCTACATACAATTTATATATCTATATGTATGTAGGGTATATCATTTATAAAAGAAATCTTCATATATAGATATACAAATTGTATGTAGATTTCCTTCAAAATTCTGTTACTTCGGTTAATAAGCTCGGTCCATGGTCTACCTGGTCTCATTTTGAAGCTCTTATTACTATATAACGGTATATCTTTTATAAATCAATCAGAAACGTGGGAATTAGGGCCTAAAAAAGTACTAGCATATTCTATAGAAAATTTACAGAAAAATATACAGAAAAATAATAAAAATGTATATGTGTAAATACCTAAATTGCACCTATCTGGAGCTAAAAATTATTAAAGTTTTCTCTGTTTCTAAGAATTGAAAATCTTTATTTTTAATAGGGCCACATTTCTGCATAGTTAGGGTATTGTGATCTAAATTTTTTTTGCATACATTTTTTAACTATTCTGAACTAGTAAAAACATTTTAAAACGAAATGTAAAAAATGTCTTCCATGGTCGACGTGGAATATATATATATATATATGAAGAAATTTGATATATATATAGTCCCTGAAAATATTTACGTAAATAATGGTGCAGGCCTTGTGCAGGTTCCCCTATTGAAAATATCAAGCTAAATCTCAAGCTTCAAATTCAGCGATGAGTTTGAATCCGGCTCGATCGAACTTGAAATTCAGCGATGAGGTTGAATCCAGCTTGATCAAACTTGAAATGTAGGTCGATCAGGGTGGATTTTTTGAGTTTGATTTCGAGCTTGAAATCGAGCTGGATTTTAAGTTCGATCAAACCAGATTCAAGCTCATCGCTGAATTTCAAGCTTGAAATCCAGCTTCAATTTTTTAACAGGGATTGCCTGAGCTGCAACTCGCAAGAAGCCTCCTACTCAACATCATTCTCGTTGCCCCTGCGTCATCGAGAGTTTTGCAGGCATGTCCACGCGCTCGTACGACAACAGCATGACCTTGGGAACCATTCAGCAGATCGCTATCACTTCCAGGCAGGTGCACACCGTTTCTGCGCTCGAAGTGTTATGAACTCTGTTGAAAAAAACGATAAAAATAAGATTTTTATTGCATTATGGGTTGGAAAGTTATAATAGAATGATGAATAAATTACCTTTGCTAGGCCCTCCTTGAAGCTCAGCTTGCAAGTCTGAAAACGATGTCATTTTTGTCGCTCCCAGCCTCAGCTTGTCTACCTCAGTCTTGGGTCAGTCGCTGAATCGGCAGTCTGTATTCCTTGACGTCGTCTCTCAGTACGTGCTGGATCGGTTCTAGAGTTATTTTCTAACGTCTCTCAACGGCATCTGAAAACAATTATTATTTTTATTTTAATAGAAGTAATAATAACACTAAAGAATTCCCAGACGGCAAAACAAATTTCATGAATGTCGCAGACGTTAGAATTCTTTATGAACTCTTTTCAAACTCTTTAAGAATCCTTTTCTAACTTACATGCATAAGTATTCTTAGTGTTCGAAAAAAATCCTTAGAAAAAATTCATTTTTTGCTGTCTGGGTAATAATTATAATAATTATAATGTTATTAGAATTATTCTCTTGTAATGTAAAAATTACCTCAATATTGCTATTTTTTCAAACAAAAATAAAAGAATTTTTTTTTATGTGTGAGAGGGCCCCGATTTTGCCCATCTCTGTGAGGCACAACCAACATTCTCAGCCCCTCCAACGCTTCCTTACATTCCTTTTTAATATAAATACGTAATTAAAAATTAAAATATAATTAAAAATTAAAATATAATTAAAAACTAAAAGATTAGTAAATTGATAATTGAATTTATTAAATAAATGAACAAATAAATAAAATATAAAACGTAAGAAAACGTTCTATTCATATAAAAAGTCCACGTTAATTTCAGCAAGTGATAATATAAAAAGAATGCAAACTAATATGATAAACGTGTACTTTTTATATGAACTTTCCTAAAAGTAAAAACATAAATAAAGTCGCCTTTATAAAACGCAAAGAAATATGTAGCAAGCTAGTATTTTTCTTGGTGTTTTATAAATGTGTAGATGTCCGGAAATTCTTCGGTCCCATCCTCAGGCTGGCCGTTGTCCTCCATCATGGTGTTGCTGTGGTCGTCATGATCCTTGTTGTTCTCGGCGTCGCTTTCGATCTCCGTGTCATCGTCCGGGTAAGGTTCTGCACCTCCTCTGTCAGGTCGGCACTCCTCCAAATACTCCGCGGGGTATTCGTTATAGTGGGTCCTTCCATCGATTTCTCCGACCTCTGATTTCCTGATATATTTTATATTTTATTTTAAATTCATTTGATTTTGCTTCATCACAGAGGAAGCTTTGGGATGGTAATAAAAAAGTTTTGCTAAAATCACTAAAGACATATTTTTTGAGACAATAGGAATCAACATACACTATTTTTAGAAAATGTCTGTATGAATGTGCGTGCGTGAGTGCGTGCGCGTGTATGTGTGCTGCGTGTATGCATGCATGCATGCGTGCATGTGTGTGCGCGTGCATGTGTATGTGCATGCGTGTGTGTCCGTATGCGCGTATATGTGTGTGCGTGCGTGTGAGTGAGTGTGTATGTGCCTGCGAGTGAGTGTGTGTGCGTGCGTGTGAGTGAGTTAGTGTGTGCGCATGTATGCGTGTGCGTGTGTGTGTGTGTGTCACACCATATTTTTTTGTAACACATGTATGGATTTTTGCATTTTTAAAATAAGTTTTTAAATAAACGGGCAAAAAAGAAATTTTTTGGCTGGCAACAAAAGTAGTCAACGGGTAAAAAAACTTTTTTACCCGCTTATCCGGACAGAATAGTACATTATGCAACAAGGGACGAAAGTAGCAGTTTTTCCCGCGGGCAGTAATCACCCGAGGGAAGAATCTTCTCGCGAGGGCAGTAATCACTCGAGGGCGAAATCTACTTTCACATTGTAGGGTTTTTTGGAATGTTAGATATAACTTATCTATAACAATAGTTATAAAAGGCGTGAAAAACTGTAATTTAATCTAAATATGTAATTTTAGTAAAAAATTATCTTTTGACAATTCATCAATACTAAAAACACAGCTTTTTTAAGATATTGATTAAAAAAAGATAAGTAAATTTAAAATTAATTTCATATTGAAACAATCAATTAAGTTTGAGGAAGCAAAGTGCCAAGGAATTGCCAGCGGTTTTTTACATGTTCTATGATAATATTTAACAGGAGGCCACTTACCAGAGTTTATCAGGTGGATTCTGCTGTAAATGGTCGAAATTTTCTGTAGGTGCGTCATCTTCGTCGGGTATTTCATCCTTCAGGTCATCCAATCCTACATAGCTCCTTGGACTGGACAGATGCTGATGATCATCCCTCTCCCTCTCGTCGTCTGTAGTTTTTTCTAAAACTCTTCTTCTTTTTGGACTGGATGGCAGGGGTTCTTGATTTTCTTCTTCTTCTTCTTCTTCATCAGGAGCTCGTCTTCTCCTCGGAGATGGTGGCAGCTGCTCCTCATCTCTCTTTCTTCGGGCAGTAGCTCGTCTCTGCGTATCTCTTCGAGACGCCGTAGACATTGCTTAAGGCTTTTCAGGGCCCTGGTAAAAAATGGAAACATTCATAATTAATATAATAAGTCTAGTGTGACAAGTAAAATAAAATATATAAAACAATATACCTTCACAAGCTGACACAAAACGGGTATCACGTAGTCTTGTGACATTTTTTTTCTTATCTCCAAGCCAAGTAACATTGCACAGAAGCTCTGTGTTGACTGCAAAGAAATTTTTTAAAAAAATTGCTTAAGAGTCATCGGTATTTCTACCACCAAGATAAATCAAGTAGTTGACCTAAAAATAAACGATATATTTAAGAAATGAAAAATTTAATAATTATAAAACTAAGTCTTGCGTTCGGGGGTTTGACGGTTCATGGGTTGTAGGTTTCATATGTTTGAAGATTCATGGATTTTAGAGTTTGAGTGTTCATTTAACCTCCGAAGCACTCACCAGACACCTAGAAACAACGCAGCATTAGTAAGGGGAGATTACAGTGATAAACTAAACACTAATCTCACCTGATAAAATTGGCAGTGGACGAATGCAGTAGGAAGCTGTATGTAAACATAACCTCTTCGAGGTTGACCGTGCCACTGCTGCTGCCGCAAGTACGCCGTCCTGGGCCTTGCAGCTCTCGTCTTCGTGCCCCTTCGTGGGGACCGTAGCCCAGATACCCCTCCTGCTGCATCCATCGTCGCACTTCCTCGTCCTGGCCACTCGTCCTTCCTCGTCAAAACTAACCTATTTATTAACATAATATAATTATTAGAATAATTATAAATAAAAAAATTTTACATTTCAGCCAGGGTGATCCTCAAGACAATCTCTTCACTCTGAAACGTCCAGAAAGTTGCCACAGTTCTCTTGGGAAATCCAAATTGCAGCATGTAAATAATTAATGATAGTAATTATTTACTATGAACTACAATTGCACGTGCGCGCGCCAGGATGATCCTCAAGACGAGCTGCACTTCCTCTCGAACGTCCACCACAAACTTGCCACAGTCGAATTATATAATTCAGAATTCCAAATTACACCACAGATAACTACAATAATTAATAACTACAATAATACCGCTATAATTATTAAGAACAATTTCACTTATTGCGCGCGTCTGCAATTGAAGATCAAGTCTTCATGAAAGCAGGGAGATTACTGCAATGGCGGGATGCGATATATTTCTTCAAACAACAGAAAGCTCGAAATTATTTCAAGACTTTAAATTTATAATGTAAATCTATTTTAATATTCAATTATAAACAAATATATTTATTATTAATAAAAATATAAATCATAAAATTATACTATTATTTATTTATTTATATTTATTTATTTATTCAATTACATCAATTGAGCCCCATATAAATAAATTAACAAATCATTACTATTATTATCAATTTTATTTGTAATAGAAATAATAACTTAAATATGCAATTAAATTATATTTTTATAATTATATTGATGGCACGTCGTGCTGTCCATAATCCGTCACATTGCTGCCACGATTTTCCCGACACGACGGGCTTGCACTGTGCCGTCATTCTGCTGGAATCTAAAAGTTCAAAAAAGTGATGTTGCGTGACGGCACGATGACGGCACAGGGCGGTCACGACGTGCTACCGAATCGGACAGCACGCCGCGACTGCACAGTGATGGCACAAATTCGTCACGCCGTGCCAGCACGTCGTGCTCGGCACGGGCAGCTATCTGGGCTGGGAAGTACTTTTTTGAACTTTCAGATTCCAGCAGAATGACGGCACATGTGACGGATTATGGACAGCACGACGTGCCATCAATATAATTATATAGTATATTATGACACTGTTGTGGGAGATGGTTTTCTACTCTTCTACTTCTTCTACTCGCTTCGCTCGTGCGAAAACCCTCGAGCAAGGTAGAAAAACACCTCCCACGACAGTCTCATACGATATTTTATAGCACAACAACCTCAAAATCGACAATAAAGTTGGCATTTTGAGGTTAGTGTGCTATAAAAAATATAATTTAATTGCACATTTAAGTTATTGTTTCTATTACAAATAAAATTGATAATAATAGTAATGATTTGTTAATTTATTTATATGGGGCTCAATTGGTGTAATTGAATAAATAAATAAATATAAATAAATAAATAATAGTATAATTTTATGATTTTTATTTTTATTAATAATAAATATATTTGTTTATAATTGAATATTAAAATTGATTTACATTATAAATTTAAAGTCTTGAAATAATTTCGAGCTTTGTGTTGTTTGAAGAAATTTATCGCATCCCGCCATTGCAGTAATCTCCCTGCTTTCATGAAGACTTGATCTTCAATTGCAGACGCGCGCAATAAGTGAAATTGTTCTTAATAATTATAGCGGTATTATTGTAGTTATTAATTATTGTAGTTATCTGTGGTGTAATTTGGAATTCTGAATTATATAATTCGACTGTGGCAAGTTTGTGGTGGACGTTCGAGAGGAAGTGCAGCTCGTCTTGAGGATCATCCTGGCGCGCGCACGTGCAATTGCAGTTCACAGTAAATAATTACTATCATTAATTATTTACATGCTGTAATTTGGATTTCCCAAGAGAACTGTGGAATTTTCAGAGTGAAGAGATTGTCTTGAGGATCATCCTGGCTAAACTGTAAAGTTTTTTTTATTTATAATTATTCTAATAATTATATTAGTTAATAAATTATAGGTTAGTTTTCATGTTTGAATAATACTAGAGTTTGTTTTACATTGTCTTCTGAAATCAAAAGTTGCTAAGTGTAATAAATATTAAATAGACTTATTAGGTTTCTTTATTGATATTAGTATTTTGAAATTGTAGAATTTTATTAGTAATTACATTGATTTTTTTACTTATAATTATTCTAATAATTATATTAGTCAATAAATTATAGGTTAGTTTTTATGTTTGAATAATACTAGAGTTTGTTTTACATTGTCTTCTGAAATCAAAAGTTGCTAAGTGTAATAAATATTAAATAGACTTATTAGGTTTCTTTATTGATATTAGTATTTTGAAATTGTAGAATTTTATTAGTAATTACATTGATTTTTTTATTTATAATTATTCTAATAATTATATTAGTTAATAAATAGGTTAGTTTTCATGTTTGAATAATACTAGAGTTTGTTTTATATTGTCTCCTGAAATCAAAAAGTTGCTAAGTGTAATAAGTATTATTGTTACATAATCATGTATAAAGTGAGAAGCATTCGCACTCGCAAGCCATTAGAACAGTGTAGTTATGATCATAGAGCACGTGTAAGGCGTATGATTGATAGAGCAAACAGTAATATCTTAATTGAAATTCCTGTTAAGACGCCCGATGAGTCAGCAGCAAATTTTGATAACAGTGTAGTAGATCATTTTCTTGTTAACAATGTTGGTCCCATTATAAGTGAGTCATCAAATCTTATAGATGATTTGTCAATAGAGCAGGATGATGAGACGATGCTATCAGACAGTGCGTCTACAGTTGGATCTGTTTATTCATCAGGTGTTTCTAATCCAGAGTCTACTTATTGGTATGAATCAGATAGCATAGAAGAATTTGAAGAGCGGCTTGCTTTAGCTTTTACAGGCTGTCTCATCAGCAAATTAAAGCTGTCTTATTAAAACGCACCATTGTTTTGCAAGTTTACATGTTGATCCACGAACAATTTTGAAAACTCACAATTTTTCTACTTCTACTGTACAAGTAGCCGGTGGGGAGTACCTTCATTTAGGTGTTAGACAAGGTTTTCTTCGCATTCTTCAGTCAACTCCTCTAGATCTGATTCCTGATATTCTGCAAGTGGATTTTAGTACTGATGGGGCATCGCTGGATAAAGCAAGCAAAATTATTATGTGGCCCATCAAATTAGAATAGCCAATATTCCAAATAGTGCTCCTGAGATTGTTGGTGTTTTTAAAGGTGTGAAAAAACCAACAAGTGCTTCAGAGTTTTTCAAACCAGTTGTTGATGAACTTTTAGCAGTATTACAAGATGGTGTAGAATTTAATGGGGAAAATAAATTAGTACAATTAAGGTGTTTTATTGCTGATGCTCCTGCTCGAGCTTTTGTACTAGGTCATTGCGGGCACAATTCTAAAGCTCCCTGTTCCAGATGTTGTGTGCGAGGTGAATTCATTCGTCGTGGAGTGATGGCTTATCGTGGTACTGATCATACACAACGAACTGATGAAGATTATTCCTCGAGAGTTGATTTTGATCGTCATAAAGGAACAGAATGCTCTATTGGTGCTCTTGGTTTAAATCTGGTTTCAAGTACAGTGTTTGGTTATATGCATCTAGCGTGTCTTGGTGTGATGGAAAAGATTTTTCAGGGAATAGTTAACGGTAGGTTTGTAAAATCAGCTAAGCTATCTCCAGCTCATATAAAATTATTAAGGCCAGGTTACTCCAAAAAACGTGATTTTTTTCAATAAATTTTATTCATAGTACAAAACATGTTGAGTAATCAATTTTTTTACATATGAAAGCACATATATTAAATTACTTGAAAATTTTTTTTTTGTTCAAAATGGCGGTTTTGAAAATGGCTGCTGAAACTCGTCTGATTAGTAGATGGATGACATCATTTCTTGGAAACGAATTATCTGAAAGTAAAAAACAAAACGGTTTCATGTTCTGTATCGAATTGGCTATGGCCTCAAGCAGAATGAAACATTTTCAATGAAAAAAAAACAAAATGGCGGACTTGAATTTTTTCAAAAGTCCGCCATTTTGTTTTTTTTTTATTGAAAATGTTTGTACGTACGTTGAAAATGATGTCATCCATCTACTAATCAGATCTCGGAAATTCACGCGCACAAAAGGTGAATATGCAGCATTCGCTCGCTCTCAACGGATGCAGGTAGGATTACATCAAGAGGAACCAGGTGATTTAATGTCTGCTTTTGGAAACGCAGGTTATTCAAATAAATAAAAATGGTATTTTATTCTTCAAGGGGGTGTCAAACCATTCAAATTTCCCGCCGACATTCCTAACCTCAAATTCTTTAACAATTGATTACAATTAATAAATAAACTAAATTATGAAAAACGAAGGCATCATTGCCCTCCATAATACAATTATCTACCACTGTGCGAAGTTTTAAACAAAAACTGCAAAACCTCTACGAATGCCATTGGAACAAAATTTATGTTAGTCTAGACTCGAACCTTCAAATTTCGTTCCAAAACCATTCGTAGAGGTTTAGAAGTTTATGTTTCAAACTTCGCACAGTGGTAGATAATTGTATTACGAAGGGCAATGACCTCTTAGTTTTTCATAATTATACTTATTCTTTTAATTAAAGCCAATATTTTATAATTCTCGGGTCGGTAAGGTAGGAAGGATAAAAATTGACTTTGACATCCCCTTAAGGAGGCTCCAGCGGTGGGTGCCGTGTCAAGTGAGGACTCTATGGGAGGATTTATTTTCTTTTTTAATGTTGGTTCAATTATATTATATAAATTTTATTCTAAAGCATTGTGAACTATTTCTCAATGTTTATAACAAACAAAATATTATATTAATACGTAGAGAACGTCGGCGTAACTTGGTATTATTAATAACTTAAAATAGCGCATTCTCATAAGTTACGTGTTAAAAGCTAATCGAAATTCAAAAGTTTAATGAAGATTTTTGGAAAGTTTCAAACCATAAACCCTTAATCCCATTAACTTATAAACCCTTAAAACCATAAACCCTTAAACCCATTAACGTATAAACCCTTAAAACCATAAACCCAACCCTTAAGCTTTTAAAAACACAAACCCATAAACCATTAAACTTATAATCACGTCAACCCTCTAACACACACATCCTCAGATGTATATACCCTCAGACCCATAAACCCTCAAACCCATAAACCCTCTAGCCCATGAACCCTTAAAACTAAAAACCCATAAACTTATTAACACGTTAACCCTCAAACCCATAAACCTTTAAGCTCATATACCGTTAAACACAATAACCCGTGAATCAAACCCTCAAATCGATAAACTAAAAAATTCGTAAACCCGTAAATCCCAACCCCAAACATTCATCAAGCCATAAACCCTCAAACCCATGATCCCTCCAACCCATGAACACTCAAACTCTAAAATCCATGACTTTTCAAACATATGAAACCTACAACCCATGAACCGTCAAACCCCTGAACGCAAGACTTAGTTTTATAATTATTAAATTTTTCATTTCTTAAATATATCGTTTATTTTTAGGTCAACTACTTGATTTATCTTGGTGGTAGAAATACCGATGACTCTTCAGCAATTTTTTTAAGAAATTGCTTTGCAGTCAACACAGAGCTTCTGTGCAATGTTACTTGGCTTGGAGATAAGAAAAAAAATGTCACAAGACTACGTGATACCCGTTTTGTGGCAGCTTGTGAATGTATATTGTTTTATATATTTTATTTAACTTGTCATACTAGACTTATTATATTAATTATGTATGTTTCATTAATTTTTTATAGAAGCCATCTCCTCAAATGCCATGATCTTACCCAGGGCAAGCAACTTGCAATTCACAGATTCGATGACCAGGGCCCTGAAAAGCCTTAAGCAATGTCTACGGCGTCTCGAAGAGAACAAGATACGCAGAGACGAGCTACTGCCCGAAGAAAGAGATGAGGAGCAGCTGCCACCATCTCCGAGGAGAAGACGAGCTCCTGATGAAGAAGAAGAAGAAGAAGAAGAAGAAGAAGAACATCAAGAACCCCTGCCATCCAGTCCAAAAAGAAGAACATTTTAGATTTTATTTATTTGTTCATTTTTTACTAAATTCAATTATCAAATTACTAATCTTTTATTTTTTAATTATGTTTTAATTTTTAATTACGAAATTAAATTTAAAAAAATGTAAGGAAGCGTTGGAGGGGCAGAGAATGTTCGTTGTGCCTCACAGAGATGGGCGAGGTCGGGGCCCTCTCACACATAAAAAAAAATTCTTTTATTTTTGTTTGAAAAAATAGCAATATTGAGGTAATTTTTACATTACAAGAGAATAATTCTAATAACATTATAATTATTATGATTATTACCCAGACAGCCAAAAATGAATTTTTTCTAAGGATTTTTTTCGAACACTTTAAGAATAATTATGAATGTAAGTTAGAAAAGGTTTCTTAAAGAGTTTGAAAAGAATTCATAAAGAATTCTAACGTCTGCGACATTCATGAAATTTGTTTTGCCGTCTGGAAATTCTTTAGTGTTATTATTACTTCTATTAAAATAAAAATAATAATTGTTTTCAGATGCCGTTGAGAGACGTTAGAAAATAACTCTAGAACCGATCCATCACGTACTGAGAGACGACGTCAAGGAACAAAGACTGCCGATTCAGCGACTGACCCAAGACTGAGGTAGACACGCTGAGGCTGGGAGCGACAAAAATGACATCGTTTTCAGACTTGCAAGCTGAGCTGCAAGGAGGGCCTAGCAAAGGTAATTTATTCATCATTCTATTATAACATCGAGTTGCAGCTCAGGTGATCCCTGTTAAAAGATTGAATCTGGTTTGATCGAACTTAAAATCCAGCTCGATTTCAAGCTCGAAATCAAACTCTAAAAATCCACCCTGATCGACCTACATTTCAAGTTTGATCAAGCTGGATTCAACCTCATCGCTGAATTTCAAGTTCGATCGAGCCGGATTCAAACTCATCGCTGGATTAGAAGCTTGAGATTTAGCTTGATATTTTCAGTAGGGGAACCTGCACAAGGACCAGCTGGTTCAGCCACTGGTCCGTTTGAGTGACGGTAGCCTCCTGGAGCTGCAGGCTCCCGAAATATACCATTATTTACGTAAATATTTTCAGGGACTATATATATATATAAAATTTCTTCATATATATATAAAATCTCTTCATATATATATATATATATATATATATATATATATATATATATATATATATATATATATATATATATTCCACGTCGACCAGGGAAGAAATTTTTTACATTTCGTTCAAAATGTTTTTACTAGTTCAGAATAGGTAAAAAATGCATGCAAAAAAAATTTAGATAACAATACTCTAACTATGCAGAACTGTGGCCCTATTAAAAATAGAGTTTTTTTCAATTTTTAGAAACAGAAAACTTTAATGATTTTTAGCTCCAGAAAGGTGCAATTTAGGTATTTACACATATACATTTTTATTATTTTTCTGTATATTTTTCTGTAAATTTTCTATAGAATATGCTAACACTTTTTTCAGGCCCCAATTACCACGTTTCTGATTGATTTATAAAAGATATACCGTTATAAAGTAATAAGAGCTTCAAAATGAGACCAGGTAGACCATGGACCGAGCTTTTTAACCGAAGTAACAGAACTTTGAAGGAAATCTACATACAATTTGTATATCTATATATGAAGATTTCTTATATACATGATATTCCCTACATACATATATAGATATATAAATTGTATGTAGATTTCTTTCACATTTTCAAATAAAAATTGACCTAAAAATGTATTATACTTTCCTGATGTATTGTAAAGACGAAAAAAACTTCAAGACATAAAAAAACTGTAGTAAAAGTTCATTCTGAACGAATTTCAATATTTCATTAAGTGTATAATAACATGAGATTTTGGTATGAGATCTCAGGTGAGAATCTTACTTGAGATTATTCAGTAGGGGTATGTGAATAATCATAATTAAAGTATAAAATTATAATTAAATTTAAATATTTACGTAATTAAATGATATATATGTGTTATTATTGTATGTATATATCTGTTGCGGATTCTCGGAAAAACAACTCAAGTCCATTTTTTTGAAAATTGAGTTTTAAGCGATTTTAATATCTTTTTATAGTATATTTTCAGATAACACTGCACAAAATCAAGAAAGTGTAAAAATAAGTGGCCTTATCTACTATTTATGATTTTTTTTTACATTAGTTCAAATAGAAAAGAAAAATTTTAAGTATTAGTATCTTCAAAACAGAAAAGTGGACTTATGTTGTTATTCTGCAAAACCATATATATATTATGTATTAATTTATTAATTTATTGTACAAAAAAAAAAAAAAAAAAAAAATATATATATATATATATATATATATATATATATATATATGCATTATTTTCTGTAAATTTTCTGTACAATATGCTAACATTTTTTTCAGACCCCAATTACCACGTTTCTGATTGGTTTATAAAAGATATACCGTTATATGCTATTTAAAAAATTTCGGCAGTTTATTTTACTCTCAAAATTTGGTAGTAATAAGAGCTTCAAAATGAGACCAGGTAGATCATGGACCGAGCTTTATAACTGAAGTTACAGCATTTTGAAAGAAATCTACATACAATTTATATATCTATATGTATATAGTGAATATCATGTATAAAAGAAATCTTCATATATAGATATACAAATTGTATGTAGATTTCCTTCAAAATTCTGTTACTTCGGTTAAAAAGCTCGGTCCATGGTCTACCTGGTCTCATTTTGAAGCTTTTATTACTTTATAACGGTATATCTTTTATAAATCAATCAGAAACGTGGTAATTGGGGCCTGAAAAAAGTGTTAGCATATTCTATAGAAAATTTACAGAAAAATATACAGAAAAATAATAAAAATGTATATGTGTAAATACCTAAATTGCACCTATCTGGAGCTAAAAATCATTAAAGTTTTCTATGTTTCTAAAAATTGAAAAAAACTCTATTTTTAATAGGGCCACAGTTCTGCATAGTTAGGGTATTGTTATCTAAATTTTTTTTGCATACATTTTTTACCTATTCTGAACTAGTAAAAACATTTTGAACGAAATGTAAAAAATTTCTTCCCTGGTCGACGTGGAATATATATATATATATATATATATATATATATATATATATATATATATATATATATATGAAGAGATTTTATATATATATATAGTCCCTGAAAATATTTACGTAAATAATGGTATATTTCGGGAGCCTGCAGCTCCAGGAGGCTACGGTCACTCAAATGGACCAGTGGCTGAACCAGCTGGTCCTTGTGCAGGTTCCCCTACTGAAAATATCAAGCTAAATCTCAAGCTTCAAACCCAGCGATGAGTTTGAATCCGGCTCGATCGAACTTGAAATTCAGCGATGAGGTTGAATCCAGCTTGATCAAACTTGAAATGTAGGTCGATCAGGGTGGATTTTTTGAGTTTGATTTCGAGCTTGAAATCGAGCTGGATTTTAAGTTCGATCAAACCAGATTCAATCTTTTAACAGGGATCACCTGAGCTGCAACTCGCAAGAAGCCTCCTACTCAACATCATTCTCGTTGCTCCTACGTCATCGAGAGTTTTGCAGGCATGTCCACGCGCTCGTACGTTAACAGCATGACCTTGGGAACCATTCAGCAGATCGCTATCACATCCAGGTAGGCGCACACCGTTTCTGCGCTCAAAGTGTTATGAACTCTGTTGAAAAAAACGAAAAAAATAAGATTTTTTATTGCATTATGGGTTGGAAAGTTATAATAAAATGATGAATAAATTACCTTTGCTAGGCCCTCCTTGCAGCTCAGCTTGCAAGTCTGAAAACGATGTAATTTTTGTCGCTCCCAGCCTCAGTGTCTACCTCAGTCTTGGGTCGGCAGTCTTTGTTCCTTGACGTCGTCTCTCAGTACGTGCTGGATCGGTTCTAGAGTTATTTTCTAACGTCTCTCAACGGCATCTGAAAACAATTATTATTTTTATTTTAATAGAAGTAATAATAACACTAAAGAATTCCCAGACGGCAAAACAAATTTCATGAATGTCACAGACGTTAGAATTCTTTATAAATTCTTTTCAAACTCTTTAAGAATCCTTTTCTAACTTACATTCATAATTATTCTTAAAGTGTTCGAAAAAAATCCTTAGAAAAAATTCATTTTTTGCTGTCTGGGTAATAATCATAATAATTATAATGTTATTAGAATTATTCTCTTGTAATGTAAAAATTACCTCAATATTGCTATTTTTTCAAACAAAAATAAAAGAATTTTTTTTTATGTGTGAGAGGGCCCCGACCTCGCCCATCTCTGTGAGGCACAACGAACATTCTCTGCCCCTCCAACGCTTCCTTACATTTTTTTAAATTTAATTACGTAATTAAAAATTAAAATATAATTAAAAAATAAAAGATTAGTAAATTGATAATTGAATTTAGTAAAAAAATGAACAAATAAATAAAATCTAAAATGTAAGAAAACGTTCTATTCATATAAAAAGTCCACGTTAATTTCAGCAAGTGATAATATAAAAAGAATGCAAACTAATATAATAAACGTGTATTTTTTATATGAACTTCCCTAAAAAGTAAAAACATAAATAAAGTCGCCTTTATAAAACGCAAAGAAAATGTAGCAAGCTAGTATTTTTCTTGGTGTTTTATAAATGCGTAGATGTCCGGAAATTCTTCGGTCCCATCCTCAGGCTGGCCGTTGTCCTCCATTATGGTGTTGCTGTGGTCGTGATGATCCTTGTTGTTCTCGGCGTCGCTTTCGATCTCCGTATCATCGTCCGGGTAAGGTTCTGCACCTCCTCTGTCAGGTCGGCAATCCTCCAAATACTCCGCGGGGTATTCGTCAGAGTGGGTCCTTCCATCCAATTCTCCGTCCTCTGATTCCCTGATATATTTTATATTTTATTTTAAATTAATTTGATTTTGCTTCATCACAGAGGAAGCTTTGGGATGGTAATAAAAAAGTTTTGCTAAAATCACTATAGAAATATCTTTTGAGACAATAGGAATCAACATACACTATTTTTAGAAAATGTCTGTATGAATGTGCGTGCATGAGTGCGTGCGCGTGTATGTGTATGCATGCATGCATGCGTGCATTTGTGTGCGCGTGTATGGGTATGTGCATGCGTGTGTGTCCGTATGCGCGTATGTGTGTGTGCGTGCGTGCGAGCGTGCGTGTGAGCGAGTGTGTGTACGTGCGTGCGTGCGTGTGAGTGAGTGTGTATGTGCGTGAGTGTGTGTGCGTGCGTGTGAGTGAGTTAGTGTGTGCGTATGTGTGTGTGTGTGCGTGTGTGTGGGTCACACCATATTTCTTTGTAACACATGTATGGTTTTTGCGTTTTTTAAAATAAGTTTTTAAATAATCGGTCAAAAAGGAAATTTTTTTACAGGCAACAAAAATGGTCAGCGGGTAAAAAACTTTTTTACCCGCTTATCCGGACAGAATAGTACATTATGCAACAAGGAACGAAAGTAGCAGTTTTTCCCGCGGGCAGTAATCACTCGAGGGCGAAATCTACCTTTTGTGTGTGTGAATTTTCGAGTATAGGTGTTTACTGTTGAGTGGATGATTGACTTTGTGTAGGTGACTTGTAACATGTAGATGGTTGTTCTTGAGTGTGGGATGATTGTTTATCGCGCAGATGTTTATAGTGCGATTGATCCGGTGTGCGTGATTGCTGTTGTGTAAATGACTTGTCATGTGTGGGTGGTTTCTGTTGAGTGAATGATTGCTTTTGTTTCGATTGTTTGGTGTGCGTGATTGCTTTTGTGTAGATGACTTGTGAAGTGTGGGTGGTTGTTGTTGAGTGTAGGATGATTGTTTTGATTGATCTGGTGTTCGTGATTGCTGTTCTGTAAATGACTGGCTATGTGTGGGTGGTTTCTGTTGAGTCGATGATGGCTTTTGTTTCGATTGATTTGATGTGCGTGATTGTTTTTGTGTAGATGGCTTGTGAAGTGTGGGTGGTTGTTGGTGAGTGTAGGATGATTGTATTGATTGATCTGGTGTTCGTGATTGTTGTTGTGAAGAAGACTTGTTGTCAATTGTGTGTGGTTTCTGTTGAGTGATAGGTGATTGCATATCGCGCCCTCGTTGGAGTATGCGCGGGCGAAAAGGCTCAGATGGCAGCCCTTCCTGTGCAAAATGTGATTTATGCACTGGACTTGTAGTATAGTAGATTCTTGTTGATGTATGCGCTAGACTTGATAGTGATTGGGACGATGCTTTTATCGCAGGTCCACCCACTTGCGATAAAATCGACATGCCACAAGATTCTGCTTGCTGAGAGCGGTGGGAAGACGCAAGATTCGTCGAAGCTCCAGATCGCATCTTTTGCATTTGATCGAAAATGTTTTTAGCAGCAACATCGGGTGACACTCCGCCACGATTTTTAGCCGGTCGTGAATACATCTAAAAAATAAAAGTGGTGCCAGTAGGATGCTTAATAACAATAACTAAGAGTCGCTACGTAACAAAATTGATTCTATGTAAATACATTAAAACTTCACACATAAATACATACATACAGACAGACGTACATACATACATACAACGTTGCCGTAATGCCATATCACTGCAATATTTTGCAATATTGCAAAGTTAAATATCACGATATATCACTGCGATATCACCGGAACATTGTGATACAATTTTCGGCAGCTTTGGAGCAAGGCAATATGACGGCTATATTTTGCAATGCCGCTGTGTTGCATATCGTATCGATGTATCTCTGCAATATCGTCGAAACATCGCAATACGATGTTCCACAGCTGCAGTGCAAACCGATATTAGGGCAATATTCTAATTTCTTTTATTTTTCATCCGATTTGAACTTTAAACCACTCATTTGAATCGTTAAGCAATTTAAAAACGATTAACCGTTGAAAATTAAAAAATCGGCAAAATCAGCAAAGTTAGAGCCAATTGTTTAAAGTAAATGTGAATGAATTTATGAATTTCTTCACATTTAATTAGTAACAATTTACCCATAACAATTAAGGCTCTAACTTTGCTGATTTTGCCAATTTTTTAATTTCCAACGGTCACTTGATTTGAAATTGTTTAACGATCAAAATAAGTGGTTTAAAATTCAAATCGAATGAAAAATAATAGAAATTAGAATGCACGAACATGTTACGATTTTCAATCGAAGATACATGGTTTTGCAATAACATAATTCCGATAAAAAAGTTTTTTTTTTGTTACATTACCCAATCATATTTTATAATGTATTGACTTTTATATTATTATGAATATATTAATTGAAATAAAAGAAATCTTGTGTGGTAATATTTTGTCCGAGGAACCACCTTAATATTTCTAAAATAATTCTGAAATATTCCACAAAAGATTCAGTAAAGCCATTTGATCTTAGGAATATTTCAGAAATTTTTCAGAAATATTTCATCTAAATTTTCTAGTAATAATTCTGAAATATTTTTGTAATATTTTGTAGTGTATTCCTCAGAAAAAAATGTGATCGTTGAAATATTTCAGAAATATTGCATTTATATTGCAGAAAATATTACGTTTACGAAACATTTATGAAATATTTCGTAGGCGGACATAACAATATTTCAGGAAAAGTTTTTAGTGAAATATTTCTGTAAGATTATAAACATTTCATGAAATATTACAATAATACTTCAGAAATATTTCATGATGTTCGAGGATCATTACTATTAACACAAAAACTTATTGTAGTTATATATATAGTTACCTGTCAATTGTTTTTGCAAGAACTTTCAAAAGGGTAAAGTGAGACGATAAAAATATTATAAAAAAAATATCGACGATAATACGACGCAATTTATGACGATATCTGCAATTTAATGGTAGGGGCTCAATACCCATATGGGTGTCCATACTGGGAGAGGGGTCATTCATACTGGGGAATTCAAAAGTAAGCTTTCAAAAGTAGCTTTCAAACATAAATATAGTAGAAGAAAATATTGACCTAGCAAAACTATCCAACAAAAGTATTGGCCTTAATGTACAATTTTTTATTTTTTATTTTTGTTATAATTTATTTTATTATAATTATGCATTTAAATTTATGAAAACAAAATTAAAATTTTATTGACATATATTTATTATTTATGATTCAATTTACTACGATTTAAAAATTTATTTTTTACAATAATAATGTAAATTTTAATTTAAAAAATGTAATAAAAATTGTTTTTATTATATTACGAAATTTACAGGTTCGGTGACAAAATTTTAATAATAATAAATAATCCTGGGCAACAAACTTTTGTAGGAAGTTCTGACGAATACGGCATTCGAAAACATTTACTCTTTATTTCTTCAAATTTTATGAATGAAATTTCTTAAGAAAGTGAGGAGCAAAAAAAACTCCGAATGATGAAGAAGGACAATTAGGAAAATTAAAAAAATCTTCCACTTTTCTGAAACGTTTGACAAGAATATAGCAATCATTGGTAGCAAATCGAATAATATTTTGAATGACACATATTGATGAATATTGAAGAATAAATGTATTATCCGATTGGAAGATCGATAATACCTGAGATGCTCCAAAAACTACATTTCTATATTGAGTGTATGTGGAATTATTTATTGCAGGTTCAGGACCAGTGCAATGTTTTCCAATGAATTTTAAAGAATCGTTATTGCTTGGCAACATTCACTTTATAATTTTCAGCTTGTCTTCTGGAAATCTGTTGTAAATGCTGACAAAAATTCAACGCCATAAACATCTACTGATCTTTCTACGAATATTTCCATGCATTGCTGTGCTGTATCGACTGATTCATTAGTAGATACAGGATCTGCGAGGATTCTCATGGCTATATGAAACAATAGAAAGTGCATATAAACAGCTGAATTCACCAAACCATAAAAAATTGCAGGGCCACTATACAAAAGTATTTGTCGCTGTTCGGTAGCTTTGTATTTTCCATGCTTCTCAACATTTACAGGTTTCCGACCAAAATCTGTGGGACAGTATTGCTTTACTTGTTCCATACGATCACTTAATAATTTTATATGAGCTGGAGATAGCTTAGCTGATTTTACAAACCTACCGTCAACTATTCCCTGAAAAAATTTTTCCATTACACCAAGACACGCTAGATGCATATAATCAAACACTGTACTTGAAACAAGATTTAAACCAAGAGCACCAATAGAGCATTCTGTTCCTTTATGATGATCAGAATCAACTCTCGAGGAATAATCTTCATCAGTTCCTTGTGTATGATCAGTACCACGATAAGCCATCACTCCACGACGAATGAATTCACCTCGCACACAACATCTGGAACAGGGAGCTTTAGAATTGTGCCCGCAATGACCTAGTACAAAAGCTCGAGCAGGAGCATCAGCAATAAAACACCTTAATTGTACTAATTTATTTTCCCCATTAAATTCTACACCATCTTGTAATACTGCTAAAAGTTCATCAACAACTGGTTTGAAAAACTCTGAAGCACTTGTTGGTTTTTTCACACCTTTAAAAACACCAACAATCTCAGGAGCACTTTTTGGAATATTGGCTATTCTAATTTGAATGGGCCACATAATAATTTTGCTTGCTTTATCCAGCGATGCCTCATCAGTACTAAAATCCACTTGCAGAATATCAGGAATCAGATCTAGAGGAGTTGACTGAAGAATGCGAAGAAAACCTTGTCTAACACCTAAATGAAGGTACTCCCCACCGGCTACTTGTACAGTAGGAGTAGAAAAATTGGGAGTTTTCCAAATTGTTCGTGGATCAACATGTAAACTTGCAAAACAATGATGCGTTTTAATATTCTGTAAGACAGCTTTAATTTGCTGATGAGACATATTAGTGTCTGTAAAAGCTAAAGCAAGCCGCTCTTCAAATTCTTCTATGCTATCTGATTCTCACGAATAAGTAGACTCTGGATTAGAAACACCTGATGAATAAACAGATCCAACTGTAGACGCACTGTCTGATAGCATCGTCTCATCATCCTGCTCTATTGACAAATCATCTATAAGATTTGATGACTCACTTATCATGGGACCAACATTGTCAACAAGAAAATGATCTACTACACTGTTATCAAAATTTTCAGCTGACTGATCAGGCTCTTAACAGGAATTTCAATTAAGATATCACTGTTTGCTCTATCAATCATACGCCTTACACGTGCTCTATGATCATAACTACACTGTTCTAATGGCTTGCGAGTGCGAATGCTTCTCACTTTATACATGATTATGTAACAATAATACTTATTACACTTAGCAACTTTTTGATTTCAGGAGACAATGTAAAACAAACTCTAGTATTATTCAAACATGAAAACTAACCTATTTATTAACTAATATAATTATTAGAATAATTATAAATAAAAAAATCAATGTAATTACTAATAAAATTCTACAATTTCAAAATACTAATATCAATAAAGAAACCTAATAAGTCTATTTAATATTTATTACACTTAGCAACTTTTGATTTCAGAAGGCAATGTAAAACAAACTCCAGTATTATTCAAACATAAAAACTAACCTATAATTTATTGACTAATATAATTATTAGAATAATTATAAATAAAAAAATCAATGTAATTACTAATAAAATTCTACAATTTCAAAATACTAATATCAATAAAGAAACCTAATAAGTCTATTTAATATTTATTACACTTAGCAACTTTTGATTTCAGAAGACAATGTAAAACAAACTCTAGTATTATTCAAACATGAAAACTAACCTATAATTTATTAACTAATATAATTATTAGAATAATTATAAATAAAAAAACTTTACATTTCAGCCAGAATGATCCTCAAGACAATTTCATCACTTTGAAAATTCCACAGTTCTCTTGGGAAATCCAAATTACAGCATGTAAATAATTAATGATAGTAATTATTTACTGTGAACTGCAATTGCACGTGCGCGCGCCAGGATGATCCTCAAGACGAGCTGCACTTCCTCTCGAACGTCCACCACAAACTTGCCACAGTCGAATTATATAATTCAGAATTCCTGTATTTTCGTCAGTTTGGTTTTAACGGTCTTTTCGTCAGTTTGGTTTTAACGGTCTTTTCGTCAGTTTGGTTTTAACGGTCTTTGAGAGAGCATCACCTAACACAAGCGTGCAAAGTTTGGAAAAACGGAGCAAGTAGACGTTGCAGTGCCTATAGTTTGTGAATTGTTTATCAACGACCTTTATGAGAACATCATCAACGACGTACGTGCAAAATTTTCAAATCGCAATCTGCAGACGTTCAGCTGTCGACGGTTCTACGAGTCATTTTTCAACGATTTTTGCAAGAACATGGTCTTACTGCTACGATAGGTGATATAATAAAGGTATGTTATTTTATAAAAAATTCATGTACGCGTAATTCATGTACAATATTGTAAGAAAGTCGTTTTTAAGTTTTGGCGATGGCGATGACGATGAGGACGATACGATGACGATGATGATTTAAATAATGCGAGCGATTTAAATAGCATGAAGAAAAGTAAAAAGCGCAGAGTAGAATAATTAATAATAATAATTAGTATAAGAATATTTTAAGAATATAGAAAAAAATTGTAATTGTATGCGATTTATATATGTAATAAATATAATATTGTTATTAAATGAGTCTAATATAAATAAATACATATTATTCTATCAAAATATCACCTATTTCCTTACAAATGTAAAGAATTGTAAAAAAATTTGCGATTAAATAATTTTTTATCTAAAATCTAACACCGTGGTTGTTATTATTTTTTGATTCTACCCCTAATTAAAAAAAGAATCGTCAAAATCGGATCATTAGTTCCCGAGAAAAAGCAAAATTGTCTCGCTTTTTCAAATATAAGACACTTGGCCAAATTTCAGCCGCGGCACAGCGGCGCATGCGCGCCCCACTCTCTACAAAAACGCGCTGTCGCTTTTGTCACCAACTCACCTTAAATATTCACATTCATTGTTGCTCAAATATCAGATATGATAGTTTAACTGTTACTGTAGACCATCCGTAAATTAGAGCTCTTAATATTAATGAACAAAGCCGCAATGATTTTTTGAAAAAAAAAAATTATCTCAGCTCCAGATTATCGTAGAGGAATAATTAAAAGCTTAAAATTTGCATAAAAATCATAGCAATTAAGTAATTGATGTGGAAATTTTATCTGAAAATAATTTACCATTTAACTTTTAACATTAAAAATTTATGATTTTCAACTTAATGTTTAAACAATTTACCCTTCAGTAATCAACTTTTCCTTTATTGTACGTTATAGTATAACTCTTTACGAGTAAAATAGACCCTCCGAGAAGTCTCTCCGACGTCTCAAAAAAAAATTATTTAGAATCTGGCAAGAGCCTTTTTTACCTAACAAATAGGAATTAACAAAAAGTTATGAATATTTTAAGCTAAAATTTATACCACTTATAAAGTGTACAAAGATCTTCAAAGAAAGTTGTAGTACGATTTTTTAGAAGCAAAACTAAATTAATTATAGAAAATTTTAAAAAACGCTAAAATCGGCGTTTTTTTTGTTTTTTGAGTAAACAAATGGGCGGATTTTAATTTAGTTTGTCTTATTTTGTAGGTATTTTTAATACTTAAAAAAAGTATTAAACTTTTTTTCAATAGCATCAACGGTTCAAAAGTTATGCGCAAAAAACGGTTTTTTGCACTTTCTTTGATTATTTAAACAATGTTCCACAGCCAGAAATCGCGCTCAAACTATTGTCCCAATATTCTGACATCCTTCCGAACAACTTCCAATAATCTTTTACCTTCTTTTATTTAGTTCCCAAAACAGGCCTTTTAAAGTCTAATCTGACTGGACTACAAGGCCTAGCTGCGCGCGCGTCTTTGGCGACGCCCTCTGAGGACCTATTTACCCACACCCTCTGTTCTTCTTTCTCTGTCTTAAGCATTAGCCTAATGAGAGGAAAAGCGCATGGGAGGAGAAAAAGGAGGAAACGTTCTTTGCTATTCGTCCTTGCTCACCCTCACCCCGCACGCTCGACCCTTCAGCATAGACGAGATACGGCGGAAAGCTGTTTAAACGACACTGATGGTCAACAGGGTCTCACCAGCATTCGCTCGACAAGCACCTCAGGAGCAGTATATATTCCTGTAAAGCAAAGCTTGTGCTGAAGTAAGAGTAACAGTGCATTCACAGTAGCAAGTGCCCGAGTGAAATTCTCCCATGTATCCCAGCGTACGAGTAACGCGAGTGAACCCTGGAAATTGGCCCCGTGCGCCAGCCTTGCCAGAGGAGCACTCGTATTCCGGGAAAATTTCTCGCGTCCGAGAAGGCATCCGCGTGCGCTAGCCCTGATTCAGGAACATCCGCACGCGTGTATGCCTACCCGCGGAAACGAGAAAAAATTCCGGAATACACGTGCTCCTGTGGCAAAATTGGCGCACGGGGGTCGACTACCAAGGTACACTCGCCATACCCCTGGGCGGGGGTGCTTGCTAAAATTTCCCTGGCGATCGCATAGACAGCCTCGTATTTTCGATCAACTCGGAAGGTTGCTCCAGCAACTTTGAAATTTATACACATGCAATAAGACATTCAATGAAACATATAAGAGCAATATGAAATATAAATAAGAAGAAACGACTAAGAAAACTTTCTGAATACCATGGAGGAGAATAAACGTTAGCAGAGATCATAGAGCAAGATTTAAGAGAGAAAATTGGAAGTATAACTAATTTGATAAATTGTGGAAGTATAACAATTTAAAAAACTCAAGGCCGTAAAAGTATATTAGTTTACTTACAGCAGAGCTTCTATTCCAAGGAGAAATCTTTGTAGAAATATAAGGCACCGGTAAGTACTAACTACTGGGGATAGTCGGCTAGCCGCTAACTACTGAAGATATTCGACTACAAATTTAAAAAAAAATATTAAATATTTTAGATAAAGTACGCAGTAACAGCAAAATTGACTGGAATGTGACTATACATCAGTCAGATTGTGTTTGAAACATACATACACATTCACACCCAACGTGTGTGTGTGTGTGTGTGTGTGTGTATATATATATATATATATATATACACACACACACACACACACACACACACACACACACACACACACACACACACACATATATATACACATATAATTTACAAAAATGGATGTTTAGCTGTCAAGAAAAAATTAGCTAGGACAAAAATTCGCGACTCGTGAGTACGATATAGGAAGAAAGCTAGCTGTTTCGAGTAGACAATAAGCGCAACAATTTCAACAACATTTATATAATAAAACACCACAAAAGCTTCAAAATAAATTAAAAATATTCTTACCGTATTCACAGCACTCAGCTTTAGAGGTCGATGATGACTGTTAATACAATGTATTGAAGAAATCCAGTAAATCATCGAAGAGTCCAATAAGAGAGAATGCGGTCATAAATCACAGCGTGAAGTATGAGTATAAAACCATAAAGAAAGGGTCGGCAGACTTGTCAGGCAGTCCGGAAACGGAAGCGGCGACTTTTACAGTTACACCATAGATAAAATTTCGCAAGTTTTAGCGCCACCTATCGGGCGCCTCAGGTCGGCTCCAGACTTCAAAATTCGATGATTTGCGTCGCTCCGCATCTCTCAATTTTTACATTATTTGTTGTAAATAGTATTTCTTTACTAAGTTTAAAATACGTCTATATATTTAGTGGTATATCTATTTATATTTTACCATAGAATATATCTCACGTGATGTGAATTTATACAGATCTTAAGATTTATTTGCTTACATAAAAAATTATTCCTACATTAATTTTACGAAGCTTTTTAGAAATCGTGCAGCCACCTTTTGTGAAAGGTTTCTAAAGTGGTTCGTGCATGTTTCATCGAAAGGTTTCAGCATTGTTGCCGGAACCATTCGCAAAACCTTCCGTTGACTGGTATTCTAACATTTCACGAAGCTTTTGTCAAATCTTGCAGCCACCCTTCGTCAAAGGATTCTCAAATGGTTCGCAAAATACCTTTCGAGAAAGGTATCTTAACCGGTTCGCGTACGTTTTGTTGAAAGGTTTCAGGAATGTTATCGGAACCATTCGTGAAACCTTCCGTTGACTGGTTTTCTAACATTTCACGAAGCTTTTTTGAAATCTTGCAGCTGCCTTTCGTGAAAGGTATCTTAACCGGTTCGCGCAAGTTTCTTTGAAAGGTTTCAGCAATGTTATCGAAACCAATCGAAAAACCTTCTGTAGACTGGTTTTCTAACATTTCACGAAGCTTTTTTCAAACCTTGCAGCCACCCTTCGTGAAAGGTTTCTCAAATGGTTCGCAAAATACCTTTCGAGAAAGGTATCTTAACCGGTTCGCGTAAGTTTTGTTGAAAGGTTTCAGCAATGTTGTTGGAACCATTCGAGAAACCTTATGTAGACTGGTTTGCTAACATTTCACGAAGCTGTTTTGAAATCTTGCAGCTACCTTTCGTGAAAGGTATCTGAACCGGTTCGCGTAACTTTTGTTGAAAGGTTTCAGCAATGTTCTCGGAACCATTCGTGAAACATTCCGTTGACTGGTTTTGTAACATTTCACGAAGCTTTTTTCAAATCTGGCAGCCACCCTTCGTGAAAGGTTTCTCAAATGGTTCGCGCATGTTTCGTCGAAAGGTTTCAGCATTGTTGCCGGAACCATTCGCAAAACCTTCCGTTGAGTGGAATTGTAAGATTTCACGAAGCTTTCCAAAAATTTTGCAGCCACCTTTCGTGAAAGGTTTCTCAAATGGTTCGGATAAGTTTCGTTGAAAGGTTTCAACAATGTTGTCGGAACCATTCGCAAAACCTTCCGTTGACTGGTTTTCTAACATTTCACGAAGCTTTTTTGAAATCTTGCAGCTACCTTTCGAGGAAGGTATCTTAACCGGTTCGCGTAAGTGTCTTTGAAAGGTTTCAGCAATGTTTCGGAACCATTCGAGAAACCTTATGTAGACTGGTTTTGTAACATTTCACGAAGCTTTTTTCAAATCTTGCAGCTACCTTTCGTGAAAGGTTTCTCAAATGGTTCGCGCATGATTCTTCGAAAGGTTTCAGTATTGTTGCAGGAACCATTCGCAAAACCTTCCGTTGAGTGGTATTGTAAGATTTCACAAAGCTTTCCAAAAATCTTGCAGCTACCTTTCGTGAAAGGTTTCTCAAATGGTTCGCGTAAGTTTCGTTGAAAGGTTTTAGCAATGTTGTCGGAACCATTCGCGAAACCTTCCGTTGACTGGTATTCTAACATTTCACGAAGCTTTTGTCAAATCTTGCAGCCACCCTCAAATGGTTCGCGCATGTTTCGTCGAAAGGTTTCAGCATTGTTGCCGGAACCATTCGCAAAACCTTCCGTTGACTGGTTTTCTAACATTTCACGAAGCTTTTTTGAAATCTTGCAGCTACCTTTCGAGGAAGGTATCTTAACCGGTTCGCGTAAGTGTCTTTGAAAGGTTTCAACAATGTTGTCGGAACCATTCGCAAAACCTTCCGTTGACTGGTTTTCTAACATTTCACGAAGCTTTTTTGAAATCTTGCAGCTACCTTTCGAGGAAGGTATCTTAACCGGTTCGCGTAAGTGTCTTTGAAAGGTTTCAGCAATGTTGTCGGAACCATTCACGAAACCTTCCGTTGACTGGTTTTCTAACATTTCACGAAGCTTTTTTGAAACCTTGCAGCTACCTTTCGAGAAAGGTGTCTGAACTGGTTCGCGTAAGTTTTGTTGAAAGGTTTCAGCAATGTTGTCGGAACCATTCGAGAAACCTTCCGTTGACTGGTTTTCTAACATTTCACGAAGCTTTTTTGAAATCTTGCAGCTACCTTTCGAGGAAGGTATCTTAACCGGTTCGCGTAAGTGTCTTTGAAAGGTTTCAGCAATGTTGTCGGAACCATTCACGAAACCTTCCGTTGACTGGTTTTCTAACATTTCACGAAGCTTTCCAAAAATCTTGCAGCCACCTTTCGAGAAAGGTGTCTGAACTGGTTCGCGTAAGTTTTGTTGAAAGGTTTCAGCAATGTTGTCGGAACCATTCGAGAAACCTTATGTAGACTGGTTTTGTAACATTTCACGAAGCTTTTTTCAAATCTTGCAGCTACCTTTCGTGAAAGGTTTCTCAAATGGTTCGCGCATGTTTCTTCGAAAGGTTTCAGCATTGTTGTCGGAACCATTCGCGAAACCTTCCGTTGACTGGTTTTATAAGATTTCACGAAGCTTTCCAAAAATCTTGCAGCCACCTTTCGTGAAAGGTTTCTCAAATGGTTCGTGTAAGTCGCGTTGAAAGGTTTCAGCAATGTTGTCGGAACCATTCGAGAAACCTTTTATATTTTGATTACTGAAGTTTTCCTTGTAACTTTTAGGTAACCTTTCTGTATCCTTTCACGGAAACTTTTCACGCAACCTTTTAGAAAGTTTATGGAAGGTTTTTGCAACCTAGCAGCAAACTTCCACTGAAATATTTCTCTAACTCTTTTATTGAAACTTTTCTTGCCGTGTGGGAGTGTGTCAAAGTTTTCTCGAAAACAAAACAATCATATGAACCTAGCTTGGATATATATTTAGATTACTATAAAACGAAGCGGGGACAACTATTATTTCTTCAAAAAAATGATGTCTCTTAAAACGATGAATGAAAACTCAATTAGACAAGGACAGAGATATCCGGCGTCCCCTTAATCTATAACGAAAATGAATTTCTCAAATGAAATTTGCTCTATAAGTGTTAATTTTTTAAGGTTTATATTTTGGTACTTCAAAATATTCATATTCCGCATCCCATTAAGTTTAGGCGACGTACGCCTTAGGAATATGTTCAAACACATGGTTTTATAGATAATTTGATAGCTTTTTTGTAGTTAAAAATCTGCTCTATGTACAACACGAAATAAAGTTTGTATGTATTCTGTTTTGCCTTGCATTCCAATTTGCCTTAGCTTCTTCTGTACTTAAATGTAATTATATGCCCATTACTGCATACAGTAATTTTTACTACACCCGATTCAAAATTTAAAAAGTGAAAAATTTGTCATGGTATTATATCATATATACTCATATCTAATCAGATATTATCACCTATGTTCATATATGCGCATATATGCGTATACATGTTTATATGTTGCCATACTTCGGATATGATTATATATGGTCATATATGATCATACATGATTAGATGTAATCATATCAATTTTCATACAGGATCATATATGAGCATGTATAATTTATTTTTACCCAGGAAGCTTAGTTTTTTCAATAATTTTGTCATTGACCCAAGATTATCTTTGCACAGATCAAAAGTATAAAGTTGAAAGAATATTTGTGCAAAATTTCAAAGATGTCAGTGTTTTTATAAAAAGTCACCTTAAAAATACATTTTATTTTGATAATAATTGTCAGTGTTATGGAACTGACACAGCATACGAACTTTTTTGCAAATAAGTTTTATATACTTTACTATTAAGTAACGAAAAATACTTTTTACTTATAATAAAACATCTAGTACACAGTATTTAGATAGTAATTTAATAGTGTTACGGAACTTACCTCTACTGCTTTTCATTGAAATCTGAAGAGAGAAAACTGTTTGTACTCGTGAAATTTTTAATTCCCAGATCTTTTTCCGGATACATTTGATGAGTCATAACATGTAGTTTGCGAATCTACCGTCACGATGATCTATTATAGTAAACTATTGTACTTTTTGGTGTAGATACTGTTGTCATCAATATTTTATGGCAAACTGCTAGACAAAAAGTATGCACCTTTAATGATAATTAGTGATTTTTTAGTTTAAAACCAATACAAATGTATATTATTAACTTTGTAGTTAACTATGTATACAGAAGAATTTGTTTTACCTACCTTACTTTTGCATATTGCCGTTTTATATCAAAATTTGAGTTTGGACATGTTACGGAACTGACATTTGAGACCTAATTTATTGATTTGTTTTAAACGATAGCAGCTAGTCTTCGTAAGGGGTGTCAATATGATGCAATATGATTATATATTAATGTATAAAAACTTCCGTTTTAGCAGGGAAATCATAGTTTAATTAAAATTCCTCTTAATATTCTAAATATTTTTAAAAAAATAATGATTATATATGTAATTTACTTTATTTCATTAAGGATGTAAGCTTTTTTACTGTGCAGAATTTAATGTAGCACTCTTAGTAGTAAAATTTATATTATTAATTTTAACCTTAGCTATCACATAAGAGTTGTTTGTAAGCAAAATATTTGGGTATGCTATCAAAACCAAATTCACTTTTTTAATTCTGAGAAAAAACTGTAATCTTTTGCTATGAGTTTCAATGGAACACAACGTATTTAAATGCTACTTCAATGACTGCATTTTGATTTGGATTAATAATAATACCATAAATGTGAAGAAAATATTTTATTATGATAAAAAGCATATTATAAAATATACATTACAAAATTAATTTTCTCCAAAAGTAGAATTATCAGGTTTTGTTTGCACACTCCATATTTTTTGTTTATAAAATATAAAGAATAGGTTTATTATATATAAAAATATATTGTAAATGAATTTAATTATTTCAATACGATTTACAGAATGTCATTGAACATTTTATATTTAATAGAAATTAACAAATTTGCATGTACAGACCTAATAATAAAAATGCAATGTTTATCATAAGAAGTATTTAATCCATACGGGTCTTGACAGTTCTTGTAGTGACTTTATCTTTTTCACTGAAAGAAAAATGGTTTTACTAGGTAGAGTAAAATAAAAAATGAATTTCTACATTTAATAAATACTAACATTATATGAACAATAGCTCCCCATCCAGATATAGCATCTCTGTCACAAGCATTAACCAGCGCTTGACTGATAGTTTCAAAAAGATCATCTGCTTCCAAATTAGGTTCATACAATGCTTCACACATACCATATAACTGCTCTGAGCAAGTCCCACCAACTACAAAATCTTCTGGCAGATTCAGACAGCCTATTAAATCCATATTACAAATGAAAGGTTCAAAAGTTTCAGGATCCAATCCTGCAACTATTGGTTCAACAAAGTATGGTCCAAATCTTCTCTCATATAAAAGGTTCGAAATCATTGATCCAAATGTTTTAGGATGAATTTTTCTATTTTCTTTTAGTTCATAAAGATTTAGCCTGAAGCGTAACCTTTCCATAACTGTTTGACTATCAGTAGCAAGTCCAGGAAGGCCAAGATATAAGTGTGGTCCCATTTCATATATCTTTTGGAAATCACAAGATATTGTTTGTGCTTGAATACCAAACCTACGATCAGCTGCTATAGCAACACAGTTTTTACCCTTCATTGCTATAATAGCACCACCATTATATGCTAAAATACTCTGGAAATAATGAAAAATTTGATAAATATATATGCAAATATTTATTCTTTGTTAATAGGTACTGTTGTGCTTGAAAATAATGTTTTAATGTATACATTTCTATTTAAGTAGTATCAAATATAATATAACAATAATAAAAAAATAACAATTGATATTTTATTAACGTAATTTTCGTAAAAGAATGCATTATATTTTAAATAAAATATGCATTGTCATTAACGCATTCGATGTCATCATAACCTGTACTTTTTATTTTTACAAGTACTAAAAACAAACTTTTTGCGTAAAATAATCAATTTACTCAAGACTTCAACTAACCATTTGTATTCTATTTTTATTTTCTTACCATTTTGCTTAATTATTAATATAGGTTTGTGTATCCAATTGTAATTCACGGCTGCGGCACGAAATATTGCTAAGTTGTCGTATGCCGTGAAATATACAGTCTTACAATTTACAAACCTCATTCCGCCCGTATTCCATTGGCTGTGTCTGCAATTGGAGCGAATATGTATGCGCACATGGGTGCGCACAGGGGTGCGCATATGGTCTAGTGAGAATATGAGAAAAAGAAAAATCTGTTGGTACTATCAGTAGTATAACTCCAAGCACGATCGTCCAAATGATTTAGCAGTCTGACGTTTAAGGGGATGTCGGAGCCCCGCCCCCTCTTTTGCTGTCCGACCTATTTTGTATTTCTAATCATATGTAAAAACTACAAAACTGATTAACTTTATCTTGTATAGGTCGGTTAATTATAGTAAGCACTACACGGGTCTGCTCCGAATTTTACTGTAAAATAACGTTATAGAAAGTTATTTGCAAAAGTTTGGTAGGATTAAAATTTTGAGGTTAGGTTTCCATGCGTAAACAACCTATCGTATTTCAAATTAATTAGAAAAATAACTTAACAGATCAACTTTATCTTGCATGCAAAAGCTTTATTATAGAGAGAACTACGCGGCTCTCCTTTTGATTTTCCCATGCATTCTATTCTTCAAAAGTAATCACTAAAAGAAAAAACACGATTTTAGCTCCGACATCCTCTTAAGGAGATGTGAAAGTGAACTAATAACCCCTATCTTACCGGCATCGTTTTTAAATTTTTCTCTGCAATAAATAAATATTTCTGAAAAACGCCACACTATCCCCTTCGCATTCTTACCCATAACCTTCAGCTAAATTTTCAAAAACTTTCATTATTAACTTCCGGAGAGAAATCCGTTTGAAAATTTAACTATAATTGTATATTTTTAAACGCATTTTTCTCCAAGAGTTAATAATGAAAGCTTTTGATAATTTAACTGAAGGTTTCTGGTAAAAATATTTTTCGTTTTCTCATATTCTCACTAGACCGTATGCGCACCCCTGTGCGCACCCATGTGCGCATACATATGCGCTCCAATTGTAGACACAGCCATTGTAGTATTTCGTGTACCGTCTATGTAGTCAGGTATGTCTATAACCGCGTTCCACCATCTTTCAGCCCGCAACCGTGGAAATTCCATGTGTATCATGCACACAAGGCTATGTGCTGTCCAATTAGCGACATCAGGGTAGAGCTCTTAAGCGAAACTCAACGCTGATTGGTCAGAACATACTCAGTGTAGCCAACATTTTCTAAAAGTATTTATGTTTGACCAGTGTGGCAGAAAAATGTCACGCATATGTAGACACACCCTAATCCAGCCGTGATAGCAGATAACCCCCCTTACCCCAGCCCACAAATATTTATTATATGTAATTAAAAAAATACTAACATACGTATTTTTATTTGCACTTTCCAAAAATATATTTCTTTTTAATTGCACCCCCACAGATTTTTAATATAAAACAAAAATGCGGTTTGTTACTTTGTGGCTAGAAAACCGCATTTTTGTTTTATTTTATATTAAAAATCTGTGAGGGTGCAATTTAAAAGAAATATATTTTTGGAAAGTGCAATTAAAAATACGTATGTTAATATTTTTTTAATTACATATAATAAATATTTGTGGGCTGGGGTAAGGGGGGTCTACTTTTAAGGGGTCAGGCCCTATAATCACGCAACAAATGTGCAAAGTAGGAGATTCAAGCTTGACAAAAGCCTGTCAACACTGCAAAAGATACAGTCGAGAGGAAGTCACATGACAAAATTTATACTTTAAAAATGCAATTGTAACATATACCATATAAGTACCTAGGTACATTCGATATTGATGATTTTTCATTCTGCCTTTATGTAAAAAAAATTATTAGTCACAATTACTATTTTAGTTATAACAATATGATAAGTTTTCTGTAAAACTGAAAGATTGAACCAAAGTGTACGTATCAATTGCAGATTTTTTATTTTTAATATATATAGTAATACAATAAGTACCATAGGATAAATTATTAAACGGTTATTGTAGCTTCACAGTTTTCTAAGCACATCTTTAGTTTCACTAAAAGATTCATTATTGCTTGTGCCATGCCATCATATAAAATGATCCGGACAATACTCAACCTTTCAATACTTATATTATCAAGACAGCTACTACAGTTTATTACTCATAACAAAAATTGTAATTTCAGCAACGACTAATGAAGTATCAGTCAGCATGGACCATAATGATATGACTTACGTGGATGATAAATGCAATGGAAAACCAACCTTGGTCAGTAAGGAGTCTACGGCAATTCCGGATATAACAGGCAAAAGTAAGTTATATAAAAAATATTTACATTAATTATCTTATGTAAAAGAAATTTTCCACATTTATTGCTTTATTTTATAAAATATAACCACAATTACTATTATATTGCTATAATAATTATTTTAAATTTATAGGTTTAAAAAAAATTGTTAGGAGGTTATTTTCACATGCATAAAACTCGATGAGCTGATCCATTCCACTTTAATATCTGTTTTTTTAAGTATTTCAGCTGAAAATAAGTTTTCAAACAAATTTTCTGTCGAATTATTAAACTACCGACGTAACATGTGGCAAAATAAATATAATTAAACTAATACCTTATATCTACCATATTTTATATGTAAATAGCTTGTTTCAATTTCTTGCTGCTCTGCATCAACACTCATCGGTAAATAATGTAATAAATGGTCATTATGTTTTTATTTATTGGTCACTGTATACTATTATAGTTCCGTTATATTTCAGTCGCCATTTAACAGTTTTGAAACTTTATTATTGATATTTTAACATCATCCAAACTTTGTTATAATTCAAAAGTGGGTTAGGTTTACAATTTGACTTTTAAAATATCCAAATTTATCTCTTTAGAAATGGAAATTGAAAGAACAAATTTTATTCTTATTCGAGAAAAAATGTGCAAAATCATGCGAGCCTAACAGTAAACAGGTCTAACTATCTATTAAACATTCCCAAAAAAATGAATATGTTAACTAATAAACAAAAAGTCGAAATGCTTCGTTACTAGAAGTTATATATTTTTTGTCAATTAATACTTCATCTTACAGTGCAAACAAGTTAATTTCCAAATAAATAAGAACAATTCTAATAAATAATATTAAATATATACTATTATAAACCAGAGCAGCAATAGCAGCAGACTACAGCTGGTGGACTTTTATATTTTGTGTCAAGTGAAGTATGTGTTACTTACGGATGATAAAACAGAAAACGTTTCTTCTATTGAGCTTTACGTCAGATGAGTATTTTTCTTTTTAAATTGAAGAATATTGAGATGTAAACATTCCTAATTTTTCTATATAAATGTACTAAAAACATATTAAATAATAAATTTATTAGTTTAATATTTGTCAACTTGTACATGTCAGGATTGTTATCAGGCTTATATAGTTTTGAGCATTTTTATTTCGTTTTATTGTAAAATACGTATAAAGTTTAAAGCTCGCTAAGCTTGGGCGCTAATCTCACGGTGCAAAAAAGGACTACTTTAGTCACGGATAGGCGTGACTTGCGGATTTAAGTAGGCAGTGCTATAAAATTTTATACGATACTCGTAATTTAGGTGGCCCTTTGCACGGCGTAAATATCACCCTCGCTAAGCTCGGGCGCTAACTACACGCCGTGCAAAAAAGGGCCACTTAAGTCACACGTATCGTAATGTACTATTTCTCGTATTATTATAATACTTGTGAATAATATAATATTATTGACTTCCAAAAACTTTATTGACGCTTTGCTTCCCTGGTAACACAGTCTGACGCACTCGCGATTGCGCCGAAAGTGCACGGTCTGCTTTACACTCTGACTAGGTTTCTGTTGCACGACGATTACGGCAGACGAGTGCGGCAGGATTGCAGCAGAAGTGCAGCCGACAAGTGCGACTTAGGGGGAGGAAATAATGCACTCGCGAGTGCACCAGAATTGCACCCGAATTACGTACGACGATTGCGGCAGACGAGTGCGGCAGCATTGCAGCAGACTGTAGCAGACAACGCAGCCGACTGCAGCCGACAAGTGCGACTATGGAGGATGAAATAACGCACTCGCGAGTGCAGCAGAATTGCACCCGAATTGCGAACGACGGTTGCGGCAGACGAATGCGGCAGGATTGCAGCAGTCGTGCAACCGACAAGTGCGATTAAGGCGGATAAAATAATGCACTCGCTAGTGCAGCAGAATTGCACCCGAATTGCATACGATGATTGCGGCAGACGAGTGCGGCAGCATTGCAGCAGACTGTAGCAGACAACGCAGCCGACTGCAGCCGACAAGTGCGACTATGGGGGATATATATATATATATATATAGCTTTGTAAATCGAAAAAGAACCGACAATAGTCTCTCTCTCTTTCTCTCTCTCACACACACACACACACATACACACACACACACACACACACACACACACACACACACACACACACACACACACACTCACGCACACTTGTCGATTCTTTTTCGATTTACAAAGATCATTTTGCGAAATCGAGTATTTAAACTGTAAAACTTTTTGATCAAGCTGGTTTTATTTATCAACGAAGTAATAAGTTTTGCTTTATTAAAATATGTCAAATCTAAGAATATATGAAAAAGAGTTTAATTTAGAGATACGGTGTTATAAAATAAACGTTGGTTAATTATGCAACTTAATTTGAATACTAACTTTTACAGACATTACCTGCGAACTCGATAGTACATACAAGCTAAAAGATGCACATGAATCTGTAGGAGGATGGTTAAAGCAAGCAAGAAAAAGAATCAGTGACAAAGCTCAAACGAACAAGTAAGCATAAACCATTTAACGTTAATAATATATCATAAAATTCTACTTATTTGAAAAAGTCTTTAAACAATAATTAATTTTTTATAATAATTTATATTGTAAATACACTAACAAGGGCTATAAGGTCTCTTCGTATCCATATTCCATGATACATACTGTATTTATAATACATTTTTATTTTTGTAATAAAAATCGAACTAAATATGGCCATTTACAGACTCATGCAACCACACCGTAGTTTTTGCCATATCTTGCTTTTGCATTTTTATATGCCTCTAAAGCAACATATCGATATACATTGATGCTTTGAACCGTTCTTGCCAAGAGCGGGTACAAATTTTTTTTGGAAATTATCCACTTTACGCGCAATTTTGAGAGATAGAAAAGCACAAAAATCATGTATGAAATTATTTTTCATATTTTTACTACAAAACTTGGAGAATTTGTTTAAAATATGTGCACATTCTTTTACATTGCTTCATAATTTTTTCTTAGTTTCTTAAACTTAAAAGAAATATCTATTTTATCTAATAAAACTTGGAACATTTTTCTGAAATAGAGAACAAACCTGACGACGCAGATAAATTACTATTTTCTCATTTATACGCTTCTACATTTAGAAATAATTAATTTAAAATCGCTAAAATTTCGTATCAAATTTAAACACGGAAAACAGCCGCAAAATAATGGCAGTCAAATCGTTGATCTACCTAGTTAGGCAATATGAAGTGTAGAAAGATTATTTAGGCAAAATAAAACTAATCTTTATACAACATTCTGAAACAACTGAAATCTCTTTTGCCACTTTTACATCAACCGTCGAAATATCCGCTGTATTAGATTTCTTTAGTCGGTCTGCTTGAACTTGCTTTGAGATAATCTGATTTTCAATATTTTTTAGATAAACGTATTCGCACCTAATGAATGTTTTATTAGCAGTTTTTGTGTACTTTTAGTCCGTATTTTAATTTAAAAATTTAAAAAAAAAATACATTTTTGTTCTCTACTATTATTTAAAAAGTTTCTATATTATTTCTTTCAAAAATAGTTGTAGTATTGATCCTCATTACGTTTGTCTTATTTCAGAAATCAACGCACCGCTCCAATTGATGGCAGATATGACGAAAAAGAAAATTAATAATAATAAAAACAAAATAATTTTACTCACCTTTTTGTTTATGTATTAATTTTTTAAACGATATTGTATTTTTTAAGGTTATATTGTAATACATTTTGTGATAAAAACTTATTAAAAAAAAATTACATCATAATGTAATAAAAACTGTACATGTAGCTCAATTAATTTGTCATACTTTTTACTTATACCTCTCTTAGAAGCATTTTAAAAACTAAGTAGGTGTAGAAGTGTTTTTCACAGGTTTCTTTGCAGACGTTTCCATAGAAACGTTTTAAAAACGTAAAAGTGTGAGGGTCGAGCGAGGAGTTCCCTCAAATATGCCAGAGCGGGGCGTCGCTCTAGCTGGTGCAGGATTGTTGGAAAGGCAGGAGAATAACCGGGAGAACACACACTGAATAAACTGTAGATAACTATATTAAATGACTATGGACTTGGTTAGAGGGCGTCAGAGTGAATGGGCGTGTGCGCGGCAGCTCGGCCTAAGATTTTCTGTTTTTGCGATATTTTGTGTGTTTTGAGCGAAAAATATAGGAAATATTGATAGGGAAATAGGTAAGGATAATGTGTAGTAGATAGGTGGGAGAAAATTTTGAGTAGGGAAAACATAAACTTGTAAAGAAGGAGCGAGGTAAAAATTGAGGTTAGGTGAGTGACGGGCGCGTGGCTGACAAAGGAAGAAGATCATGTCGCCGACGGACAAGAAAGCCAATTCCACGAGGACTTTGAGGGAGACGAGAGCTGGTGGAACACCGACGGGGAATAAGGGACAAACTACGCTGGACGACAAACTGACGACGAGGAGGGTCGCATTCACGGAAGCTGAAAAGGAATCGAGGAAAGAAAAGGAAAAGATGGAGAGACAAAGGGAAGAGGAGTTCAAAGAAAGGATCCTGGAAGAGGTAAGAAAGATCAGACAGGAAAAGCTAGAAATAGAAAAGGTAAAATTAGATTTGAACGCAGCAAATAGAGAATTGGATGAACACATAGAGAGGTTAGAAAAGAAAATGCAGGAGTGGGAGGTGAGAGAAAGGGAATGGGAAGAGCGACAGTCGGTAATGTCAACGCAAAGCGGACTGAGTCTTGCGGAGGCGGCGAGAGGTGGCGAGACAGGTTCGTTGTGGAGCCTAAAGAGCGGTAGGACGGATATGAGCGGTAGAAGCGGCATGTCGCTGTCTGATAGAGAGGTTTTTCAAATGAAAAGGATGGTTTACGAACAGGATAGACTAGAGAGGAAAAATAATATTGTTATAAAAGGAGTAGAGCCCGACGAAGGTAACTTAAAGGAATGGATAAAGAATTGGTTGGCAATAAAGCTAGGGTTAGTGCGAATGTAGAATTTGCGAGGATACGTGGACCGGTTATCATTGCTAGAGTAGGAGAACAGGATAAAAATGAGATTATGAAAATGAAAAGTAAATTGAAAGGATCGAGAATATTTATAGAAAATGATTTAAATGTAGACGACAGGAGGAAACAAGAGGATATACATAGATGGGTCAAAGAAAAAAGGGCAGAAGGATGGTTAGTGAAGTCAGGGACGGGTAGAGTGTTTTTTAAAAATACATGGAAACGGTGGGAAGAAAAAGAGGTTATAGAAGAGGAAATGAAAAAGGATACTGTATCAGGACGCATACCAGTTAGGAATGAAAATAGGAATGAAAGTCGGGGAAATGGAGCAGCACTAAATAGGAAGGATTTAGGATAAACCAGAAATGGAGCAGTAAAGAAATAGCAGAGGTCAATAGTGAGGTTAAAGTAAAATTAATGGACGAGGGAAATAAGAAACTCATTTTTTGGAATATAGCAGGGGTATGGAATAAAAATAAAGAGGTGTGGGAATTTTTAGAAAAGGGCGACTTTATAAGTTTATCGGAAACGTGGGTGGAGGAAAAAGATAAAGGAAATCTGGAAAAAAGACTATCAAATAACTGTGTTTGGAAAATTATACCAGCTATGAGGGACGCAGAAAAAGGCAGGACTAAGGGTGGTTTTATAATAGGGATAAAAAAAGACTGGTTAACTGAAAATAGAGAGGAAACAATAGAAATTGAAGAAGGACTCATAAAAACAGTGATAGGTAATGATACTCAAGAAATGGTTATCTGGTCTGTATACAATTCTGGGAACATTGAAAAATACTATCAGATCTGGGAATAACAAGAAGAGGACCCAGAAAGCAATATGATTATAGGAGGAGATTTCAACATCAGAATAGGAGAAGAAGGAAGTCTTATAGGTACATTAGGAAACACATTAGAACAAGAAAAGAGGAAAAGTAAGGATAAAACGGCTAACAACGGTAGTAGTAAACTAATAAATTTTTGCGGGGGAGAAGAATGGTCAAAATTGAATGGAAACTTTATAGGAGATGAAGGGGGTGAATGTACATATATAGGATCAAGGGGCAGCACGGTGATAGATTATATTATAGTAAACGAAAATGTCAGGAAGAGAGTGGTAAAATTTCAAGTTGAGGAAAGGATAGAATCTGACCATGCACCGATCAGTGTAGTATTAGAAGAAACAGTGGAATCGGCAGTAAGGGAGAAGATAAATAAATTAGAGAGGAAAAATAAAACGGTATATGTATGGAACGATGAAACAATAGAAATTTTTAGGAGTAAAACTCAGGAAATAGAGCTAGAAGAAAAAGAAGAGGATTCAACGGAAAAAAGATGGGAAGACACAAAAAAGTAATAGACGAAGCAGTAACTAAAAAAGATATCAAAATAAAAAAATGGGTATTAGGAATTAAAAGGTGGTGGGACCGTAGCTGTTCCAATAAGAAAAGAAAAGTAAAAATAGCATATAAAAAATGGAGAGAAGGAGAAGAACGTAAAGGAAAATACCTGGAAGAAAGAAAAGAATGGAGGGAACTTTGTAAAAATAAAGAAAAAGAGTGGAAAGATTATGAAGAGGAACAATTAAGATCAATTAAAAATGAAAATGAAGTATGGAGTTTTTTGAATAGGTCAAGGAAAAGAAGAGAGAAGGTTGATAATAACGTGGATGAGAAAAAGTGGAAGGAGCACTTCGCACTGTTGGAAGGGTCCGAAAATAGGAAAGTAGGAAAAAGAAGGTAAAAATGTGAGGAGAAGGAGGAAATAGCAAAAGAAAAAATAACGGTAAGGGAAATAAAAGAAGCTTGGAGTATACTGAAGAGAAACAAAGCACCGGGAGCGGACGGAATCCCGAATGAAGTATGGAGTTACGCAGGGCAAGATTTGGTGAATAAATTGATAGGTATTCTAGGTAAGGTATGGGATGGGCAAGGAATACCGGAAGAGTGGAAAATGGGGACGATAATACCGTTGTACAAGAAAGGAAATCCGGACGAACCAAAAAACGATAGAGGAATTACACTTATGTCAACTGTTTACAAGTTACACACGGAAATAATTAGGAAAAGGTTAGTTAAGGAAATAGAAGAAAAAAAGATTCTACCAGAAGGTCAGGCAGGTTTTAGGAAAGGAAGATCAACAATGGACAATGTGTATATACTGGATCATCTGATACAAAGAACAAAGAGAAGAGGTAAAAGGCTTTACTCCATGTTTATTGATTTGAAGGCGGCCTGCGATCTGGTAGATAGGAACATACTATGGAAAATCATGGAAAGGTTGGGGATAAGTAAATATTTAATAGAAAGAGTAAAAGAAATTTATGAGGAAACAAAAGTCAGGATAAGAGTTGAGGAAAACATATCAGAGGAGTTTTGGACGATTAAAGGGTTGAAGCAAGGATGCGTGCTGAGCCCTATTCTGTTTTGTATTTATATAGCAGGATTAGAAGGATTTTTTAAAGAAAGGAACGTTGGAGGAGTTAGAATAGGAAATATAAAACTATGGTCGTTAGCTCATGCTGACGATATAGTCCTATTAGCAGAAAATAAAGAGGTATTGATAGATATGATGGGAACCGTAAGAAAATTTCTAAAAAATAGGAAAATGATACTAAGCGAGGAAAAAACAAAGATATTAGTTTTTAATAGGGGGAGAAATAGCAAGAAAGAAAGATGGATATGGGATGGGAAGGAGTTAGAAGAAATTAAAGCATTTAAGTATTTAGGTTTTACTTTTAATAGGGAAGGAAACTATAAAGAACATATATCAGAGCTAGCAAAAAAAGGTATTATAGCAGCAAAAAAGACATGGGGTTTAGGTGAACACAAATGTAGAAACGATTTTAAAAGAAGGAGAATGTTATTTAATTATTTAGTGAAAAGTGTCATGGCATATGGTTGTGAAATTTGGGGTTGGAAAGAAAAAAAGGAGTTAGAAAAAGTACAGACCGATTATTTTAGATGGGTCTTGAAACTAGAACTCTGCACACGAAGGTATATATTATATAGGGAGGCATGTTTAAGTAAAATGAAAATAGAATGGGCTAGTAGAGCAGTTAAGTTTGAAGAAAAGATAAGTAAGCTAGGGGATGATAGACTAGTGAAAATATGTTGGAAAGAAAAATCAACTGAAAAGGCGACTGATAAGGCACAAAGCGTATATGATATAGAAAGAAAGCAGTATTATAATAGTTTAGGATTGAGCGAGCTAGAAATAGAAAACATGATAGAAAGGGAGCAAATTGTGCACGAGGAAACCAAGAAAAGAGATAGGGACATTGAGAGACAAAATATAGAAATGAAAATAAGAGAAGCAAAATATAATATAAATTATTACAAGGAATGTGAAGTTATCGGATTACCTAAATATTTAAAAATGAACAGAAAGAAAGTGGACATAGAAATAATTGCGAAGCTTAGATGCGGAAATTTTGAAAAGAGAAATAATTATTGGCTAAATGATGAGGATAAATTATGTAGAATGTGTAAGAAAGACAGGGAAACATTAGAACATTTTGTAATAGATGGCGAGGGAACGCGAGGAATAATGAAAAAACTGCTAGGTGATGATAAATTTGAATTTAAGGATTTATTTAATGAGGAAGGAAAAACCTTAGTGGTGGAAACTTAGAGAATTATGGAAAGAGTTACAAATCATAGACAGAAAGGAAAAGGAAATAAGTAGGATAGGAAATTAGGCAAGTAAGAAAAAGTGAAAGATAGGGTTACAAGTAAGATAAGATGCGATGTACCGAGCTGCCTACGGTATGGATGGATGTTTGGAATTAAAATAAGAGATATTATACAAGTTAGATATTGTAGGTTAAAATTTAAAGGTAATAGTAATATATGGTAAAAATGTGTTAATGTATGGCAATCTATTGTAAAATACTGTAAAATACTGTAAACTACTGTAAAATACTGTAAACTACTGTAAAATCTGTAAACTACTGTAAAATACTGTAAACTACTGTAAAATCTGTAAACTACTGTAAAATACTGTAAACTACTGTAATATACTGTAAACTACTGTAAAATACTGTAAACTACTGTAAAATACTGTAAACTACTGTAAAATACTGTAAACTACTGTAAAATACTGTAAACTACTGTAAAATACTGTAAACTACTGTAAAATACTGTAAAATACTGTAAACTACTGTAAAATACTGTAAACTACTGTAAACTACTGTAAAATACTGTAAACTACTGTAAAATACTGTAAACTACTGTAAAATACTGTAAACTACTGTAAAATACTGTAAACTACTGTAAAATACTGTAACCTACTGTAAAATACTGTAAACTACTGTAAAATACTGTAAACTACTGTAAAATACTGTAAAATGGTATAAAACTATAAGAAAATATATAAGGTTTGTAAAATATGTAAGGTTATAAATTATTATAATGTTTAATTTATGCAAGAAATAGTGAGAAAGATCGAAAGAGAAAGAGTGTAATAGTCAAAACAGAAAGAACAAATGTACAAAGAAAAGAGACTAAAATATATTGTTTTGTGATACTGAATGTTATTAAATTAGTTCAACAAAGTATGGAAGAATGAGTGTGGATAAGATAAAGATGTAAACCAAGTCCAATTCTGGGCCTAAATTGGCTGAAATAAAGTTTATATATATATTAAATGACTGTGTACATTATTTATAGGCTTATAACTAGTGCGTAAGGCGAAGATCGCGAGTAGCTGTCGCGAATAGCTGTGCAGCGACGCCAGAGCTGTGGCGTGAGATAGCACGATGCGTGCGACTGTTCTCGTGTGCTGCTAGGCTGCATCTGAAGGAAGGGGCGCGCAGTCCGCGCGGCTAGTAGAGCGCTCGCGGCTCCACACGCTGCTTCCTTGGATGGTGCTGCCGTCCTGCTGTCGGCAATGACGGTCGCTCTTCTCGAGGCGGCAAACTCGAGGGTACCACAAAAGAAACTACGCATTATAAACATAACAAATTCCTGGACGGTTTTCGCAAAGTTTCTCGTAGGTTTCTTTACAAACGTTTCCATAGAAACGTTTCAACAACGTCCGAGAAACAATGCATGAAAAACATACATGAATTCCTGGATCATTCCCGTAGAGTTTCTCGCAGATTTCTTTGCAAACGTTACGATTTCTTTAAAAACATACCGAATTCCTGGACTATTTCAGTAGAGTTTCTAGGAGGTTTCGTTGCAAACGTTTCCGTAAAAACGTTTCTACAACGAAAAGCAAACGATTACAAAAAATTTAACCAGTGTATCAAGCGGTTCTATAACGTTTCTAAGAAGTTTCTTTGGAAACGTTTCCGTTGAAACGTTGTAACGACGAAGAGGAAACAATAATTTATAAACTTTTGCTGATCGGTTGAAATCCCAAGCAATGGATTCCCAACGTATAAGAAACGCTCCTCAAGGTACGTTTTCGAAACGTGTCTCTTACGTGATGAATTTCGTATCTAATAGGTTTCAGAATCGTTTCTTCAGGCACGTAAAAGCAGACATTACAATATTTCTGAAACGTTTTTGAAACGTTTAGGAAACTTTTGGTGAAACGTTCCTAAGTTTCAAAAGAAACGTTTCAAAAACGTTTCTGCTACAGACTCTGCTATGTGGGGAATGAGTAAAGAACAATTAAATTTTGTATGTATATAATATATATATATATATATATATATATATATATATATATATATATATATATATATATATATATATATATATATATATATACGTATAAGTATCTAATATATAGTAAAAACTTGAAATATATAAACAATTTATATGTACCATTGTTTGAATTATTAATTAGTAGAGCTTTTTAGAGGTTATAATAATTTATAACTTCTAAATACTGTTTAGTCTGAATAAATATAATGTATTTAAAAATATAATATAAATAATACATTATTATACTTATACATATATTTACACGTATGATGTAAAAATAGAGAATATATTTTTATATTACAATCATAATATTCACAATACCTATATATCAATGCAAATACATCAATACACTATTATCAACGAATATAGACTTGTATAGAAGAACAGTTGTAATGGAGCGCTGGGGGATCGAAAGTGTTAGTTCCGCGCTCTCCGCGAGATGACGCCGCAACACATTTCTTATCGTTCTCTCTCTCTCTCGCACCTCCGTAATGCGCACATGCTTAGTAGGAAGATCATCCGTGGCGGCGTCAAGTGGCTGGGTAACATAACTAACCGCTTCGTTACCCACGTTTTGGTCCCCGATTCGTAACCCAGAACCGTACTTCTATACAAGTCTATATTCGTTGCTATTATTAAGTATAAATCTTCGCGTATCTTATACGTTATATTGTACTTGCAATTAAGAACTAAATTGTCAAAAGACTTTTTATATACGCACTTAGAAAAGAATTACATTTTTATTATAAGTTATTTATTCCTGCATGTCCACCTGGCACAGAGTCATGATATTCTTTAATTATGTCTAATTTTTCATTCTCATCTGGAAATTTTAAATCATTTGTACAAATAAAAATAGTGTATCCGTGTGTTCCAAATGTATCAACAAAAACACTTTCAATTGCCTACCATTGAAGTTTATCAAGTCCATTTCCCGTATTACTTACTCTTATAACATTTATATTTTCGTTTTCCATAGAGGTTTTAAGACAGGCAATGGCATTCTGTACATCTGTTAATGAAGGAATATTATTAAAAGAGTCTGCTACAACTAAATTAAAAACATATTGGTTTTCAACTTTAAAGGTTACACATTGACCTACTTCCAAAGTTATATCATTAAAATCTTCCTTAGAAAGCATATGGTTATTAAATATATCTTTACTCGTCATATTAGAAAATTGTAGGTCTAAGGAAATGAAATGGACTATAGGATCATGTTTCATGAGTAAGTGGTCTTTCGTATATCTAATGCAGGCGTAATCAATAGAAAGGATAAGTTGCACACATTCGAAATTCGCTCCTGGAACAGGGTCAGAACCTGGTCTTTGATATTCTTTCAGTACTCTTCCAGTACTGTTTTCTGGCTCTATCATGTAATTCACCAGGCAATCTTGCCTCTTCAGTGCCGTACAGGTACTGGTCTCAATTTTGTCCGAACTGATGTCCGCCGGGCATTCCTGTCCCTTCAGTGCCGTACAGGTACTGATCTTTGTATTATCAGAACGGACCTTCATATGGCATTTATGCCCTTTCATCATCTTGCCATTATTGGTCTCAAACTCAATCATTTTCCTCTTGCGACAGTTCTGACCCTTCCCATTGTCACACTGTGTATTTTCTTTTTATTTACAGTCAAACATAAATGAAGTGGAAACTAGGAAAACGTTAGCAATGAGAATTTTCATGTTAAGAGGGTCACTGTCCTCTTCAACATCTATAACCGGTGACGCGTCAGCGCTGGCAGTCATCTTTTCTAGATCTTTTGAAGACAATTCAATTGATGGTTCAATAGGATTTCATGATAGTGCGTCTACATTAGAATTTACGCGACCTGGTTTATAAAAGACTTTAAATTGATATTCGCCAAGTCGAATACGCCATCGGGCTAAACGAGAATGTGGACTTTTTAAATTGTACAACCACACAAGAGGTTTATGGTCAGTGACTAATATGAACAGGCGGCCATACAGATAAGGTCTGAAAATTTCCACCGCGAAAACCATGGCTAATAATTCTTTTTCTGAGGTATTATATTTTTCTTCTGCTTTATTTAATGCTCTAGATGCAAAAGCGACGGGTCCGCATTTATGATTCCTTGACTTAAAACGGCACCGAGAGCAAAATTTGATGCATCGGAAGTAACTATGAAAGGTTGATCAAATTTAGGGTATTGTAAAATTGGCTCTGTACATAAAATATTACGAAGAGTGTCAAAAGCTTTCTGTTGCACTTCTGTCCAATTAAACATAGTATCCTTTTTTAACAATGAGGTTAATGGCTTAGCTATTTTCGATAAATCTTTTATAAAACGCCTATAATAACCTACTAAACCTAAAAACTGTTTTATGTTAGTTTTGGGTCGCGGAAAATTTTTAACTGCTTCTATCTTTTTCGGGTCTGGTTTAACCCCTTTTCTTGATATTACGTGACCGAGATAATTGATTTCGCGGCGAAGGAAGTGACATTTTTCAGGTTGCAATACTAAACCAGCGTGTTTTAATCTGTTTAAGAGATTAGACAATTTCTTATGATGTTCCTGCAAGGTTTATGCATAAATAATTATGTCATCCATGTAAATAAATAAGTCCATCGCTCTTTGAAAAGTAGTGGGGGCTCCTTTTAATCCAAAAGGCATACAATTAAATTCGAATAACCCAAATGGAGTTTGAAAAGCAGTATATTGTTTAAAAGATTCATCCATTGCAATTTGATGAAAAACAGAGGCGAGGTCTAATACTGAGAAATATTGGGCATGTCCGATTTGTTCGAGTATATCGGTTATATTAGGGAGCGGATAAGCATCTCCGACACTTGCATCGTTGATTTTACGGTAATCTATAACCATACGATAACGAGGGTTTCCATCAGCACCTGGTTTTTTATTAACAATCCAGATGGGGGAACAATAAGGAGACGTAGAAGGTTGAACTATATTATCATTTAACAATTTTTTAACCTGTTTTTCAGCTTCTTTTTTGAAAACATGGGACAAACGGTATTGTTTTGTACGAATCGGAGTATTATGAAGCATGTTAATTTTGTGTGTAACGGTTTTAGCACCTGGTAAAGAATTACCATCTAAATGAAATTGGTCGCAAAACTTTTCTAATAATATTAACAAACTACCTGTTTCTTCTTCACTTAAACCATCAAGGTTTATTAATTTTAATAGCCTAACAAATCTATCCGCACCTATTTTCTTAATTTCTATTTCATTATTGACCATTTCGGATGAGTTTAAGGGAACAGAATATTCCTCTATTTTGGCGGCTGGGAATGTGGGATCTATTGTTTCGATACTTGAGTTTATTGCAAAAACTTTTATTAAGCCTTCTTCCGGGAAAACAAGGGATTCTCCAAGGTAAACATCGGGGCCAATGTCAATCCGAGGAAGGTAACCATCTTTTAGATTAGTGGGTTGGATGGGTAAAGCAACTAAAACTTTACTTCGCGGTGGGAGATTAATATGACTAAGTTTGGTAAAGGGATAAGATTGAGAATCGACTATCATCTGCCCGTTTCCATGTAATTTAAAAATTAAATTGGCTTCCTTTTTCTCCAAAAAATTAATTCCTATAATCCCCTTTGCCCTTATAGAAAAGTCGTCAGAGACGACTTGAAATTTCACATCAGTGTTCTCTAATTTTATAATTACTTCACCAAGTGTTTTTACTAAACCTGACCCGATTCCGATAAGATTGTAAATTATTTTGTTGTTTATAATAATTTCGGATTTTATTGAGCTTTGTTTGATTATGTTAATAGGACAAACCGTATCTATTAAAAATAATGTACTATCATCTGCAAGCAAGGTGCTTTTTAAGATGGGGGTATCGTAAGTTTATGTCAGCAAATTTTGTGTCATTATATGTTTGATTTGATTTGACTTGGCTTTGGCACAGAAAAGAAAAGAATTTTTTTTTTTGCGTATGTTGGTTTTTGGTGGATGTTTGGTCAAGAATTCTTGAGGTGTCAAACAACTACTGCAATATATAAAAAAACATTATTGAAGAGAGGTTCGCCCTTCATCACCAAATGGTCCGGTCGACATTTTGTAGATGCCGCCGCAAGATTCGGACTGAAGTGGTTCGAACTCCTGTTTTTGGTTTGGTCAATTCGTTTTTCGCTGCCGAATGGTCCGGTCGACATTTTGTAGATGCCGCCGAAAGATTCGTACCGTCGAAATCCGAAATTGTAGCCTCTATTCGTGTGTAGGCTAATGAGATTGAGCTGTTATTGCTTGTTCTTGATTACCAGGTGTAAGATACTGTGTACCTTTATTGTGATTTTTTTTTGTAGGGTTTTGGGTGGGGATGTGTTGCACTTCCTTCCTTTTCTGAAGCTTAACCAAGTCATTAAATCTTTGTACTGCTCAGAATGGATACTACGAGTGTTTTGAGAGATTAACATGAAAGCTTACTTACATGTACCGTGTTTTGGTTCTTAGTTACAATAGTGTTTTGGCATTATCTGCATTGTCATTTATGATAATGATTTGTATGGTTCTAAAATTAAGGTGGTCCAGGTCCATAACAATAAATGTGGTCTAACAATTTAGTGTATGTATATTATATTAGAAAAAAGAATAAATTTGAAGATATAAAAAGATATTGGTCCAATATTTTTACAAGTCACTTAAAAACTAATATTATCGAGGTTCTCGAAGTCTATGTGGTCCATGTCTAATATGCTTGGCGATTGTTCTCTCGCGATTTCTTCTTCTGCTACACGTATGCTACCGAAGTTGATTAAATCTTGCGCTTTTTCCGTTTGTTCTTCTTGTGATTTGTGGTCTGTGGTTTTCGGTGTGGGTGGATTCGATTGGTCTTTGTTTCCTTGTTCATTTTGTTTTTTCTTTTCTCGGTTGTTCTTGATTGAGTTGTGCTCAAAAACCCCGTAGTTACAGCTTTCCAGGTATTGGTCCCATTTGGTCCTTTGAATGTATCTCCCGCAGAAAAAATGTAGATTATAGTTGCACTCTGTTATGTGTTGGTCCCATTCTTCATGTCGCAACCAACTCCCGCATAGGTAGCGTACTTTGTATATCTTGTCCATTTGTTTCTTGCATATCCTATGGTGGTCCAGTTTATTCCTTGTATCTACAGCCATGCCACATGGTTCATGGTTTCCTCTGTGTTTACTCATGGTCTTGCTAATTTATCTCACTGTTGCCCATCTTGAACGGTATGCTCTTGGACAGTTGTCCATGGCAGCGGCAGCATCTTTTTCGTTAAAATACTGCACATAACCCATGTACCTTAGGAATCGATGGTTGTCTTCCTGGCCTTTCATAACTACTCGTACGATGTGGTCCAAGGGTTCGAACTCCATGAAGTCCTCTTCATATACTTTTTACGACTTTCCTATGGGTATTAGGACACATAATCTCTTTCTCTCTGTGTCATCTAAACGTCCGGTTATTAAAGCTGGCATCATTACTGTTTCGGCGCTGGGTCTTCCTTTATTCGTACGTGGTCCTTTTTGTGTGGTTTGTTCGCTGATCGATTCGTTGATTATTTTTTGCACGTGTTTTGGGACCTTCATGGCTCTTTCAGCATGAATACTAATCTGGTATTCTATTTTTAGTATGTGGTCATTTGGTCCTTGGCTTTCCGTGGTAATTGTGCATGGTCCAATGACTTTAAATAATTATCTTGCTGCCTCCACACTCCCTTGGAAATGTACATGGACTCGGTTTGGCTCTGGTCTATTCAGTTGGTCTAGTGTTATTTCGCTCAAAGGGTCTGCAATTGGCGGACGCAGAGAAATAGGTCCTTTTGATACACGAGCTTGTTATACATTGGTATTTTCGATTTCACGGGTCGCATGTTATTGTGTTTGATTTGGGTCATGTTTTATATTGCACGTGTAAGTGGTGTGATTGTTTTATTAATCCTATTTGGGTTCAATCTACATTCATGTTAGGTTCATTTTTTCATAATTTTTTTTATAGTGTCGCATATTTTGCTGCGGAGTGTTGGTTATCTTGGTCCATGTCTTCTTCGGAAGTTGTATGTCCTATTTTGGTTCTCTTGTCTTATTTTGGTGCTTTAATCTAATGATTCTTTTGGGTCTGGGTCCGTTTTTCTTCCTTTTTGGTCACGTTGTGTTATTTTGGTGTCCTCTCTTATTTTTCTGGTGTTATGGTCCCATACGACTTGCTTTTTGCAAGTTTGCTCATGTAGGTGATAAAGCTCTATTGATACTGTTTCTTCGCAGAATTCATGGAATTTGGTAATGGGTCCCTGTACATTATATTTGGAACTTTTCCTTGGATCCACATGGGTCGCCTTGTAGTCTGGGTTGCATCCATGAATTGCTTTTTCCGCATCTTGGATGTTGAAATATTGCACATATCCAAAAGACAATCTCTGTTTTTTTGCCCCTTACAGTCTCATAATACATCATTGGTCCGAATTCCGCGAAGTGCCTAAAAAAAGGAATCCATCCTTTTCTATGTCAGTTCCGATTTATGGTAGGGTACAAAATAACCTTGTTCTTTTTTATTTCTAGTATTGTCCGATTTATTTAAGTAAACTTAGTAATCTTGTGGTTGTTTGGTGATTTCGCGGTTGTATGGTAACTAGATCACTGTGGTGCTGGGTCCTTGATCGCTCAATTGTTCTTTGGGTACTTTTTGGTTCTTCTTATAGGTTATGTTAATATATCGATTGTTAGTTAGCATTGCCCAGTTAGTTGTGTTGTTCCAATGTACAAAGTGTGCTGTTAGTAAAAATCTTGTTCTTTTTAGGCTAGATAGTTTTTTGTTGTTTATGTGGTTTAGTCCTTCTAGATGCTAAAGGTGACAATGTTCGTTTTGGTGTTTTGGGTTTTAATTAAATCATCGTTAGTGGTATTATTCATATTAGGTTCTACTGATATTATTTCAGAATTTTATTGACTATGTGTATGATTGGTTGAGGGTAAGGAGTATTTATGCTGCTGATTTCTAAACCTCATTGTGAAAGCGATTATGAGTTGAAGGTTAGGTTTCGCATGCATAAGAGTGTTATTGTATTTGATTTGTGATAAGTCCATGTTGGTACGTGCTTTTGATTTTAGAGCCTTTTATCAAATTCATGATGTTCAAGAGTCGCGTCAGATGTTTCAAGTTTTCTTCTATATTTAAAGTTTCTATGTATGCATGGATCACGTTTACCTTGCTCAGTTAGTTCCATGCATAGTCTCTTATTCGGTTGATTTAGATAAATTGTAGTCGAAGTTTGAATTTTTTTATGCTTGGCATTCAAGGGGTTGGAATGCTCCCTAATTTCCATCGTCCTTTTACTCGTCATATGACAGGTTTTATGTTTTAATGTAATATTGTTCCTGATTGAAGTTTTGAACTTGAATTTTTTTCAAATTGTTTGATTCTTGTACATTATATTTTTGTGTTTATTTCTCGTAGTTGGCGCTTTCGATATATTCTTTATATGGTTACAATTCACACCCTTGATAGCGTCTTTGTCTTTTATGATTCGAGCCTTTTCGATGATAAGCTCGGGCGTGAGTTTGTACGAGTGCATTTCATGATGTACTTTGCAACAGTTTACTTGTATTCTATCAGGCTTATGTATATTCTTGCATGCTTCACATGTTTCTTCTGGATTTATTAAGGTACTTATTATTGCATGTGAATATGTTGCTGTACAAGTGGTGAGTTGGGATTCTAGTGATAAATCCATTGTATGTGATCTTATTGTTACGACTTCAGTCGATTAGCCCTGGCGAAAATAATCATCTGATTAATCATATGATTTATCAAGCGATTAATCGAATAATTTATCGAGTGATTTATAACGTGACGATTTGGCGCGACTTATCACTCGATAAATCACTTGATTAATCACTCGATAAATCACTTGATTAATCACTCGATAAATCACTTGATTAATCACTCGATAAATCACTTGATTAATCACTCGATAAATCACTTGATTAATCACTCGATAAATCACTTGATTAATCACTCGATAAATCACTTGATTAATCACTCGATAAATCACTTGATTAATCACTCGATAAATCACTTGATTAATCACTCGATAAATCACTTGATTAATCACTCGATAAATCACTTGATTAATCACTCGATAAATCACTTGATTAATCACTCGATAAATCACTTGATTAATCACTCGATAAATCACTTGATTAATCACTCGATAAATCACTTGATTAATCACTCGATAAATCACTTGATTAATCACTCGATAAATCACTTGATTAATCACTCGATAAATCACTTGATTAATCACTCGATTAATCACTTGATAAATCACCCGATAAATCACTGGAACAAAGTAATAAAAAAAATGTAGAACTTATTATTTCCAAATTACAAAAATTCAAATTTAAGGGTGCCGTCCCACGGATTGCGAGAAATTTTCACGCAACCATTTACTTCTGATAGTAGGAGAGGCAGCTGCGTTGCGGACCTCTCTCTTGCACTCATTGGAGTAAATCGTTGCGTGAAAATGTCTCGCAATCCATGGTAATTCCATATTTATAAATTCCATATTTTTATATATATATAAAGTCCATATTTTTCTTGCAATGTCTCTCAAAAACAAATCGTGTTTTTTAGATTGTGTGATTCTCCAGGTTAATGATCCTATTCTTTTACCTTGACCTATGTATACCTAAAAACATATAATATTTAAATAAGAATTGCTATTTTTATTTAAATATTTGTAAAAATCTTTTGTGATAAATACCCCATCGGTTTTTTCACTTTAGAGTGGTGGTTCCTGGTCTGGATCATTTTCTTCAACCTCTAAAATATTTGATGCGTGTTACTCAAATGAATATATAATATAAACATTTATTAATAGTATATTATGACACTGTTGTGGGAGATGGTTTTCTACCTTGCTCGAGGGTTTTCGCACGAGCGAAGCGAGTGAGAAAATCGAGCAATGTAGAAAAACACCTCCCACAACAGTCTCATACGATATTTTATAGCACAGCAACCTCAAAATCGACAATAAAGTTGGCATTTTGAGGTTAGTGTGCTATAAAGTATTTAAAAATACCATTTACTGCTGGCACAGCAACTCGCTTTTGTAAATACTTGTAAAGTTTGTGTTTAAACACCTTTACATAACCCCACTCAGGATCATCCTGCAACTCAACTAAGTCGATATCTTCATCGTCACTATAGTCATCTAAAAATGTATAAACAATTTATTTTGTATATATTGTATATATACAAGTGATTCTCTGAAATTGGACACAAAAAAAATTTCTTTAACCAATTTTAACATGTTTATAGGGTACTTTCCAGCGTCTGAATTTTTTTTAGATTTTTTTTACCAAATGTATATTATAGTAAAAATCAATGTAATCATTTCAGCATAAAAGTATATATTTTTTATTTGAAATTTTTTGAGAAAATCATTGTTATAAATTTGTTATACATTTTTTACCTGATGATTCGGTCAATGGGTGAGGTTGGTTGCCATCATTTCCATTACGTTCACCATTTATATTATTATCATTTTCATGATTTCCATTACGTTCACCATTTATATTATTATCATTTTCATGATTTCCATTACGTTCACCATTTATATTATTATCATTTTCATGATTTCCATTACGTTCACCATTTATATTATTATCATTTTCATAATTTCCATTACGTTCACCATTTATATTATTATCATTTTCATGATTTCCATCAACATTCGGAATGGCGTTTGCACCATGATTATCATTATTGACATTATTAGCTCTATTATTTTCATTGTCTTCTCCAGGAATGACATTTTCACCAACGGCATTATCAGGAGTTCTTCCAGTACTGTTATTATTTTTACCATGGTCACTTCTACTACCGTCAACGATGTTACCAAGAGGTTCTTTAGAAGCAGAATTTTGACCATCTGAATGTTCTCCAATACTTATATCAGATTCATCGCTATATGATTAGCACGTGCATGTTGCTCAGTTCCACATAATAGTTGACGAGTAGCTTTTCTATCATCTTTATGGACAACATTTGGACCATCTGAATATTTACTAATACTTAAATCAAATTCATTGCTATGATTATCACTTGCATGATCTTTAGTTCCGGATGATACTTGACTAGTAGCATTTCCATCGACAACTTTTGCTCTATTAAATTCGTCGGTAAGACATCGTCTTCGTTTTTTTAAAAGTGATTTAGAAGGCATAATATTTTCATCTGAACTAGATTCTGGAGATTTATCAGAATTTTTAGGTGACACAGCAATATTTGATGCTTGACTACTACACAATTGGTCACTTTTTAACTTATCAAGTACAATACTTAACTTAATTTTATCACAATTATCGATAAGATTATCCTTCTGTACAGGATTACAGTGTTCTGAGTCACTTTGATTTAGTTTTTGTCGATTGCTTAGAAAATTTCTTATATTAAACTTTGATAGTGTTCTCTCACGATTCATTTGCATCACAGTTGTAGAAACAGATTTACAAGCTTTCTAAAATATTAAGAAAAATACATAAATATACTATGACACTGAAAATTATATATGTGGCTTACAGGCAAAATGACGTCTTGTTTTGACGGGTACAAGTTTGCATAAAGAATGGTCTAAGTCATTAGACAATGCATTTTTTCGGATCAAGGGAGTATACTTTTGAAAATTGTATCATTTTTTATATGAAAAAGGAATGTTTAAATAGGTGTGACTTGGGTCATTGTGCCTGTAAGCCAAATATGTATATACATATTTATATATATATATATATATATATATATATATATATATATATATATATATATATATATATATATATATATATATATATTTGTGTGTATATATATATATATTTTTTTGTTCATTACAATATCTTACTCGTTTTAAGTTTTGAGACAAAGATTCATCGTTGTCCTCAGAATCTGTAAGGTCTTTGGTATTTTTAAATATGATTCTGACACCTGATTCAATGTGTCTCTTTAAGATCTCGTCTTCAGATTTTAAATAATAATAAAATGTTATTTCTAATGTCTAGTAAATCTTTCATTATAAATATATTTATGTATATTTTATGTATATTTATATAAATTACCTCCTAATCCAAAAATATAGCCTTTGTGATATTTACACAGTCTGGAAGTATTAGTGCACTCCTCAGTTTCACAGTAACAGAAATATACACTGTACAAGTATTTGGGGTAATAGTCGTTAATATCTTTTGGTTTAATGTGATCATCATCACCTCGGTTGTATAATATTTCTTCAATATTAATAAATCTGTTTGTTAAGCGTTCATTCATAAAACGCATCCCCGCTTAAATTTTGAACAAAATGTTGTTTACTTTTATATCTTATCACTATTTAATATACTATAAGCTTTTTAATTTAATTAATCTATCAGTCTCGAAATTGTAATATCACATTTTGCACCATCACAAACTACAAAGATGAATGTGCAATTTTGTTCGGACCCTTTAAACACCGTCAGTTTTCGCGCGCTTTGAATTGACACGCGCGCGCATGCAACTCCGCGCAACTGCGAGGTCGCGCCGTAGCGCGAGGCCTCCCCGTTCGGCCGAATTTGAACGCGGAGCCGGGATTCACCGTGTTAAAGGAGTCTCCCCCGTTTCACCTTAGCAACTCCCCGACGCTGGACAAAACTCCAGCGCTCGAGGTTGCTCGCTCTCTTCTTCCGGCTGCCTCGAGATAAGTAACACCAACCCCGTGCTTCTATCTCGGTACAACTACATTATTAACACACACACACACTCACACGTTTACAGACTATGCAATTAATTTATTTACTGTTTAAAAACCACTAGTCACATGTACACTTGTAATTTAATTTAGAAGGAGAAATAAATCTCTATTGTTGTATCGTTACATGAAACCACGTGTAAAATTTTTCCATTTCCTTTCCGCCGTGAACGCCAGCAGTTTGTCGGTTATAAAACGAGCGATAATCAAGTTAGAACACCCAAGTTTTAACTGAGATTCGCGGCGTTAACAATTGGTCCTTCGCAGTCGAATTTTGTTCACAGTGGAAATCGGAGAAAAGTGCAAGTGTACCACGTGTGCAAAAAAACTCTAAAAACTTTACGAACTTATAAACTATTATAAACTTTAAACAGACTAAATTAATAACGCGTGTTAAAAAAGTGTTAAGTGATTTTCCAACGGACTTGCAATAGCTTGCGCTCGGGACTTTCGATCTCGCGAGTAAAAAAAACGGAAAATTAAATAAAGTGTGGTGCTCCAGCTAGCACAAATAAATTACGAATTGCAAGCTATTAATTGCAAATTGTTAATTGCACGCATACTGCAAAAAAAGGAAGATTTGGTTTGACCAAGGGTATAAGTTTCAAGGTCGAGCTTGACCTTGACACGTGCCTGGACATCGCGCGATTTCGGCTGTGACGTTACACGGCCGTTGCAGCTCGCCGATCAAGGATTCAAACTTGGCGCCTCTACCGGCGCCATCTAGCGGTTGCTCAACCACTTACGGCGCATACCGCTCCGAGCTCGCGTGCCTGCGCCCGCTTGCCTGCTCGGTCGCCGCGCCTGCGCTCGACGACGCTGCCGTCTGTTTTTGCTGCAGTCTCACGAGCCAGTGTGTACGCAGGACGTCCCTAACCTCAATCACTGGTGACACCTGTTGCTGCTAGTTGATGTTGAAGAAGGTTCTACTGCTGGACACTACTTCCTGGACACCGCTAAGTATCACCTTATATTGCTTTCGCTAGCTTGCTGCTTGCTGCCTACTTTTCTTGCTTTTGCTTGGTTTGCCGCTTGCTTCTATTACTTTACAATGAATAAGCCAGTGGCGACTTTGATAGCTAACCAAAACGCCACCGCAAATTCTATTGCTAAAGTAATAATAAATATTGATAAAATAGGTGCTCCTAATATTACGGTTGAAATCCTCCAGCAGAGATTGTTGCAGCTGGAAAGTTACTGGGAGAACTTCTACGACAAGCACCAACAAATCTATGAATTTTATGAGGAGATCAAAGATGACACATACATAAAGAATGCTTTTTTTTTCAGAAATTGAGGACCACTACATCAATTCTAAAATTGATCTGTCCAGCAGACTAGCGGCGAAGGTGGGTGCTCTACAGCAAAATGTGCACCTAGCAGCGAGCGATCCTATGGGGCCAGTGACGCAGGTGAGGACAACAGCCTCCTCGCTGCCCAAGCTCCAGCTGCCACGGTTCAGCGGCAGGCAGGAGGAGTGGGAATCCTTTAAGGAGCTCTTCTGCTCAATGATCAAGGACTCGCCCACGCTGACACCAGTACTGAAGCTACAGCACCTTCTGTCGTGCCTCGACGGAGAAGCTGCCCGGCGTCTCTGCAACTTGCAGGTAGTGGGGGTCAACTTCGAGGTTGCCTGGAAGGCCCTGGAATCCAGGTACAACAACAAGAGACTGCGCCTCTCAGTGCAACTCAGCAGGCTGCTGAGCATACCCCCAGCTGCATGCAAGTCAGTGGCCGAGATAACGAGGCTTCTCGACACCACGAACGAGAGCATGAGAGCGCTGCGCAGTCTTGGAAGACCAGTCGAGCACTGGGATGATTGGTTCGTCCAGCTAGTCATCTTCAACCTGGACCCAGACACACGTGAGGATTGGGAGAAGTCGCTGGAAGGGGTCAGTACGTTCCCCACCTACGACGCACTGACCAAGTTCCTCGAAAACCGCACCAAGGCTCTGGATACAGCTCACTGCAGCGACATGCAGTTGCACAGCCAGACTAGGAGAAACTCTACAAGCTTTACACCTACAAGTAAGCAGCAACCTTCCTCCGTCAAGCGTGTCTCGTCTCATCTTGTCAGTGTGCCAGCTGTCAAGAAGGCTCCGTCGAAGCAGCAGGGCTGTGCAGCGTGCAGAGGTGAGCACTACATTGGGTATTGCCCCTCGTTGCAGCAAGCCACCTACTCCAAGAGGCTGGAGCGCATTGACAGGTTGAGGTTATGTCACAACTGTCTCCGCTCTGGCCACATTAGCGCATCCTGCCCATCTAGAAGCAGATGCAAGCAGTGCAACAGGGAGCACCACACTATTCTGCACCAGGACGCAGGGCCTATGCAGGTGCAATCCCAAGGAGAATTTGCCCCTGTTGGGCCAAAGCCTGCGCTTGCAAGGTTTTCCGGATCCACTTCGACGTCAACACAGGGCTACACTGCTGCAGTGAGTAGGACAACGATGTTGGGTACTGCACGAGTGATTCTATAGTCAAAGGCTGGTGAGTGCATGGTCTTTCGAGCCCTTATAGATCCAGGTTCGGAAGGCTCATTTGTGACAGAGAAGGTAGTCCAGGCCCTTTCTTTGCGTAAGTCACCATGTCACACTACAATCGCCGGAGTGGGCGGAGACACATCAGCTACCTCAACTTCCACCACTACGCTCTCTCTAAAATCAAGACTTAATACTACATTCGTCTTGAGTTTTTCAGCTGCAGTACTGCCACGGCTCACAGGGCTCTTGCCTCGCCGTCAAGTCGACATCGGTGCCTTGGAGCACATCGAAGGGCTGGAAATGGCTGACCCAGACCTCGCACAGCCAGGTCCAGTGGATGTAATTCTGGGTGGCGAATGATACCCAGCTATTCTTTTAGATGGTGTTCGACTGGGTCCGACTGATGTCCCAGCTGCTCAACAGACCAGACTTGGCTGGATTCTGACAGGGCCTACGAAGGGTCTCGCTACACACGTAGCTGCTCATACGACAATGCAGTCGTTTTCCACCTGCGTGACCCTCTCCGACCAGCTACAACGCTTCTGGGAGGTCGAAGAGATCTCGAATGCACCTGTGCTCACACCAGAAGAAAAGGAGTGCGAGAGCCATTTTAAGCACATGCACTCACGTGACAGTCAGGGACGCTACATCGTCAGACTGCCCTTCAACTCAGAGCCACGACTGCCTGGCTCTCGGGCAGCTGCTGTCAACCGCCTGCTTTCGATGGAGCGCAAGCTTGACTTGCTGCAGTCCTACTCCAAATTCTTGAAGGAGTACGAGGATTTAGGATACATGGAGCGTGTCCCTGCTGCCACAACTGACTCTACGGTCAATTTTCTGCCTCATCACGCTGTGTTCAAGAGCGATGGAATCCGCAAGCTGCGCGTCGTCTTCGACGCCTCGCAGAGCACAAGCAGTGGAAAATCACTGAATGATTTTCTACATACCGGTCCCAAGCTGCAAAGGGAAATAACGACAGTGCTAACTCGCTGGCACTTGTATCAGTACGTGTTCACAGCCGATATAATTAAAATGTTTCGGCAGATTCGAGTGCATCGGGCTGACACACCATGGCAACGCATACTTTGGAGGACGTCACCGGAGCTGCCGATCGAAGAATTCGAGCTGCTCACCATCACTTATGGCACCGGCTGTGCCCCTTATCTGGCCATAAGGGTGCTCGATCAGCTGGCCGAGGACGAGGTCCACACGTTCCCTCTCGGAGCGCAAATCTAACGCAACAATGTCTATGTCGACGACGCCCTGGCTGGCGCCGACACATTGGACCAATCACAGCTCGCCAAGACTCAGCTGCGTGGAATCTTAGCCACTGCGGGCATGGAGCTTGACAAGTCAGCTAACGACTCCGTTTTGCTGGAAGACGTCGAGTCGGCTGCCACCACACCAGTACGCAGCTTCAATTTGGACGACACCGTGTCCACACTGGGCCTGCGCTGGTCGCCACACACGGATTCTTTCCACTACCAGGTGCAACGTCACGTTACGGCTGCATGCGTTACCAAGCGCATCATCCTCGGAGAAATAGCCCGACTGTACGATCCACTGGGCTTGCTCGCCCCCGTTACAGTCCGACCTAAACTCCTGATGCAGCTTATGTGGATTGCTGGGAAAGACTGGGACGCTCCAGTAGATGACAGCACCTGCCAACAATGGGCCGATTTTCGGGAAGAACTGCCTACTCTCGAGATGCTACGAGTGCCTCGCTGGCTGGGCACAACCAGCAAAACCTGCTGGACTCTCCACGGCTTCGCCGATGCCTCTGCAAAGGCATATGCAGCCGCTGTATACCTCGTTACCTACGACGAGAAAGCTGGACTGCACTCTACGTTGATTGCTGCAAAAAGCAAGGTAGCTCCACTCAAGGCCATATCCTTGCTACGACTGGAGCTCTGCGGCGCTCTTCTGCTCTGCAGGCTGCTCCGCAGGGTATAGAACGACCTGGAGAACATGACGTCACTGGTCTATTGCTGGACGGACTCACAGGTTGTATTGGCTTGGCTCCAAGGACTGCCTAAGCTCTGGAAAGCCTTCATCGCCAATCGAGTCAGTGAGGCACTGACTTTGCTGCCAAATGCTCGCTGGGGCCACGTGCGCTCAGCGCTCAACCCAGCCGATCACGCTAGACGTGGTTTGATCCCAAGCCAGCTTCAGTCTAATGAACTCTGGTGGACAGGACCACAGCAGCTCTTCAAGGACTCCAGAAAGTCGACGGAACAGCACGAATACGTCACGGTACTGGAAAAACGGACTGCAACAGCAACCTTCCATGCTGCAGCTAAAGAGACACTGGAGACACTTATGATTCAATTCTCCACCTACAAGAAATTGGTACGTGTCTTGTCCTTTATGTACAGGTGGCTGTCGAACTTCCGTTTATCGGCGGCGGAACGTCCCTCGTCGATACTACAAGCCGAGGAGCTGGAGCAGACTCGTCTTCGCCTCGTCTTAGCTGTCCAGGCCCAGCATTTTCAACAAGAGATTGGACTGCTCCGTGCCGGGAGAGCCCTACATCGCTCTAGCCCGCTCCGTCGACTGTTGCCCTTCTTGGATGACAATGGCCGACTGAGAGTCGGAGGACGACTCCAATACTCCTTCTTAACGCAGAACGAGAAGCACCCGATAATCATCCCCAGGAGCAGTCACCTGGCCGTGCTGCTTATCAGAGACGCTCACCTCGCCACTCTACATCGTGGCCCCCAGTTTATCCAGAGCCACTTGCTTCGCAGCATCTGGATCCCGCAGGCACGCAATAAAATTCGGATGCTCTGCAAGCAATACGTGCGCTGCTGCCGCTTTCAAGGTCGCACTGTCGAGCAGCAGATGGCCCCACTCCCAGCCGTGCGTATCACTCCAGCACGCCCCTTCGAGGTTACAGGACTGGACTACGCCGGCCCATTCGCAATACGCACGTCGAAGGGCCGCGGCCAGCGCTCCTTCAAAGGCTACGTAGCGATATTCACATGCTTCGTTACGAGAGCAGTTCACATTGAGGTTGTATCTGATTATACATCAAAGACATTTTTACTAGCTTTCAAGCGATTCGTGGCGAGAAGAGGCTTGTGTCGCCAAATTTTTAGTGACAACGGCACCACTTTTCAAGGCGCAGACAACGAGCTGCAGCGATATTTTCGAGAAGCATCGGCCTTCAGCCGAGAAGTCGCTGAGGCCATTCAATCCGACGGGGTAGCATGGAACTTCATTCCACCCAGAGCACCACACTTTGGCGGCTTGTGGGAAGCTGCCGTCAAATCCTTCAAGCACCACTTGAAGAGAGTCATCGGAGATGCCAAACTGACGTTCGAAGAATTTTCTACTTTGGCTGCGAGCATCGAGGCCTGCTTAAACTCCAGACCGCTCAGCCCCTTAAGCGCCGACTCCACCGACATCGCTGTGCTGGCGCCCGGCCATTTTTTAATCGGCACAGCTCTGACAGTTGCGCCAGAAGCACCTACGTCTGATTTGAATGTTTTAGGTATTCCGAAATGGCAGATCGTCACGCAAATGCACCAGCACTTCTGGCGCAGATGGCACAAGGAGATGCTGCATCACTTGCAACAGCGCTCGAAGTGGATCGAGCCGGACTACAAACCCACTCAAGGAGATATCATCCTGCTGACCCACGACTTGCTGCCACCACTCAAATGGCCCCTAGCTCGAATTGAGGCCCTACACACGGGCCCGGATGGCTTGGCTAGAGTAGCCACGCTCCGGACTGCAACAACCACGCTGCAACGACCTTTAAAAAAGGTCATTCGACTACCTCTCAACGGGGCAGCTGCATCGCACTTCTCGGCCTTCAGCGCCAACTCCAGCATCGAGAAACGCAGTGCCTAATTAGGACGTGTCATGGCGGGCGGCATGGTAGCAACAACAACACCTACACTCTCTCTTATACTTCGAATCATACACAATACATTTTTTTCTTTACACTCTAGCACTGGTTTTATATCTCTATTTAGTTTAAAGTTAGTATCTTTATTTTCCAATCGCATCTTAACGCTACTCAGTTTCTATTTTTTCAGATTTTTTCTTTTTTTTCTTTGTTCTCCGCGTGAACTTCATCGCCGTTTCGTTGACTGCCTTCAACGAAGCGGGCGGCATGTTCGGACCGTTTAAACACCGTCAGTTTTCGCGCGCTTTGTTTAAAAACCACTAGTCACATGTACAGTTGTAATTTAATTTAGAAGGAGAAATAAATCTCTATTGTTTTATCGTTACATAAAACCACGTGTAAATTTTCTCCATTTCCTTTCCGCCGTGAACGCCAGCAGTTTGTCGGTTATAAAACGAGCGATAATCAAGTTAGAACACCCAAGTTTTAACTGAGATTCGCGGCGTTAACAAATTTTTCAATCAGTGTAAAGGGCGGTACACGTACAAAAACACAGAGTACAGCACTCACGATTAACATTGATTAATATATATATATATATATAGCCTGAAACACAAGGAACAAGAGTTATGTATAGATATACTAATCAATATTAATCTTGTGTGCTCTATTCTGTGTTTTTTACGTGTACCGCCCTTAACTATCATTTCTCATATATATAAATATACCAATCAATGTTCATTCTTATATCTATATCTTCTTATTGTTTTAGCGTGAAAAAGCCCTACATTATCTATGTATACTATGTAAATATGTAAATACGTACAAACATAAGTAATTGAATATGATAATAGTTTATTTCGTTTACACATAAATTTGTTAAAAGAAATATTTTCAGTATCGAAATTCAAATTTATTTAACAACAAAGCGCTAATTTAGAGTGCATGGCTTAAGTGGAGTCCGTATCTACTGTCCTTGTCTAATGACGGTAATGCTATTTATTCAAATTTTAGTTTGTTAATTGAAAAAATAAAAGTTGACCCCAATTGGTATTAAAATAAGGAATATTTTGAGACCTTAAAAAGTATCTAACATTATTTTCTTTTCGAGAAAACTTCGGAACGCGAAAATTGAGGTTAGATTTTCTGTTCCGAAGTTTGCTCGAAAAGGAAATAATGTTAGATTCTTTTTAAGGTCTCAAAATATTCCTTATTTAAATACCAATTGGGGCCAACTTTTATTTTTTCAATTAACAAACTACAATTTGAATAAATATAAGGACAGTAGATATACGGTCTCCTCTTAAAGTCAATAACAATATAATTGTTTGTGGAAGAAAAAAACGCTAATTAATTGTTTTACAATGTAATTGTTAAATTTGTATTGAATGTATATTCTCTTACATTGAAAACTATTATTTTAATATTAAATTGAATTCAGACGACAGTATATATAAAACTCAGTATTGTACAAAACATATATATTTATATATATATATATATATATATAAAGGTAATTATAGTGTGTATACATATTTATTAAAACTTTTCATTTTCTGTTCGCACAAAGAATTTTTTAACTTTAAGTTCAATTGTATATACAATTTTTTTTATTAGCTTTCAATATGTTTCTATTTTTTAGAAGATAAAATAATACAATGCACGTACAGAAAAGTAGTTCAAATTAACCAAATTAATCTTTAATATTTTATTTACAGTTATTCAAGTTTTCGAAGATATTAAATTTTAAACATTTCAACTTTGAAAATTGAAAATGGGCAATGAATATAAACTTAATCTTGAACTAGGAGATATAGCTATATCTTCGACAACACAACGTCGTTACAGACAACGAATGGCCAATGTCAATGCTAATAACGAGGAGGTTTGTATTATTTAGATATTTATTTAATTATTTAGAATTCCAGAGTTACAAATAACCATTAGAGTTACATATAAACAATTACGAACAATTTCAAAGTAAAATTATTTACAATAATATACCCAAAAACACAGTAATCCTGCAGAGGAAAATAATATTTCCTGTTCGCAGGACCGGATTAACAAAAATAACAAAAATAAGAAAATAAAAACAATACTGGTAGGTTATACTGTATTCATATGCAGTGCTAACTTCCAGCCATACGTCTTCACTCATACATACTGTCAGGACGCATCCATGTTGTACTTCACAAACATTAATTCATGCTTTCCTGCTCACTCTCATACTCACTTATTTACTTCTTTATTACATTTTTTTAAAACATACAGTATAATTGGATTTTCTATATTTTATGTGAAAACATACATAAACTATTCATACATAGTTAACAGGAACATATATATATTTAACTGTTATAATCTTTGTTAATTACTGTATGATAAATATTTATAGAGGATTTTTTATCTATATGACTATAATGATCTGAAATGATTTTTCAGATCATTATAGTTAAACTTAATACTTTCCAGAGCAAATAATTGTTGTAAATTCATAGTTTTTTTTGTATGAAAAAGTATTTTTGAAAACTAATTTTAGCAATCTGTTCTGTATTTTTTGTAGTAAATCTAGATTATTTTTATAAGCTCCTTCCCATGCAATTATGCCATAACTTATTATGCAGTGAAAAAAAGCATGATATATCATATTCAAAGTTTTTGTTCCTAAAAATTTGGAAATCTTGTAAAAAATAAATATTAAATACCTACATTCTTTGTTATATAATTTATATGCTACCTATTATTTTTGATTCACTATAAAATAAATATAGTACTGCTAATTGAATATTTCTTAAATAATAAATGATACTGATTAATATATAATAACTATTATAATACCGTATTATAATGTTGAATGTACAATTTTATTTCATTATAATTAAACCTTCTAATTAAAAATTTATATACGGTTGAAATTCTGAAAATTGTTTGTTTAATCTATTACTTACTATTTATTATAGATGCGAAATATCAACGATAATGAAAGAGATAACTTTTTCGATCAAGATATGCCAGAAACGGATCTTATGGAGGTTGAAGTGAGTTTAACGTCTTCGAAATAGTATTCTTAACTCGTAGATAAAAAGTAAAATTTTTAATGTATAATAAATGGCTTTTTTTAGAATGAAATTGATGAAAACGCAGTACATCCGCGTATTGATGACCAAGAAAATATTACTGTTACCGATGCACAGGCTTCTTCAAGTAATAGTCCAGAAACACAAGTAGTAAGCTGTATATTGTTTTTTTTTCGATATCTTAGTATTATAAACCAGGCATCTTAACCCTTTGAGGCACGGTGGTACATATATATATACCACCTATTTATATTTAGTTTTTTTCTCATTTCTGATCTATTTTACGGGTTTAATGTGCATATAGGCACTTTTTAGGATCTTCTGGATCTAAGGTAGTCATTTTTTATGAAAAATTGTGTTAATTACTTTATTTTCAAATTTGTTATAAACAATCAATTTGCAAAAACACTATTTTTTTAGAAAAAATGAGTGACTGAAAGGGTTAAGCATTGTATCATATTTATCAATGTTATAGCATTAAAATTTGTTAGATAGCTTTTAATATAATATCAATAGAATATATTAAACTTTTTGATTTTTGCATTCAAAAAATTTATAATAAAATTATGTACGCACTAAACCCGTAAGGCCCCAATAGTTGCTACTTTCACATAATGCTCAACAACTTTTTCTGCTATGCACTAATAAATGGTTAATAGATTTACTATGAATTGTAAATTAACTACACTGAGCATTGTAAAAAAAAATATACTAATCCCAGTGCAGTAATTTTACAACTGTAAAGTTACGAAAATCTATCGTAAAAAACATCCATGCGGAATCCATACTGATTCTACGTTGAGTTAATTGCAAAAATTTCAAACATTTTTTAATTTTAAAATCTTGTAAATTTGAACAAAATATAACAAAGCTTTGATTTTTTTAAGTACTATGCGGATGATAGCACTGAAACTGGAAGCCTAAGCTTCATTATCTCTCATTTAACTTTTTATTGTCAAAACAAAATATTTTTTAAATAAAGATAACAAAGCTTAAGCCCCCAGTTTCACCGTTATCATCCGCATGGTACTTCCACGTATCAAAGCCTTGTTATATATAAAATTTAAATTTACAAGATTTTGAAATTAAATAAGTTTTAGCTTACGAAATGTTTTTATCAAGTTCAATCGATCTGTAAATACTTATAGTATCGTAACCTCTAATATTACAGCTGTGCTAGTTTACAATAAATTTATAAATTTGCTATACTAACAGTAGTATAACATTTTTCAAATGCTCCTTTTGGGTCCTTCAATTTTTACGGAGTTGAAATGATAAAATAATATAATTATGTTTACAAACTTAATGTCATCTAAAATAGCTCTGTTTTACGATACATTGAAACTTATTTCATATATTAGGTAAAAATACATTTTCTAAATTTATTCAATTGTTATAGGTTTCAAATTTATGCAATGCAGAGTCTGAATCTGAATCAGAAGATATTGCTATGTTAAATTATATAAAGGAATTTCTTATTGATGAATGCAACGAAAATTTAATAGTAGCAAACAAACCAGCAAGTTTAATAGAATTTGTACAGAGCGAAGGATTTTTAGAAAAAATTAATACTCGCGTGAATAGAAGTCCTGGGGAATTGCTTTTTATGGTGTTAAATTACAGTATTGAAAATAGTTTGTCTACGAAGAGTATGATAAATATGTTCAAATTTGTCAATATCATTTTCGAAGAACCTGTATTACCAGATTGGAAATACTTAATTGATAAGCTATTAAATCCTCAAAGTAATGTCGACTTCCATGCAGTATGTCATGGATGTTCATCGTATATTGGCAACTTTGAAAATGTAAAATCAATTGAAACTTGTCCTGTTTGTAATATTAACATAGATCTCTCGAAAGCATGCAATTCAAGTTTTTTTGTTATCATTGATCCATCTGAACCAATAAAAGATTTATTACACATTTATGAAGAATATTACGACGGTATTATGAATGGTAGAAATCGTTCTAATAACAGTATAGCAGATATTTACGATGGGAAGCTCTATAAAAAGTTTATAAATTCCCTACCAGAGCAACAGAAAAAAAATTATGTTAGTGCCATTTTTAATACTGATGGTGCACCAAAATTCAAATCTTCACAATTTTCAATATGGCCCATCTACTTAATGTTAAATGAGTTACCTATTCAGGATAGATTGAAACAATTGTTATGTTGTGGATTATGGATTAACAGAGCAAAACCAGATATGAGTGTGGTTTTAGACCCATTTGTAGATAAAATGATTGCATTATCATCTGAAGGAATCATTTGTGAAATAAACAACGAAGAACGCTCGATTAAGTTATTTGTTTTAGTATGTTGTGTCGATTCTGTAGCTCGAGCCCCAGTTCAAGGAATAAAACAATTTAATGGGCATTATGGCTGCAGTTGGTGCGAACATCCCGATGTATGGATGCATGGTAGCATGCGATATCCCATTCTAGAACAGACACCGAGTAAACGAGAAGAACAGTCTATGCTACATTATATGCTTCAAGTTGAGCCGAATGAGCCTATTCTTGGTATTAAAAATCCATCACCCTTCATTAATTTACCGTACTTTAACATCGTTCAGGGATTTGTTCCTGATTATATGCATTGTGCTTTGGAAGGAGTTGGTAAACAATTTACTAATCATTATTTGTCTTTAATTTCTGCAGATGAAATAAAAGATTTAGATGAAATACTCAAACAAATAAAATTTCCGTGTCAGATTTCACGATTAACTCGACCTCTTAGCGTAAGAGACGACTGGCGTGCTCGGGAATGGGAAAATTTTATTTTGTTCAGCAGTATTCCAATTTATAAATAAAATTAACTAAAAGGATGCTAGATCACTGGATGCTCTTTGTAGAAAGTTTATACATACTCCTACAGGATAACATTACTATGGATGAGCTTGATCACGCTGATGAGATGTTACATTTATTCGTTGCTAACACAGAATTAATATTTTCTATGAGAATGATGACCTTTAATTTACATCAATTACTGCATTTAAGTGAAAGCGTCTTAAATTGGGGACCGTTATGGGCGCACTCTACGTTTCCCTTTGAATCGGAAAATCGAAATTTTTTAAGGGCAATTAGATGTGCTAGAGGGGCAACACAGCAAATCGTTAGATTTGTCAACATTAACCATAGCATAATTATTTTACGGGAACTTATCTACTCAAACATGGATGACTTCGTGAAAATGTACTGCGACGACATTCTTACTTCAAAAGTTAAAAGTACATTTAAAATATCTAATATAACATACTTTGATGAAGGAGAAGATCTTGAAAGAGGTGAAGAGTTCTTTCGATTGCCGCATCTATCGGATGAGAATACAAAAATGTACCAGAAAATAGTAAAAAATGGTTGCTTATATGATACTGAGGAAAAAGAACGCCCTAACAATTCATTTGCCATTCTTGATGACGGAAAATTCATAAAAATTAAAGGTTTTATTGTAGATCATGATTCTAAAAATGAATACACCTTCTGCAACGAAATAGTAACATCATATTTTTGTAATAATTACCAAAAATTAAAAAAAATTGAAATGATTTCTCAAAACTATTCTCTGATACCAACTAACACGATCAATCGAATATGTGTTGTTATTAAGGTATATAACGATCAATACATATGCCCTGTTACAAATTTGATTAAGTATTAAAAATGTGATATAATAATAAGAAACATTGTAAATAAAAATATTTTTATAAGTCTAAAAGTAAATATACGACTGTCATATTAATAAATATTTTTAAAACTAAGTAAAGTTTAAAACTTTATTTACGTGTAAAGCAACTGTATATATAATAGCTTTTCTATTCTATAAATTTTTATTATATATGTTTTTTAAATTGGAAAAATGATTTTAAAATTTCTGTAATGCTTTGGTTGTGATTTATTGGGTGATTCATCAAGTGATTTATCAAGTGATTAATCGAGTGATTTATCAAGTGATTAATCGAGTGATTTATCAAGTGATTAATCGAGTGATTTATCAAGTGATTAATCGAGTGATTTATCAAGTGATTAATCGAGTGATTTACCGAGTGATAAATTGCGCCAAATCGTCACGTGATAAATCATTCGATAAATCACTCGATAAATCATTCGATTAATTACTTGATAAATCATATGATTAATCAGATGATTATTTTCACCAGGGATGCCATGACGGTCGTGGAACCATACGTGTTCATTGCTGTTAGGCAAGCCTTTTCAGTCGCTTTGGGTTTTACTAATATGGATTGGTTTATTTTATGATTAGTAACTGGATTTCCTGGAGGTTGTATGGTACATGTTTCTCCCTCATATACTTCGTACTTTTCGCACAAGTATATTTTCTCTAAATGCGATTTCGCTCTTAGGTTTTTTGTTGTTTTAACGGTCGATACCTGTGCGATTTCTTCAGTTATTTCTGCTGGCCTAAGTTCATGACAGTGTTGAAAGGTGTTGGGTGAATTACATTCGGATATTATGCTGAATTTCAGAATGACCTTGTTGGCTCTAGGCTCTCCTTGCTCCCGACCTGCATCCTGCATGCCACGAGTCTTTGATGCTCTAAGTCCTGGGATTTTTTCCATTTGTTCTGACGTTGATGCAAAAACTGGTACCATGGCAGAAAGCCAATGATCCATATGGTTTCCTATTTTAACTGTTCTGTTATGCTCATTGCTATTAATGTTTTTAGTTATTTTGTGAGCAAATTTGGGATTCTGCTGTTTCTGAGCAACACCATTTGTTTGATCTGCTCTTGTCTCGTCGTAACCCGAAAAATCATTTGGTCTCGTATTGGGTTAATTTCTGGTAGGATTGCTCCTAGGAGGGTTGTCGAAATAGTGTCTTAATATTTCGAAGAGGTCAAAATGATCACGTGCACTATGTCTACAAGCTACTTGTCTTGCTTCTCCATGCAAATGTTCCCATATTATGTCAAAGAAGTTTCCGAGCAACTTTATTGGTACGTTGTTTGCCAGTCTTTCGATTTCTTGAGCAAATTTTCCAAAGAGCATGTTGTGACCTGTATAGTGGGGAACATTGTAGTTAACGGAAAGAAGTATGTCATCGGTCTCATTTATTAAGTCACATTGTCCATTATCGACTCCGAATCACTATTATTATCGAAATCGTAATGAGCTATCATCGACCCACTGTATGTTGATGCTTCATCTGACGAAAGGTCACAAACATCATAGTAATTAACTCTATATTTAGGTTGTGACTCCATTAGAGCCATATCATTATTGTGATAAGAAACAGCAATTTCTTCTTGTATGAGAAAGTCTCGTCCTAGCATGCCATTGCATGCTATTGGGAAATCGTCTGTTATCACCTCGAATCTATATGACTTTCTTCTTATGCAAATGTACACCGACCCTAACTTTTCCATGGTGTTTGGGGTCATTCCTTCTAAAAGGCAAGTCTGACCGCTATCTATTTATGTATATGGGTCCAGTGCATCAATTTTTAGTAAATTGACTTTTGCTTCTTGATTTAGCATAAACGTTAACCATAGTTTCCTTCCTCCTGGCATTTCCAAATATGTTGGCTCATCAATTTCTTCTTCTTCATTTCCATCCCTATGGCTCGTGCAAGGCGTAATCCTGTGGATGTTTCCGGGTCTATTGATCTCGTTCTCACCTTGTTCACTTGCTCTGGGATTTGGTACCTCAAATCCTCTGTTTTCATGTCTTTGAGAGTCTGTCGGGTTTGAGTCAAAGAATTTTCCCAACACCCCCAGCAATTCTACACGGCTTCGAAATCTGTGAACGTGAGCAATATGTTTTGCTTCGCCTCGTAGACTGTACCAAATATTATCCAAAAATTCTTCCTATTGATCAGGTGGTACATAGTGTGATAAATAATCCACCTGGTGAGCATGTTGATGGAAAGAGAGGTTGTATCCATCGAAGGTGGGTATATCCCTTATTGAATTTTGGTCTAAATTCATGATCATCTAGTGACCGAGATGCTAATGTCCCTTGCATTTCAAGTTACAACTGCCTTATTAATAATATGTCGTTTCTCTTCATGCTTATTACAAATTTTGTGCTAAAACCGTCAAAATTATCATCCAGTAAAAGTTAACACAATTTTTAATTTTGCCCAGGAGTAAATATAATTTTTAAATTTGGTTTGTATCTCCGTGAATGTCTTCTAAATTGGCTTTGTATAGATTACTTATGTCAGTCATGCATCAAATACCTTTTAAATAGGTCAAGTATGGGCATCAAATAAAAGAGTTAAATGTAAAACTATTGATTGGTAAAATTTAGAGATATTACGGATGATGACCACAAGTTCAAATCCTATGTTATTCTGGCTATAGTGTTTCTATAAGTTTTCTAGTCCTTGACGTGGTATTGTGCCTGTGCTCTGAGCACGAGTTAAAAATGGTTATCGTTGATGTTGGGTGGTCGAATCTTCCGTTCGAATCCTTGCGCTAACTTACTTACTTTAATAATAATAATAAATTTTATTTGAACCAAAATTTGGATGTTAGAGAGTAGTATGTTTATCAATTAATTATTGTAAATTTATTTTGTAAAAACAATTATGTTTTTAGCCAAAAAAGAAAAAATAAGGTTTATAAAATTTATTGTGTTAATTTATTTAATAAAAGAGCGAAATTAATTTGTTTTAGAAAAGAACAAAAATTGAATATTAATGGTAATTAAAATTTGAATTTCCCGCGTAATCATAGAGTTGAAATTTAAAAATTATGAAACAAAATATAATTCTGTTTTACGAAAGTTTAAACAAAACGTAATTATTTTTGCCAAATTAATACTCAATCTTGTAAAAATTCAAATATATATATATATATATATATATAAGAAAGAATTATGTCAAATTTTAAATTAGCCGCGCGAGATATTATACCAACATTGTTATCAGCGTTGATGATTTCCTTATCAAAAAGAAGTCAACAAAAATTTAAATATTTGTTATAAAAATAAAAAGGTATTATTCAGGAAGTTTCGCAAAAGTAATTTAAATTTAAAAAAAAAAATAAATATTTTATTAAAATTTATAGCAAAAATTGTTTATTTAATAATTATTATTGTTTTTATTATTAATGAGATTTTATTAATAAGTTAATCAACCTAAACCTCGAAATTACTGAAAACCCGTTTGAAATGCGCGCGCCCTGAAAATGGCGCCGCTATTGTACTCCTTGCGCTGCGAGTCTAGCTATACTCCGCGCTAGGGTCAGTTCCGTACGCCTAGTGCTGAGCGCGAGAAAGTCCCTAGGCGCTCGTCACTATAGCCATGTGCATCTGCAACATGCGGTCTGCTGCACCAGTATAAGTTTAAGGTTAACTCGCGTTTTGCTCTAGAGCATTGTTTTTATTTATAACATCTAAAAGTGGTTAACGGTGTTAAAGGAAATATAAAAGAACATTGCGTGAGTCCCCGGACGTCTTCACAGCTTATCAGATGAGTATTAACCGCGTATTTTTACCAGTTGATACATGCACTACTTCTCATCAACAAGGACTGTGCTTTGTGTGATATTGTTTTTAAATTTTCCAGTTTCTGCCAGCAAAAGAGTTTGCACGAAGTATCTCAATTATTAGTGCCCCAGGCGCATTTCCTTTCCAGTGCACAAATTGCTAGGAGCGGCAGAAGCTAAATTTTAATAAGGTAAGGTATTTTATTCTATTATTTTTATAGAATGGTTGCCCATTTTCCTATAACTTTTCCTCGTCCCTGCTAAAATTCCTATAATTAATTGTTTTTCCTGTGTTTAAAGAGTGTTGAGACCATGCACGCCTACCATTAGAGCTGTGCCTTCCTTGTGGGAGCTCCTGGATCTTTGCTGACAAGAGTCGAGGCTTTTGGACCAAGACTCAAGGCGTTAGTAACACCTTATCCTGCCACGATCCCTTTCTTTATGCAAGGTAATGTTGCACGGCGCGGCTGATTGGCTTGACACGCACTTGCGCCCTCGGAGCGAGTTGCCTTTTCGTTTAAATTCTTTTGGTGTTCTGACTGTTGAGAATCATTCTGTTGTTTATACGATTGTTGGTTTTTATTCGATGTAAATGGTTTAAAATTTCGATAACGATTTTGATACTCTTTCCCGCGCTGATCGAATTGTCTAGAAAAATTTCGACGTGCACTGTGACAACTTTTCATTATGTGGCCCGGTTGAAGACATTTAAAACATTTCCTTATTGAATTTGATCGCGGCGCTGTTTCTTGCATTAACATAACTGGTATTGGCGAATGCGTATCTAAATTAAATCGGTCGTTTTTGTGTAAGGAATCGCGCCATTCCTGTGCTTTTTCTGCCTCTAGTGCTATGTTTATTGCTTCTTCTAATGATGATGGAATTTGATTTCTAACTCTATCCGCGACGGAACTGTGGGATAGGCCCTCTATGAAACAATGCACCGCATTATCCCGAGTGCCCCCCTCTATTCCGTGAGCTTTATCTGTGGAATAAGTCCTGTGAATTGAGTCTATTATCTTCGCTAAAAGTTCATTGACGTGAAGACCATAATCCCTTACTGTTTCCCTTCCTTTTTGAACGGATTTAAATAACTCGATCATTAAGAAATTATAATTATCCCTGGGCCCAAATCCTCGTTTCAGGTCTGCAATTAGGGTTTCTAAATTATGATAGTTCGGCCTACCGCGCAGAAACTTTTCTGCTTCTCCTACACATTTGGACCGAATAACTTTAAGCATAAAGGTTTTGTGTGCAAGTGAGACTGAACTATACGCATCGCGACATGCTCTTATAAAAGTTTCAATGGATTCACTTGATCCGTTGAAATTTGGAATAATAGTGGCGGCTGTTTTAATGTCTACAGTCTGTTCTATATTTTCTGTATTTAAAGTAACGTTTAATGTGGATACATCCACCTCAGAGCCTGAGATATTCGACGGTATGTTATTCGGTCTAGGCACTAGAGCTTGATTTGACTGATCATCTCTAACATTTACCTCATTTACCGGAAGTAACTCAAAAGGGGGATCTACCTCATTAATGTTAGGATGGGGGTTATTTCGCGTAACCCTTCTGTGGTTAACTCTCCCATGAGCGGGTCTATCACGTCCTCTTCGAGTTGGGGGCATTTTGCCTATTGCTTATTTACTTTATATCTTGTTAATACTTAATAAGCGAGTCTCGGCTAATTTTTTTTTTTTGATATATAATAATTCGCTGCAAGAATTACTGAGTTTCCAAAATTTTTAAATTATAAAAAGATAGTATATGTAACTATATGAATAATTCTAAGGTTAGAATAAGTTAAATAAAATTTATAAGTGATTAAATAAACACATAAATAATTGAATGAATGTAGTATATTCCACCAATAATAATTATAATTTACTATTCTATTCGAAGTGAAAATAACTGTACTTATTAAAATTAACTTTAAACAGTTGTTATGTCATTAAATAAAAATATAATATAAAAGAATAAATAATAATAAGAAATGTTTATAATGATGTTACTATTATTTATTATTATTGAGATAACAATAAATAAATAATGATCTGTTATTTATTTGGAACAGGATCTTTAGTTAAAACAAATTTTTATGAGTGAAATTTATTATATAAATTCAGAATAATAATTAAAATTATTAAATATTCCTAAATTTTTAAAATGATAATTAACAGTAATTACTTGTTATATTAATATTTAAGTCTATTACAATATATAACTGAAAGGAATTATCAACAGTCGAAAGACAAATAAAAATATATAAAAAAAATAAAAATAGTTTAAAGAATAAAAGAGAATAAAAATAAAGAAAATAAAATAAGGATAATATAATACTAAAGAGTGAGAAAAATTTTTAGGTTTTCTTGCAGCAAATTGATATATAAGATTATTTGTCCCTTGCAGAGATTCCAAAATAAAAGCACCTTACAATTTATTATTGAATAGAAATTATTCTACTTGTACGCAACGGATGAAGAATTACCTTAACGCAAATTATTCTACTTGTACGCAACGGATGTAGAATGACCTTAACGCAAGGTTCCAAGGGAACAGTCAAACGCAGTTTATGGTTTAGAAGTATCCATACAAACAATACTTGTATAGGTTAGGTTTTGTCAACTTGATATTCTGTTATATGATACTAAGGAATTATAACACTTTTGAAATCCAAAACAATTAAATGTTAAATGTGATAATGATGAGAAATGTGACAGATTGTTCAATTAACAATCAGATAAGTACAAAAAATTATTAAATGTTGACTTATTATTCAAATTTTTAAGAATGTGTACTTTGTATATTATTTTTCTTTTAGTTATATGGATTTGGATTTAAACTATGTATGATCAATAAAGTAAATAATTTGGAATTAAAACAATATCAAAAGAACTTGTACAAAGAAAGAAGATATGACGAGCACAACAGGTTGACAGCACTGACCCAGTTAAGATTTATAACTCTTTTTAGTACAGTCAAATTAGACTCAAAACGATAAATTTTTATCAATAATCTCAATGACATCGGTTAAGGGCTTAAATTGTTCGGAAGAGTGTCTAGAATGATAATCTGAAGACGGGAACAATGGATCCCGTAAGCTTTATAAACAATTAACAATTAAAGTTGGATTTCTGCACTTTTTTTCTTATTTCGCTCTGTATCTTGGAAAGTATTGATTTTAGAGGAAAAAGTTATTAAAAAAAGTTGTTCGTTATTAAATTTTCTATAAAAAAGTCAGGGAGGGCACATTTCTATCTATTATAGTTTCTTTGCAAATTGCAAAAGAACGCTAAATTCGTGAAAATTGAAAATTGTTTATAACTTTTGAGAAATTAATATTTTTCAATCATATTTCAGAAAAATATAGTACTCAAGTAATAGAAATAGCATGCAAAATTTCAAGTCTCTATTCATTATAATTTTTTGTAAAATAATAGCTATATTTCGAAATTTTTTTTTTCACGGTACTGGCAAATGTTAAAAAATCAGTCAGTTTAGTCGCCCTTGTTCATACGCAATCTAGAAGAGTTATATTTTAATAAACTTTTTGGAGAACTGCAAAATTTTAATTAGGGGCTCTCTGGGATGTAAATGTTTATAAAACGCTTAATTAACTTTTTATGTAGGAGACAATATTTTAGTCCGATTTTAATCAAACAAAATTCATTGCAAAGCGGCGATTTTTATCTTAATTTTGAAAAAAAAATCGTTTTTCTACGAGCATTAGGAGCCAAGATACATTTTTTTTATAATAAGCCATTGCTCAGTACACAAATGAGATATTTCAAATTTTCAAATTTGCTGCTACAGTTGAAAACTTATACCTTTAGGATAACTGCCACTCGTAACTCTAAAATCAATTTTTAACTACAAATTCAATGTCGGAAAGCAATGATCGCTCAACGGCGGCCGATCAGCAGCGCGGGAGACGGAGTGGGGGCACCGCCGCGCGCTCGAGTCTCAAAGCTGACAAACTTACTAGTTTTATAAACATACGTTTTATAAACATTTACATCCCAGAGAGCCCCTAATTAAAGTTTTGCAGTTCTCCAAAAAGTTTATTAAAATATAACTCTTCTAGATTGCGTATGAACAAGGGCGACTAAACTGACTGATTTTTTAACATTTGCCAGTACCGTGAAAAAAAAATTTTTTCGAAATATAGCTATTATTCTACAAAAAACTATAATGAATAGAGACTTGAAATTTTGCATGCTATTCTATTACTTGAGTACTATATTTTTCTGAAATATGATTGAAAAATATTAATTTTCTCAAAAGTTATAAACAATTTTCAATTTTCACGAATTTAGCGTTCTTTTGCAATTTGCAAAGAAACTATAATAGATAGAAATGTGCCCTCGCTGACTTTTTTTTATAGAAAATTTAATAACGAACAACTTTTTTTAATAACTTTTTCCTCTAAAATCAATACTTTCCAAGATACAGAGCGAAATAAGAAAAAAAGTGTAGAAATCCAACTTTAATTGTTAATTGTTTATAAAGCTTACGGGATCCATTGTTCCCGTCTTCAGATTATCATTCTAGACACTCTTCCGAACAATTTAAGCCCTTAACCGATGTCATTGGGATTATTGATACCTCAAAAACTAATTTGACTGGACTATTAATAGTTTGGCTAGTTATGGTATAGTGGCGTGAGGCTCGGCCTACGATAGTGCCATTAAGCCACTTTACCAATTAAAATATAGAATATTTAAAATAATAGGTACTAATAATAATAACTGGCAGAAAGATTCAATGCCTCTAAATATCAAAGGAACTTATATACTCCAAACATTGGTTTATAACTACAATACCTAAAAATATATATATAAAAATTTAAACAGCAAACTAGAAATAAAAGCCTAGAGCTACCTACAGTTCCTTTAGAAATAGGTAAAAACAAGAGTAATATGTGTAGCGTGACAAAATATTTTAATCGATTACCAAATGAGTTGGAAAACTTAAATTATAGTATGGAAAATGTAAAGACCAAAATCAAAAAATGAGTGATATTTAATGTATAATAATATTATTTAATATATTACGACAATCATCTATTGTTGATAGTTTTCAGATGTTAGTTTTTAATTTTAGTTTTAGTTTGCAATTTAAAATGATGTTAACTTATAATATTATTCTTAATTGCAATTAATTATTAAGGTTTAGTTATTGTTATTGTTTTGGATTTTAAACACGTATTTTAAAATCTATAAGCAAATATATAATATTAAGATTAACTAGGATTGTGTACAGGTAGTTAAACTACCTCCTGCGATCCTTGATGCTTGCCGCAACGTAAAGTATGAAGGTACTCTGTACCTGATTGAATAATATTAACAATAATAATAATAATATATTTTAAATTCTCTGTATGTTAAAATCAAATACATCTAAAATGTTCTTTGAATATTAACTTCTTTTAATGTCTAGATTTAATTGAACATTATTTCCTTCTTAGAACAAAATTAATTTAAAAAATAAGTAGATTAATTGTGATATGTATTGACCTCAACGTGCATGTAAATGTGTTAATTATTTGTACATAAATAGCTGTTATACGCACTCAATCATTCACTCTTTGATACAATTTAATATGACTTTATCAATTTAAAAACTATATAAATATTTTCAATGTCTGTAATTTCTATCAACATAGTAATATTTAATAACACTTGTTAAAATAAAGTTGTTAATAATAATAATTACTAAATATTATATTTTATGGATTAATGTGATATGTAATAAATTTGAAGAAATTTTAAAAATAAAATGTTAAAAATCAATTATGAATTGTAGTTTAGGTTATATATTATAATCAAGAAATATTTTTTGAAAAGTTTCAGCAATATTTAAAAATATAACTTATTGGTTTCACTTAATCTTCTCTTAATAATAAAATTTATTTTATAACAACTAAGTATATGGTCACTCGAAAATCTTATATTACTAAACTTACATTTATGTGGAGTGGAGAAGGAGTTGGTTTACACAATTTTTAATCAATACACAAGATTCACTAATTCAAAATATAAATTAGCACATCACTGTTCACAAGTTTAACCAACTCCATGCAGTTCCAGTAGATTCCTGCCTGTGATTGAGAGCGGTTTTTGTTCACGGGCTTTTCAATCACTTCATCCCTCCCTAGTGTGAGAAATCTATTAAATCCTATTAATTCCTTTTTTCAAATATGAAAAGATCCTATTTGCGAATAGGATGTATATACAATTTTTATATTGGTGAATAGGATTTAATAGATTTCTCACACTAGGGCTGGCATTTGCCCTATGCTTCCAGGAAAACCGTGAAAAACCTCGGAGAGAGGAAGCGGCAAGGCAACTGCTTCACAGTTGAACGATTATGGAGCTTGATTTTTGAAGTACTTCCTTCTTCCTGCCTCCTGGACGTAGATGTAGGTATATCTAGTGCACCAGGTATAAGCACCAGATGACTAAATGGACGGCCACGGCCACGAATTGTACTTGTAAATGAACAAGTATCACAGCCAAATCTCTATAACAAAACTTTCTGGGCCTTTGTCTTAGTTAATTATTTAAGACGAAGGTCCAAGAAAGTGTAAAAATTTTTTCTGCATTCCCGCGGTTGAGTTGAAAAAGTACCCCACACATTTAGCACCAATGTGACGTCGCGAAATTTTCCATTTACGTATTCTGACAGAGAATATGTTTTTAACGCGAACGTCAGACGCGGGTAATTTAATTTGTCAAGCGAGCATTAAAATGCTCTCTCAACACACGTAAAGGTATAAGAAATAATAATAGTTGTTCAAGTTTAAATAAGATACATAGGATAATAACCTCCTAAGATCTTATGTATATTTTAGTCTTTGAAATTACAAGGTAAAAGAGTATATAAAAGTATAAGAATAGAAGAGTGTCGCCATCGGCTGTCGAACTCTGACTGACTGCTGGTGAGCTCTTGGTGATGCTGCCTCGCTCTCCTCTCCTTGAGGGCGTTGACATTCGTGGCGTCGTTGAGGGTGCAAAGGGAACAAGGGGTATGAGTATCTCCACACCTGATTCCTCTTGGCGAATGAAAGTGAGTTTCCACTGGGTTTTCCCCGCATCGCCGACCAATCAGCGAAAGGCTGTAACGCTCGTACTGACGTGGGAGAGAGTCAGAGTGGGGCCCTTTCTTCCCTCTGATAACGCCACGCTGTAGACACATGTCTGAGAGTGCGGCGTGGTTCTCGCCTTTTTCCCAGTGTAGTAAACAAGTAGTGCATTGTTTCGGCTTGTTCGTTTCCGGGGGCCCTTAAAATGCGTCTCGAGTGAAAGGAGAGCCGGGCACGTGCGCAGTTTTTGCTCTGTTCTTCGAGTTTCTATCACCGCTAATTATCTTTTGTTTAAAGCTTTAAAAAAAAATATTCTTAATCAGTTGATAGATTGCCATTTCTTTTAATATTCCCAGAAAACAAGGTACAATTTATACATACATTAATATTTTATTGGATCAGAAAAATGTTGCAAATACGTATACTTATAACAAATGTTAAATAAACAATCAGGTATAAAGAAATAATTTTTTTTTGTTCGCCGGTAGAACTTTAGTCGTCTTGGCCATAAAATCACAAAAAAATTTCTATGCTTTGCTAATTTTACTTGTTTAAATATTAAATATTTTCAACTTTTGTTATTTTGTTATTACCATTTTTAGAATCACTAGCAAAGATGAAAGAAATTATTGGCTCTAAAAAAGGATGACCAGTGTACCGGATCGCTTATTGGAGTCAGCATCTGAAGACGATAAAAGGCAAAAGCTAAAGCCAGCAAATACTGTTTTATCAGCTAAAGACAACCCGAAGTTGCAAAGCATTCTAGCAGTTAAAATGATGCAATATAATATATATAGCAAGCTTGAAAGCATAAAAACATCAAACTCCTCAAAGGTGAACCATTTTTTTATAATTATTATAATTATTAGAAGATAGTTTACATTCTATACTAAACATTTTCTCACTGTTTACATATGTAAAGTTTTTTAAAGTTTTAATAGAATGTCATATAATCAATTATAATGTGGTTTTATCGTTTCATAATTGTATGTAAAAACTGTTAGGGATTGTGAGTGAGATGGTGTATTAAGTAAGAAACAGTTGACATTCTGAGAAAAATAAAAAGGCTTTATTCTTATCGCTACTTCGCACAGGTCTGCTCTCTACGAGCTCTAGAGCGGCACTGCCGGAGGCCGGGAGAGCGAACAGGCTCTTTAGTCAGAACGTAGCTTCAGGAGTGGGGGTTTGGCCGGGGCCTGATAGCGTTGCAAGCGTCGTAAGAGAAGGCTGAGCTTCTAACACTCCCTCTCGCTTGCACAAGCTGACCGAATGTTTTTAGTCCCAACTTTCCTCTTCAGTGTAGGTAACTTCTTCAGTTTTCTCATCGACGATTTCTAAAAACAGAAGAAATAACAATTAGTCATATTCACATACATTAAGTAACTTAAAGGTTAGTTTATCATGCTGTTGAGTGGAAAGAGCTTTAGTGAAAATATCAGCTAACTGATTTTTCGTATCAATCCAGACTAAATTAATGTAATTTTTAGTAACGCATTCTTTGACATAATGTCCTTTTCTCTCAACCATGTGCCTCAATCTATTTCCTCCACTTATTTTAGCGCAAGAGATAGCTGAAGTATTATCACAATGTAAATGTATCGGATAGAGATCCTTTTCTAATACAATTTTCACGGAATTGTGAATCGATTGAATTTCCTGACATGTTTCGCTCATTGTTTCGTATTCAGCTTCACATGTGGATAATGCAACACTCTGTTGTTTATGTGTTTTCCAAGAGATAGAGCTTCCAAATAGTCTAATTACATATCCACATGTCGTCAGTGAGTTCTTGCAGTCTGATAGACTAGCGTCTGAAAACGCATCCATGTTTTCCGAAACATTTTTCATAACTAATTCGTAATATCGAGTACCAGCTAAGTATTGAAAAACCCTTTCGTTGGGTTTACCTGGTGCCTCAGTACGTTAAGGCAGGTTTGCGGTGGATTTGCCCTATTTATTCAATAATTTTTATTTCATATAAAAAATAATCTTTATTGTTCAAACTTTTTACATATTAAAATACACATTTTGAAGAT